>CM033355.1:6627981-7827981 GCA_019395295.1 Osmanthus fragrans | reverse complement strand
TAATGATGTTTGTAATCATTACGTTTGTCATCTTCAATTTCTCTATGCATTGACTTTTTTTTTTGATCCAGTAAAAGTGTAAAATAACCATCAAAATCCATGTACAACTATGCTGGGCATACTCGAGTAATCAGGAAACAAAATAAATAATACAATTACTACGGATATACCCGAGCAAACAAAATCAATACAACAAAGTGTAACCAATCTGAAGACCTAGAGCAAGATACTCATAATGAATCAAAACATCCGGATACAAGGAAAACATTACTTTGTATACGTGTGCTTTGATCTGTCGAATAATACTATCGACATGCGGTCTAAAACCCTCAAAAATCAAACGGTTCCTAGCTATCCAAATGTGATAAACAGTAGATACAAGAGCAATACATTTAATCTTACTTTGCCAAGTAGTACCTTGGTTCTCCTTTTTTATCCATTTTAACGCACTACGGAGTGTTGACATAGGTGTCTAAACCCCACCGAAGCTCTAATACGGTCCCAAATAGACCGGCAAAAGGAGCAATCAAAAAATAGGTGGGTGTTCGATTCCACCGAACGAGCAGACAAGCTATTTTGTTGGTCAATTTGAAGGTAGTCCAACCTGTCTTTTGTCAAGAGTCTGGTCTTGATAGCTAGCCATGTAATAAATGCATGTTTCGGTGTCACAAAGTTGTTCCAAACAGTTTTAGCCCATATAACCTGCATGCCTTTTGGTCTGAAAAAATCATAAGCAGCTGAAACAGAGTATTTACCTTCAGAAATCCAATCTGCCATTAGTCTGTCGTAATTAAGTTCAGAGGAACCAGCCGCTGCAGGGTGAAACCCAGCTGAAACAGCTGTAGAAGAACCAGCTAAATCAGCCCCTGTAGCGTGAACGACAGCAGAAACAACACCTGTAGGGTGAACACCAGTTGAAACCGCCCCAGCATAATCGGCTGAATCAACCCCTGCATCATGTAAACCAGTGCTTATGCTGTCAATTGCACCTCCTAGTTGCTCAATGACAGCCTGCGGACCATCAACCCCAACACGTGTAGCGTTGGCCAGCACGGAGGCAGCATGCTGGCGAGCAGGTGCATCATCTACGTTTTTGTCCATAGCATTACCAGCATGCAAGCCAGTGGGTTGAGTCCCCAAAATGCGATCCCTAATCTGCATTAGCATTTTGATAAGGGGGAGTCGTCTTTCCTTGGCTTATACACCCAAATGCAGCTCCCAAGTAGATACACATGATTAATCCACTTAATCCACAAGGTATCTTTTTTACAATGAATGTTCCACAATGTTTTGGATAACAAGGCAAAGTTCCAACTTTTAATATCCCTCAATCCAAGACCGCCTTCAATCTTCGGTAGACAAATAACATTCCAAGCAACCAACAATTTGTTAGATCTCCAAAGAAAAGTCCGGCAAAAAGAGTTGACTTTGGTGACTACCGCGGCCGGAATAGGGAAAATGGATAACCAAAAACATTCAACCCCTTGGAGTACGGATTTCACAAGTTCAAGTCTACCCGAATAAGAGAGAGATGCACTAGTCCAACCACCCAAGTGAGCTGAAATTTTATCAATAAAAGCATCATAATTGCTTACTTTGAGCTTTCCCGCCGCTAGGGGAACACAAGATACCGAAAGGGAAATACTCCTTTAGGAATATTAACAACATTAAGAATATCTTCCATGTCTTGCCCATGGCTACCCGCCATGTAAACATTAGATTTATCCACATTCAACCTTAGCCCCGACATGTTGCCAAAATTAGTTAAACAATCCATCAAGATAGACACCGAGGTAACATCACCTCTAGCAAATAACATAAGATCATCCGCAAAAGCCAAGTGTGTGATCTTAAGGCTAGCATACTTCGGATGGAAATTAAATTTACTATTATCCGTGGCACCCTTAACCATTCTTGAAAAATATTCAAGGCACAAGACAAATAAAAAAGGGGATAAAGGGTCACCTTGAAGTAGACCTTGTTTCCCTTTAATGAATCCACGCAAAAATCCATTGAGAGCAATCGAATATGTAGGCGTCGAAACACATTGCATTATCCAACCAATGAATTTAGTTAGAAACCTCAATCCTTCAAGCATACTTTGAATGAAATCCCAATTCACCGAGTCATAGGCCTTCTTTAAGTCAATCTTAAGAAGACACCTAGGGACGACCCTCTTGCGATTGTATTGCCTCAATAGCTCTTGTGCAAGGTGAATATTTTCTACCATACTTATCCCTTCAACAAAGGCAGCTTGGGCATGGTCAATGATGGAACCCAGCAAAGGACGCATCCGAAAAGCCAGAATTTTAGAGATGACTTTGTAGAACACGTTACAACAAGCAATTGGTCTATAATCACCTACCGCCGATGAATGATTAGTCTTAGGAACCAAGGCAATGACGGTATGATTAGTTTGCTTTAGTAGGGGACTAGTAGCAAAAAATTCAAGAACGGCAACCAAAATTTTTTCCCCAACAATATCCCAAGATTCTTTGAAAAAATAAGAAGAAAAACCATCCGGCCCAGGTGATTTGTCGTCTCCAATGCTAAAAAGAGCATCCTTAATTTCTTATCTCGACACATCTTTAATAAGTGAAGAGGCATGTTCGTCCGAAAGAGAAGGACCAAAAACCAGATTTTCATCATCAAAGGGCTTGCATTGCTGTTTTTGCCCAGCAAATCTGAGTAAAAGTCAACAAATTCATTGGCCACTTCCTTAAGTGATGAAGTATAGTCACCATCTCTTTTAAGTACAGTTGCAATGAAGTTTTTCTTGGTATTCCTCTTCACAATGGAATGAAAAAACTTAGTACATTTGTCGCTATTCTTCAAGTAAGTGCATTTAGCTTGTTGAAAATAAAAACTTCTTTCCGCCTCCGAAAGGTTCATTGCCTCTTTCCTCAAACATGCAACCTCAATTTGCAATTGTGAGTTAGCAGGTTCATCATGTAATTTAAGCTGTAAATTTGGGAAAACTGTTCTGGCAACCTCAGCCCTGGAGGAAATATGGCCAAAATACTTGACATTAAGCTCCTTCAAGACCCCTTTAAGCCGTTGTAATTTTTTGCAAAGAGAGTATTGTTTGGTGCCCCGAATATAAGAATTCCATGTGCTAAGCACAAGTTGGTGGAATTCTCATGCTTAGTCCACATGTTAAAAAATTGAAATGGTTTCTTTATACCTCCATCACAAGCAAGAAGAGAAACCATACAAGGTGAATGATCGGACAGACAACCCGAGGGCAAAAATTCCGCAACACTAACAACATCCAAATCGAACCAAGCCTCATTTACCATAGCTCTATCAAGCTTAGTCTACACCGAGTTATTGTTCCAAGTAAAGAAGCATCCAATTGATCTCAAATCCGAAAGGCTCGCATTAAGACAACAATTTTCAAAATTACTAATCTCATAAGGGGTTACATCCGCACCATTAGTTATTTAATTAAAATGAAGAACATTGTTAAAATCCACTCCATCCCAAACTTTGAAATATTTTCCCATAGTGGCCTACGGCTAACAATAGAGTGCAAACCATAGACAAAGCTAATACAAAAGGATAGTGAAGTTACCTTGCATGTAACGGAGCAATGGATGACTTGAGAAGTAGTCTCCAAAACTTCCAAATAAACTTTCACAGCATTCCATAAAACCAAGATACGCCCATTCCGGTGAAATGTGAAGTTATTGGTTTGCATGAGGTTCCCATGTTTAATCCTCATAATACAATCAATCTTAGAAACTCCAACTTCGTTTCCAATACACCCATGACATCAATATTGTGTTTTTGCACAAAAGTTCGAACACCATTTTGACTAAGGAGATGTTCAAATCTCTTATATTCCAAGAAGCTATCTTCATGATGATGAAGACAGTGATTTGCCTCCATTCCTATCCTTAGCATTTGGTAATAGAGTCTTGTCATCCTTCTTGCCTTTGCCCCTTTCATTTACTCTCTGCATATTAGAGTTCCTCGCCGTCTTAGAATAGTGAGCATAAGTTGGCTGTTTAATGAAACATTGTCCAGAGGAGTTCTGCCCAGATTGAGTAGTATTCTGATCATTTGAGGTCTGTCCAGATTTGGCTAAGTTTTTCTTCCTAGTAACGTGAATGAAGGAATCATCCCCAGTATGGGCCTACAGATTTTGTTCCCCATTTTCTCCACCATTCGAAGCAGTGGCAACCTGTTCCACCGTGGTTGCATGGGTAGGGCTTGCCTTGTTAGAAACTGCTGTAGCCAATTCAGCCTGCGGTAGGGGTACTGTTTTAGCCAATTCATTTTCAACCGGAGGCAAAGTCTAATTACCAGATTTAGTGATGCGTCTATGCACCTGTGCCAACTTTCCATCCTATTTTTTTATAGATACATCCCAGAGTGGTGTGTCCAAAGACATTGCACGAACCACAAAACTTCGGTTCATGTTCAAAAACAAATTCTTGTTCTTTTAATTTCCCATTCGGTAGTCTTATCTTGACTACCCTCACTAGGTCAATGGATGCATCAGTTTCAACTAGTGCCCTAGCATAAGAAAGTCTACCTTTAGATGAAGTAATCTTATTAGTAGAAATGGGTTTGCCAACTTTAGAAACAATTTTGCCCAACGCATTAATGTTCCAAAATTCCAACAGCAATCCTGGTAAATTAATCCATACCGGCATGGTACTAACATCTTTGTCATCAAAGTCAAAATAACAGGGCATAACTTTTAACATAAGTGGTCTCCCAAAAACCAAGTAGGGACCCCGTGTAGTACACTCAATCTTTCCGACTCCGTTTCAAATTTAAACGCCAACCACCCACTCGAGTGCACATAGTATTGGTAATTAAGCTTCCACGAGTCACATAGTTGAAGTAAGCCTACTTTCCCAGGAAATCTACCGGCAAAGTACCCAACAAGACCATGACCCCATGTCTCCTCAATATTATCACCATCTGATTCCGATAATACCACTTCATCAGACTCATTCACATAAGTTTTCAACTGGATATCATCTGCTAATTTTCTATTGTCTTTGAAAAGATTCACCCATGATGCTTTGGTAACTTTTCCATCCTCATTCCCAGCAGTAGATAAAGGTTTTTCATCACTATTCTCAGAACATGTATCCTCATCACCAAGAGTTTGAGATAGAGAGGGTGATTTATCATCATTGCAGAGTCCCGTATTATGTGAATTCTGTTGTTTATCCATGCTAGAAGCATCAACAATAGGAGGAGCACTAGTACTCTCAGTAGTTTTGGTAAGTAAAGGAGTGGAAAACTTACCATTCGTAGAGCAAGGAATTGCAGAAGACGAGTCTCCAACAAGAGAGACCAATAGTTTCCTAACTGGACCAACAGATTGTGATCCCTTCTTTCTCGCCATATTCTAGAACAAGCAACCAAGGTACAACAGGCCCAACCCAACGAGCAGCCCAATTGGCCTAGAAAAGGAAATAGGAGGCAAAAAGAACAAGAGACAAACCCAACAGGCCACTGTCTAGCAATTAATGCCTGAAAGGCACGTGATGGTCCAAAATAGAAACAAACCGTAGGTGAGGTCTGCAATAGCTGCCAACCATTGCACACATGCTACCAACCTTGACCAAATTCAAATTATGCAAGATACGAATATTTACACAATGGATACAATAGTGAAGTAACTAAAACCCAAAACTGCAGAGAAAACCAAAGCTGCAGAGAAGTCGAGCTAGAACAAGGAATGGAAATCCATAAACAACTGGACCCCAAACACCAACAGTCACAAAGGAGTATAAACTCCCCAGTAAAATTATGGACAAGAAACCATGAACACAGAGCCACAGTCGAACTAGTGAAGTAGACAACTGGAATCCAAAGAAACTGAATCCAACAATCCACGAAATCCCAAACTACTGAAGAAAGGAAGTGTAGAACAAATTAACTAAGTAAACTAAGTTAATAATACCCAGGAAAGAAGCGAAATCAAGAGAAACGAGGCACTCCCAGTGATTTTATCTCACTAGAAGTTGAGAGCATCTTCTCTCTAACCAAGTTTTTTTTGCTTTCGTAGTTCTCTATGCATTGACTTTTCTTTTGATTATACACTGTAGAACCATATAATATTTTAAAATTATATGCCATGTGTATAGTTGTACTCTTATGTCCAATCTGCCAACACATTATTGATATGGACTTGCACATGCCATAATTTGAAGAAACTTTCCTTTTTTATAAAGTATTTTATTTTAGCTAGAATTCTTATTTTTTGAAAGTTTTTATATTTTAGAACTCTTAAATTTTGTTATTTCCATATTTCCTAGGTTTAGTATAAATTATAATTTTATTCTCATTGTATGGACAAGTGATTGATTATTATGAATTGAGAATTTTCTCTCCAATGTTCTTCGTGAACACATTTCGAATTTATCAAATATAATTGTTATATTTGTGACGTTCAACCCTTAGAACTTATCAAATGATTAGATACCATTTATGGCGAGGTTTGTTGATTTGTAATCAAGAGATTTTTTAAGTTTCGTTCTTGTTTGGTTGCTTGGTTCAATAATCTTCGGGTCGATATCCTATCGTTTACAACTTGAATTTGGGATTTCCCCGACATTTTCGAAATCATTTCACAAGTTCCATGTGATTTCTCCAACCGGGATCTCATCAATTATGCTTTTGCTTTTGCTAACTCAATTATATATACACATTTACCCTAATTCTTGAATCTACTGCCGCAATCATTGGGTGTACCCAATTTTTTTTATTATACTTAATTAATCATACTTTAATTTTTGTTAATTAATCATGCTTTTAAATTTTGTTCAAATTTTCTGCTGTAGTGGTGATATTTAATCATGTTTCTTATATATATATATACACTTTTTATCCTCAACTTCATTAATACATATTTTTTATCTCAACTTTAAAGCGTGTATCTTTTTATTCATAATTAAAATTCTAGAAGAATATTAATTGCAGATCTATCGATTAAAAATAATCTATTGTTGCTCCTGAAGTAGCATGATATTATAATTGATATTTCTGAAAAATATTATTTACTCCTGAACAGTATAAATTATAATTTTCAATATTCCCAAAGAATATTGATATATTACTTTTGAAGAAGTAATAATAAAATACAACGTGTTCCCGGAGTAGCACATATTTCGAAGAACTTATTATTTTAAATTAGTGTTTATCCTTGAAAGAAAACACATAACTTATATTATGTTGATATTGATTACTTAATTAACTATTATGTATTCTTTGAAATTAATTGTATTTTTTTATTGTGTAGTTAATCAAATGACAAATATCACAAAACTTGAGTTTGCTGCACTTGACATAACTGACAAAAATTATCTGTTATGGTACTCGATGCTGATATCCATCTTGTCTCAAAAGATTTAGGAGAGACAATAAAAGAATGAAACAAAGGATCTCTGCAAGATCGTGCAAGAGTACTCATCTTCCTTCGTTATCATCTTCACAATTAATTGAAAATTGAATATTTCACTGAAAAAGATCCACAAATTCTTTGGAAAAAATTAACTGAAAGATTTGATCATCAGAGGACTATAGTCCTCCCCAAAACCCTCTATGAGTGGATGCACTTTCGTTTACAAGACTTCAAGACTGTTAGTGACTACAATTCTGAACTGTTCAGAATATGTTCAAAATTGACACTGTGTGGAGAAAAAATTACTGATGAAGATATGTTGGAGAAAACTTTTTCCACCTTTCACACCTCGAATGTACTCTTACAGCAGCAATATCGTGAGCGTGATTGTAAAAAGTACTCAGAACTTATATTTTGCCTACTTGTTGCTGAACAGAATAACGAACTGTTGATGAAAAATCATAGGTTACATCTAACTTGTTCTGTACCATTGCCTGAAGCAAATGTTAATGCATTGCCTGAAGCAAATGCAATATCAAGACATGGACGTGGACACGAATTTAGTCGTGGACCCGGATGTACACGTAGAATAAACTATGGATGAAATAATCAACAACAAGACAACAATTTCAAAAGGCACAAAGCAAACAAAAGTAGCACATCCAAAAAGGTACACGAAGAAAGTTGCTTTAGATGTGGAATGAAAGGACATTGGACATGTACCTATCGTATGACAAAGCATCTTGTGGATCTCCAACAAAAATCAATTAAGGGAAAGGGAAAAGTTGAGACAAATTTTGCAGATTATGATGGATGTGACTCATTTGGATGTTTCCGATTTCTTTATCGATCCAAATGAGAATATTGACCATTTGATTGGGGGCGGTGTGATGGAAGATATATATTAGTTTATTCTCTATGTTACAAGTATTTCCCTTTATTTTAGAAATTTCGTTAGAAATATGTTTTTACTTTTCACCAAAATAAAAATAAAACTTGAAACTTTATTATTCATTGTCAATTTCATAACATTGAATTTTGTTTACTCTTTTAAATTTAAATTCAAGTTTTTTTTTAAATATATCTATTTTGTTATATTTATATATTTATGATAGATTGTCAAGATACTTGTTTAATTGATAGTGCAACTACACCATTATTCAAGACAAAAAATATTTTTTGTACTTAACATTAGCAGAAATAATATCAATACGATATCTGGTGCATCGAATATCGTTGAAGGCTCCGAAATAGCTTGTATTATTTTACCAAATATTAAAAAATTATATATTGACAATACACTTTACTCTAGCAAATCTAGAAGAAATTTGTTTAGGTTTAAAGATATCCGCTGCAAATGATATCACATTGAGATGATGCAAGAAAATAGTGTTGAATATATTTGCATAACTTCTTTTGTATCTGGCAAGAAGTAGAAAAAAGAAAAATTACATGCATTCCCATCTGACATGCATTACACATTTATAAAAATGGTTGAATCAAATATTGTCACGAACCAGAAGTTCATTGACCCAAATGTTTTTATACTTTGACATAATCGACTTGGGCATACAGGAGCTACAATGATACGTCGAATAATAAACAACTCACATGGATATCATTTAAAGAACCAGAAGATTCTTTTGCCTAATAATTATCCATGTGTATCTTGTTCGCAAGGCAAGTTAGTCTTTAGACCTTCAATTATAAAGGTAAATATTGAATCTCCAACTTTTTTGGAAATAATTCATGGAGATATATGGGGCCAATACACCCACCATGTGGATCATTTCGTTATTTCATGATATTAATTGATTCTTCTACTAGATAATCACATGTTTGCCTACTTTCCACTAGGAATGTAGCATTTACTAAACTACTTGTTCAAATCATAAAATTATGAGCGCAATTTCTCGATTACTCAATTAAGACTATTCGTCTGAACAATGCTGGTGAATTTAGATCACAAGCATTCGATGATTATTGTATGTCAATTAGGATTATTATTGAACATTCGGTTGCGCATGTCCATATACAAAATGGTTTAGTGAAGTCGTTTATTAAACGTCTACAACTTATTGCTAGACCATTACTTATGAAAACAAAACTCCCAGCTTCTGTTTAGGGTTATGTCATATTACATCCCGCATCATTGGTTCATATTAGACCAACTACATATTATCAATATTCACCTTTGCAACTTGCATTTGGTCATGAACATGATATTTCTCACCTACGAATTTTTGATTGTACTGTCCAAGTCCCTATTTCACCCCACAACGTACTAAAATGAGTTTCCAACGAAGATGTGAGATTTATGTGGGTTTCGATTCAGCATCCATCATTAGGTATCTTGAACCTTTAACGGGTGATTTATTTACTACACGTTTTGCAAATTGTCATTTTGATGAAATGTCTTTCCCATTTTTGGGAAGGGAAAATTACATTCTGAAAAATAAGATAAAATTTATTGGAATGAACAACTCTATCTCACTTTGATCCCCACAACAATCATGTGAGCAAGATGTTGAAAAAAAAAATCATTCATTATCAAAGAGTTACAAATCAATTACCCGAACTATCTGTTGACACGACAAAAGTGACAAATTCATGTATACCAGCAGAAAATATTCCAGCAAAAATTGATATCCCTACAGGACAATCTGCTGTAGCAAATGAATCTCACATATGCCAGAAGTGTGGTCGACCAGTTGGTTCAAAAGATTCTGTATCTCGAAAAAGAAAAGTACAAGAGAAAAGCCAACAAAAAACTTCAGAAGAAGTAACATTAGAAAAGATTGACCATTCAAATATTGAAAATATGGTTCCTAAAGAACTACAAGTGTCCGAAAATAATGGGATTTCAATTAATTATATGTTATCTTATAAATTATGAGAACGAAACAATGTTGTTATAGACAATATTTTTGCATTTAATGTGGCTCTTGATATGATACAAAATGAGAACCTGACACATGACCCATCATATCCAAGCATCATGCGGGTTAATTTCAACAAAAGATAGTCCAACAATTTTGTATGAAAACAATGCAGCTTGTATTGCACAACTCAAAGGAGGTTATATCAAAGGTGATAGGACGAAACACATTTCTCCAAAATTCTTTCATACACATGAGTTTCAGAAGAATGACGACATCGATGTTCAACAAATTCGCTCAAGTGACAATGTGGTTGATTTATTCACAAAAGCACTGCCAACATCTACATTCAAGAAATTGGTTCATGAGATTGGAATTCATTGTCTTAAACATTTTTAGCGATTAACATCAGGGGGAGTAGATGTACTCTTTTTTTTCCTTCGCATAGGTTTTATCCAACTGAGTTTTCTTAGTAAGATTTTAATGAGGCTGCATTTATTTTTAATACTTCAAAATAACTGTACTCTTTTTCCTTCGTTTGATTTTTTTTGTCCCACTGAGTTTTTATCAAACAAGGTTTTAACGAGGGAGTTGTTGTAAAAATAATCATCAAAGGGGGAGTGTTGTAAAATAATGAGATAATTATTGATGATTATTTAAGTGTTATCATGATATATAGATAAGTTTTATCTAGTTTAGAAAGATGTATTTCATTCCAATTGTAACTTTTATTTTGGACCCTATAAATATAGGGTATTGGTTCTTAATAATATACACTCGAGTTTTGACTCTTATATTCTCTCATCATTTTCTCTCTTTTATAGCAGTTGAATGTATTTGCAATTTTATATCATGTTTCTAATCCAACAATTATATTATACAATTGTCAATTTAAAATTTTACATAACTAACAATTATTTTATATAATTTATAAATCCTACCATCCAATCTTTTTATTATAATTAAATTATATAATCAAAACCAGTTTATAATATCTTGATCCAAAAAATTAGAAAAAAATTTAAAATATATGGAATGACTTTTAGATTTTGGGTTAAGGGTTGAACTTTGAATAACATAACTCGAAATTTTAAATTTGTATTTTATTCTTTAATAATAGCATGACTAGAAAATTTGAAAATGTATAATAATAATAATAATAATAATAATAATAATAATAATAATAATAATAATAATAATAATAATAATAAACGGGGTAGTAAACGGGGCAAACTCCTGCCCTGTAACGCCCCCAAATCTATTTCATTTTTATTTTTATAAAAGCAGACTTGAAGTGTTACAAAAAATTTTATTTTCCCAATTTAAAAATCTACTTTTATTCAAATTAAAATTTGTTTGATAGGTTGATAATTATAAATCAACAATTTAAGTGAAGAAAAATTTTCACGTCAAATAAAAATCTTAAGTACTATGATTTTCAACCATCAATCCCAATTTAACATAAATGTCAAATGTTCAAACACAAGAACAACTATTAAATATTGTGCAAGAAATTCAACATAAAATTTATTCTTAAAAATAAAATTTGCAATAATCATTTCTTTTACTTGGCGACCCCATGAGCATCACTCGACCAATCTTCCACGCGTCTACACGACCCGTTCTCATCTGAAAATTTAGAAAGAGTGAGTATTTTGAAAATACTCAGTAAAAATACGTACATATCCTTATTAACATGATATAAACATAAAATTGGCATAACATACCGACATTTAATAGATTTAGAGCAAACTGGTCGCGATTCCAATGGCTCAAGGAATTTCATAAGAATCCCTATATCCTGTAGGATTTAACATCTTGACCAAAAGGTCTATCTCGAAGGATTTAACATGGATATCGAACATAAGGCCTTAAAGTATTTCATACCATATTCTATATAAATATCAATAAATAAGGATTTATCACTTGCACAATATATTCTCACCTTAGTTGATATCTCAAATTCTCAAATATTCCTTGAGGCAATAATATAAAAATGGGCAGATTGTTTGCAAACCCACTTGTGAAATTTTAATTGCTTGATGAAATAAAATTTCTCTTCAACGCGTGTTTTAAAAGTGAAGAGTTGTGCTGGGTGCACAGCACGGTGCACCGCCCCCTCACAATAGGAGGTGGGGCCCGAATTATTTTAATCATAGAGAAATGAAGGCGATATCTCACCAATTTTCCTCGATCAAGATGAATTTTCGGATGAATGATTTGAATCGCACATGGAAAAATAATGGACCCATTTATCACTACTTTATCAGATTCACTCTGATAAAGAAAAACTGTGGGTTTACCCTAATAATTTTTCATACTAAGAGACTAAGACAAAGAACTTTATGCCACAGTAAGATTCTCAATATCTTACACAGTTAAGGCAACAATAATGAAGGACTACTGTAGAACTTTTTCAGTCTATAAATTGAAGACGAATTATCAGAAGTGAGGCATGAGTTGTAAAAACAAAAAATTATCTCTCTATCTAGTATTTCGAGTCTTGTAGTAATTTCAGTTTCTCTCTTTGAAGTAAAGTGTGTAATAAGGTAATCTTTACGGAGTTCTAATTTCCTTAGAGAAAGTACCAAGAGTGTAGCCAAAGTATGTATGTGTACAAGATATAAGAGATAATAGTGTGATGTGTTTATGAAATTAAAGTTGTATTAAGACACTGTCTTTTTATCCTTATTGTTTTATCAAAAACTCTTATCTTACTTATACTCCAACGGTAAAAACATTGAGGGTTAGTGTAAGTATCTTATTGTCGTGTTGCTGTGTGTTTTAGGTGTCGTTAGAGAAAGCCATGAAAACCTTGTTACCATTTAAGGTGATATTTTAACAAGGAGTTGAAAGGAAAACTGTGATTCTGTGTGATCCACTGTAAGATATGCAAAAGAGTCAGAGAGAAATCGTGTTGGACCTTTATCCACTTTCTTAAACTCAAACAACATCGATCACTTATATTTGAGTATACTAATATACGGAGGCAAGCTCAAGGGAAATCTTGTTGATATTAATCTGTTTTTACCTTTTGTTCCAATACTGTAAGATTTTTCTTATTTACGTTAAATACTTGCATTAATATTTGCTTTTCTGCTATTTATGAAATTTTAATTACTGTTATTAGAAGTTTAAAATCACAAAGATTATTTATTATATTTGTAGTTTTATGCATGGATATACTATTGAAGGATTAAATAATTTATTAGAAAAATTGTTAGATAAAAAAAATAATATTACTTCTCAATTTGAAAATATAAATACATTATCAGAAGAATATAATAGACTTAAAGAAAAATATGAACAATATGTTACAGATTATTCTAATCTATTAGATCAAAGAATGGATTTATATTTTGAAATTCAAGATAGAAGATAAAAACTAGTTTTTAAACCAATTCTAAAAGATATGATATATTTTGCAATATATAATTCATTTCATTAAGGGTAAGATAGACTTTTTATCAATTGGCTAAGTTAGGTGCTTCGACTAGGCCATTTTTAAAAGTACCCCCTGCATACCCTTAGGGCCGCCTCTGGCTTCCGCATCATACAAAACTCTCCATACAATGGCCTCGGATCAACTACCTCCAATGATGCCACCTTCCTCTCTCAACCTACAGTCCAAGCAAATTTCCACCTTTATCTAAAAAATTGATTGGTACCTTTCTTGGAGTGTCCAATTCACAGTCTCTATGAGGCACCATGATCTTGTTGATCGTGTGGATGAAGAGATCTACCTTCTACCAAAAACTCTCTCATATGGATCCCCTATTCCAACTTTCTCAGTTGGTCAAAGAGATAAAATAAAACGAGAAGATGGGCTTGCTGATGAACAATGAATAATTTCTATTCTCTCCTGTTTTTCAACTACTAATGATTACAACGTACAGGTATATATATATAACCAGTGACCTATACATACAATACATACATGAATATAACAACCCAAAATATCCAAAACAGATTGTACAGTCTCACCTCTCAAAATCCATTATCCAAAATGGGAAATCCCTAAAATGCCGGAATACCTAACTTCTTACGTTTTCTCCAACTTTGAGTTCTTCTCAAAGTCATCCTCCAAGTTATGAATTGATGAATACAACCCTTCAGTTTCAAGTTTCTCTCCCCCTTTCAAGGTGGAGTGAGTAGATCTCACTCCTATCTTGTCGCGCATAGAAAGAAACCTGGATGAAGGCAGTGGTTTTGTAAATAGGTCAGCAATTTGATCTGTAGAAGGTAGATATTCAATCTCTAGTTCTTTATTAGCGACCTTGTGTCTCACAAAATGTATGTCCAGCTCAACATGTTTAGTCCTAGCATGAAAAACTGGATTCAATGCCAATGCCTTACCTCCTAGGTTGTCGCACCACACAACAGGAACTGTTTTAGAATGAATTCTGAGTTCACTGAGTAGAGCCCGTGTCCAGCAAATTTCAGAAGTTACATGTGCTAAGGCTCTATATTCGGCTTCTGTACTTGAACGGGCTACAACATGTTGCTTTGTTGCACTCCATGATATCAGGTTTCCTCCAAGATATATACAGTATCCTACTATTGATCGCCTATCATCTGGGCAAGCTGCCCAGTCAGCATCGCAAAAACACAGTCAGGTTGAGATCACCTATTTTCTGTATTCTATGTCTAAAGTCTGCAGTTCCCTTAATATATCTGAAGACCCTTTTTAGCAGATTCCAATGTATGTCTGTTGGTTTCTGCAGAAACTGACTTAGTCTATTGACAGCAAATGACAGATCTGGCCTAGAATGAACTAAGTACTGCAAAGCACCAACCGAGCTTCTGAAGAGAGTTGGATTACTTAACTCTCTGCCTTCCTCATTTGAGACCAGTTTTCCAGACACTATAGGAGTTGTTACAGGATTTAGATTGCTGAAACCAAACCTTTTTATGATGTCCTGTGCATACTTGTTTTGTGAGAACAACAAACCAGCTTCATCTCTTTTTACTTCCATCCCCATGAACTTCTTCAGGCTCTCCATGTCTTTAAGTGAAAACTTCTCATTTAATTTATCGATGAAGTCCTGCAAATGTTGTTTGTTACTGCCTATAACAATGATATCATCAACATATATAAGAATAATATTAGTGTTGTTTTCTTTCAACTGATAATAGAGAGAATTATCAGCTTTAGATTGAGTCATTCCCCATTTAATTAACGGCCAGACCTAATTCGCGATTTGCAAGATTTTTATTGGCCAATATTTTCATATTCGTCTAATATATAAAAGGGGGCGCTGCGCATTCAAGAATTAAGGATTGAACCTTATACATTCAAGAGAACCATATTATTCTCTCAAGAGCTAAATATTCATCTAATTCAACCACTTCATGTATGCGCTCATTAGATTGAAAACATCAAAATCTATCAATCAAAACACTGGTGTTATTCTTTACTTGAATCTGTCCGGAAGATTGTGTTGTCAACTTGGCTGGTTGCGAAGATCAAGGAAGAAATTGAAGAACAATGAGTTCTTGGTGGATTTGCGGGAGATAAACTGCTTGAAGAGTCAGGAGTGGAGTTGGTGTGCTCATTCTAGGAGGACTGCTTTACAAAGAAGAGTTATGATTGGTGTTCGTGTGCACATTCTAGGAGAGCTGCTTCAAACTTCAGATAAGAGATCAGAAAACTTGTGTCGTCAACTTTGATGGTGGTTTGTAAGTCTATAATACAGTTTATAGTGGATCGTTGACTGACAAAGCGCCCGGAGTTTTTTCCACGTTGGGTTTCTCCATGAACAATTCTCGTGTTGTTTACTGCTTTATTTATTGCTTTTATATTGCTGTGGTATTCAAAGATAGGATAAATTGACTTGATTGGTTAATCACCTAGACATAATTAACCAGTGACTTGTTGCTTGTTAATTAGATTTTAATTCCCGCATTTACATCTAATCACCCTCCCTCTAGGCGTAGTTGGGTCGAATCTTGTGTTTTACAAATTTAAACACAAATTTCTATATTAGAGATCTTGATAGCTAAGTTATTTTCTTGGATTTGAAGCACGAAGAACTAATGAGGGTCTTTCCATAAAACAATCTAAATACATATCGGACATTCTTGATAGTACGAAAAAGGTAGGTGCAAAAACTTTGGCATGTCTAATAACTAAAGGTACCAAACTTTCCTCTCATGGTGGCATGCTACTATTGGATCATATCACAACCAGACATTTCACATGCTGTGTATCAGGTTTGCGAACTTCTGCATAATCAAAGAGACCTTTCACTGGATGGCAGCTGTAACGCCCCAACACGTATGGATCGAATTGCTACTTATCTATAGCCGTCACCTTAGTGCATATATGTACTATGTATGTACTATTAAGAGAAAATTTAATATGAAATTCATGAATTTAAAACATCTCAATTTATTTCAAGAAAACATGGGTCCTAATTTCGTCTGTTTTTAAACATAAATGTTTTGTAGAAATAATTTCTTACACATTGGAAAAACTGTACCTTAATTTAAGAAACTCAACTAAACTTTATTTAAAGAAATTCATAAAACATGTAAAAATCACCGGCTTCGCATAGCATTTAACATCTTCCCCAACCGTCATCCACGTCCTACGCATCATCACTTTAACCTGTAGAAGGGATTAAACCCATGAGTTTGAAACTCAATAGATATCATAGGTGTATCGTTATCAAAATATATATTTTCAAACTATAGCATTTGCATTTAAAAATCGTCGCGTAGAAGGATTTCCGGCAAAATCCCATAACTATTGAGTCATGACTTAACATGACGCCTTAAGCCGGAGAATGACCAATCAACTATAGCGAGAATGATCATTCAACTGTAGAGAGGTGCTGAAACACCGTACCCGAAGGTACCATAGCATTCATTTAAAAAAACATGTGAAAACTATACTTTGAACACGATAATAGCACTTTTACACCTCCACCTACCTTGATTTGATGCTTTGAAAAGAACTTGAAGTTTTGAAAAAAACTTCAAAAAGAACTTTGATGATTTTGATGAAACTTGGACGTTGAAAAATGTATTCCTTGGATGTTTGAAAACCCTTGAAGATTGATGCTTGAAAACACCTCTTGATAGCACCCAAAACTTTTAGGAAAAACACTAACTTTTCTCCCCCTTCTTTTCTCTCTTGAAAACTCTCTCTTTTGTATATAAAAACTTTTGCTTTTGGTGCGAGGAAAATGAGAGTGAAATGAGGTCTATTTATAGGTGAAATATAGGGGAGGATAAAAGGTTTTGAAATAAATAGGGTGGTCATTTACTTCTCAAAAATCGTGGGTTTCAGGCAGTTTCGGTAAAATCGGTCGACCGGTAGTCGTTCTGGTCGACCGGTTCGGTTTTGATTGATACTGCACAACCTTCCATATTTTTATCATAACTTCTTTTCCCGATATTTGATTGAGGAAATTCAAAGTGCGTTAGAAATCTAATTCAAAGAGCTACAACTTTTATTTAGATATCATTTTCCAAATCAAATGTTTCCTATGTCGAAAATGGGTCTCAAATGAGACTAAAAAATCTGATGTATACTTTAGCCATCCAATATTCATGTCTTAGTGTCACTAAGGTGTCTAGAACTATTTGGGGTTCTACAGCAGCCAAAAGAGTTCTACAGCATTTAAATGGTGCAATTGACTATAGTCTTCTTAATGCTCCATTCATCGTACAATTAAATGTCTTCTATAATTCTGACTGGCTAGAAACCAGGATGACTATAAAAAGCACCAGTGGATTTAGTATTTTTCTTGGCAACAATTTAATATCGTGGAATGAGAAGAAACATGGTGTTGTCTCCCATTCAAGTACATAAGCGGAATACAAAAGCATGGATTTAGGTACAACAGAGGCTTACTAGGCTCGAATGCTAATGAAAGAATTACAGATTTGTCTTCATTCCCCTACAATCATCTGGTGCGATAACATTGGTGCACTAGCTTTGGTTTCAAATCCTATTTCCATTCCTGAACCAAGTATGTAGAAATCGACTGCCATTGCATTTGAGAAAAAGTGATGAATCAAGATGTTCTAGTGAAACATATATCTACAGAAGATCAATTAGTGAATATTTACACTAAAGGTCATATTGCAACTCGGTTTCAATTTCTCAAACACAAACTTATATTTCGTGACCTCCCCATTATTTTGCAGGGAGTGTTAGAGTATCTACTAATCTAGTCAATAATTAGTTGAGCAAATCAAATCCTCGCACTTATTATGCAAAAACAGCTGATTCTTTTGCATATTTTCATGATTCAATTTTAATTCATTGAAGTATTTCATAGCTTTATATAGTCTTGTTGTATTCTTTTAATCTCTCTAATTTTTTTTTAGTAGAAGGAGGGCGGCACCTCCGAGAGTTTATTGATATGCCCTCACGTATGGCAGAGGAATACCGTGGTTACATGTATCAAGAAAAGAAAGCGATAAATGAGGAAGACTACTTCCCTTAAAATTATAGCCAAAGAAAATATTAAATTGATTACTCTTTGCGTAGGACATGATTCCATAATAGGTAGGTCGAAAGAGGAGCACGTCAGCGTCTAAGATAAGGTAATTCCCAACGGTCGGTGCGCAAAATTCCTTTAAGAATAGTAGGAAGTTCAACGCCATAAAGTGTATGAGTAGAAAATCCTTCACATGCTGTTTTTGCCAGGTAATCAGCAGCCATGTTAGCCTCTCGGAACACATGGATAACCTGGGCGTGGAGTTGGCTGATCAATTCCATGATGTGTTCCCAATAATCCCAAAACCACCATAGGAAGCAAACACCATTCTTCGCCCAATTCGCCAGTACTTCAGACTCTATTTCAACAATGATATTTCTTAAATCCAGACTTCCACATAAGCATAGTCCGTCAAGTAGCGCTCGTGTTTCAGCCACCATATTCGTACAAGCCCCGTAATGTTGAGAAAAATCGGCAAAAAATGTTCCATTGGAGTCCCATATCACTCCTTCCCCTCCAGCCAAACCTGGGTTTCCTTTCGAAGCACCATCAACATTCAGTTTGAAATGGTTCCCTGGTGGTTTCCTCCAACTGATCATTTGAACCGTTGGTTGCTTCGCAGCGCTAACTGGACAGTTTAAAATCTGCAAACATTGGACCTCCCGCTCTTATATTCAATCTCTCAAATTTGTTACATGTAAAAGCTATATAAATTCTCTTACGTATGTATACAAATTCTCTCAATTTCACCTAAGTGCCTGAGAGAACCATGGAGACTAGGAACGGGTTCTTTTTATTTATTTTTCTTATTTGATGTGAGGGAAAATTAAATTTTCTCATCCTATTCTAGTATGCAGAACATATTAGAATGAATGAATCTGCATAAAGCAGATCTCTATTAGAATGGTGATTCAAGAGGCATATATTTTACATAATATATTTCATTTGCAATATGGACAATTAACAAAGAAAAAAGAGAGGGGCTAAAAGGTGGTTCCTAGTGAAAAAAAGGATGTTTCAGCCCCTTTAGCACCAAGAGGAGGATAAATACTTATTCTATGCGAATTTAAATTTACAAAAATAATTCGCAACAGTCGCATATTATAAAGTCTAGATACGTATAAGAAAGTGTCTACCACAAAAATCAACAAAGCAAGTAAATAAATGTGGTGAAGAGTAAATACACCATGAATTCTTTATGAAGGAAAAACTCTCGAAAAACTATTCAATAGAAAAACCCTCTAAGCCCCCTGAGCCACCAAATTATTCACTAGAATTTATTTTTAGAGATCTGGTTCAGACACAAGTAAATTTGAGTAGACTCTGAATTTCGATTTGTAAGTACCTGAAGAACTCATCGATTATATACTCAAGTACTTACTCCAGAACTTGTAGACTACTTTTCCCTGGTGAATCTCCAAGAACAAACTCGTTCGTCCTTAATATGAACTCCAGTCACCTCTCACATTCATCAAAACTCTGAAGCTACATGGTAGACAATTTTGTTGTGTTTTGTTTTTTTGGGATGTGAAAGAGAATTTTAAAAACAATCTATTTCTCCAAATCTAATAACTTCTCTTCTCAACATACAATGAAAGAAAGTTTCTTGTGTATATAAATTGTATTTCATAGTTCAGGTAGTTTAGGAGCCTTTAGAAGTTGAAATAGGAAAAATAGGTTTTCCTACATCCGGACAGGTGCTCAAGCACCCCCCTAACTTTCATCAAGCACACCTAGTTTTGGAAAATATGGTCGAACACCTCAAGTTCTGGAAAATGTGCTCGAGCACCTTTAGGACATTCATCAAGCATACAAGTTCTGGAAATGCTTCGAGCACCTTCTCGATGTTCACTGAGCACACATGAGTTATTCCACTTTCATGATTTTTGATAACGTACTCAATCAACTATTAACACCCATAAATAAAAGTCCAATTACAACTCAATCTAATTTTTTAGGCGCGAAACTTGGTCAAGACTTACTTAGACCTAATAAACTACCATTTTGACATTCTGTGAGAAAGTCATTTATAAAATGCTAGGTTTGTGACTCAAATTCGGTCTAGAGTTTTGTGTTTTGAAGTATTGGGCATGAAGATGTCAAAATAGTGTCAAAGAAGGAAAAATCGGATTTACGGTGCTGGAGGTTGCTAGCATGCTGCTCGAGTGGCAAGTGAACTTTTGGAGCTGCGAGCTGTCGCCGGCCTGTCGTCTAGCTCTCGCTCGAGCTACGGCATCGCACAAATTTTTCAATTTTCGCTTATTTTTGACCTAGTTTATATCTTTTATGTAATTTCTAGGGTCTGGGATGTCCCCTATAAATTGAACATAAGTAACAGACCAAGAGTGGATAGACCCAAGCAAGATTCTCGTGTCCTGAATCAATAGGCCGGGGTAGTTCCAAAACTCTAGTTCACCGTTCAGTCCCTTCACCACATTGATCGCATCCCCTTCTAAAATAATTGATCTCATGTCAAGGTTTCTGCATAGATTAACAGCTTCCATGGCTCCAATGGATTCAGCCAAAAAAGCATCCCGTAAAATGTTCCTTTGGGACATCAGTGATGCTTTGACATTTCCATTCCAATCTCTGACAACAACACCAATTCCAACCCGACAATTAATCGAGTCTACTGCCGCGTCCCAGTTCACTTTGTATTTATTCAGGGGGGGCGCAACCCACAGCTGGGCAACTTGGTCTTCTCTGGATCTATTTCTGTCCGACAAGGAGTTTACTCGTCTGTAGTCCAAAGCATTTTGTCGGGCCGTGTTTGCAACTACTGTTGGATCATCAAATTTATTCTCAAAAATAAAGGAGTTCCTCCTCTTCCAGGTTAAATAAACTGTGATGGTAAAAATTTCCATTTCTTCCTCCGATAGTCTATTGTGAAGGTAGCACACCAGTTCTTTGAAGTTAAATGACATCTTTTGGAGCTTTCGCGAACTTGAACCCCAGACATCTTGAGCCAAAGCACACGTCCACAAGATATGAACTACGGACTCCTCTTCTCGCTTACATATCGGACATAAAGAGCACTCCCTGATTTTCCTTCTGTTCAGGTTCAGATTTTTTGGTAGGGATTCATGAGCTGCACGCCATAAAAACATTTTACTAGCACTTGGAACCTTTAGGTTCCATATATAACGCCAAACCTCGTTCCTGACTATTGCTTGTAGAGCATTGACCCAAAGATTCTTGTTTCAACTGAGTGATGAAATGGTACGCGCTTTTGACTGTGAATTTTCCATCCTTCGTGCCCCGCCATATAAGTTTATTCGGACTACCACATGGACTAATGGGTATTTTGCTAATGAGGCTAGCTTCCAACTCAACGGAGATTTCATTGATCAATTCCGGATTCCAAGTTTTTGTTTCTGCAACTATAAGCTCTCTAACCCTGCTATTCATAAATCGGGTTGGTAGGGGGGATTGAATTTGGAATGTGGAGGCTTGGGGAATCCATTTGTCCTTACCAATGACCACATATTCTCCGTTTCCTATGCGCCAAATAAGTCCTTCTCTCAACACATCTGAGAAACTGTTCTACAGGAAAGAAGCATTGCTGCCAATTTTGCTGTTCAGAAAGTCTGTTCTACTGTAGTATTTTTCTTTAAGTACCACTGCAGCCAGGGAGCTTGGATTTTGAATAAGGTGCCATCATTGCTTTGCGAGTAGTGCTACGTTGAACAGTTCAAAATCTCTGTATCCTAGTCCTCCAACATTCTTAGATGTCCCCATCAAGTTCCATGGAACCCACTGCATTTTGGTTTTATCACCTCTACTTCCCCACCAAAAGTTCTTAACTTGTCGGTTTATAGCATGAAGAATGGTCCGTGGAAGCTTAAAAATTCCCATGCAGTACGTTGGAATAGCTTGGATAATTGCCTTGAGAAGAACATCCTTTCCACTTGTGAGATTAGCTTCACAGTCCAGCTACTCATTCTGTTTCTGATCGACTCAAGAATCGGTTTGAACGCTGTCATTTTGTTCAGTCCAACATAAGCCGGCAAACCCAAATACTTCTCAAAAGACTTCGCTTCTCTAACATTTGCTGCATGTAGGATTGCAATCTTGATCTCCGGCTTAGTATTATCACTAAAGTAAATGGATGTCTTGTCCATATTGAGCCGTTGTCTCGATGCATTCTCAAATAATTTCAATATGTAGGAAAGTCGCCACCATTCCAGCACATTTGCCTTGCAAAAGATCAGGCTATCATCTGCAAAGAATAAATGATTTACTAAAAGGTTACCTCTAGCAAATGGATATTTTATCAGTTTGTTGTGTGTGTTAAAATTTGAATTGATTGTATTCCGTTTTTATTTTATATGCAGTTAGAGCGATTTGAATTTATAAAAAATGACCTTTCATGATAAATAATAATAAAACTAATTTAACTCTACCGAAAATATAAAATTTATTTATAGATGTTTTCATTCTTGTTATCTATACGTATAACATGAATATAATGTCTTATTTAAGTGAAGAACGATTGAAAATTTTGGGAAGAATTCAAAACTAAGACCTTAAGTATGCACAGTTCCATTTTCATGTTTAAAGTTGCCAAAATACAAAAATCAGGTTTTTATTTTTTAATTAAAAGTATTTTATTAATTAATTATAAAGAGGTCAAAATTATACAATTAATGGTCACAGGTACATAATTATAGGTCACAATTTATTTGCTAGTTGCATATTATCAAATTAATTGGTCACAAATCAAAAAAATTATAGATCACAAATTATCTCGAGATCATTAACGAGTCAGAAATTATTTCGAAGTTATAAATCAAAGGTTTTTTAGGTCACAATTTATTTTAGAAGTCACAAATTATTTTACGATCACGATTCAAAAATTTCATAGGTCACAATTTATTTTAGAAGTCACAAATCATTGGTCACAAATTTTTTTTTTTGTCACGGATTAACCAATTTAGTGATCATAGTCACGAAATAATCATGTGGCCATTGTCTCCACCGTACCACGTGTGCCACAACCACCACCATCTCACAAATCTGAAAATCGGTTGCCAGATTTGAAAATCTAAAAATCGCCACTCCCAAAACCTCCCAAAACACCATTCAAAAACCACCATTAATCAGAAAATCACACACACCACTAATCTGAAAATAACAAAAACACCACCACATATCGCTACCACTAGATTTGAAAATCGCCACCATGAACACCTCACAAAACAACATCCAAAACCCGCCACCAATATGAAAATCACAAAAACACTGCAACTACACACATCACCACCGCCAGATCTGAAAATTACAAAAACACCATCTCCACCAAACCAACAAAACCCCCAACGCTGCAACTACACATCACCGCAGACGGTGAGAGAGCAGCGGTCAGTCAATGCCGTTTTCCCACCGCCGATCGCGAACTCAAACACCGCGGATCGAAAAACCCAAAATAAAAACCCAAAAAAGAGAGAACTGGCTCTGTTGGCTGCTGCGAATGTCTCATTCGTCGCCAGATACGCCACCACCACACACACCATCATCAAAACAGAGATAAATGTCGTTGGCGGCCTCGCCCGACCCGGATCTACAGCGGCTTTGTGTCGTGTTGGGCAAAGAAGGCGTGTGTCTCGCCAGACTGAATGGAGAAGAGAGATCCAGCATAGCTCCATCTTGGGTGAAGAGAGAGACGAGAGGTACAGAGAGAGAAAAGGTTTGGGGGGAATATTTAGGGAGATGGTACCTAATTTTTGCTTAATTAAAATTTGTACCTGATTTTTTAAAAGTCATCTTTAAACATCCGCTATTGTGTAATTTCCACATATTATTTTGGACTATAAATTATTGTAACCACTAATTGACATAGAACAATATATTGGAATATGTAGTTATATTAAGGCATATAATTGCCATCAATGTGTTTTATTGTTTCACTACTTTTAAATTACACTAAAGGTCTTCAACTTATGCTTATTACTGCACTTTGTCCCAAACTTTTGTATCACGTTCTTTTCTTCACCATTTTATAAATGAGCATATATTGTCTCGAATAACGATTTTTAATTCAAAAGTCTATTAAAAGAGCACAAAAAGATTTATTTGTCCCTCATATTTTTAAATAAGAAAGAGATACAAAAGTAGAATAAAATATTTGTCCTTCTATACGGGGAAAAATAATGAGTCCATAAGTGCAATAATGAATCAAAAGTTAAGACATGCAATTAAAAAATAGTACAACAAAAGAAAAATATGGTGTCAATTTAACAATCCTTATATAAATTATGTTGGAAATAGGTTTAATTAAGGTTGGGTTTTAATCAATTTTGACCAAATATTTGAATATGTCAATTAGTCAATTCATGCGAATGAATAATCAGATGTGTTCTACTTCTCGAGTAGATGATCGAAGTATATTTGAATTTGCAAAATCATTTTCGGATGATTGAGAAATTGAAGGATAAAATTAGGTTGATGGATTTTTGGAATAAAATAAATTCAGAAAATGCAAACTTAATAGACTGCTCGAGTGGTCTATTGGCGCTAGGCAAATTGTTTGCTTGAGATAAAACCGCTCGAGTGGTTTGGCTGGCGGTATGCGAGCGATTTAATGAAAGATATGGTTGTTCGTGAATGTGTTGATTTTTGGAGTTTGTAATTCAAACTGCTGCCATCACAAGAAAAGATTGTTGTATCTTCGGTGGTGATTGTCATTCTATCATTGGCACTTATGCGACTTAGGGACGAAGAGTTCAACTTTTGCCTCGGTCTAATAATCATTAAATTTCGATTATCAAATTCGGGTGTATGTATTATTTATTTACTTTAATAAATGATATATCTTTTTGCATATTTACAATCTTAAGACAAATTTTTGTTTTGATATTCATTATTATATTTCTTTTTTCTCGGTTAAACTGAAATCCGTTTTCAGTTTAACTCTTCTACTCCTTCTTGGTTTTCTTTTAATTTAAAATTGATTTATCTTTTGTTTTTATAACAAAAATAACTATCGAGAATACTACAATTGATGTTCCTTCGATTACAGTTCCCCCAACTTCCGTTTATCCAACTTTCATTCCACATGGAGAGAAACCTGAAAAGTTTAGTGAGGTTGATTAATAAATGCAACAAATGAGTCTATGTCAAAAGCACATCAAACGAATATATGGTTGTATGTCCGTATGTTGATGATATGTCAAATATGGGTAATACCTGTAAAATTATCATGACAACCGAGAAAATGTTGTCAGAATATTTTGATATGAAAGATATAGGTATAGTTGATGTCATATTAGAAATTAAGATCTCTAAAACACCTAAAGGATTGTCACTATCTTCGTTATGTTGATATAGTACTTAAGAAATTTAAGGAGTATGGTGACAATCCAGTTAAAACATCAGTATATCTAAGTCTACACTTAGTTAAAAATATTGGTTGACTCATATCACAATTGAAATATTCACATATTATAGGTAGTTTAATATATATTACAAACTGTACAGTCAGGATATAGCGTATGCAATCAACAAATTAAGCAGACTTACAAGTAATTCAAGAAATGATCATTGAAAGGCATAAACGAGGGCTCTTACATATTTAAAATACACAGTTAATTATGGATTACACTATTCTAGATATCCAAATTAGATATCTAATACAAAAGATTCTAAGCCTATAAATGGTTATGTTTTTACCATTGGAGGCATAATTTTGTTATGGAAATCCTCAAAGCAAACTTCTATAGCTTGATCTACGAGGAAATTTGAGTTTATAGCTTTAGATATAGCTCGTTCCACAATGTGATAAAGCTTATCCCATGTTGGGATAAAGCTTAGCCAGTACTTGCTATTAGTATAATATATATTGTGATAGTCAATCGACTATTGAAAATGTAGAAAACAGTATATATAATGGTAAGTTTCAACATATTCATTGTAGATGTAATACCATTAAACAGTTGATTTCAAATGGTGTACTCTATATTGACTACGTCAAATCAAATGATAACATAGTGAATCCTCTTACTAAAGGATTATGGAGAGATTATGCCATCTTTCGAGTGGAATGGACTTAAAGTCTATTGACAAGAATTACCATAGTGGTAACCCAACCGTATTGACTGAAGATCTCAAGATCTTCATTCAAAGGGATAACTAAGTTATGAATGATTCAAGCGAGCACTTTAAAGAATACTTCTACCCATTCCTTTGATAATAAAGTGTTATACTGTAGAGAATATCAAGATAAATTATACTTTTAATGATTCCTATATCATGACAAAATAAAGTGAAGTATGGCTGAATACTTTTAATAGGAGATTACTCATGTAAATGCGAAGTGAGACTACTTCAATGAGAAATTTGAGGCTTGAATTCTCTGAAAGCACATTTGAAACCAAGAGTTATCCAAAGCAAAATGAACAAATTAATGAAAATCAAAATTGCTAGGAAAGATATTGTGTCAGTACTGTTGTCTTGATTTACAATTGTCTTGATTTACAAAACGATTGAATAGTTCAATATATCAATTAGACAAGTGAATTTGATAGCATTTTGCTAAGGTAGGTTCAAAGACAAAAGCTGCCTCTATTGATGCAATATCTTTCCAACTGTACTCTCTATTAGTGTCTGCGTTATCATTTGCATTTTCTAGTTATTTTCATTCATGGGAGATAGTTGATAGATTTAATTAAGGTTGATTTTGAATTAAATTCGACCAAATATTCGGATAGGTCTCGTTAGTCAATTCATGCGAATGAATAGTCAAACACATTCTATCCCTCAAGTAGATGATCGAGGTATATTTGGATTCGCATAATCATTTTCGAATGAATGGATAAAGTGAGGTTGATAAATAGATTTTTGAAATAAAATATATTCGGAAAATTCAAATTTAACAAATCACTTGAGTAGTCTGCTTTTGAAAAAATTGCTCGAGCGATTTAGATGGCGGTAAACGAGCAGTCTACAAAACAGAAATGATTGTTCTTGCTGAATTTTGAGATGTGTCTCTCAGGCCACAACACTTCAATCTCTATAAATTGGAAACCGCCCGCCCACCAACCACCCCCCTAATTAGAATTCATTCATTCAAGATCATAAGCATTCATTACTTCTTTAAATTTTGCAAAATCAAAAGGTTTTTTTGTCACAAAACATCCCATTCCTTAAAGAATACATAAATATTTTTTTGTTCATAGTTTATTGTGATTTGAAACAGTACCAGCACAAGAAGAGATCATCGTGTCTTGGGAAACGATTGTATTTCCATTCCACCTTGAGCACTTGTACAAGACAAATTCGTCTTAAGGGAAAAAAATCAAACTTTTGCCTCGATCTAATCATCATTCAATTTTGACTTTTGTTTATTTTCATATTTTATCAAATCCGAATAAGTTTGTGTTATTTATTTATTTTAATAAAGAATATCATTTTTCTTTTTTGCATATTTACGAACATGACACTACTTTAGATAATAAAATAATACATAAGTTGAAAAACTAGCAATATTTTATTATGTTTGAGTTAGGTGTGTATGAATAGGTACCAAAATAAAATGTCCTTTACCACGTTTCTATAATAATGATCTTTGTTTGAATGTATTTTAAGCAAGAAAAAATCACATGTTCTGTAATCTGGATCAACTGGGGTGAGGTGGCTATTGCTTAAAATACATTCAAACAAAATAGAAATGGTTTAATTTATGAATTTCTTAGGCTTATCACCAATTTTTTACTCCCTGGAGGTTGTTACAAAATTTTCCTTTCCTACAAGGAAATATTACTCGTCTATATATAAGGCTATAACTAATCATATACTTCAAGGATGGTCAATGAAAATGAAGGAAAATGACGAGAGATTTCATTCCTTTTCCATGTCATATTTTTTACCATTTATTATAGTTTAATTGGACTGACCTATAAAAACTAGACCATTAAAAGCATCTTCAATGTGTAAATTGTTTTATATAAATTATTCTAGGAGGAAAATGGACAATAAAAAAATCTCTTTAATACTTTTTGACAGACTCTATCGAGTTGATGTGGCAAAAGTAACATAATTGCCTAGAGATTTGTCTAGATATAGAAGCTCTGTTAGATATGTTGACTCAACAATAATTTATTTAATTTTGTTTATATTTTTATAGCAATGAGTTTTCTCTCTTTTCCTCTCTTTTATTTATTTTTATTGTAAGGTAGATAAGTGACACATATACAGAAGTATTGAGTTATAGATAGAACTTGATGGAAATCCATTTTACACTTGACTATAAATTCATTTTTTATCAATGTCATGTAGACTGCACTTCATGAAATGCATTAAGGATGCTCTGAAAAGAAAACATTAAAAAAAAAAAAAAAATACAACAAGGAAGAAGGAAATGTTATCGAATGGCACTAAATTGGATTACAAAAAATACGTTATACCGCCAAACGTATTCAATTCTATGGGCTCATCACGATATTCAATGCGTAATCAGAAAATAACCGTCCACCTAAACAGAGTTTGTATTTATCTACCGAATTAAAGAGGAGCGAACTTTTCATTCATAATTGTTATCTCGTTGATGAATTAACCGTTTCAAATATGAACTCTAGCAGTGCATCCACGATAAAAGCACGAGAGGAGAACGAAAAAGTTGTTGGTCGAGAAACTACTGACCTTTTGGAACATTTTATATTGTCACTCATCGTTACTCACTCCGATTAGGCTGAAATGTTTGGCATTTCCTTCTCTGCGCCCCTCTATTTAGGCCATCATAAATGGTGAATTCAAGTTTCAAGTCACCTCTGAAGTTAGACCCTGAAAAAAAAAATATATATATATATATATATGGATCCATAATCCATTGCGATATAATCAAGAGATTGAACATGATAAAATAGAAACAAAATATTATAGCAAAAAGACAACTTATTGACCCATAACATAATATTTATGGATACAAAACTAGAGCCAAGTACCTAAATTACCAAATTACCTAAAGGCAAGTACGAAGGCATGAAAATGGAAATTAATTATTGTTTATATTTTTTATTAAAAATAAATTCAAGAAGAGGAGGGAGGAGGATATTGGCTAGAACTGGTCCATGTTGGTTCAGGAAAACTTGTGTTATATCCAGTCGATTGATTTCCTTGGGGCCGGAAAGTAACTGATTGTCCACCGGAAGATGATGCAGAAGAAGCATAAAACATCTGATCCAACAAATTCATGGGGAAATCACCACTGCTTTGAAGTAGCTGTGAGTATTGCCAATAATCCCTGAAATTGTTATCAGGGATTTGGAAAGGCTGTGATTGCATGAATGCTGGAGGAACTGCCGCCGTCAGTGGCGGAGGCGCTACGGTAATAGGTGGTGATGGGGTGACAGAAACGGCGAACTGTGTGGATTGTGAGAAATGGGGAGGTGGCAAGTTTATCACATTTTCAGGGAAATTGAGTTTTGCTCTGTTGCCTCTGAATCTCAGGGCGGCTTCATCATACGCTCTGGCGGCGGCCTCCGCCGTTTCAAATGTTCCTAACCAGACTCTGGCAGCTTTGTGTGGATCCCTTATTTCTGCTGCCCATTTCCCCCATGGCCTCTGTCTAACTCCTCTGTACCTTCTTATTGTCTCTCCTGTTTCTTCATGTGAACTGCCAGATACTTTTGTTCGTGAAATTTGCTCAGCCGTGAAAGTGACGGAAGCGGAGGCGTTATAGGTGGCGGTGGGTGTCGGTCTTGTTATACTAGTTCTTGCATCTGGCTCTGCAAAAAATACAAAATATACATGCAACAAGAGTACATAAATGAGACATAAACTCAGGGTTTAAATTATAAATTAATTTACAAACCAGATTTGATAGAAGAAGATGATGATTCTCCGAAGCCTTGATGAACACTGTGAAACTGTTCTGGAACAATATCTTCTGCATCACGTCTTCTCTTATGGCCGGAAAATGAAGGCAAATTAGAAGAATAAATATTCCCAGAATCTCCACCGTATCTCCGCCCAGATATGACATGCGTCAACGCCGTCACCATCGCCGACCTCTCTCTAGACTGGCTGTACTCGGAAAACATCGGCGGCGGTGATGGTGGAGGCCGTGGAGGCAGCCCACATAATAGATAATTCAGTTGTTCTTGTTGTTGCATTTGGTAGTGAGGAACATGAGGAGAGGCGGCGGCTGAAGCCGTGCCAGTGATGGTGGTAGTTTCCGTAACTTCTGGTGCCGGGAATCTGGCAAAATCGCCTCTAGCCCCTTGATTCGCCATCTTGAATAAGAACATGCACCAAAACCCAGATATACATTCAAACTCTGAGGATCGAAAGGATTAAATTTTGCATGAATAATTCTCTCTGAAATGACATGCAACGAAATAATCAATTCTTGAAAAAATTTCGAGAATTTTTCTTCAGCAGCTTTCCGAAGAGTCTTTCTTTTTCTCCATTTTTTGAGTAAATTGTCAAAGAAAAACAATTTAACAGAGAAGCCAATTCAAATTTGTATGCCCATCAATGGAACAGTACTTGCTCTGTGTATGGTTTCTGCAAAAAGTGCTTAAATACGGTAATTATAAATAATTTCGAAAGGAAAAAAAATGCATTTTGTTTCAATGGAAAAGATAATATGATGCCAACAAAACATTGTATAGAGCTGCTATGAAGACAATTTTCACTCCGTTTGAGATCTGGCAAAATTATATGCGTATGCCCTTTCAGGCTCTTTAAGGTGCATTGTTGGTTTGTAGTCTGTGTGTATGTGTGAGAGAGAGATCATATTTTAATTGTATATGCAAACAAATGGTAAAATAAAAAGGCTGGAAAAAGTTTTTAACTAGTTAATTTCTTTATTTATTTTTTATTTTTTTTACCAAAACAAAATATGTTTTTCTATTAAAAATGGGAAATCATACCTATAAATATTTTAAGGGGAATTTACAAAAATGTCATTGTTTTTGAAAATGCACTAAAAAAATACATTGGCACTTGATTTTTGCAAAAATGTCACTTTTTGTCGTGAAATGTCCAAATTACCCTTAGTCTCAACTTTCTAGGAGCATTTAATGCTTATTAGTACAACCTTACAACCTAATTAATGCTTTGATTTGATAATTTATTTTTGACATAATAAAAATAAGATATTATATTATTTATTATTTAATTCACTTGTTTATTTAAATATATCATTAATTATTTTAATTGTTTACATATATTATTTATTTACTGTTTAATTAATTAATTAATTATTTATTTATTTTAATTGTTTATGTAATATTTAATTTAATTTTAATTAAATATTTCATTAATTACTTTAATTATTTACGTATATTATTTACTTCACATATAATTAGTTATTTTAATTGTTTATTCAATATTTAATTTAATTTCTTTAAATATTTCATTAATTATTTTAATTATTTATGTATATTATTTCCTTAATATTTCATTACTTTATTTAATTATTTTTTTAAATTACTTATTTTAATTGTTTATCTAATATTTAATTTCATTTTTATTTAAATATGTCATCAATTATTTTTAATTATTTATGTATACTTAAATAATATACATAAACAATTAAAATTATTATTTAACTGTAATGTTGATTGATTTTATGCACCCATCTGATTAACAAGTCAAATTTTATCTAATTTTATGCACTCATCTGTCGAGAATTATTGAGATAAACTGTCGGGAACGACATTTTATCTGTCGGAAACGACATTTCATCTGTCGAAATTTACCCATCTGTCGAGAATTACTGTAGCGACGGACTAAAACTTTCAAGTACAATTGTGATGTGATTGTTTGTCATATTTTGGTACAACTTTTTCACTTTTTATACAATTTTTTATGTTGTCAACTCAAGAAAGTATAGGGTATTTAAATTCTTTACAGGGGGCAAAAATGTCCAAAAATGTCCAAAAATGACAATTTTGTAAAGACACTCAAAAAATGACATTTTTGTAAATGACAAGCCAAAAATTGACATCTAGTGTGATTTCCTCATATTTTAAAATGTAGTTTCAAAAATAACAAACTTATGAAAAAAAATTAAAATTTTCTTTTCTTTTTCACTCTCGATGTGTGTGTATGCAATTATCTGTACTAAGCACCAATAATGTGTCATATTAATTCATTGGTGGACATCTGTGCTGATCTTATGGTAAGTATCAATGATTTGTCATATCAATCTATTGATAGATAATTATATGGTGAGTCTCAACATTTAAATTGCTACCCATCAATGAATTGATATGATAAATCATCGGTGCTCGGTGCTTATTATGAGATGAGCACCGATAGGGATAGCAAAAAAATCAGTTCGACCCAATACACAGGGGCCCCCCTTCGAATGGGTTGGGCATTACCCAAAAAATATAATCCGCCCCGCTACCTGCCCCTTTTAAAGTTTACTTCAAGTATAAGTTTTTTATCAAACAAAAAATAAAATATTAATCATCATTTTTAAAGAGAACATAAGTTGTTCTTAACAAGTTAAAAAAAAAAAAAAAGTAATGATATTTACTAACTAAAAACATAAAAAAATAAATGGGGCTACAAATGGGGCAGGGGATTTGCCACGCCCCACCCCGTCTCGCTTTAACCGAGTATGGGGACAAGACAAGATGACAAAAATACCGATGGGACGGACATGAGAATGGTCGAACCGTCCCGTATCCACCCAGTTGCTATCTCTAACTACCGGTATATATATATATATATATATATATATATATATATATATATTTTATATGTTGGGTTTTTGTCGATGACACTTTCATCAATTAAGGATGGTGAAAGTTTGGTCAAAGGAATTAGTGTCTGGTGGCATTGTAGGGAATATAGGGAAAAACATTGGGGTGTGGAATGAGGGTAGAGTGGATGGGGGTGTTGTGTAGTGGGGTTATACCTGATTTTTGAAAAAATAAAAGAAATAAAAGAATTTACCACATGGTTTATGAAATCGAAACTTTAAATTTAGGGTCTGTGGTCATTTTCCTTTTAAAAAAAATTAATTAGACAATGAAAATATGTCTTTTATCAAAATGTTTTCCAGGTAATTTAGGTAAAATGAAGCTTTGAGCAATATATGTTCGAGTTTAACTTCTCTACAATCTACAATTGACCAAGTTTGTAGGATAATAAGTTGTACTTATGGGTCGGGAAATGATCTTCAGAGCCTGTTTGGCACGAATTAATATCTTATTTTAATTTAAATTAAAGTCAAACAATCAATATCAACCACATCTTTTATGGTCCCACAACTTTTCAATCACACATTTCAAAACATTCTATCACAATTTATTCAAAAATCTAATTTTAATCCCCACCAAACAACCTTTCAGTTAAAATTGCCCACACAAAATCTCCCAACATCTACACCGGTGATCAACCACTTTTTTTTACTTGTCACTAGACTCTATCAACTTGGTCCGAGTCTTAAATGGACGTCCTTCAGTGTAACAAGGTCAAGAAGACCTTGTGGCAATGAATTGTACAACACCTGAAACTGGATGAAGCTTGTACTATGGTTCGCGGCATGGTTGTGCACAATTTTAGATGGTGTTTGGTAGAGATTAAAATTAGATTTTTTAGTAGATTGTGATGGAAGTTTTTGAAATTTGTGGTTGAAAATTTGTGGGACCCATGAACGATGTGGTTAGTATTGATTATTTGACTTTGACTTAGATTAAAATCAAATTTTAATTTGTACCAAACAAACTCTTAAGCCTAATTCAAGAGCAGATCGCAAGAATGAATATTATTTCCTATTGAGCAACAATAAATTCCTCAAAGAACAATTCGCTAACTTGGTTTCCCGATCAATTTTTAGGTGATAGGCACTAAAAAAATTAGGGAAAGTTTTAAGTAACTTCCACAAGATACAATAAAAAGTCACTTATAAATCTCTTATCATAATTAGAGACAATGAAGGTCGATAAGATAAGCAAAACGATATAGTTCATAAAAGAAAAGTTGATACATGAGAAATGCATGAGTTGTACATGTACAAGGCAATATAGTGCTGCACCAAATTCTCGAATCGAATTGAATTAGACCCGAATTGAGTGGTTCAGTTCGGTTCTTCTTTGGTTAAATACGTGAATGTGTATTGAAATTAAGAATTGATGTGTTTGGTTTGATTCTCGATTTTAAACCAAGAATCGAATAATTCAATTTTTTTTATATTGAATATGCCAAATTATTTTACTTTTTTTTCTAAATAAATTTGTCTGTTAACTAATTAAGTGATTAACTGTAAATGCTCAAGGCTCTAACTCATAAGAACCAAGTCCAACTTGAGCCCAAAATGTTTTTTTCCCTACAAATTTCAGTCTAAATCCAATTTCAATTCACAATTCACCTAACACTCACTCATTCTGCTATTTAGGTTTAAGTGTTGCCCTCGTTTTCAATCGCACACATCTCAAGTCATGGCTTCATCTTTGTTCCTCAAGATCACTGATGTTTTAGCGTTATTATTTAATTTTTGATAATTTGTATGAATTGGTGAATTGTTCTTATTAGACAACTTTTTATTTGTAAATTTTTAAGTTGGACTACGTTATTTTTAAAATGTTAAGATTGAACATATCATTGGTTGGATTAATGTAGTGTTGTTGTAAATGTTAAAAAATTTAATTGTGGTATAGAATTGAACCGATCGGAACCTAACTGGTTTGATTCTATAATTAAATTTGAACGTGATGGTTCCACGTACTAAATATCTAGAAATTCTTGTTCCGTTCTGTTCTCTTTAGAACCGAACAAAATCGAATCGGATCATGTACAGGTTTAGCAATATTAAACCTTCTTAGATAAACGGTCCATAACTAAAAAAATGGAATCATTGTCCTTTTGAGTTCAAGGCAATCTTGCTACAAAATTGCTTATTAATTTTTGCACAAGGAATGGCTAGAACCAAGAGTTGACGATAATACCGAGCATTAGTGACATGACCCTTGGCTATATGACACGCCATACATCGCACTATAAAGTGTCACCTCACATCGAACAGTAGGCCAAAAGAAGGATGCTACGATCGGGTCTAGCATCTAGTCATGCTTCATATGGTCTTCTTTGTGCTATTAAGTCATAGTTTTAAACCTCGAGTTGCAATCCATAATATATAGATGCATGTCACGAAATAAAAATCTATCTTCCAAGATAAATTCAGGTACCTGCCTTGTTAACATAAAGCCAAAATATTATCAAAATTGAGATCAGAAGAGTAAACATCAGGAAAATGCTCGAATCTAATGTTTGGAAATTTAACTAGTTAACAATTTTGATCAGCCACAATAATGTTGCCATAATAACGACTAAAATTAGGAGCTTGTTTAAACCTTGACCGCCGGAACCGTCTCCACCTGCACGTCACACCAGTGGTCTCCATTTCACCAAACTCCTTCTGGATTGGCTAGAAAACGCGAAAACAGGGGCAGATTTTAGGTAGTTTTCTGGACAGCTTTCGGATTTGTTTTCTGCCTCGTTTCTGCAGGTTTTCTGATCAGTTTTTGGTCAGTTTTTCATCCCAAATCCACCACCATGAAGCTCTGATACCAATTGTAGCGGAAGCTTGCTTCAAGGGTCGTCAAAATGGTGTTTTCCGGGCTCAGTTCAACGTACCTTTCTCTACCAACAACCAATCCAATCCGGCTCCGATCCGCAACCAATATATTCATCTTGGTTGCTTCTGAATCTCACCCACAAAGGAAAAGATAAAGGTATTGATTTGTAGCCACAAAGACACAAGAGAAACAATGGAAGAAGATACAAAGAGTTGACCAAAATCACAAAGAAAAGTCACTGAGTTTTCTTCTCCAAAATGGGCAGCCGAGTTTCACCAAGAGGGCAGCCGAGTTCTCTCTGTTTTCTCACACAAATCAATGACCTAAATGACTAGGGTTTTACCTTATAAGTAGGCTAGGTTTAGACTTTAAGTTGGGCCAATAAAGGAGGCTAAACGGGCCAAGATTCAAGCCATCCAAAGGTAATTACAATTGGACCGGAAGAGCTCTTGGACTTGGTTGTTGGTACTATTTCATTTATCGGCCAAAGTCTATGAAATTACAATCCTACGTTTACATCATAGCCCGGGATTATTGGGTATCAAAACCCAACAGTCGCTTTTAGTAATATTTTTTCATGTTCTTCAACTTCGGAAGATGAAGAGTGTTCCATATAAAGTTTCTCTTGATGGTCCATAAACTTATAAGTAGAAAATATTTAACGTTTTGCACATATGTGTCGAGTTGCTCCCGTATGCATCTATTCAGTTTTATTTAGAAAGAATATTAGAAAGATTGATGTCTCACACCTTATTAGAAAGGTTCTCATGTGTCGTCATTGGCTTGAGAACTTTGTCCTTACATTTTTTGGTCTTCGATAATCCTTGGATTGATATCCTATATTGTCGCAATTATAACAGTTGTCTTTGAACTTTTTAGGAGCTTATGATGAGCTATTTTGTCCTCCAACATCGTGCTTCCTCTTTTTGGAGTTTTGCAATCTCCTTCCACAACATTGGTCTTAGTTTTCATTGAATGAAATGCACCACTGCTCTTTCTAGTTTTATAATTGTCTTCTTCTATTCTCAGTTGCAAAGTAATTTCTTCAAACTTTATTTCCTTTGATTTATCTTTTAAGTAGTTCTTGAAGTCCTTTCAAGATGACGGTAGTTTTTCAATAATGTTAGGAAACGATGCCCAATCACAACCTTGAATCAATGTTAAACCAACTACAAGTTTTGACAAAATTCCAACAAACTCAATATTTGGGTGAAATGGAGATTTTCAATTATATATGAAGAAATGAATTGGATTATTTGAACAATCCTTAAGTTAATCCCAAGAAAGAAATAAAGCTTTGATTTATACCCAAGAAAGATCAACTTCTTTACTTGTAAAATCTCTCCAAACGTTCCCTATTTTTCTCTATTTTCCTCTCAAAAATCGGGCAAATGAATGGGGGGGAAGAAATGGCTTAAATAGCCATCGGGGCGTCGCGGCGCCGGATGAGTGGCGCCGCGGCACCATCACTTCAGCTGGTGGCGCCACGGCGCCACCCATATCCCACAATTCTCCACCTCGTCCATCAATTGATAGACCTCAAATTTTGGACGATCACCAGAAGAAGTAAACTAGTTGCACCATTCAACCATGGTTGCCTACGTACCCTGAACCAAGATCAAGCCACACCGTAGTTCATACCTCTCCATAAAATCCATCTCTATAACCCAAACCGGCTGCACCATTAAACTATGATTTCCTACGTACCCTTCACCGGGATCAAGCCATCCCGTAGTTCATTCCGGCTGCACCATTCTACCATGGTTGTCTACGTAACCCCTACACCGGGATCAAGCCACCATAGGTCTTACAGGCTGTACCACTTTACCGTGGTTGCCTACGTATCCTCCACCGGGATCAAGTCACCGTAGTTCTCGCCCTACCCATGAATATATCATCTCCACCTAACTCCAACACCGCCCCGAAGGGCCCAAGCCAACTTGGGCACATCAACTCTCTCCATGCTGTTCCGCATAGCTACCTTGAAGGTGAAAGGCTCATCAACCTCCAACGAGAGTGCATACTTAACCATATTTGATTGCCCATAGTGGTTTAGAGGCTGGTCTGACCCCAACTTCTGAACTAGCTTGAATGCTCGCCTTGGCCTAGAGGATGCCAAACTTTCCTCTAGCTGTTGTTGTTGTAAAGCCTATACATTCTTATGCTGAACCTCCTCTTGTTCAAGCACATCATCACTCTCATCTCGAGTGTCTCCATGATACACCTCTCGAACATGACTTGGACCTGGTCGATCCCTGGATTCTATCTCAACAACCTGAGACTTAGAACCCCCTACAGCTTCAACACCACTGGGCACTGTAGCTTTTGACCAAGCTACCAGGGAGTTCTCCTCAAAAGCAACATGCCTGCTGATAATGAACATCGCCAAGTCTCCACTACTTCCACTTGTCTCAACCGCTACATCATCTGTAACTGTAGTACCCTGAAGAGCATAAAGGTTGCCTTGGCGAATGCCCTATATCACTACCAAAGAGCCCTGAACAACCTTCTTGACTCCATCCCACGTCACAATCTTACAACCACCGGAGTCCAATACACCAACAGAAATAAGGTTCTTCCGCAAATCAGGAACATGTCTCAAATCCATCAAATTTCTCACCACTCCATCATGCATCTTGATTCTAATGGAACCAACCCCCACCGTTTTACAAGCATGGTTATTACCCATCAACACGGTTCCACCATCAGTGCAAGTATAGGTAGTAAACCACTTCCTATTCGGACACATATGGTAAGAGGAACCAGAATCAAGAATCCACTTACCGGAGATTTCTTCATCATAAGTGATGGTGTAGCACTCATCGATGCCCCCTTCTTCCGAGGCATAGCTAACCTCTTGATTGCCAAGAACCCCCTCCTCTCTGTTGTTGTTGTTGTTCTTCATTCCCGCTCTTTTATTTTGACAATTTGCCTTGAAGTGCCCGAGCTCCCCGCATTTGAAACACGACCTTTCCGCGAGAGGTCTAGAACTCCATCTAGACTTTCCTCGCATGCCCTTTGCCTGTTCGTTGCTCCTCCCTCTCACAAACAACCCTTGAGCTTGATCCTTGTTACCAATGGTAGACATGCCACAAGTAGCAATCTTTCGAAGATCATCCGCTAGAAGTGACGTTCTAGTGTCCTCCATCACAAGTTTATCACCCACAAGCATCAATGTTTGAACAAAGTTCTCATAAGACTTTAGCAAAGAAAGAAGCAGTAGAAGTGCTTGATCCTTATCATCTACCTTCACATCAATGTCCCTCAAGTCCGATATGCACCTATCGAACTTGTTGACGTACTCCCGGATTGGTGTTCCTTCATCCCTCTTGCAAGTATACGTTTGGATTTCAAATAGATCCGATTAGTTAGAGTCTTCGTCATGAAGTTTGCCTCCAACTTTGTCCACACCTCTGCCACCGTTACCTCACCATCAACCAAGAAAGCAACATCCCTTTCAAGGCATAGAATGATAGACGCCCGTGCTTCAAGATCTAGCTCCTCCCAATCCTCGTCAGACATATCTTTGTGCTTCTTCTCCTTGCCCCCCAAAGCCTTGTGCAACTTTAGAGAAATCAACAAATTTTTCATTTGCATTCTCCAATAGGAAAAATCATTCCTCCCATTGAACTTCTTTATCTCATACCTCCCAACTTTCACCACTCCACTAGTAGACGTCATTTGCCCACTCGTTTTAGTGAAATTCGACAACCAAGTTCTCAAATCGATTCAAGCCTACGTTCCTCACAACCTTGTCTACACACTTGATTCAAGCCTACCTTCCTCAAATCGAAGCTTGACCACATTGATTTGATATGTAGCTCTGATACCAATTGTTAAGAAACGATGCACAATCACAACCTTGAATCAATGTTAAACCAACTACAAGTTTTGACAAAATTCCAACAAACTCAATATTTGGGTGAAATGAAAATTTTCAATTATATATGAAGAAATGAATTGGATTACTTGAACAATCCTCAAGTTAATCACAAGAAAGAAATAAAGCTTTGATTTATACCCAAGAAAGATCAACCTCTTTACTTGTAAAATCTCTCCAAAACTTTCCCTATTTCTCTCTATTTTCCTCTCAAAAATCGGGCAAATGAATGGGGGGAAGAAATGGCTTAAATAGCCATCGGGGCGCCGCGACGCCGGATGAGTGGCGCCGCGACACCATCACTTCAGCTGGTGGCGCCGCCATATCCCACAAATAAGTATAGCAATTCGGAATGACTAATTGAGAGACGTAACTTCGACATGAATATCATGGATAATCATTTGAAGTTCTTGTACTTGGGATATAACGGTCTTATTTTCAACCATTTTATAATTCGAAGATCGATTTAAAATAAATTTCTTTATGCTAGCATCTTCAGTCATTTGGTATCCAAACATTCTCAATTTTTTATTTTATTATTATTATTATTATTATTATTATTATTATTATTATTATTATTATTAATTTTTATTTTTATTTTTTTTTGGGCAGATTTTGCATTACAGAATGTGTTAACGAACCCGTAAGAACATAATTTCTACATAAGAAATTCGAATATTTATGCATCAACCGCAACCAATTTTTTTCCTATTATATTCACCCTGTTCATATGATAGAACATCCTCATTGAGAAATTCAACGAAACTTAATGTAGCAAGGTAAAATTATTATTTTTTGTTGTCAAAACTTAAAATTTTACTCATTAAATAACTGATTTACCTCCTAAACGCAATCTCTCACCTCAATATATATGGTCATTTTATCCTTTATTACTTGGTATAAAATTGGCCATCTCCTCCATGCTTGCTTATTTTGTATAGAATTGTACGGTCAAATACGTCTCTTTTCTGACTGCTGAAGTCGGGTAATTAAAGGTAATATAAAAAACTTCAGCACACGAACGAGTTATATTCTATTCTTAAATCTTCATTTTATTTTATTTTTATCTTTAAAACATAAAAATATATTTGCTTTGTCAGTTTCTCTATTCTAACTTTGGAAAGGAACAAACAGTATTCTACCTTTAAATTATGAAAGTTCAGGTATCAAACATTGACTATTGATGAATGTCATTTTTTAACATTTTTTTTTTTAAATTGAAAAATAAACTTAGATGGTTGCAGTCATATTTAATTATGGTCTATATAGAAGGATTAGATGAAAATTAATAGATCTTATGTAATTCCTAACAATCTAGTTGTTCTATATATATATGTTGTCCTTCACGGGAGTTCGGAATTTAACAAAAGATTAGGGAAAAAACCTCTGCATCATACCTGTGAAATAATAACCTAACAAGCTTTGGTTCAACTCCAACCAGCTGGTTCAACTTTAACTAAAATAAGTAAGTTGGAATAATTAAGATAATTATGAAAAGGATAAGGATGGGATTGTTTGGCAATGTGAATGAGTGAATGTGGAAATTACTGTGAACCTACAGAACTAAAAGTCATACGAGTATTGTTTGGATAGAACTTGGAAGGTTCCTAAATTTGTAGGGTACATAATATGAGCACCAGACTTTTAGATCATCTTTTCCTTTGTGGACAAGGGAGATTTTGTGGAAAATGTTCTTATTTCAATTTGAAAATTGATATTTGTAAATTGTAATTTTGTAGTTTGAAAAAGAATTTGTTATGGATTTTGTGTCTAATGTAATATTATTAAAAATGACTTTTTTTTAAGTTTATTTCTTCTTTACAACTACTCCATTTTTGTGCATTATCAGATTTTTCAGGATTTACCCCTACTACATTACTCCTTCCCATCTTCCTTTGACTTGAAACCTTACTTCTTCTTTTCGATATTTGTATATTAATACTTAAGAGATTATGAGCAACTACCCTAGTTATTCCTAGTAATAGGCGAAGAGTAAAAGAGGCGATATTGAAAGGAGGAAGAGACGCATGAATAGGGATGGCAATGGACGGGGCAAGATCAGGGTCAGGGCATCCATTACCATTGTCTCGTCGAGATTTATGGGAGTCGGTGTAGAGATTAAAATTTTTTTGTTATTGTCCTTTTTAATGAAATATTTATTTTTATAGACATAAATAAAAATAAAAATAAAAAATAAAATAAACTAAATAATAATATACAAAGATTTGGGACCCCTTCCTTTTACTATTCGGAGCAGGACTAGATGTAAAATTTTATCATTCATAGCTAGCGTGGAAGAGAAAAAAGAGATGACGAGATGGGAGACACAACATGGAGCAAGGGGAGGAAGCTGGCTAAAAAACGGGTGAGACTTCGGTGAAGCCAACGATGATACGAGAATATTATGTAAAAGAGGTTATCTTATGTAAAGTTTCAACATTGATCTGCTTTTAATTGCCTGGCTATTGACAATATAATTTTTTTTAGTTACACTATATTTTTTATTGCACTAAAAATTCTCAATTTTTGCTTATCGTCGTGCTTATGTCCCCATCTCTCTTTCAAATTCTTATATCCAAATTTTCATTAAAAAGCATATTTTGTCCTGGTATTTAGTGTACTTTAAATATTAGCAAATATTCTCACTTTTGCGCATGTTTTTTTTTTTTTAAATATAAAATTAAAAAAAAAAAAAATCGACGAGACCATATTCTCCATAGGGGCGAGGCAACGTGTGCTAGGACGGAATTGGAACATTTGTTGATATGATCTGGCATAGATCATAATCGGAAGAAACTTTCCTTTTTTCATGTAGTATTTTATTTTGGCTATAATTCTTGTTTTTAGAATTTTTTTTTATATTTTAAGACTCTTAAATTTCGTTATTTCCATATTTCCTAGGTTTAGTATAAATAGGAATTTTATTTCATTGTAAGAGACAACTTTGATATGAATTAAATTGATATTTTCTCTCCAATGTTCTTGAAAGAACACAAATCGAATTTATCAAATATTTAATTATATTTGTGGCGTTCAAACAACGGATCGTGGGTTCTTCATTGTGCAATAAAGGGGTTCAACATATCTTCGTTATCATTGAATTTTTTGGTTCACTTCGTTGGGTTCAAATCCAAAATCTAGAACTTATCAAAGGATTTGAAACCCTTTGTGGCGTTCGCAAATCGAGGTTCTTGTGTCCACATATCAACAGGACTAATGTTTAATATACCTTAGGTTCTTGGTTCGTGAGGTTCGGGTCGAGATCATATCGTCTACAACCTGAATTTGGGTTTTTCTGGCGTTTTCAATCAGTTCCGGAAGTTCCATGAGATTTTCTTAATCGGGATCTCATCATTTTGTCATTGTATATTCTTTAATATATAATATGTTGCAATTCAATAGGACGAATCTCGAATTCTATATTTATGTGAGTATGTCCTTATATTGATTAAGACGCTTCATCCCCAGTAACTTTGATAATAATAATAAAATGTATGGAAAATGTTACTTAATTAACCTATTCTTATTTATTTTATTTTTGTTGCTTTAACATTAAAAGAAACAAAATATTTTTATTTTGAAACAGGAAACAATTATTTTAATCTGCCTGGAGATTGTATCTCGTTCTATATTTACTAACCTATATCTTTAATTTTCATAGTCATACCATAATTTAAATATGTAAGAATTCCTATGTAACATTTGGTATTTATATTTTGTATAGCTGAAGATTTACCAAACTTGAAGTAACATAATATACCTCGACCAGATTTAACACATTCATACTAAATTCATTCAAGAACAATATTTAAAATATCTTTGACACATTGCATTCAATACAAGATTTGTATGTCTGAACAATATATTTGAAATGAATATAAAGACTCCATGTTATCAACGTGTAAATATTATATATGTGTGGAGCACGATGATGTTGAACGGAATGGGGATTTTCCAAGTGAATTGTCCTAGAAAATGTTGTGACTTTTGCATCATAGAGCCCAACTAACAAATATGTTGAAATTGTGTACATGGCAGACAAGGTTTATTGGTTTAATTAAGTACTTCTTTATTTATTACTATTTTAGAAAAATAAGTTCTTGAAGACCATATATTTGGTCTTGTAGGCACTATTAATAGTATTGAAAAAGCTAATGCATAAAAACAGATTGTCAAGATACCTGTGAACAAATAATTATACAAAAACGACTGTTATTGACGATCGTACACTTAAATTTCAGCTCTTAAAACTAAATAAATTACACCATTTTTGCTTATAAAAAATATAACAAAAGATTTGTTGGTGACTGATGGATACTAAACATAGCACGAAAAGTGGTCGTGTTTTTAATGTTTTTTTCCTGTACATAGTTTCCAGCTAATGTTTAGTTTCTTTAACGTTTAAAACAATGTGGAGGAATATTTGACTATACACATGATAAAAAGTTTCTTCTTAGTCTTGAGTTTTGCCTTTTTGAAATAATAATTTATTTTTGTAAGAATAAGACAATACACATGATGAAAAGCTTCTTCTTAGTCTTGAGTTTTGCCTTTTTGAAATAATAACATACTTTTGTTAAGTCTAAAACAATTTTCATAAAATAATAAGCACCACATGAAGATGCCATGAGAAATTTACCCCAAATATCATAATGAATTAATTAGAAAAATGCAGTTAATTGTTGGCCTCGATTTTCATAGGGTGATGTAACCAATAGATTTTGATTCCTCTCTTGTTCACATAGCCTTTTCCTCTATACTTGGACAAAGCGTTAGAGCACATGATCTTCTCCAGTGGTGGGAAAGCGGCAGCAAGCACTTCAAAGATCAAGTCAATCTATTTGTGATATATATGGGCGTGGAACGTACTAAAGATGTGAGCTACAAAAAAGAATTTTGATCATGAAGTGTGTAGAGAGTAAACTAGAAATAATAACATTATAACTGAGTGAATAAAATTGCATTACCTTCAAACGACATTAAATGTGAGCTTTTATAATAAAAGATGAGAAATAATAACCGTTGGATAAAGAGACACGACTTTATCTTAACGGTTGAGGTGTCTTTCTGGAGGCGTCATTCTATCAATCATAGGCTCAAATGCATCTAAAATTTTGATCATTTGCAGCCATATGGCTTAGCTTATAAGGACTAGACTTAAGATTTTGACTTTGTAGAGTGACTGCTGCAGTGAATAGTCACATCAATCGATCATGAAAAACCTTGTACAAAAAATCCCTGTAGCTTTTTGCATCACCTCGCCTCATCCATGAGGGTTCGGCCTCATCGTTGGGGTTTGTCAAAATATATCACTTCAACTACTAAAGGGCCTCACCTTGTCAATGGGGGTTGGCCTCTATATGGGAGTTCGGCTTGGCCAGGTAAGATAGTAATGTGGAGTGTGAGGCAGATTTTTTTTGCTAGCTATTTGTTATGTGGTCTGTGTTTGGAGACTCATCAGAAGAGGCGTAATAATAGTCTCCCAAATCCATGTATAAATATTTATATAATGCGTGGACTTTCAGTTGAATGTGAAAGATGTTAATGATATGCAGCATGTTACGAATGTGGCTGTTGGAGAAGTGATGCATTGGTATAGAGTGCTTTGTCTTTGATGAAGCCTTATTGGCTAGGTGACCATTTACTTGGTGGTGACGAAGCATAACACAATAGTCCCCTAAGTTTAAGTATAGATATTTATATAGTGCATGGACTTATGTTGTGGATAATATGTTGGGACCTTGGTGGCAGCTATACAAACTTTCTTACATAGTGGATGGTTCATCCATGTCAAGGGCTTCCTACATGGTGGATGGTGCATCCACACAGGGGATAATGAGGTTGACCTGGTAGGTTACAAGGTGGGCTCTCTTTGAACTATTTTGTACATCTCCTTTCAAAGTGGTTCGACTTACATGGTGGATGGTTCATCCATAACAAGGGCTTTTACCATGGTGGATTGTTCATCCATAGAAGGTTTCATCTTCGTAAGTATCAATGTGGGCTTCTCTTGGGATGCTTTACACTTTTCGTTTCGAAGTGGATCTACTTCCTTGTGATGAGATCCCGGTTAGTGGAATCACATGGAACTCGCGGAATTAATTTGAAAATGGTGGGAAAGCTCAAATTTAGGTTGTATACGATAGGATCTCGACCCGGAAATTATTGAAGCAATCAAACAAACAAAAACAGAGTTTGAATTACCTCTTGATTACAAAATAAATTAACCTCGATTTGCGAACGCCACAAAGGGTGCCTAGTACTTTGATAAGTTCTAAGGGTTGAATGCCACAAATATGTAAAATATTGATAAGTTTGATAAATGTATTCAAGAACCAACAGAGAGAAAATCTCAATTCATCATAATAAAAGTCTTGTCGTTACAATGAAATATGAAATCATATTTATAATAACCCTAGGGAAATAATTAAAATTGGAATTTAAGAGTCCTAGAATATAGAAATTACCAAAATAAGAATTATAATCAAAATAAACAATCTCGCCAAAAATAGGAAAATTTGGCTCCAGTTTTGTACTAAGCGGTCGCTTGGAAGTCCAATTTGCCTCCATCAATTCTCGGTAAATGCTTGGGCGATTGCTTGGTTTGGACAACTAAGTGGTCGCCTGGTTGTCCGGCTAGGCTTCTTCATTTACTCCTTGTAACACATTGATCCAATTAATTTCCGGCCTCGACCCAAACATGAAATTTGTTCTTTAGCTTGTTGTCTTCAACATTATGGACTCTATTGCTCGAACATGTAAATGACCGACTTTATTAGCTCTTTGAAGTCTCGCAGTTGGCTCTAGTCTCTTTCCAGCGAGCTTCGGGTTCTTGCTAAATTGTGGTGCATCCCGGATCATATCATCTCCTCTCTTCGAAAGAATTCATCCACGAATCCGTACCTTCAATGCTCAGATTATACCATTTACTCCCAATCAAGTCAAGAACATGGAATGGTCCATCTCCTCTAGGATGCAGTTTGGACATTTTATGAATTCTTTCCCGCTTATGTCGTATGAACACCCAATAACCAGCATATAGATCAAAGTGTGCTCGTCCCAATGGCTTCCTTCTGCAAGTTTGTGATGTTCCCAAAATAATCTCCATTAGCATGCCACTGTACTTCTTCCATGTCTTATGCTGCCTCAGTGATTGTAACAATGTCAATGCAAATGAACTCATGTTTCCCCTCTGTTCAACTTTGTTGCTCAATCCACTACATATAAATTTCTTTCAACGCCCTTGAAACTCTTTTGTCTCCTCATGAATCACAAAGTCAACCTCCGGTATTAAAGTGATATCCAAGCAGAGGTAGGGCCGATTAATTTCACCTACAAGTCGATGCTCAATGCCTAGATTACGTGGTATTCCAATAGGCTCGCTTTCATGGATGTCAATATGTTCAGAAATCTGCAAAATGGAAATAGCAAAAATAAGGAAGGAATTGTTAGTTCTCAATAAAGCCCTCTCAACTTCACTTTTGTTCTCTTGCAAGCTCACCTCTGACTTTTTTTTTCTCTATCCCTCTTGTGGCTCTTCTTTTCTTTTTGTTACCTCTTCACTCTCATGTTTTCTCTATTTCTTTTCTCTCCGAAAACTCTCTTTCTTTTACCTCTTGTGTCTCCACTTTTCTTTTAGTCACCACTCCACTTTCCTTTTTCTTTTCACTCTTTTGTGGCTCTTCTCTTTTTTCATCACATTTAGCCGCCTCACTATTTTTTCTCTTTTTTCTCACTTGCTCCCTGATATGATTATTTTGAGAATTAATCATGTCACGAATCTTTGAAAAATCTAGTTTATAATCCAAACTAGTTAGCTTATTTGACATACTACTAACATGCTTCGCAATAGGTATTTTACCCCCCATTGAGTTCTCAACTTCACTACACCTTCTAGGATCCTCTCAAAACTCTCTTTCACGCCTATTACTTCTATACCCAAAATAATGAATATGTGCATATTGTTTTCTCATAACAGCCATTAACTCACCCCAAGTTTCAATAGGTCTCTCATAATTTCTCCGCCTAGATATCATCAACTGATCCCACCAAATCATAGCATAATCTACAAATTGAGTTACAGGCAACTTTACATTTCTCTCCTTAGAGTAATCATGAGAAATAAATATAAGCTCCACTTTTTCTTCACATGTCAAGTATGCCTCCGGATCACTCCTCCCTTTGAATGAAGGAATTGTCATCCTCTATTGTACATTCTTTTATCAACATCTTCTCCACCAAAAATTTTAGTTTGCCTTCTTACATTGAATGCCTCTGCACGTTGCCCCTATGAAGATTAGCAACCTTTGTGTGCAGCCTGTCCAGTCTGTCTATTACATCATCAACCAATCGGCCAAACCATCGTATCACATCATTCGACATCCTAACTTCTACAATATTTTTGCTTCACATTTATCCTCTCGTGTATCATTCAATTTCTTGCGGAATTCAACCGGATGTGAGTGAGATTTGTAATCAATAAGACTCAAGAAAAAATAAAAGGATTGGATGAAATTTCGAATGGGCACTATTGGATTGGAATGAAAACTGATTTTGGATTTTGAAAAGAGAATAGGATAGTAGGATAATGATAATTCCCAAAATAAATCAAAAAAAAATTTGGGAACTGTCCCGTGTTCAGTATTTTTTTTATAACTCGAAAATTCGACTACGGTAACAAAGAACAAACGAAAATTGATTTGGATGCTAGACTAGCTTAAAAACAATTTTTTGAATTTTTTTTTTTAATTTTTCGAATCAAAAACTCAAAAAAATTACTGGACACTAAGAACACGAAGAACAATAAAAAAGGAACAAAACAAAAGACTAAAAAAAAAATAGAACCTGAATTTGGAGCCCAAACTCTGATACCACTTGATGAGATTCCAGGTAGAAAAATCGCATGGAACTCGCGGAATTGATTTGAAAACGCCGGGAAAACCCAAATTTAGGTTATAGACGATAGGATCACAAACTGAAGATTATTGAACCAAGCAACCAAATAAAAATGGAGTTTGAATGACTTCTTGATTACAAAACCAACGAACCTCAATTTGCGAACACCACAAAGAGTGTCTAGTCTTTTGATAAGTTCTAAGGGTTGAACGCCATAAATATTTAAAATATTTGATAAGTTCGATAAATGTTCATTCAAGAACCAACAAAGAGAAAATCTCAATTCATCTTAATAAAAGTCTTGTTGTTACAATGGAATATGAAATCCTATTTATACTAACCCTAGGAAAATAATTAAAAATGGAATTTAAGAGTACTAGAATATAGAAATTACCAAAATAAGAATAATAGTCAAAATAAACAATCTCACTAAAAATAGGAAAATTCGGCTCCAGTTTTGTACCAAACGATCGCTTGGAAGTCCAATTCGCCTCCATCAATTCTCGGTCAATGCCTGGGCGATCGCTTGGTTTGGACAATTAAGCGGTCGCTTGGTTGTCCGGCTGGATTTCTTCCTTTGCTCCTTGTAAACATTGATCCAATTGGTTTCCGGCCTCGACCCATATATGAAACTTGTTTTTTGGCTTGTTGTATTCAACATTATGGATTCTGTTGCTCAAACATGTAAATGATCGACTTTATTAGCTCTTTGAAGTCTCACACTTGGCTTTAGTCTTTTTCCAACAAGTTTCCGGTTCTTGCTAAATTGTGACGCATCCTAGATCATATCAACTTACATGGTGGATAATTTATCCATGCCAAGAACTTTTTTTATGGTGGATAGTTCATCTACAAGAAGCTTCATCTTTGTAGGTATCAAGGTGGGCACTCTTTGGGATGCTTTATACCTCTCCTTTCAAAGCGGTTGTACTTTCTTGCATGCTGGATGATTCATTGATGCCAAGGGCTTCAAAAATGGTGGATGGTTCATCCATAGAAGGCTTTATGTTTGTAGGTATCAGGTATGCCCCGTTTGGGGTACTTTGCACCTCTCTTTTCAAAGTGATTATACTTCCTTGCATGGTAGATGATTCATCCATTACAAGGCCTTCTTACATAGTAGATGATTCATCCATACATGGAATGAGGCCTTGCATGGCGAAAGCACTTGTATGGACGTTGATGCATAGGCAAGGATGAAGTTTTGCGTGGCGGAAGTACTAATGCTTCGAGTAAAGATGAGACCTTGCATGGTAGAGACGCTGATACATAGGCAAGGATGATGCCTTGAATGGTGGAAGCGTTGATGCATAAATGAAGATGAGGCTTTGTGTGGTGGAGAAGCTGATATATAGGCTAGGAGGCCTTACATGGCAAAGGCATTGAAGCATAGGCTAGTGAATAGGACAAGAAAAGGCCTCTATACTTGAAAAAACCATAGTTGTAGCATAGGAGTCTCATGCTCTAATGATGAAGCCTTTAAAAGTACATGAAATATTTGTGTAGAGATGAAGTACAATGTTTTAGGAATGAGGTTTCTGAAAGTAGATGAAACATTTGTGCATAGGGAAAGTCCCATGTTTCAGGGATAAGGCCTCTTAATTAATCAAATATGACATCTTCTTCATAGTCCTTTTCTGTAGAGGTTGTTTCTTTCATGATCTCTTCTTCAGAGGCTTCCTATTTTTTAGGGGCCTCCTCTTCAAAATTATGAAAAGTTTCAAAATTACGTTATTAAAATTAATTTCTACTTATCCAATGTGAAACCACCGACGTATGTGTCCAAAAAATTCACATAAAGCATCAGAATTCATAAAGTGATTCAAATCCCGACCTTAATGGTAAATTTTATCATTTCTTCTCTCGTAAGATGCATACCCCAAACTTAATTTTTTAACTATTTTTCCATTGTGTGATCTAAAGTTTAATTTATGTACTAATCCTCATCCTTTTCTAGTTTGGTAGATCTTACTAATTGTAGCTTAGTACTTCAACAAATGAAGATTCTCCTTATTTTTTATTACTTCAATCCCATGAATCAACAAGCTAATAAACCCTTTTTAAAGATCTAATTTTCTAAAATAAGTGTTTGGGGCATAATCATGACTTGTAGTACACCTTCTATTTCAAGCACCTAATTTTTCTCTCTATATGTTGTTGTTGTTGTTATTATTATCATCATCGTCATCGTAATCGTAATCGTCATCGTCATCGTCATCGTCATCTTATTGTGTGGACTTCTCTCCCTTAAGCTTTCTAAATGATCATTCATGGCCTCTTCTTCATAGGCCTCCCATTTTTCAGGGATCTTCTCTTTTTCAAGAGTTGTTGCATCCATGGCCTCTTCTTCAAAGGCTATCCTTTTTTCAGGGGTCTTCTATTTTTCAGGAATTGTTTCCTTCATGGCTTTTTCTTTAGAGGCATCCCCTTTTTCAAGGGTAGTGATTACCTTTCTTGTGAGGATTGATTTGATGGCCTCTTTAGATATGGCAAAATATAGTAGTAAAGGGTTATCGTCTTCATTAAGTTCATAGGACCTATATGGCCCATCCACGTCATCCTCATCGACTTGGTAGCAAGACAGTTGGTTGAGGTGCATTTTGGGGCATTTGATTGTGGAATTCTGCTCCGTGATACTCCTCATGTTGGCAGCCATTTTCGTCATCTCTAGTGAGGCATGTGTCTATCCTACCACCTTATCGATGATTGTGATAGGGCGGGTGATGAGTAACAATAGTTCAAAGGACCTCTTCTTCAGAGACCTCCATCGCTCTTCTTAGATATGTGTCTTCCTTGCTAGCACTCATGGTGGATGGACACTTCTTTTATTTAAAAATGAGGTTTTCGGGAGCATATTTGTCTTATCAAATTTTCATTCTTCAAGGAGAACTCAAGATACCCAATAATAAATAAGACTTATAACTTTATTCCGTTTAAAAGTCTCACTCGTTCTTCATTTAATAAGAAAAAAAATTCAATGGGGAAGTTAAAAGTACTTTCTAGTAAGGTTTTTCCACAAGATTTATGTGTGGATAATATATAGTTTTCTACTTATGGCACCTATCAGTTGACCTCATTTTTCATAGGAGTGATGAGGTCAGCAAATATTGATTCTTCTCATGTCCACGTAGCCTTCTTCTTGCACACTTGGACAAATCATTAGAGTACGTGGCCTAATTCAGGGATGGGATAGGCGGTCGTGAGTACTTTGATGGTCACGTTAGTCTACATGTGAATATATATTTGGGTATAGGATGTGCTAAAGACGTGAGCCATAGAAAGGGGTTCAGATCTAAAAGTGTGTAGAGAGTAAAATGAATGTGAGAGAGAGAGATAGAGAGCAAATGTATAGTTGAGTGTATAAAATTGCATTTCATTCAAATGACATTAAATGTGAGTTTTTATAGAAAAATATGAGAAATAATAATCATTGGATGAAGAGATACGTGACATTATCTTAATAGTTGAGGCGCCTTGTCATATGCGTCATTCTATCAATCCTAGGCTCATGTGCATTTAATGTTCTGACTATTTGTATATCCTTATGACCTAGCTTGTAAGGACTAGATTCATATTTTGACTTGGTAGAGTGGCTGTTGCAAGGAGTGGTCACATCAATCGATCAGGAAGATCTTATGCAGAAAATCCCTGCAACGCCTCGCCTCTATGAGGTTCGACCTCTCCATGGAGGCTTGGCCTCTTCATGGGGATCTGGTCAAATACATCACTTCGACTACTAAAGGGCATCACCTTGTTAATAAGAATCCAGCTTCTTCACAGGGATTCGACTAGGTTAGGTTGGATAGTGATATGGAGTATGAGCCTGATTTTGTTAACTAGTTGTTTGTCACTTGATTCATGTTTGGAGCCTCATTAGAAGAGACCTAACATAATATTTTGTATCTCAAATGAAAGGGAAGACGCCTTTGCTTACTAGAGAACAAACTTTATAATCTCAATTTGGACATTAGAATTCAAATCTGAAATGTATTTAGAAAATAATTTAAACCAATTGTAACTCAGATGACCTAAACGTTAGTGTCATAAACTATGCATTGAAGAGGACATGACATGAGAGCAACTAGACATCCCATTTGACGAGTTTAAAATAATGAGGGCACAATGTAATCTACATGCTCCAGTGGTCTTCTTTCAAGACCTATCCTTGTATAGGACAAGAATTGTCTTTAAAATTAATACGACAATTGGTTTCTTGAATAAGCATTACACCATAAATTAAATTAAATTGGTATACACAGAACAATGTTCAAAATAATGTTTGGTGTTAAACGAATATTTCTAATGTTGGTGATTTGTCCTTTTGAACCATTTAGTAATTTGACATACCTACAACATGATAAAATAATGTGGGAAAATAATGAGAGATAAGAGACTATATGGTTAGTTGCTCTGGAGTCAGTATTCTAAAAAGTAGAATTTAAAAAGAGATAGCATTAAGTGATATGATAGTCAAATTACTTTGTAACACAATTTTACCTACTGGGTTAGATTATGTCTGTTAGATTTTTATTGTATTGACAATTCTTTAAACAAATGGATTAAATATAAAAGAGTTGTAAAAGTCAAGAAATCTTTTGAAATTGGTATTATAGTTCTTAAAGGATGCTAAGATGTCCAAGAAGATCACTTATGATCAAAGGAATGCAATTAGAAGTCTAAAATGTGTCAAAGAGTCGCATAAGTTATATTCTAAATTCTCAGTCGTAACTTGCAATGAAATTTTCACATAAAAACATTGAAATTTGGACAAGACTATTTCTCGAAGAATTGTATCCCTTTGAGTTAGCTTCTAAAGCATTTTGAATTACCTCAATCGAATATCAAGAGAGAAAGTTATGATGAAAATATTGACAATTACTCAGATGTCGCTAGCCTGTCACTGGATCCTCGCTCGAGCGACGTTGCATAATGGGAAACCCTAATTTATGTTTTTGAAGAGATCTACACGGCCCAAACTACCTAAACACTTTCAACTATAAATACCCAAGCCCTAGTACGAATTTTGTATGGTTGTTTCATTGTATTGCCTCTCCATATCTTTCTTAGGAGATTCAAGAACACATTCTTCCTTTGTGATTCAATCTTTCGATTCTTGAATTCATACAACCATATTTGGAAAAAACATCAAAGATCTAAAATCCAAAACACCTACTTCCTTAACACATCAAGGAAGGTACTTCTCAATTGAACTTCAGAGACTGCTAAAGATTGAGGAAGGTTGGACTACAAACACAGGAAGAAGAACAAGAATTGGTGATTCTTGGAAATCCATTTGGAAGAGACAACTGAAGACAGTAATATCTTAGTGATTATAGGAATTAGATCGTAAAGTCTAATGAAGTTGGCTAGACAACATCTAACTATAATGTCTGTTGTCTATAGTGGAGGTAATTAGCTTGGTCCCGAAGTTTGTACACACGTTGGGTTTCTCTGTCAACATATTGGTGTTCATTATTACTTTCAAAATTATTGTTTGTGGCATTCAAACTTAGAAATTTGGACTTATATAATTAATCATCTAGAAACAATTTATAAGTGACGTGTTGCTTTTAATTGTATTAATTCCGCACGTAAGGTCAAACTAAATCTAACAAACCTAGACTTTCAATGTCTAGAAGTTAAACACGGATATGATATGTTGACATTGTATATAATGGAAACGGAAAGCTTATGGTATCGATGGAGTAGTAGAAACTTGGTTGACTAGTGTGTGAGGAGCCTGAATTGTTCCTTCGTAGAATTTGTGGCCGGGAGGGTATCCAACAAACTTTTAGCATTTATCTCTAGCGTGACTAGTCCTCCCACAAAAATCACAGCTTGATTTTAGGTTATTGCTAGTATATTGCTTCCATGTGTATTCCGGAATGATTATTTCCTCTCATTGCAAGTGCAACAGGGTATTGTGTAGGTCATGGGCCTGTAATTCCATGTTGTTAAGCAACAAAGAGAAAACCTTTCCTACGATGGGAACTTGATCCATCAGCAAAATTTTCCCACTGTTGGGCTGTGATGCCAACTGGTCAAGTGGAGACAATGAAATAGGCTACATCCCAATCTTTGTTACAATTGCCTGAGAATGTAGCCTCAACCCAAAACTGAAACTCATAAGTGCAAAGTCACTATTTGGAGAAAAGTGATTTTGCTATGTAATCAATAATCACTTTCATTTTGAGATGCTCGAGAGGGTATTTTTTTAAATGTCTTGGTCAACAATACCATTTTTCACTTTGACCAAAATATTTTTACCATTCACCACAATGACATTTGATAAGTGCGGTTTTCGAGCTCATTTAGACCGTTAAACTTAGATAGTTGTTAGTTTTCAATTATTAGTTTTTGATTATTTTTGTTACTTTTGTTCCTTAGGTGTTTGCCCGAGTTGTTGGTTATTTATATGGTATTTTGAGCGTGAATTGAGCCAAAACGATTGAAGAGAAAATACTCCAAGATTTGGCAACCAAGTTCATCAATTGGGAGGAAGAAATGGTGGTTTGAAGGGTGATGAAATCAAGTTTGGCAAAAATCAGGAAGAAAATGAAAATGGCACAGAAATGGCATATGCGTACGCATAGGCCAGCAGGCCGTGCGTACGCACACTTGCCAAATTCAACTAGTGAAACTTAAATGTTTACACTATGCGTACGCACGTCCAGACCTATGCGTACTCATAGGCAAAATCTAGAGGATTTCCCGGGTCGCGCTAAAACGCGATTTTTAATATCTTTCTCGACCCATTTCTACCCGACCCGTCTCCTATCTTCCGTACAACATAAATACATCACTTAGGGCTCATTTCTAGGGTATCAAAGGGAGGGGGAGCAGCCCCAAAACCGAGCCAAAGTCTAGGGAGCTTCCATAGCCAAACTTTGAAGAAAATGGGGAAGATGAAAAGAAGCTCCAATGCCATTGATCTCAACCTTCCATATCTTCATCCATCAGCTTTTCTCTTCTCTTTAATCTCATTTTCTATCATTGGGTTGTATATTTTCGTTAGCTATTATTGAATGCTCTATGGATAGATAAACATTTGTGATTTGGGGGTTATTTTGGAACCCTAGAAATGATAATTTAATCGATTTGTGTTTTATTGTATTCTTGAGATTAATGTGGTTAATTCATTGTACTTATAATGTTTATTGTTATTCTCGATTATTTAGTGGGCCAACTAGATGATTGGGTTGTTTACAATTTATGCTATTTTGGGATTTATAGTCCGTAATTGCTATTTATTCCAAAATCTAGTAGCAACTACATTTCAATTGATTATGTGGAATTTTCGATTGTATGTTTGTGGATTAACACTTAAGTTAGTGAACCAAGCTTTTGAGTTTGCGCTTAATTCAATTCATCTCTTTCGCCGTAATGCTTTTGTTGAATTAAATCTAGCGAGTTTATCGTAGGTTGTTTGATGAAAAGGGTTGGGTAACGATGCTTATCTTATTCAACTAATATGTAAGAAGAGATTGAGGTAATCGAGCTTGTGATTATTCTCGAATTGTTGTTGATCTTTTGAACGAAAATCCTTTGCGAATATCGATTAGAAATTCATTCTAGCGGTGAAGAAATATCCCTCGATCACACTCTCCCCATTTGATCATTTTATTTACTTTGTAATTCTTGTCTTTCTTTATTTTGCATTTATCGCTTCTTTAGTTTAGTTAACCACCAACCCCCCCCCCCCCCCCCCCCCCATTTACTTGTTTCCGCATTTTTACTTTCTTATTGCAATTGGCGTAATTGAAAACCATCCTCTGCGGGAATGACCCTTACTTACCGCATTACTATTTCAACGACACATTTTTAGTGGAGTAAGGAAATAAATATTTTTGACGCCCCTTTTAAGCGTGTCAACATTCACATGCGTAAAAGACAAAATTACCCTTAACTAGTTTATACAATTACAAAGATATGAATTTGCTTAAAAAGATAAGAATACCCTTAAGTTACAAAGTAAAAATCAAACACTTCCCGCTTAAAATTTCAAACTCAAATCACTTTATTTATCTGTTTACTCCAACACAGATAGAAACTATTTCATTTTTCATCTGCTTTAACCTTAAAATCTCATAAACTCATCAAATGTTCAACAATAAAATATTGTTTCTAGTCATCACTTGGAATCGAAAAGTATATTTACGTATTTTTAATTTCGTTTTCGTTGAACTAGTATATTGTTTAAATATTTAAATCTTATTCGACATAGGTAGATTAATTTTTACAATCTTGGACAGATATATAATTTTTTTAAAGCAAAACGAGAAAAAAAATTCATTTGCATATATATTATTGAAGACAAAATTCATGGTCGTTTGTAAAATCGCCAACCTAAGAATGATCCACCAATTGGGACCATGAGTTCGGATTGTACTGGGGTGGGGCCACCTGGTAAGAGTGAAGCACTAACCTAAAGAAGGGGTGAAATGGAAGCCTAAGGACGGCCCTAAAAAGGTTCTCACTCACCGCCACGCACTCCGGCCTCGGATAGCAAGCCCTCTCATCCGGCTTGGGTAGGATCAGTTCTATGCATTCAGGTATCCTAAAGACAATCCTACACTTCTCTAGGAGCGCCGGAGTGGCCTTAGAAGGGCACTTAGAAGCCCCCCACTGAATGGAAGTATCTACAGGGGAGGCTGGACGCCTCCATATGTTCTCCCTAGACCTAATAGCCCTGGCCAATTCACCCGAAGAGATGACTATGGGCTCCTTAAGTTCAAAACTCTCCTCGCCTCGCCTCTCTCCACTCACAGATGCACTGACAGAACTCTCAGTCGCCATCTCAAATGATATTTTCGAAGTTCGAAAGGAAAAAGGGACGAAAAGCAAGAAATACTGAGTTACCTAAAGTCGAATGTGGTTTTGTCACTTGCTGGAATCGCCAATACACTCGCCGGAATTCTGATTGCTCGCCGGAGATGAAAACCCAACAATGAATTCAAGTGTTTTTTGAGAAATTCCAGCAAAAGTAAGAAATGAAATGGTAAGGGGAACGGGAACGGGCTTTATATAGGTGTTCCAAGAATCACCCCTGCCGTTGGATCATCTCAAAACAGATCTCACCCATTCAAATCCAATGCTTATAATCACCATTGAAATCAAAGGGCACATAGATCAAGGGCATTGATGAAGCAGTGCACCTCACACAAAGTCTAGACGCGTCATCTTGAAGACAGAGTGGGCTGTAGCCATGATTACCATTTATGAGTAGGGAAAGCGTGTCTTCAAAGAAAGCGAACGTCTCCACATGATTGCCTTAGAAAAATGTGAAAGCCTTCAAATCATGCACACAACCTAAAGCTGCCTCTTCAGAATCACCACTCCGCCTTATCAGAACAGAACTTAGTATTGCAATAGCTCTCCTCAGAGTTGCCAACTCCAATCGCTTCGTCAGGATAGGACTCAGTGTTGCAACAGCTCTCCTCAGAGTTGCCAACCTCAATCAGATCGGCCAAATCTGAGTCTAGCATTGCAACAACTCTACGTCGATATCTGTTTTTAAAGGATTCTCCAGTTCACGGGATTCTCTTCTCCCCTTCTTGTTTGAACCCATCCCACCAGAATGTGGAACGAACTCCATCAGTCCACAATAGGCAACGACGGTTGCTTTTGCTTTGCCTTCTAAACCTTATGTCACCTCGGATTATTACACAGCACTGCTTGAGAGACTATTGTTATGGGACTGCACAAACCCACCATTTAAAGGTACAACATTTATCACCTCGTCTTGCAGCCAGGGGGGCGTGTCCGCACAACTATTCGCCCCTTCTACAACGTAAGCACCTTTACAGCCACATCGACTCTTTAAAGTTTACACATTATATAAATAATTCATATATGGATTTGAGGAACTATTGTTACGAGTCTATTGAGACCCGCCATGTGTCAGACGAAACTAACCCCATGCGTCAGAAGAACTGATTTCATATGGCTGAACTGAATCGGCTTATCCGAACTGAAGCGCATTCACCTACAGCAGAATCGAACTCATCCGCACTCCACAGTGGATGCAAAGGCCTGCACTCCGCATCCAAAAAACTCGTCACAAACCTGCCCCACCTCACATTTACCAAGATCTTCCGTACAAAGATCTTTCGAAGTCAAATCCCTGGCTAATTGATGGGACGTATGGCAGGGTTCAAACGGTCAATTCAGTCGCATTCGCCAGAACATTTAATAATCCGTCAACCTATGGATCGACAAGCTGATGCCTATGATGGGACAAATAGTATGGATCTGGCGTCACGTGTCTCCTCATCCAACGTCTCTCCTCTTCCCATCCTTAGTATAAATATCCCCACTTTGTGCCAGAAGAAGAATTCGCACCCTTGACATTTGATCAATATAAGTTATTATCTCCCTTGATATATATATATATATATATATATATATATATATATATATATATATATATACACGCTTTGCCACTTTCGTATTTTTCCAACCACGTCTCGGCAATTATCTGACCGCCGGCGACCTCCTTTCGGTTGACTGAAAATTGACTTGATCATCGGAGTACTTGCGGCCGCCTCCACCCCCACCGGGAAAGGGTCACAAGTGACTAACGACTTGCTACCGTGTGCAATGAAGAACTAACTCGAAGACTTATCTGTTGACACTCGGAGGTCTATTTTTTGAGGTCAACAGGATGTATTCTGATACTGAGTTCATAGTCCTTCATCTTTAAAAGCTGCACATATTGGTCCCTAGTTCACTATTTTTAGTAGGTTTAGTATCTCAACTTTAAATGCACATACATAACTGTTGATAACAACTTTGAATTATGATTTTTTTTTCATCTTACTACAAATTTAAATATCTTGACAATGGTATATCATACGCCGTAAGAATATCATAGTAGAAAACTTCGTGCTCTAATTTCCTCACGTAGCAACATTTACATTCTTCATTTTGCATATTTTGGTACTTTTATGTCCAAAGTTACTTCCTTTAGCATCAATCATCATCAAATATGGAATTATTAGTAACAACCTATACACCTACAATGAGGAAGATAATGATATAAGGACAATTTTCAATTATATTCATTGGCAAATTCTGAATCAACTGGGAAAGCTAATTATGGGGATTTTATTCTGCGCATAATTATACAAGGACCCTGCTGTTGGAAACAAAGGAGAGTTGGAGAAGAAATCAAATACAAAATCATCAACAATGATGAACAATATTGGGAACAAACTTCAAAGTTGAAGGCCCGAACACGTAATCGTTGTCCACAAACGATATTTGCTCCCTCTCAGATGAATAGTGTGCTTAAAGGGTTGCTTGACAAATGGTTTGAAAGATTAATCAAGGCTTGTAGATAACCTAAAACTTAAGCACTGGTGTGATTTTCCAAAACATTAAGAATACAAAGGGGAAGATTGAATATGGAGGGAAGGAAATTTAATCCTTCTTTGTGGAATGGAATAATGTTTTCATTTGTTTTCCAATCATTTCGTATTGATCCTTCATCATTTTTTTATCGATTTCAATCAATACTCACGAATTGATGTCAAAACATGACGAAGAGTTGCCAAAAAAACCCTTCAAAAACCTATCAAAAAATCGAACTAAAAAACTGCCATAACAACTAATTTTTTCTTCTATGCGGTCGCATAGATCAGTTCCCGACATGTCATTTAGGCTATGTATTAGACCATGCGACCGCATAGGCTAATATCTTGACTTCCAATTCCATTTTCATTCCACACACGATTTTATTGATTTTGAAAAAATATATTCAACACCTGCTACATGGACAGGGCCTATGACAGATCCCCGGCCAATAGGAGACACACGTGACATAGGCCCTGTCCGTTTGGAAAAAACTCATTATACAATTCTGACTATGCTGTTATTTATCAATATCTCCAATACTTTTGATATTTTTGGCCTTTATTAAAAGATGATGTACAAAATAAGAATTATAAAGTTCAACGGGACACAGTCTAAAAAATTTTGGTCAGACTCGACCAAACATGCCAAAACATAAAAATCATGAAATAAGTGATGCAAATATTTGACTAGAAATACAAGATTACTATTTATATAGAATGATAATGAAATAAGTGATGCAAGTGATCTTCCCCCAAGTATGGCTCTAATGAAATAATTAACTTATTTTACACTAAACCTTGACATCACGAGGTATTATTCAATATTTCATACTAAACTCTACTAAATAAGATTAAGAAACAAACAAATTTAACAAAAGCTATGGTACGAAAATAGAATTATATTTTATTCCATCTAAACCAAAGATCTATAATTAAAGATGCTTTAATGTCAACTTAGTTTTCAATTCATATCAATGCTTTACATTTCAAGTACAATTATAAGAAAGCTTAATAGAAGGTTTTAGCGACAAAATAATTAAAACGTACTTTTGCTTTTGTAAAATCTGCGAACTTTGGACAAAATAAATTTCGCTCTCCATTGAATTTAATCCTAATTGATCATTGTATTATTTAGTCAATTACTATAGCTTTCATTAATTTAGAGAACCACGATGGGATACCATCATACATTGCAAAATCTACAATATGCTAACCACGTTACGACTATGTTTGGCTAAACTTAAAAAATCAACGACTATTTTTTCGAATAAATTAGCATTTCATTGATTAATCTTTCGATATCGGCCCTTTTATCATTATGAAGCAGAATTTACCATGTGTTGAAATTTTTTCAATTAAATTAAGGAAGAAAAAGTCTTTCTCTTATAAAAGGAATAAGGGAAAAAAATAAATTATTTGAAGGATCATGAAATCCTACTTGATTCATGGCCCTTGATTGTTTTATTTTATGTTTATTTATTGAATTTCATTGGTAGAGTATCCTTCTTCCCCCTTATAACGTAGGGTCCTATTGAATTCCAATACCTTAAAAGACTACCAATAGGTACCGTTCAAAGTTGAGTTCCTCCTTTTCACACTTAACTTTTTAGAACTGGTTTGGCAATTTTAATGGGCCGATTGTTACTATTCATGAGGCCAAAAAATTTCCTACATTGTTCCTAGAGGAAATAGTGGCTAATGGCCGGTTGACCTGACCTAATTTCCAAAATGGCCTTTGACCAGTATTAAAGGAGAGAAAAAAGGATAAAAGATAAAAACAAAACAAAAGATTTGATAAAGTTAGTATTTGTTTGAATATTTATTATTTGATTGTGGTGAATGTAGGGTTTTTTTTTTTTTTCATTGAATGTGTTAATTTATTTTTTTTTTTAATACAATTTTATTAAGATTATATTTATGGTTAAAAAGGAAGAAAAGTCGAATATGATGTTGAAATAAGCAAAAAATGAATATTTTTTCGTGGCAAAACTCATCGAAAGTGGAGTTTTTTTACGAGCCCGCGTCATTCTCCCGATTCAGACTCGGACTACTAGGACATCGGGACGGATTTAGTCGAACGTCCGAGGTCGGATCGTCAGATCTGGACGACTCTGGGCCATCCGTACGGGGCCCAGATGGGTTCGATCTGGACCTTTTTTTTTTTTTTTTTCTTATTTTCATTTTTTTTTTCAATTTAATTCATTTTTTGTTATGTTGTTATTTTTTCTATTTCCTTTTTTTTTTTCAATTTAAATTTTTATATTTTTTTAATTGAAATTTATAATTTTTGTAATTATTTTTAAAATTTTGATTTCTTTTCCATAATTTTTTTTCCTTTTTTCCTTTTTTAATTTTTTTTTTCCTTTTTGTATGTGTGTTTTTTTTCTATTTTTTAAAATTTCAATCTTTCTTTTTTTTTTTTTTTTTAATTTCTTGTTCCTTAATTTAATTTCTTCTTCATCAATTATTTTTCATTTTCATTTTTTGCTTTTACTTAAATTTAATTTTTTTTCCTTTTCGTATGTGCGCTTTTTTACTCTTTTTTTATTTCAATATTATAAATTTTTAAATTTCTTTTTTTCATTAATTTAATTTCTTTTCCATCAATTTTTTTAAATTTTTCCTTAATTTAATTTCGTTTCCATTAATTATTTTTCATTTTTCGTCTCTTGCTTTCACTTTACTTAAAATTATTTTTTTCTATTTCAATTTAATTTATACTTTAATTTCAATTTTTCTTTTCTTTTTAATGTGAGATTAAATGAATTTATTTCTTGCATACAAGAGCATATAATCTGATTGGTTAATTTTAAGATATTATGTTTGATTCCATAATCTCTTGTATATTGTTTTAACGTTTATTATTTTTGCAGGATGGAGTAGCATCTGGACAACAGTATGAGAGCTCATTTGGGAAAAGTTACATTGTATTGTAAGAACTTTATTGTAATAATCGTTTCGACAAATTGTCTTATTGCCCTTTTATTTTTTCACGACAACATAATGGCTACAAATATCATGCTGCTATTTCGTATCTTTTACGTCAAATAATTAGTGTTGCAATTTTGTTAATGCGAAAAATGGTTAAAAGTTGTCAAAGAATACATTCATGACTCAACAATCGCAACAAACATATTTCTCGTAAAAACTTTATTGGAATGTTCGTTGTGACAAACTAACTTGTCGCTTTTTAAAAAATTAAAAATTAAAATTCGCAATATATATACATTGCGATAACATTATGGCTACAAATACTATAAGTTACTATTCTGTATTTTCTACGTCAAACAAATATTGTTGCGATTTTGTTAATGAGATAAATTGTCAAAATTTATTGCAAAACACATTCCATGGCTCACATAGCACGACAATACTCGCAACAAACATATTGTCATCACTAAACTACTTTTGTAACAAAATCTCATTTTTACATCAATACTTTACACAGTGGCGAATCGAGAACTATGTGTCTGCTAGGGCGGGTTGACTTTGACCGTTGACCCTCGACGGTCAACGATCGTAATAGTCCGATCTGGCCGTAAACATGTTCTATTAAAACTTCCCTAATTTCCTAATTCCCCAAATTTCACAAATTCTCAATTCCCTAATTAGCTAAACCTAAATTCCCAAATCCCGATTCCCAATTCCCAAACGGCAAATCAAAAATAAAAAAATCCTAATTCATAAACCAATCCACAATTCATAATTCATAAATCATAATTCAAAAATAAACCCTAATTCATAAACTATAATTCAAAAAACTATAATTTATAAAACTCTAATTCATAAACCCTATTTCATAAACCAATCCATAATTCATATCCAATAATTCATAATTCATAATTCTTATTTCAATTTCCCACTAATTCATAAACCAATTAAAACCATAATCCAAAAAATAAATTAAAATTAAAATTAAAATGGAGAGTGGAATTGGAATATTATCGGCAGAACAATGAGCAGAGCAGCTACAGTCCTCCCTCTCTCGCACTCCAGCAACTCCAATGTACCACTCGGAGTCATCGTTCCAGACTCCAGAGACCTCTCCACACGGACCACACCACTGTCTAAACTCCACCACACCACTCACCAATCCACCGAACCACCGGTCCTCCCCAGTCCTGCAATCCCCACTCACTCCACTCATCTCACCACCGCCCACCAGTCGCAAGTCTTTCAACCCTAAGTCTCCACACCACACACGATTTAGGAATTGGATTAGGAAAATGAATTTCTATTATTTTGATATATAATTGGATTTTTTTAAATTGGGCCGTATTTTTAATTGGGTCTTTGTAATTGGGCCTTTTAATTCATAAATCATTAGCCCAATTTCCAAAACACAATTTTAAAAAAAAAAACTTTGGCCCAATCTACAGCCGGTCATCTTCTTTCTTGGCTTCCCTTTCCTCCCTCGCCAGACGTAGGCGCCAGCTGCTCTAGCCTCCAAGCTTCTCGGCGTAGCAGATTCTGGCGAGCTGCCCGGGTATTGGCTCCGCCACTGACTTTACATATGGTTCTAGAGATATGTTGACGAGATGTATGGACGCAATGGTTATTGTGCACCGTTATGGAAAGCTAGATATATTTGACTATAACATGTAATCCAAATTGGTAGGAAATTAAGCAAGAGCTGAAACAAAATGATGAAGTTCAAATTCGACCAAATCTGATAGCATGTATTTTTCAAAGCAAAATTGGAAGAGTTAAAAAATTATTTATACAAGGAAAATATTCTTGGCCATGTTGTTGCTCATATGTACATGACTGAATTTTAAAAAAGAGGGCTTCCTCATGCACACCTTATTTTGATTTTTAGTTCTGGCCATAAAATTCATTGTGTTCAAGATGTTAATAGGGTAGTGTCTTGCAAAATTCCTGATAGAAACAAATACCAGCAACTTTATTCTATTATTGTAAAACTTAATATGCATGGCTCTTTGACACCAGACAGAATAGAGATTATCCTGTAGACTAATTCTAATAACTAAATCACAGGGAAGAATACAAGAATAACACCAAGAAAATATCTCTGAAATTCAATGTATTTTTAATAAATCACTCAATGCCGAAAATAAGTCCACAAGCCGAACTTTATAGCTAAAATTCGAATTTCCAAAAAATGGCAAAATCCCAAAAATCACGCTCAAATAAAATACGGAATAAAATAAGTAATCTGTGAAAAAAAAGACCCAAATAGAGGTTAAAAATCATTTTCTAACATGCAAACGAATTGTTACCAAAAGTAGCAAAATTTAACTAAAAATAGCGATTCGAAGGGGAAGACAGTGGAATTTGAGGTTGAAAAAAATGCACACAGAGTCTAGCGGGGTGTCCACGACGTGCACATTGAACAAATTTTCCAAATTGGGGTCATGAGCGCGATTCTGACAACCGCAACCAAAGTTATGACTAAAAGACTGAAACGCTCCCAAAACTGCTCCAATTAGGAAAATAATGCAATTATTTCCCGCCTTTGCGCTGATCTGCCAACTCGTGGTATTTCAGGGTCATTAATATGCAATCTAACAGCTCAGCAGCATGTGTCTCAGATGCCCCTGCATCACTCTTGTAGAGACCTTAATCCAAAAATGTATGCATGGAGACAAATACTAGTTGTAAGAGTGAATACCCTCAGGATTATTATAATAGTACTATATTTGGTGATAACTCATATCCATTGTACAAACTACGTGATACTGGTATTTGTATTAAAGTTAAAGGTCATATGTTAGACAATTGGTGAGTTGTACCGTATAATCCTTATTTAAGTGCAAAATTTGACTGTCACATCAAAGTTGAAGTATGCTCTTCTATTAAAGCTATTAAATTATTAAATTTTACATTGAAAACAATGAAACAAACAAAGAAATTGGTGATTACCAATCCACGAGATGGATCTCTCCACCTAAAGCTATGTGGAGGATTTTTTCTTTCAATTTGTTAGAAATTTTTCTCATTGTTTATTCTTTACAACCTCATATTAAAGATCATCAACGTGTAACATATGATGATCAAGATGATATAACTACTGTTATTAACAGCGAAAATATGATAAGAACAATGTTGACTGAATTTTTCCAACTCAATGAAGCAAACGAGTTTGCTAGAACACTTTTGTATCGAGATTTTCCAACACATTTTGTTTGGAATACAAGTAGAAATATTTGAACTCCTAGAAAGAAACAAAAATTGTTATAAGATAGATTGTCACAGCGAATCCATCTGAAGGAGAACGTTATTTCCTTCGTGTTATTCTTAATCATATTAGAGGACCAACATCGTTTGATGATTTATGAACTTCCAATGGGCAAATTGTTGCTATGTATTGAGAGAAGCACTTTTACATGGTTTGTTAAGTGAAAATAATCGTTGTGAAGAATGTCTATCCCAAACTATTGTTTACAAGATGTCGGTTTCTTTGAGGAGCCTCTTTGCTATGCTTCTTACTCTTTGTAACCCTAATCATCCATAGTTTCTTTGGGATAAATTTAAAGTTTATATGGTTGAGGATTACGGACATCATAATATATCTGTTGAGGCTGCTGAAGTATGCTCTTTGGAGGACATCAGTTCTATTTTAGAATTGCTAGGTAAAAAGATAAATGATTATGAAATTGTGTCATTCAATGTAAATATAGATGAGAATAAAAGGTTGTGAAGGAGACAACTAATTTTGATATTGAAGGGGGATGTAGTTGTGCAATGAGCTTAAATAAAGAACCACAATTTGCATACGATACGATTATGGAAAAAGTAAAAACTCAATCAAGCGGTTCTTTCTTTATTGATGGTCCTGTAGGATATGTAGAACCTTTTCATACAAAGTACTTTTGGAGTGGCTACATCTCTATTATCTGGATGTCGGACAGTGCATTTGAGGTTTAAAATTTCTTTAGAAAAATTTTGTGAAGTTAGTTGTTCTATCAGTAAGCAATCGACTTTGGGAAATTTGTTGAAAATGTCTAGGTTAATAATTTGGGATGAAGCACCAATGATAAATCATTGTGCTATTGGAGTTGCAAACAAAATGCTTAGAGATATTATCGTTTGTAATGTGCCTTTTGTGGGAAAGTGATGTTTCTTGGATGAGATTTTCAACAAGTTTTACCAGTGGTACAAAGAGGAAAACAAGAGAACATAATGAAAGTCAGCTTAGTATTTTCAGACCTATGGCCTTTGTATTTACATCTACCATTGCTTCAGTATATGAGAGCAAATTTGGATCTCGTATTTTGTGATTACTTTCTTAGAATTAGAAATGGAATGAGCAACAACATAATTGAAAGAACATTAAGCTTCCTCACAACATAATCTTGCCATTTGAGGATGAAATCATATCTTTAGAAAAATTAATACATCAAGTTTTTCCAGATATAAAAGCATATGGTGATAATTTACAGACTGGCAAATCGAGTAATTCTTACACGTACAAATGAATGTGTTGAATATATTAATAGAATTTAGCTTGATCCAAGTGAAATTTTTACGTACTATAGTTTTGATGGGGCCATGGATAAATCAAAGCAAAGCTTACAGGAAGATTTTTTGTATACTTTAACGTCAAATGGTATTCCACTACATGAATTGAAACTTAAGATAAATTGTCTCGTAATGTTATTACGGAATATCAATCATTCAGAAGGCTATGTAATGGAACACGTCTTACTTGTCAAAAATTTGAGGAAAATGTAATTGTTGCTAAAATCACAGCTGGCGAATATTTTGAAAAATATGTATTCTTGCCAAGGATTTTTATATCCCTTTAGAGTGATCGAAGTTCAATTTCATTTAAAAGAACTCAATTTTCAATTAGGTCATGCTTTGCTGTGACAATAAATAAAGCACAGGATCAAACACTTGATTTCGTAGGTTTGTATCTTCTTGAACCTTTCTTCTGTCATATCCAGCTTTACGTAGCGTTATCAAGAGCAAAAAAAAAACACATTTACAAAAGTTCTGCTTAAATCGACAAACACAGAGAATTCACACAGCAGATGTACTAAAAACGTTGCTTACTGGGAAATTCTTTATTTCATACATCAATAGATCGCAAATTTTTGACAACTATATTCTTATCTTCGATAAATAATTACAAATAGTTATGATTAAAAAATCTCTTACCCTTCCAATTTATTAAAGAATATTATCACTAGCATAAACTGTCATTTCAAATTTATTCGCTTTGTAGAATATGCTCCATGTTAAATACCTTGCATGCCTTTCTGGGGAAAAAACCCTTTATTTTTAGTTCAATAATTAACAAATTGTGTTGCTTAAATTTTCATTCTTGAGATATTGATTTTTGCTCTAGGCATCTTTTTAAAAATGACATTTTATTTTGATATAGTTCCAAATAATTTATGAATTGTTTAATTTTATTTCAAACAGCTCTATCAGCTGATGCACTCTTCTTTGTTGTTGGAGCCAATGAAAAAACCTAAAACAAAAGCATGGACATTGTTTCAAATAATAGTTGTAGTACAAATTGCCTTACTCTTTTTGCCAAGGTTACAATGCATTCTCTAATATGAAGGACCATATTTCATTTTACTTATTAAATAGACAGTAATATTTCAAGATTTGCTTTTCCTTATAGGTGCTTGCTGTTCTTCAAAAGATTCTTTTAGATGATTTTATCTTTCTTTTTTAAAGCCAGTTAGGCAGATTGTTATGTTTGTCAAGGTTATTTTCCATACTTTTTCTTTTCATGTGGTTCACTATGAATTTGGTATCTTAGACATTTTGATGACAACTGTTCCTGAAACAACAGGTATGTGATGTGTGCACAAAACTCTGTGCATGGTACACTTCCAAATTAGTTTATATCTAATCCTCGAAATCTTATTTATTGATAAACATTCTATAGCCACAGAAAAGACAGTTGATAGATTAAAAACTAGAGGGGTGTCTATGATGTTGGCTGGTACATCATCGCAAGTTCTGCTGGTGCAGCAAAGGTATACGGCAATCTTCATTTTAAAATTTTATTCATCTGTAAATTTATGTCTTATCTAATTAGATTTTTGGATTGAACTCATGGGCTGTTACAAAAGTATTTACAAAAGTCAATAGCAAAATGACTAGAATGGCTTTCTATCCTCAAATCCATAATGTTTCTACTGGAGATGTAACTTATCAACTTCACAAAAGCACTTCTTATGAAGATATTAAAGCAGCCATTAAATAAGCCATCTCTCTGCTTTTGCTTCCATCCGACATTCTAATTCTTAATCACTGTTATAATGGCATTTCAGATTCTTTAATAATCCAATGTGAATTCCTGTGGTTGAAAATGAGCTATGCATGAAGGTACATTCAAAGGCAACCTTGGATCAATTGATGAAAATGTTTTTTCTAATGATTTTGCTACAGTAATTTTTTTCACACTGAATTGGTTTTATGCTGTTCATTATTTGGTTTCCTTAGAGCAGCCCTACGTTGTGCCTTTTGCTCTCCCTTTTCTTGTCCCTTTTCCTTTCCCTTTCCATTTCCATTTAAGAGTAGCTCTCGATTAATACACTTTGTTGAGCTCCAAAGCCTCACTCTTTTTCCTCTATGTTAACAACAAATTTCTGTTATATCATCAAGAAGTCTTGAATTCCCATATAGGCACAATATGTGATTTTTATGATTTGTTCTGTTCAGCAAGTAAATTTATTTTTTTTCTAATTGCAAGGGAACCTATGGTGTAATTGTTGTGTTATGTTACCTGGGTAGGTGTAATTTTGTTTCTTTTAGCTATAATAATGGAGTCTTGTTTGTAAAGCCATCCATTTTATGATGTGAAAAGTTTCATTTACATTCAGACAAACAAGTGAGATAACATTTAATAATATTTATATATATATCTCTTGTATACTAATTTTCTACATTTAAGCACTAATTCTTTAGATTGCATTTTGAAAGTTACGGGATAGCGCTAGACCGTTACTAGATACCCGATTTTAATTTGACCTTTCTTGCAGAATAAATCTAATCAAATCAACAAGTCACTTTTAATTAGTTTCTAAATGGTTAATCAAACAAGTCTAATTCCTATGTTGAATTACCTCAGTTATAGTAATATGGAAAGCAATAAATAACAACAATATGTTGACGGAAAAATCCAACAAGAGAAAACTCTCAGACCAAGCCAACTCCTCCACTGTCAACAATAAGGGTTACAATGTGATTCCAGACTAGCAACTTTCAGTAGTTCTAGCTGTAGTAATTCCTGCAATCTCCAAGATCAACTATCTAACTTCCAGACTCATGATCTATCTATCATAGATGATTCCCGGTCCACCTCCTACAGCTTCCAAGATCTGCTCTCGCATTTCCAGTCTCCTGATCTTCTGTCAATTGTCTCTACAAGTGGAATTCTAAAAATCTCATGTTCTTGTGCTCTTCCTGCGCTTGCTCCACCTCTTCCAAATCTCAATTAAAGAGCTAGTTCCTTAAAAGATTAAGGACGCCGGGTGTTTTGGATTATGGAACATTGATGTTTTTCAAAACTGGGTTGCTGGATCTCAAGAATTGATATGATGGATTCACCAATTAATTTCGCCTCGGATCGTTTAAACAAATATATGAATGTGTTATACTGTTTAAGCATAATCAGCAACCTTGAGAAAATCGTGCACGACACCTCTATTTATATGTAGGTCAGAACAGGTATCATGGGCTGAGTAAAAGTCTTCAAAATCGTGACTTAAGATTGGCCAGATAAATATGTCGCTCGAGCAAAGAGTCCGTCGGTCGAGCAAAGGCATCACTGCATTGGCCGCTTGAGCGAGATGATGGCGAGCAGCTAGCGAAATTTTGGCAGATCTTTAACCTTGGTCCAAGCTCGAATTCAAGCCCTACCTCAACTATACATAATTGCACCTAGGTCCTTGACTTTTACAAGTATATATTTTAGTCCATTTTGTTCACAAACATACCAATTACAATATTAACACTGACAATCTCCCCTTTGACATTTTGTGACAAAACTAAATAAATGAAGTTAGGGCACTCTACAAACAAAACAAAGACACCACACATAAACTAATCTATCAATGTGCTTCTGTGTCTTGCAATTCATGTTGTACCTATTTCTTGAAATCAAAACTCAAATACCCGTGATATAGGAAATCAAAAACCTCACAAAAACAACTAAGCATGCTAGTTTGAGATGTGATATTAATGTCAATCAAAACACCAACCGAAACATTAACACCATAAATTATCAAAACTCAAACAGCTATACACAATATGCAATGCACATATTCCCCCTGACTGCAAACTCTCAATGTTTTTATGCAGTAGGCAAATGTATCTATGTCTCTCCCCATCGACCCCAAAAGACAAGCAATATGAGTATATCAATAAAGCACAATATCTTAAAAATAGTATCTAGATCTCACCCCCATCGACCCCAAAAGACATAAAATAAGCATGCTAAAGCATATTGTAACACCCCGTATTTTTCTTTACTTATTATTTTCATATGGACATAAATGTAACGATTATCATTTAAAAAATAGAATAGCCATATCTAACCTTGTTGTCACACTTAAGTCCAAAAGTTAAAAGATAGGTTCAACCCACTTATTTGCATAAAATATTTATTTCTTATTTATTTGTATAGAATTTATCGTAAATCTTATTTGGGTTGAATAATTTAGCACTTCGGAAGTTGATAAAATATATTGATATTATACTTGTTTTGTAGCTCGTGTTAAATAAAATATATTGGATTCAAGAAAAAAATAATTTTGAACTATGTATATCCGAGTTATCTTAATAGAAAGAAATGTATTCTAAATTCTATCTTTTATTAATAAAAAAAAAAACTATATATATAATAGTAAAATGAATCATAAATACCTTTCTTGGAAATTGAAACGTAAAATCAAGAATTTCATTTTACATAATCTTTTCAACTCCCACACTAAGTGTCCTATCATCAATTAGGATATTTACTCACATGCACCATAATGGGTTTGAAATAAAGAATAGGTTAATTAAACTATTGAATTCCCAACCAAACGTATGACCTTTTACATTCATAATTAATGGTAGACACATAATTGATGTAGGTGAATATTATATATAAGGGATGTGAGAAGTGTTCTTCCTTACATATCCATCATCACACGTGAAAACACTTATTAAAAAAGGGAGGATATTATTTTATTTCATAAGTTGATGCGAACCCCGTAACAACGGTGACTACGAAACCCACAACTAGATTGATGCGGAACCCAAGATCGCCAATAAACCCGGTTTTGAACTTAAACCCAACGAAGTGAACCAAAAAATCCAACGATAGCAAGATGCGCTGAACCCCTTGATTACAAAATGAAGAATTCTTGTACCAAGCTTTGAAAGAGAAAATTCTCCATTAATTCAATTCATCAAAAGTTTTTTTTACAATGAAAATAAAGATCTTGTTTATACTAAACTAAGGAAATATGGAAAAATACCAAATTTAGAGTCCTAGAATAAGAAAACTATAAAAAATAACAAACTCTTGTCAAAATAATGAAAAATCGCGAAAACAAAAAAAATTCTCTGTCAATCCGGACGTCCAGATTTACGTGTCCGATTGGACAGACCCGCCAGATAGCTTTCAGTATTTTGGTCATAACTTTCTCTACCGACGTCCGATTGAAATGATTCAAAGTGGGTTGGAAAGATTACTTAAAGACTACAACTTTGCTTCAGACGTAATCCTCCAGTTCGATCATTTACCATGTCAAAAACAGGTTTCAATATGAGACTAAAAATAATTGCATAACTTTCGGGTTGATCCAATTGATTTCTGACCTCGACCCCAACATGAAACTTGTTCCTTGGCATGTGGTCTTCAATATTATGGATTTCATTTCTTGAACATGTAAATGTATAGCTTATATTAACTCTTTGAAGTCTTGGACTTGGCTCAAATTTCTCTCTAACATGCTTCGGATTCTTGATGGTTTCTAGCATATCCCGGATCATATCATCCCCCCTCTCTTCGAAAGGATTCGTCCTCGAATCCATGTCTTGTGATTACGTAGGGAATAACCAACATGTTACAAGTCTTATCACTGCACCACCTGGATCAAATGGAAAATTGTTCCTCGCATGGCATAGGATCAATACACGGTACCCATCCACTTTGCAGGTATGAAAGTATTGTGGCACAACCTCAATCAACCATAGATGTTGCGGCATGAACTCCTAGTAACCTTCACATAGATCAAAATGTGTTCGCCTTAACTGCTTGATCTTGCAAGTGTGGAGTGCTCTACTAACAGCTCCATCTGATGACTGTTCATGTATCCTCCTTGTTTTATTTGGCCCGAGCACATGAAACAATTTCAAACTCAATGCTCCTACGTTGCCCTTCGAATCATCAATTTCATTCGACCCCCTGCATATGAAGTTCCTCCAATACCTTTGAAACTGCGTCGTCTCCTCGGGAATCACAAAGTCAATTACCAGCAATAAAGAAATTTCCAAAGTAATGTAGGGTCAGTTAGTTTCCAACTGATCCGAACCTCGTAGCAACGGTGACTACGAAACCCACAACTAGATTGATGCGTAACCCAAGATCGCCAATAAACTCGATTTTGGACTTAAATCCAACGAAGTGAACCAAAAAATCCAACGATAGCAAGATGTGCTGAACCCTTTGATTACACAATGAAGAATTCTCGTACTGATTTTTGAACACACAAATATTCAACATATTTGATAAGTTCGGTTGTTTGAAGCCAAGTTTCGAAAGAGAAAATTCTCCATTAATTCAATTCATCAAAAGTCTTTTTTACAATGAAAATAAAGATCTTGTTTATACTAAACTAAGAAAATATGGAAAAATACCAAATTTAGAGTCCTAGAATAAGAAAACTACCAAAAATAACAAACTATTGTCAAAATAATGAAAATTCGCGAAAACAAAAAAATTTGTCTGTCAATCCGGACAACAATCCGGACGTCCGGATTTACGTGTCCGGTTGGACAGACCCGCCAGATAGCTTTCAGTATTTTGGTCATAACTTTCTCTACCGACGTCCGATTGAAATGATTCAAAGTGCGTTGGAAAGATTACTTAAAGACTACAACTTTGCTTCAGACGTAATCCTCCAATTCGATCATTTACCATGTCAAAAACAGGTTTCAATATGAGACTAAAAATAATTTCATAACTTTCGGGTTGATCCAATTGATTTCTGACCTCGACCCCAACATGAAACTTGTTCCTTGGCATGTGGTCTTCAATATTATGGACTCCATTGCTTGAACATGTAAATGTATAGCTTTTATCAACTCTTTGAAGTCTTGGACTTGGCTCAAATCTCTCTCCGACATGCTTCGTATTCTTGATGGTTTCTAGCGTATCCCGGATTATATCACAAGCCATTTTAAGAATTTATTTGGTGTCATTTGAGGTAAGAATACATTGTGCAAATGGTAAATTCTTATTTTCTTGATGTTTATATAATTTTTGGTATAAAATACTTTAAGGCCTTCGCATCATTATGTTAAATCCTTCGGGATAGACCTTCGGGTTACTATGTCAAATCCTTCGGGATTGACCTTTTGGTCACGATGTTAAATCCTTCGAGATGGACCTTTTGGTCAATATTTTAAATTCTACAGGATATAAGGATTCTTATGAAATTCCTTGAGCAATTGGAATCACAACCAATTTGCTCTAAATCTATGAAATATCGATATGATATGCCAGTTTATGTTTATATCATGTTAATAAGGATACGCACGTATTTTTACTGAGTATTTTCAAAATACTCACTCTTACAATAATATTTCAGATTAGAACGAGTCGTGTGGACACACGGCAGATTGATCGAGTGATGCTATTGAGGTCGCCAAATAAATTTTTAGAAATGAGTATTGTTAAATTATATTTGAAAAACATCTTTGTCTTGAATCACGTGCACATTATTTTTAGTATCTCTTTTTTAAGTGTTCGAACATCTATTAAATTTAAAGTGTTGGTTTATCCTTATGGAATTATCGATCAAATCTCGAAATTTGAATTAAAGTAATTTTTCGCTTAATCTAGACAAAGAAGATTTTTGGAAACACCTCAAATCTATTTTTTTTAAAAATATATACAATAATAAATAAAATATATGTAAATGATTTGGGGCGATACAGCGCTATCTTTCCCTTTTTGTCACAAATGTCGAAGGGATAAACATCAAATATAATGGGGACATACAATAGATTAAAAGTGCAGTTAATAGCATGCATACGCAAAATTAACAAGTAGTAAGCCTCTCCACATACTCAGAATAAGTCAAAATTGAGTAAATAATATAAGTGACTCATGTATGTAAAGTGTCACTAATCCAAGGTAAACAGTACTCCAAATCTTAATTTTGTGAGAAGAGACATGCTAAATATCACTACCAATAAGGGTATTCTCCTGCGAATGAAAGTCAAACCTTAAAGAACAGTAGAACCTTCTACATTAAGCTGATTTTGCAAATATGTCAATTTTTTCTCCCCCTAACTATAAGCATATATGATTTTTCAAAATTTTCAATTTTGTACCAGCTCAATATATTTTTCTTTTCAATAGCTCATAATTTTCATTTCAAGTGTAGATTCTAATTCATTGAGCAACTAAGATAACCCCTATAGCGAGTCGGTTAACCCGAGTTAGAAGACCATAGACACAAGGTTTTGAAATATCCTTCAGACTTAATTGTTTGAATCAAATAGCCTCGAAAAAGAACATTAAGATATGAGTTTTTTAACACTAGGAGATAAACATAAGTTTATGTCTACTAAAGATGGTCAATTCATATTCAAAGTCAACTTACCAACAAGTGACTGTCATCCCAAATCTCACACATGCGGTTAAGTCCAATTTACAATATCACAGTATGTACAGTGCAGATGGTACATGAAGACACATATACTAAGTACTCCAAATCAACCTAAGAAAGTAATGAAAATTATGCTACAACTAATTAATTATACTCAAATATGATCACAACATGCACGTTCAAACATGTTATAATTCATGCTGTAGTAAGCTTTTCATTCCCAATTTTTGTTTTTCTGTTTTTCATTTTTCAAAAACAAGAATGCATCACACACAAATAAAAACAGAATAATCAAGCACACAAAACAAAACAAAACAAAACAAAACAAACATAAAGAAAATGCGCATACTTGAAACTATATCCTAAAAAGCAATTAAGCCACATGTGATGCATGCAAAAGGCAATATCATATAATAATAAGTACAAGCATGCACCAAACATACCTAATCAGGTAGGTATAGGAACGCTCTTACCTTTAAGAGCGCCGTGATCTATATCAAAGTTATTTAAATCACCATTCTTCACCCAAACTTGTCTAGTGGGATAACGGTTCCTAGACAATTGTGTCACCAATTTGGTTAATTAACTCACTAGAGTAGTAAGGAATCATATCTGACCAACATACTCCTGATTTCTATTCTTATTAAAGCTCATATGTCTATGACTGTTCAGAACTTGATGACATTTAGGGCGTATGTGTCCTAACTCACCGTAGTGAAAACAAGTCGGGACACACCTAGGAGTAATGTTGTGGGGACGTTGACGTCTATTCCTAGGTCGACGGGTCCTACGCTATCTAGTAGGCCTCTGTCTAACAAATTCCTTATCCTCAGGCTCGGGGTTATGCACATATTTGGGCTGGTCAGTAACAGGGACAAATGTGATCTTAGAAGTGCTAGCAGTGTTCTTCTTAAATTCTAGACCCTCCCTTATTAGCAGCCAGCATACCCATTCCTAGAATGTTATCTAGCTTTTCAGAACTGCTAGAGAAGGTAAGCAACTGAGATTTAGAATATTTTAGATCACTCAGAAGGTTCTTGACCTGGATCTCTAAAGTCTCTCTCTCTCTCTATCTCTCTCTCTCTCTCTATGGTTAACTCACTCACTTTTCTAGAGGACCCCTCAAGCTCACTAGTGAGATTCTTAACTTGTGATTCCAAAGTGTCATTCGTGGTTTTCAATTCACTAAGGATGGAAGTAGATTCCTGAATATGTGCTACAAGCTTTTCTTTCTCCAGTTTAAGTTCCTTAACCTTTTTATTTAAAGCTTGGTTAGTACCTAGAATCTTAAGGTTTTCCTCATACATCTTATCGTATGTCTCATGAATGTCTAACTCATTCTCATCATCTTCACCAGATTTCTCAGAGCTATCTACATCCACATCATTTTTACTTATTTGGTCAAATCCACTCTTAACTCAAGTAACAAAGGTAACAATTGTTTTATTCTCCTCACGGGTGGATTTCTCACTCTGATTATCCGAGTCAGACTTGTCATCAGTGAGACTAGCATTCATAGCCTTCTCCTGAGATCTCTTCCTACTAGGACACTCATTCCTCATATAACCAAACTTTAGACACTTATGGTATCTCACACCTTTAGATCTTCTCCTAGATTCACTTGAAGCACCTCTATGTTTCTCCTGAGGTTCGTTTTTATTCCTAAACATTGTTTGGAATTTTTTAGCTAGGTAGGTCAACTCATAATCATTGGGAGAATCAGAATCAGAAGAGTCATTCTGGTTGGTCCTAGTAGGTTTTAAAGCTATAGACTTCTTCTTAACATGGTTTTCTATGGTTAACTCGTAAGTCTGTGGGATCCGACTAACTCCTTAACTTTGATAGAATCAATATCCTTACTTTCCTTAATGGCTGTGACTTTCGACCTAAAACGCTCAGGTAAGGATCTAAGGATTTTTCTCACTATCTTAAGCTCGGGGATCCTCTCACCTAGGTTGAAGCTCAAGTTCACAATGCCATTTAAGCTCAAGTTCGCATAGAAGGAATCAAAGCACTCATCTTCCCTCATTCTAATTTCCTCAAACCTCATGGTCAACATTTGTAACTTAGAATTTTTAACAATCTATGTTCCCCATGTGTGATCTCTAGAATATCCCAAACCTCTTTGACTACCTCACACATATGCACTCTCCTAAACTCATGAGGAGAAACAGACCTAAAAAGGGTATGCAGGGCTTTTCTATTCCAGTTACATTCATTTAAGTCAGCTTTAGACCAGTTTTCTATCGAAGTGGGAGTGACAACATCACCTACTTTTGTACTAAGGAGACTCCAACCCTTCACAACACTTAGCCATAGATTTTAAAAATGTTTTTATCCTCATTTTCCAATAAGCATAGTTACTACCATCAAAATATGGCGAGACATGTAATGAGCTACACATCTAGACAAAATTAAAGTCATGACACGCAATTAGGCTCTAATACCACTTGAAAGTTACGGGATAACGCTAAACTGTTACTAGATGCTCGATTTTAATTTGACCTTAAGTGCAGAATAAATCTAATCAAAGCAACAAGTCACTTCTAATTAGTTTCTAGATGGTTAATCAAACAAGTCCAATTCTTATATTAAATTACCTCAGTTATAGTAATGTGGAAAGCAATAAATAACAACAATATGTTGATGGAGAAATCCAACAAGGAAAAACTCTGGAATCAAGTCAGTTACCTCCACTATCGACAATAAGGGTTACAGTGTGATTCCAGACTAGTTACTTTCAGTAGTTCTAGCTATAGTAATTCATGCAATCTCCAAGATCCACTATCTAACTTCCAGACTCACGATCTGTCTACCGTAAATGACTCTCGGTCTACCTCCTGCAGCTTCCAAGATCTGCTGTCCCGTTTCCAGTCTCCTAGTCTTCTTTCAATTATCTCTACAAATGGAATTCCAAGAACCTCTTGTTCTTGTGCTCTTCCTGCACTTGCTCCACCTCTTCTAAATCCCAATGAAAGAGTAAGTTCTTTAAAAGATTAAGGACACCAGGTATTTTGGATTATAGAACTTTGATGTTTTTCAAAACTGGATTGCTGGATCTCAAGAATTAATATGATGGATTCACTAATTAATTTCGCCTTAGATCTCTTGAACAAAGATATGAATGTGTTATACTGTTTAAGCACAATCAGCAACCTTGAGAAAATCGTGCAGAAAACCTCTATTTATATGTAAGTCAGAACAGGTGTCATGGGCCGAGTAAAAGTCTTCAAAATCGTGACTTACGATTGGCTAGATAAATATGTCGCTCAAGCGAAGAGTCTGTCGATCGAGTGAAGGCATCGCTGCATTGGCCGCTCGAGCAAGATGATGGCGAGCAGCTAGCGAATTTCCAGCAGATCTTTAACCTTGTTACAAGCTCGAATTCAAACCCTACCTCAACTATACATAATTACACCTTGGTCCATGACTTTTATAAGTGTACATTTTAGTCTTTTTTATTCACAAACATGTCAATTACAATATTGACCCTAACACATTCTTTCATATTTTAAAAGTTCCTTCCACTAATATACAAAGTATTCTCCTTTGAATATATGAAAACAGGCACATAAATCATTTCCACTATACACCCAAGTCAGATGGTCCCCCTTCCCTCCATTCAAATGCACAAACTGCTCTCTTGAAGAGTATAAGTTATACAATCTTTCAAAGCATGCGTGCTTGTACAAAGAGGGAAAATATGAAGGTTATCTTCTCCATGTATGATCTTACTGTGAATTGAAATATTAATTATCATATATGTAATTTCACGTGTCTTTCCACACAACCATTCAATTGATTTGATAGTTTTCAGCTTAGGGAATTACTTTTTACCTTTGCCTTTTTTGTTAATGGTTATTTAGGTTATTACTATCAATTGTACATGTAATCATTTCTTTCGCTGGGGGAATAAGGACCACTTGACATGTTACCAAAAGCACGATTTGCACTTCTAAATCCTCTTTAAATAGCCATAATCCTTTTTCCTTTTTTTTCTTCTCGGGTTTTCTGGAAACTGACCATTAGGGTTGATTAAAAATGTGAATTAAAAGGGTTTTTGTTGTTTATTTTGGCTTGGGGCTAAGAGTTTTGAGAAGAGTTATTCGAATAAGTGTGGGAAGAAAGGGTTAAATGCGTTGGAATTTAAGGTCATTTACTGGAAGGCGTTGTAGATTAATCTTCTTGGCAGGTTAGCTGCATATTAGCTATGAAAATGTATACAGTATTTATATTTTGTAAATACACACCAATTAATATTTATGAGATTTTTTTAGCAAACCTTTGTACTTTCAACATGATGGCCATTGAAGAACCATATTTGGCATCCAGGTTCAACATCAGATAAACGGGACGTAGCACTACAACTTATTAATCTTGAACCCTGCTAATGTAAATATGGACAATTGCATTCCCATGATTGTTTAGCTTGCATACAACACTACGGCCAAAAAAGTTGCAAAAGACCTTTTGCAGCGTTTTAGCGTCTGTTGCGAAGGCCGGTGTTGTCGTTGAGTGAAGACTTTTTGCAGCATTTTTTGAACATTGTAAAAGACCTTTTGCAGCGTTTTTTGAACGTTGCGAAGGGATCTTTTGCAGCATTTTTTGAACGTTACGAAAGATCCTTTTGCAACTTTTTTGAACGTTGCGAAATGACCTTTTGCAGCGTTTTTTAAACCTTTTGCAGCATTTTTTTAATAAACCAACAAAATTAAAAATATTTTTTGGGTCTGAAATTTGATAATAATTTCATTACTCCATACAAAATATACATAAAATCCACATAATTGCTATGAAGATAACTATTGTAATTCATCTCACAATTATAATATGACTATCAATAAGAAAAATAAGGAAACAGCAATAATTTGGCTTTATTCAAATGTCGAGCGTCATAAATGCAATAAACATTATTATTACATGAATCGTATGCTCAGACAATGTCCTCAAAACTCAAAGAGAGTATATACAAAGTAAAAGAAACATCTTCAGTTATGTCCTGCAATATATAAATAAAATAAGACATCAACTTCCACAATTAATAGCATCCAGATTTCACCTGATGCAGAGGTTGGGAGATAACCACTAATTCTACTAAAGTCACTTGCACTTGTAACGTATACAACAAATCAGCGTGAAAAATGAATTCTTTTTCGTTAGGGCAGAGCAGGCGTACGCCTATAGCTGAATAATGATCTCTCCAGAAGATAAAGATAATACAAAATTACTACTTCATCATAAAGGCACTTTTACAGCTGCAGTCACCCACAACACTTGGATTTGCAGACACCTGCATATACACAACTTCACTTACTGCTTCTAAGTACAAAATAATATAAACAAACTGAACAGTGGTTGCAATAAACAAAAACATTTCTTGAGATTCAACAGCTCAAAGCATATATGGTTAAGATTAAAAATAAGTAACTTTATTTCCAAATATTTGTGGACAACTTACTTTTTCTTACTAAAGAAAGTCACTTATTTTGAAATCAACTCTTAAACTTCAAAATAACGTACTTGTTTGGCCCCTGTTTTGTAAGGATTAAAATCTAAATTTTAATATAAATTAAAGTCGACAATTAATTTTAAGCATATATTTTATGGGACCCACAACTTTTTAACCACATATTCCATCAATTTTTATTAAAAACTACTGAAAATTTGATTTGAATCCCATCACACAGGAGCTTGATGTGTTTTCTACGGTTACTACCATCATGATTGATGATATGGGATAATTTGCGAGTGTGCCCTCCATAGAACACCTAGACAAGCACGTTGACCAGTTTTTATGCCATCTACTTCGAGCCACAAAGACACTAATATCTCAACATGAAGACTAATACTCGTAAATTTCTTCAGTGCCAACACTGGCTGACTGAATGTGTCAAGAAAAAAAAAGTTGCGTGCATATCTCCAAACAAGTACATTTAAATAGACAAATACTTAGGATTCATGATCTAACATAAATCAAAAATCGTTTTACATGCATATTTTTGTTACAGAGCAACAATGTAACTACTAACATCCTAAGTAAAAAGTGTGGAGAACATGTCATCATATTGGTCTTATCGTCGAGTAAGAAGTTATACTGGAACACAGAGCATCCGCCAGCTTCAATGCTCAAGCGCGGTAACTTTCCATTAGCCTCACTGGCTTGCAACTCTTTCATCCTTTGTAAAATATCAGTAAAATCATGGACTCGTCGTTTTATGACTAATATAAAAAATGTTCAGCATTACAAGTATGCAATCATGGACTTTGCAAAGATCATAACTAGAAACATTAACAGTTATTAATTGGCTTTGAATGTATTTAGCACTGCAAGAATGATTACTGGTATTTCAAATAGCTCAATAAAATATCATGGATACATATGGCCATTCAATCTAATGATGCACGCTTATGTTTGGTTCATAATACTTATCACGAATTACACAATATAATGATGAAGATTAACTTTCTTCCTTAATAATGTTCAGTTCTATCAAAATATCCTTACCAAACTTGCGGTATTACATATAAGAAAGTCTCCAAAACACATTTGCACACAGACAAATGTAGAAATAGAAGTTTAGAAGCTGAGTGAAAAGCCCCCACCAAAGGATCTTCGTCTGACTTCATGGGCAGAATTCCTTCCAGTTAAGTTGTTTCTGTGTTTGAGAAATTCTATGTGGAATTTCTAAAATTTCTTCAACTTATGAAAAGAATTTGTAGTCCTTTGCTTGGAGAATAATCTGCCTTAGTCCTCCAATAGGTGCGACAATCATCAAAATAACTCCAAGAACAATGCAAATCTAAAATCCATATTGAGATTGAATGCGTCAAATTTCTTGTTTTTAAAAGCAAAAATTCAAGAAGATTGAGATACCAGATTTTGCACTTACCCAATTCGTAAACCAAGATAGACTGAATTTCCCTGGTTTGTATCGTGAAGCTAAACAGCAAAAGAACCTACAAGTTTAAATTATTTGGCTCAAATCAAAACATTCAAGTAAGAGCAACTATGCAAGTTATATTCTACAAAAACTTTAATTAAATAGTACGATAAACTTCAAAACATTCTTGAATCTGTTAAACAAAACCCGCAAACCCAATTCTAAAATCCCAGAATTTCGAGTTTTCTTCAATGACCATTCAATGAATGATTTCAATACCCTCTTCAAGTGTCTCCCACCCAATAGGGAATATTATGCTTCAATACCCTCTATTACTGCTTAACTTCCCTTCGCTTGCTGGCAAATCAAGAAAAAGCACTAGTAGATTTTTCTCAATCAAGATGCAATTTCTTTTGGTCAATGCTAACAAAAACGACAGATTACCTTCTTGTCTTGCGCTCCTTGCAAATCCTAATGTTGAAGATGCAGAAGAAGTCGAAGATGCAGATTCAGCCACAGTCTTGAAGATGGAGGCGCAGAGGCACAAAGACGTTTCAAGATTTAGGGCTTGTTGAATTGGGAATTTTCTATATACGGGTCGGTATTAAATGGGTAAGTTGGGTTTTAGGGTTTTTTTAACAACAACTAATGAACGTTGCAAAAATTAAGGCCTTTTGCAACATTCAAAGACTGCTGCAAAAAGTCGCGCTTTTCGCAACAGTCGTAGAACGTTGCAAAAGGTTGTACATTAAGACTTTTTGCAACAATCACTGAACGTTGTTGTATTAAGATTTTTAAAAACGTTCAATGAACGTTGTAAAAAATAATATTTTTCGCAACAGTCCATGAACGTTGCAAAAAGTGGCATTAGCAACATTCACTCAAAAAATGTTGCCAAAACTCAATTGTGTTAACCTATAGCCAACATTCATTTACTAGAATGTTGTGATAAACCCTTTTAGCAACATTCAATTAACGAATGTTGCCTTTTGCATGTTACAAAAGGCAAATTTTGGCGTAGTGCAATTCTCGTAAAATACTATAATCAGCCAATAGTTGATCATAATTACAAGTTAAGATTGCTTGCATTGGCCTTCAAATTGATGTTCTGTACTTTGATAGTTTCCCTATTGGCCAAGTCCCTGGATGATGTAGGCATGATAAAATTGGTTATTGCAACACTTTTATATAATTTTATAAGTGCACATGTTATCAATGAAATATGTTCCTAGTTGTAGTTGCACTATGATTTGTGTACTTTTGAATCTTCAGAGTTCTAAACATTCTTAGGTTGAAATACACAGGATTAAATAACTATAGCAATTGCCTTTTTATGCAATTGATATGTTGAAACCATAGCTACTCCTATGGTTATGTTGCTAAATTTTTGAATGCTTCTAACCATAACATTTTTAAATATAGAATGTCATCATTTGGGTTTTCAAGGCAGCCTCATAAGATCTTATTTTTAGCAATTCTGTTTCTCGATGCAAATGCCAAAATTTGTGAAAATAGAATTTATTCGACAAGTTTTTAAATCTCTTACTAGAAATTCTTGGGTGTTGGCAATTTCACTTTCTGAAGTATTTTAATGATTGTCTTTCTATTTTTATTGGCATTTGGTTCTGTAGGGAATGTTGGACCCTCTAGAGGTATGAGGAAAGGGGAGAGATGGAGGTGCTAGATTCAATTATCGAACCATAGTTGATGCTATTTGTCACTCTCGCCAAAATGGTGATAGCGACAAGGATGACGGCAATAGTGGTACATCTCTGGCTAGCCATCTACGTCATCAAGCTAGAATTATTTTTGGTGCCTCTTCTATTAAACCTTTAAGTAAGTTTTCCTATTTACATTTTGCATTTTTCTCTGTAAGTGTTTGAATACATAGACAGAAATCATCAAAAACTCTTCATTCATTTTATTCCATCATATTACTCTTCAAAAGGTTAAAAGAAAAGTAAAATAAAAGAACAAATTACTATACAAACACCTTGAATTAATTTGTTTACTAACATTTCAGGCTATGAAATTCTTATTAAGACAAACCGATAAAGACGAATGTAAAAGCTAACAAACACATTTTTTAAGGTACAATCATGGTAATCCTATATCCAGAGATGATCAATCATACATGGTGGATAATGTGTTCAATTACCATCCAGATAAGTATGCAAAGATGGAATCTGGATTAAAGTATATGATGGTATGCTTCCCTACTCGCAATATACTAAAAAAAATACAATTGTTGATTATTTTTTTGACATCAATAATTGTACTTGTGAAATCAATGGTGTACTTTATGTACCTCTTCACATTGATTATTTTTTTCCATGCTTTTAAATTTTATTTGGTGGTTCATATGTTTAACTTAACAAATATGGAGCTCCATATATTTTGCGACTCTCATATTACACTAGTATCTTGATCAATTTTTTCAAGAAATTATATGTCCAACATAAGTGCTATTCAATGCTCCATCATTGTTCATTTCATATATAATAAGTCTTAAAAAAACTGTCAATAAACATTTTTCACAGATGTTGGATAGCCACACTAACAACTTAAAATTGTGACTTGGCTGTAAAATTATCACTCTGTTGCATAAATTTTCAGGTTTTTCTCTTTTACACTAATTTCATTTTCCCATGTAACATGTTAATAAGCACCAGGAATCTAGGATAGTAGGTGCTTCTATGTTGTTTCTATTAATGGTGTCAAAAAAACGTTTTCTTAATTTCGACTATTGGTTAAACTTGTAGCATGATTGAATTCTTTTACCCCTAGACTATCATGTGAGCAACACAATTCTTATCTTTTCAATAGTCGAAAGAGATAAAAGAATTCAATCATGCTACAAGTATAGAAAATTTTGACAAAGAACTTTAACGAATAACACATGGTGAGAATTGATTAGAACATGAAAAGAGGAAAAAACCAATCCAATCATATGCTGCCAAGTCAATGTAGGTAAGAATTATGTCAAGAATTCCTAGTACTCATGACTATTTCCAGAAGAATTAGTATATAACCCAAGATTAACTAACCAAGAGGGGGTGAATTGGTTTTTGAAACTTTTGTGATAATTAGTCTCAAAAAATTAAATGCACAAGATATATAAATGCAAGATGTAATAATAGAAGTGAATATGCAAATTCGATAACTTAATTCAAGTATTGTCACTTAAGAAAATATAGCACAATATAAATAGCAATTCAAAGTAAGGTGCGATAATGTAAAAGTGACAAAAGAATTTAATGGGGTTCGATACACAATGTGTTCTACATCCCCGTTACCAAACTCTCCGTCACGAGCAAGACCAAATACACTATAATGGTAACTTACAAACAAGGAGTACCAATCCTTAAGTAACTTACAACAATGAGCACTTATCCTTAGGTGACTTACAACAAGGAGCACCTATCCTTAACAACAATCGAATTTTTCACAAGGCTCTCCAAACCACCACAATATAAATGATAATTTTACAATTGAAAGAACTCTCTTAATAAATGATATAATCAAGTCAAGTATTTAGAGAGTTAGGATAACACTTCAATAGATAGCAAATAATAAAGGTCAAGTGTTTATGTTGCAAAACTTTGATGAATAATGAATGATGAAATAGTTTGGATCTTTGTATCAAAGTTTTCAACCAATTGATCTCTCTTAACAAATAATACAAGTTAAGTATGAAGGGAGATTTACACTTCAATAGGAAAACCTTTTCAAGAATAGAAAATAGATGAGATTGACGTTTTCTTGTAAAATGAATTTTTTGATGAAATAGATAAAATCAAGTTTGGATCAATAAGGAAATTCTTTGTAATAAATCAAATTGAATATAAAACCAAAGTAAGCTCAATGATTTTCAATAAATATGCTCTCTTAATATCTCTTGTAGGTTGGTTGTCTTGAATGCCAAAAGAGATGGCTATTTATAGATCAAGAAATTGAAATTCGGAAACTTTTGGCTTATCAGTTCCGTTGACCGAAGTTTGTAGCTGTTGTAAGAAATTTAAACATTTGAGTTTCGGTTGATCAATTTTCTCATTTCGGTCTAATAGAGTTCGGTCAACCGAAATGTGTAGATTTTGGATTTTTATTTTTCTATCAAAATGTTGATTTTTCCAAAATCAATTTCATATCAAATACATTTTTATACAAGTGATGAGTTGTGAAAAATAGTTTAAGTTTTATATTTTTGCTAAAAATTGATAAATTATACATTTACATAATTGAAGTTGCAATAAACAACTTCTAAACTTTAATTTTCAAAGTTCTTGATTTCTTTGAGTTTCTCTTGATTGCTTGTTCTTCAACTAATGGCGATTTAAGTCTTTGAATGCTTAAGAAGATTTTATGAAATCTCACGAAATAAGACTTGTTAGAAATATAAGTGTATTGTTTGTTATACTAAAAACAAGTGGAGTTATATTGAATCATAGGTCAATATTAGTTAAAATAAATAAAGCAAGAAAGATGAGAAAGATAAAGAAAATATAGGATAACGTTATTTATGTCACGTTGAGAAAATCGACGCTTATTAATTTTTTGAGGTATTGGTTACAGACGATTTAACTAATAGTGTATTTGTGTCCTATTTCTCAATCCACCAAATCAGTGCTTTTTTGCTATTTTTCAATTATTTTTTTCTAATTTTATCCTTTGTAAAATAGTTATTTTATAAGTGAAAATTTTGATAATTAAAAAAAAAAAAATCTTATAAGTAAAAAATACAATAAGTAAAAATTTATTTATAAGTAAAAAAAATTAGATTTTAAGTAAAAATATTTGCTTAGCAGTAAAATATCACTTATAAGACAAAACTCGCTTTTACCTTTAAAAAAAAAATTAATTAAAAAAATCTTATAAATAAAAAATTCACTTAAAAAATATAAAGAGTTATGAGTAAAAATTTACTTACATGTAAAAAATTACTTATAATTATAAAATTAACTTATAATTGAAAAGTTACTTATAAGTAAAAAATTATTTATAAGTAAACAATTCTTTTTTTAGTGAAAAATTAACTTATTCATAAAAAATTGCTTATAAGTAAAATATCAATTATAAATAAAAAATTTCATACAAGAAAATATAAATTGAAAATTTCACTAAGTGACATACATTTACTCCATATTTTTTACACTTACCTATTTTTTAATATATGGTCATATGTATAATTTTATTCTTTTAAATTTAGAATTGCTGAATAATAAATTTTCAAGTAAAAATACCCAAGATGGGATCCCTAAACACTCAAAATTGGCACTTTAAAATAATTCATAACTTGCATCAGAAACTTCGGATCAGGCCTTTAGGATTCGTTGTTCTTTTTTCTTAAATAGTAATTTATAAGTTCATTTTTCTATCCGATCAAAGTTTCAATTATAGTTAATAAATTATATTAATTTATTATCCACATATTTTGTAGGATCCATCACTATTTTTCAAGTTAGGGTCTGTTTGATATAGACATTTTCCATGAAACTGGAATTGAATTCCACATTTTCTAAATTTTTTTTGTTTGATACAACAAATTTTTCATGGAATTGAATTCCCACATTTTTCTAAGTACAACATATCAATACACATTTTGATTGGAAATATTTTTCCACCTATTAGGTGATTTTTTATTTTCCATCTTTTTTTTTTTTGGCAATGGGAACAAATTCTAGATTCAATGGTAAAAAAAAAAAATTCAAAAAATATTTTTTTTTTTTACTTTTTGGCAATCCAAACAAATTTTAATACAAATTGTAAAAAAAATTATCTCAAAAAATAACAATTTGCATGAAAAATAAAGTCAAACGGATTATATGAAAAATTATACCAATCAAACACAATTAATTGACAATTCCGAGTAAAACAATTTTAGGCAATTTAATTCCCTAGAATTCATTTCATTTCCAACCCAAATTCCACACTTACAATCAAATGGACCCTTACTGATAATTGTAAATGAAAATAGCAAAAATCTGGAAAAAAAAATAATAATATCTTACTTTTTTAATTGCTTCAATATTTAAATCAGGTGGTTTAACATTTGTGACATATTAAAAATAAAATTTAGATAAGTATATGTGCGCCTCTCTAATGTTAAAATTTAAACGAAATGGATGTGACCTTCAAATAATATATGGACAAAGCCTTCAGCTCTCAAAAATATTTCTTTTTAAATAAGTAATGCTATCTATTACTAGTACACACGTATCACTTTATCATTCAGTAAATTAAAATGCATTACAAATTTATTGGATAATGAGAAGGGAATTCATTGCTACTCAATCAATGTGGTTAAAAAGTTGTGTAACCCATAAAAATATTATTAATATTAATTATTTGACTTTGATTTATATTAAAATTATATTTTAATCATGCTCAAACATGTTCTAAAAATTATGTACTGGTTTGTCCTTTAATTTGCCACCATGATAAATAAAAATATTGATTTTTGTCCATTAAAGTGATCCACTCATATAAGATTCTTTACGACATTTTTAATTTAAAAGAAACATTTTATGTCATTTTTAAATTTACAACCGTCATATCCAACACAAAAAGTAGTAGGAAGTAAGATCGGTTTAAAAGTTTTTATAAGTACATTGCAAGCTTAAATAAAAACGTTAATTTAAAAAGTTAAATTACGTACCATCAGGGGCTCATTCAGGACAGGACGTCAGTTAGGATGGATGTTGATCATTGACAATCAACAATCGTAATAACAATATCGTTTATTAATATTCAATTAAATAATATTAAAATTTCTTCAATATATATATAAATGCATTAAAATGTAAAATTCTATGCATATGAAATATAATTTAATACAATCCAAAATATTTTTAAAAAAATAAAATTACACCATACAACCTTACTTGTAATTGTAAACTTAGACAATTGGATCCTATAGGGTCTCATATATTGAAAACGTTGTAATATTTTTTCATTCTCAACTTTCCTAAAAATCTCTTTCTCCACGTGAACCATCAAATTGTCATTCAACCATCATCTCCGATTTTTTCACTTATCCCTAATTTCCTAAACCTAAATTCCAATATAACAAATCAAAACTCATATGAGTTTTAGTTTTATGATAGGTTGACCATTTTGTTTCGGTTGAAAAAATTGTTCCATTATCTGTATGAAAATAAAATACAAATTAAACATCATCTAAAACAATCATCAATTTCCAATTTCTAATTTCCAACACCAACTGAACATTTATCACAAATCATAAACTTCTCAATTCACAATTACAAATTCATATATTCACAAAATTTACAAACTCGCCAATTTTCATAAATCATAATCATCACAATTAACATACTAAATCACAGACCAAATTAAAGAATCAAAAAGAAAAAGAAAAATGAATAGAGGCGCTCAAATGTTCAATTGGCAGTCGAGTAGAGAGTTACAATCTTAACACCAAAAAAAAAAAAAAATACTAGAGGTGCTCACAACGGTAATCGGCGACACTATGACAGTCAACGATCAGTCACATTCACAGGTGACAAGGCGCATAAAGGGTTTGATTTTTTTATTTTTTTTTATTTTTCACTATGAAACAATAGGAGTTGCATTTGCCCAATTCGTGCATCTCAAGTACAAATATTTTGGTTCAATTTGGTTATTAAATACCAGTAATTTAGTCTCACCTAAAGTCCGTGCGTGTTGGAGCTTGCAAACCCAGCGTGGGGAGTTCAAATTCTGGGAGAAGCAGCCAAGTGATGTAAAATATTTGGGCAGAGTAGTTTGATGTTGTAAGACCCATGGAGGAGGGTCTCTTGGGACAACAAGTAGAAGGGCGCACGGACACTGATTATGGAGGGCATATCCCGCGGTTTACCTCCTCGGGCTGGAGAGGGACCAAAGGCTCGAGGTCCAGTATTTAGTCTAGCGAAACTGGGACACCTGGGTTATCAAAAAAAAAAAAACATTAAGCTTAAACACTAGAGGCAAGCTGGATGAATTGAAATGGGAATATAGGACAATGGGCCTACAAAAAAAAAAAGACTCAAACAAAGTATTTCATCTCATCTTCTTCACTCTTTCCCTGGACTCCGTCTCCTGACAGCTGCTTGTTCAATTTCTTCAATTCATCTTTATTAATTTGAAAATATAGATAAGGGATGGAAAAACCCAGAAGAGGAAGAGCATACCTTAGAAACATGCTGTTCAAGCCACCAAAGCAAGATCGAATCACATATTTCTATTGCTTGTGGCCCGTGTACTGAAATGGTTCCGACCCTTTTCCTACGGCAACTGAACATTCCGACAGATCCAAATAGAGCGGCCGCCCTAACTCGCCACTACCTGGATCTGCCATTGTATACCATGTGATCTTTTAATTAAAAAGTATCAACAACATGTCAATTTTTAATAAATAACAAATATCATAGCATGACAACAAATAGCTAACCATGCAAAATTCACCAACACCAAACATATTTTCAATTTTAGCACCATTTTTCAGAATATTAACACTAATAGATTGAAACTTTAGAAACTAAAAATTGAAATTGAAATTAAATTTAGAATAACAATATTTATACGAATAATGTTATTTACAGTCGTTTACTATCGTAGTTGCTCTACATAACATACATGTGATGGTAAATGATTTGATACATGAAACAATAAAAAATTATCACATTAATGAATCAAATCACTAATCGTCACATTTATACTACGTAGGACAACTATGATAATAAGTTACTGCAAATAATATTACTTTATTTATACTTTCGAATACAGAACTTTAATTCAAAATCAACACTACAAAAAGCGAAAGGTAACAACTAAATAATAATAGTTTTAAAAGTCTTATAAGCATATAGTAAATTAGGCAAAGATAATCTATTAGAAAATGTATATAAATACAAAACGAATTTCAAAATACAACAAACAAGGTAGTTATCCAAACATACCCAAAAATACTTGAAATTAGAAAATAACTGCCTATTAAGCCCTTGTTTGAGCCCCATTTTTTTTTCATCAAAATACATTTTTCTACAGTGATTTGACCCCACTTCAACCACATATTTTTCAATAAAATAATATTACACGTAAATCTAAAAATTTTCTTTACTTTTTAATAATACATTTCTCATCAATACACTATTCAAAAATTCATTTTTTTTGACAAGAATGAGACTCAAACAAGGGCTAAATTAGTAAATAATTCGAAACAGAAATTACTTAAATCCATAAGCATGAATGAATAAGCATTAAAAACAAACAAGAACCTCAAAAATCTAAAATCTAAAATTATTTTTTATTATAGGAATCAAAATTCAGAAAACTCCATAATAAAAGATTCAAAATAAACATGAGCATGTCCCGTGATAAATGAACTTTCAACAAGTAGAATAATTGAAATAGGAGACAAAATTAACAAAAAAATCTAATAAAATTAATTTTCATTATGTTCTAAAGATGTAGAGTTTTGATTATTATTGTTATTGTTGTTGTTTTTTAATATTATTTTTTTCAATTTCTAAAAAGGAACATGACAAAATTTCGTCACGATAATATTTAAGACGTCGGTTCTTACCCTAAATTTTAAAAAATTGTCAATTTTAGTGGATATTGTCTAAAGTCCCCAGTTATCCAAATATTGGGGCATTCGGGTTACTCCTAATCCAACATAAACTGAGCCATGTTTGGTAGTCTTGAAATTTAAAAGGAAAATGCTATTTGTACATTTTTTGGTGTACCAAATGTATTACACCCCTCTCACATGGAGGAGGACCCACAAATATTTTATTGTGTGTGGACCCCCCTCCATGTGAGAGGGGTGTAATGCATTATGTACGTGTAGCACTTCCGAATTTAAAAGATATAGTTTGAATAGTAATTTTTTTAGAGAATTTGTAGTTAAAAATAAAAAATATATATATTAAATTTACATGTAGAATATTTTATTTTGTGAATTTGTAATCGAAAACGATTATGAGAAATAAATTAAAATAAAGTGAAAACCACCAAAAAGGTTCTGAATATGTACAATAACTAGTCTATAAATATTTGGAAAAAGTAGTAGGTAAATGAAAAACTTTACAAAACTTGTACAGAAATTAATGTGGCAACTGGCAATGTGCGATTGCACTATTTTTCTATTATTTTCACATCTTCCAATGATGCAATCTAAAGATTTTCTATCAAAAAAATCATGTATTCAAAGCATGATTGATCAAATATTTACACTATTGAAAGATTTAGCTCATCTTTGGTATCAATTACATATTTTATTAATTTCACAACTTTTCAACTATATTTTTTATTAACTTCTATCATAATATATTAAAATTTTAAAAATATGATTTTAATATGGTCCCTTTTTTTTTGGAACCTATTGTTAATCCCTTTTTGTGGTAAAAAAACATTAATTAATATTATATATGTTATGCCTCGTCATACGTGGCTCCACGTAGATGATCCGCTGGCACCGCGGACTCCACTCCTCACAACTCCGAGGCCCTTTCATATCCGAAGGTAAAGGCCCATAGACTCAAATTATCGAAGCCCACTTCATCCTCACCAAAGCAAAACGAATCATAGCCCAAGCCGAGGCGGTTCACCTCCAAAGCACTCCAAAGCTTTGACATCCAACTCCGCGACCCTTTCATATCCGAAGCACTTAACAGCCAAGGTAGTCTTTGATCATAGAAGTTTGCAGAATATAAATGGAGCTCCTTAAAGCAGACTTGTTTCTTGAAGATGTGTATTCAAATGAAGATCTTCAAAGAATGATTGATGAGACTTGTGCGGTGAGTTCAAAATGTGTTGTCTTGTCATAGGGTGGTTGCCACTTGTGTAACATTAAATACGCCCTGTCATTGTGTCATAGAAAGTGGTTAGATGTGATTGGTTGGTTAACGAGATAAGGTCACGTGTAATATAATCTAACGGTCTCAATCCCGAGTGTATTACTATAAATAGATTATCTTGAGCAATAAGAAATGATGCTAAATTTTATACCGGAAGAGTAATACAAATAATTCACTCTACAAATTATTCTGAAATATATATGAAGGTGGATTAAACACACTTTATTCTTGATTGATTCATATTCGATCGGTTCTTATTTTACGATTGTCATCCCATTTACCGAAATCCGAACCTCATTCGTGTCGTGCCCTAAAGACGCTTCTCCCACACCCTATTCCTTAGACCTTCCTTAGGTCGTTGTGTGTTGGAATAAGTCTAGGTGGATACGAGTGATCTGATATCTATTGTCCAGTGACCATAATCGAAAATGAGATCAACAATATATAAACTCAATCAATCAATCTAATCCCTTCTTCTGAAAACTACGCAGAACCTGAATTTTCATCAATCGCTATTCTTGCAATTATCGACAAATATATATCTGTATATATGTATCTATATCTAGCGGAAAATGGGATTATTTAAGAAATTAGCGGGCTTTCTAGGGTTTCCGAGGGATGAAGGGCAGATTGATGACGCTGAATCTGCCGCTGACGCGAGTATGTCTTCATCAGGCCTTGCTGCTGCTGCTACCGCCGTTCCAGTTCAACATCTTCCCCGGAAAGGCTTTAGTGTACGTGTACCGGTTCAAGTGGCTGTCGAGCGGGCCCAGTTGGGTCCCGTCATTGTTCCGTGTAATTCAGGCGAAGGCGGCCTTCAGGTGAATTGTTGAATGATTTTATCTTGATGTTGTTTTAGTTAGTATTTGTTTTTCAATTAGAAATTGTGGGTCAATTGCGTTAAAGCTTTGTTTATTTCAGTTGAAGCTGAATTGATTGGATTTTGGTACTATACCATTTAAATTTTAAGGTAATAGAAGTTGGATGACTAAGGAATCTGCTTATTTCAGATCTGATGATCCTAATGCATAATACATTAGAAAATTACTGGATTAGAGTACCTCAACATCTGTTTTGTGTGAGTTTTATTTTTATGTAATGTGAACTTCAATCTGGTTTAATTCAAGTTGCGTGGAACAGTCTAGTGATCGGAGAACATACAATTATTTTCTTGAGTAGCATAGTTTGGATTTTAGTTTTATAGATTTTTTTGTCGATTTGCTATTAAATTCTTTTTTGTTTGGTATGGAAACATCATGGTGCCTTTGATATGCATGTCTCTGAAGTGCTGTTATCTTTTCTTGAAATGGAATCTTTTGATGTCTATCTAGTTATACATGATGAAAGCTACATTATAGAATCTGCACATTGCACCATCTAATATTTAGATGAGGATCGTGATTTGGTTCATTAAAACCACTTGTGAAAAAACGATATCTTAGTATATAAATTAATTACTAAGGGCAGTGTGACAACTGAAAAGGTGTAATATAGATGTCAGTTAATTTGGGATATTTTATATAATTAACTGGGTTACCCTGTTATAGGCTGCATAAATTTGATCATGGTAAGGAGACGTTAGTGAGTTTTAGCTTTGTTGGATATCTATACTTGAATTTTATAACCCTTTCTTAACATAGTTTGTTTATAATTTTGGGAACATTCTTCAAATTGGTGCAGCCCCTTCTTAACTTAGTTTGTTTATCATTTTGGGAACATTCTTCAAGTAAAATTGGTGAAATGCGTTATGTAATGCAGCAGGCAGCAGCTTTATTCGTTAATTGGTAGGGGTGAAAATTTTATGATGACTGAGCATGTTTGGCTAAACCTAAAAAAGAAGTAAGTTTGAAGTAAAAAAGTATTGCGAATTTAGCATGTCCATTTGGGAAAGTGTAGTTATGAGTAAGAGCATGCTTGACAAAAGAGCTTCTAGTAAGTTAACTAATATGCTAAATTACCAAAAGCTCATATGTTATTTTATTCATGAGAAGAAAAAAAGTGGTAATTTTGATGTAAAGAATGGTAGGAAGGTCTTTTCATTTATCATGCCTATAAAAAGGGCTATCTTCTTCTTTTGACTGTAAGGAATGACTGGATTTTAAAGAACCCATTGTTACCTTAAAAAACTAATAAAAATAAGCATCTTCATTGTTAGAAAAATACATTTGGCTGGTACAAGTTACTTAGAAGCAACTTTGATCATCTTTTAAGCTCAGCCAAACAAGCTCTCGGATCCAATAGGTGTGTTTTCCTATTGTCAACTGTAGGTTTACTCTTGCGTTGTACATATCCATAGTTGTGCATTTTATTTTCATAAATGGAAATTTGGAATTTGCTGAAGAACGTTTAATAGTCTGCTCCATAATTATTTGAATATGGAGGCAGATCTACTATTAGTAATTTTTAATGAGTAGAAAATTTTTATGTCTCCTTTTCCTTTGAAGGGAACAACTGCATGGGGCAGGTGTCCTACAAATTTATTGTACAATTGATTTATATAATTATATTTTACCTCAATGTCACTGTCTGCATTTCAGTGGTAAAAATTTCTAAGGTCCAGAATAATGTTTTAAAATAAAAAATTGCTTATTTTTGCCTGGTTGCTGGTGTACAAAGTCTTATTATTTTCTATGTTAGGAATTTAGAATATTAGGTGTCTCTTACCTCATTGACATTCCGTGGTATTCATTATCAAACTTAAAAAAAGCAGTTGATATAGATTATAAATAAAGCAACTTGAAAATGTTCTTGATTAGTTGACAAGGATTCTTATGTTGCAAAATTATGGTCTAGCCAAGGAGTAGACTCTGGAAGTGAACCTACTGTATTTATAAATGGAACCTGTCTTCTAGAACAGTTTGCCGATGTTGTGTTAGGCTCATGGATGTATTTGATGGAACTTGTACAATGAGCCAACCCTCCAAAAAGGAAAAAATTTACAGTATGAGTCATTATTTCTTGATACTGGTGATTAATACTATTTTGGTTTTAGCTAATTCATAGAGTTAAATGCTAATGCATTCACGTCCTTTATGAAACAGGAATGAGGTAGAAGACTGGAAGCCTAAAATAATTTCAGTGTTGACATTACTGAAAGTTTATAAATATAATATTTTAGCTTGACTTTTTATTTTCTTCCTTCTATTTTTTTTTTAACTACTTGCTTGGTGTTTTTCCTTGGGTCCAGGGTGGGGTAAGGGGAGTTTCATAGCTGCTGGTCTGAGTCTCTTTCGGAAAATAACAAACAACTAGAGCCTATAAAGTCATCAGTATGGGAGTTTAGTTGGTGCTCAATTTTTTATGATATGTGTTTAAAAGGTGCACAATGCTCTTATATACGAGTCCTCAGGATGATTATGAAATCTTCAGTTATTCAATTTGTTTAATGAATTTGCTATACACTATGGTATAACTGTAGTGAAAAGTGTTTCTCCTGATGCATAAAAAGAGAATGAATAAAATTAAAATCCATGATAATGTAAAGCCATTAAATTAGGTTTTTCGTTTGCTAATAAAGTTCATTAGAAAATGCCAGTTGCTTATGTCCACAAGGAAGCCATGGTAGTAAACTCAATCGCATTACCTCGGCAACCTGCTTTCCCTTGTGCCTCTTTATACCTGAAGGGTGGTTTTACTTTTTAGTTAAGTTAAGAAGTTTATTTTTCGGGATAGGACAGACAAAACCACTTCCATCTTTGTCCCTTTGTCTCCTATAGTCAGGCCCCACATTTTGCTTTTGGTCAGAAGTTAATCATGGGAAGACCTTGGAGCTCACAAAGTGATAAAAAGAAAACAGGAGACCACAGAGAGAAGAAAGTAGAGAGTGACAGGCAAGAAAAATGAAAATCCTGAAATACGTTGAATCATCATAATGATCTCTAGAAGTTCTTCAAGAAGATGTTCATACATAAAATATTATTATGTATTCCTTCAAGAAACCTGTCCATCTTCTAGAGCACCTTTTTTTGTCTCAATAACTTGATGCCCAAAGTATGTTAAGAGTCTCAAGTAATACATTTGTTTTATTTGACATTAAGCAAGCATAAGATCAATTTACATGACCCAGTAGAATTACAAAGACCAAGATATAAACCCTAATTACCAATCTGCAATTAGGCGTATCTGTGGTACCCTAATCACATGGATTGTGCAAACTATATGGTGCCTCTATTGAAGGTCTGAATCTTCATTCAAAGTAGATTTGGCTTTGGTATTCTTTGTTTTCTCTTATGCTATTATACATACATCCGTTTTTCTATGGGAAGATGTGCAGATACTAATAGAAAATAAAAGTTTATCTGTCAACCAGAAAACATGCCTGTTTTTATTTTCCATGATTATTTTATTGGGAGGGAAAAGGACAGCTGGAGACTGGAGTTCATATCCACCTACATGGACCTGCAAAATCACCCCAATTTAGTTTTTCTAATTTTATATTTTTGACAGTTACGTTTTCATTTGTCTGCCTAGGGCATATATTTTGAAAATATCACATGTTATTGCTCAGGGTCTGAGATGGTACGGGAGACGACTTAGAATAGATGAAGATGGAGATATTGCAGATGAATTCCTTGATGAGGTACCAGCAGATATGTCAATGAACACGGAAAATCATAACAGGAAATTGCGGAGGTTTGAAGTTATGTGCAGCACTAAGCCTGCCAAGGTGAGGAGTCAGGTACTTTTACCTAATGGTAAAATTCAACAGCAAGTGGAATACCAAGGTAGATTAGAGTGGGTCTAAATCTTAGCCTTAGGTTCACGTCAAGACAGTTTTTCAGCATATTGAAGGCTGCCCGACTGTTTTTCTTACATATCCTAGATCATGATGTGATTAGTTAAATTAAAATGTCCTGTAACTCTTCTTCAAATGTTGTGCTTTAAGGTTGTCTGAGTATGATTCCTTTGGTTTTTTAGGGGAAAAAACATAAAACGTTGTGAACTGGTTTTTATTGAATGTCCTTGTACAATGCAAAGTTGTAACCATTACATCCTATATTATTTGTGTACACAGGCCATTGAAAGAATTGGGCTTTAATGATGATATTTTGCAAATTTACTTTACTGGATGTATTCTGCGATGCTCATACAGAGCTTTAGTCTTGTGAAACTTTGTTTCTGGCTGCAATTTTGTTATTCAGAGTAGAACACAAAGCAGCAATGCAACTGTTTATCTCATTGCCAATGAAGGCTCAGTCTTTGCTTCTTGCATTAGACCTTTAAACCGTGAGATCATACCATCCTATGTTTATATGCATTCACGAATAATTGGCTTCATAGTTGGCTTTGTTTTCTCGTCTTTTAGCATAATTTCAAGAAAACATTGGTTTTCTTACCCAAGTCGAGAGCTAAGTCGAATGCTACTTGCAGGATTGCTATGTTATCCTTTGCCTTGGCACTCTTTGGACTTATTTTAGATCAATCTTGTGTGACCCAGCCATTTCTAATAGTTTCCACTAAGAAGCACAAAGAGATAAGTATGCGTCCCTATTATTTTGTCCAAGACCAACCTTGATCGAGGATTTGCAAATTCAAGTTTCCTATTTTTGTATTTTGAACACATGTATGTATCTTAGATCCACAGTTACATAATGTAAATGATTATGTTTCCTTTTTCCAACAATCGAACTTTGTATATAGCCTTCTGCCTATCAATACAGTGACAAAAATTTTTGACAAATAATCTGAACTCTTAAATTTATAAAAATCCAACAGTGTCCAATTATATTAAAATCCTTAAAAATTTCTATCCCCATATCTAAACATACACTCTAACCTTTTAAAATCACCAATTACCTTCTCATAATCGTTTTTTCACCCTGAAAAAATATAATAAAATAAATAAAATAAAAAAATTCATAAAATTCTCAGCGAAAGACCTTTGAGAAATGGAGTGCCCTTTGAGAAATTTGATAGAAAAATATATATATAGTATTATGGACTCTCAAATGGATATTTAAAAAAAAAAAAACTGCTGATTTTTATCTTTCTATAATTGGTGGAAAAAGAAGAAAGAACCAACTAAATTAGAATGGAATTTTGATGCATTAATTGAATTGACGAATGGGCTATTTATAGCCATGAAAATGAACCTTATTACATAAAAATCTGCCATTATCACTAGAAAGTAAGACTATCATATAGACTAGGTAAAATTAGCTAACACCCTGTAGACTAGGTGAACATTTATTTGCATGAAACAATAAACAAAGATCAAGTCTTACAATAAATAATAAAATTTATAACAATCCCTCTCTTAAACTGAAGACTTTTCAAGTTTATTTGTGCATCTCATTCTTCAAGTATAACTCTCCAAGGTGCAAATACCCAGCAACCTTCTTAGATTTTGGAAGGGAAGAAATCTGAGAGGTTTAGTGTATCAGCCAATTGATCTTCACTTCTGCAGAACTTCAGATTAATTGTTCCGTCATTGCCAAGTTCTCTTACAAAATAATACTTCAAGTTAATATGCTTGCTTCTTCCCTGTAGCATGGGATTTTTGGATAGTTTGATAGTTGAGCTGTTCTCGCAAAAAATTGTAGTAAATCCTACTTGCTTGAATTGTAACTCTTCAAGAATTTTCCTTGACAAGCACAAGCTATTGCAGCACCAAATTCAACTTTCAGTAGTTGACAAAATAACAATTGGTTGCTTCTTGGATGACCACGAAATAGCCCATGTGCCCAACATAAAAACATAACCTGAAGTGCTTCTTATGTCATCTTGATCTCCTACATAATCACTGTCAGTAAACCCGAATAGGTATGATCTTTTACCTTTCTTGTAGAACAATCTAAAATTTTTAGTTCCCTGCAAGTAACGAAAGATTCTCTTGGCAGCTAACAAATGCATTGTTGGATTCTCCATATATTTGCTGATTAGACTTATAGAATGCATTATGTCAGGTCTTGTTGCGGTTAAATACATCGAACTCCCTACAATTTGCTTGTAAAGTATGTTGTCCTGTCCACCGTTTTACCTCCATGATCTTTGTTTAGTTTCAAGCCAAACTCAATTGGAGTGCTCATGGGGTTGCAACCTTTCATTTGAAATCTATCCAAAATTTCTCGCGCATACTTCTTTTGACAAATAAAGATTACACTAGCAGTCCGCACTACTTCTATGCTAAGGAAGTAATGCATTATACCAAGATCAGACATTTCAAATTCAACCATTATGAACTTCTTGAATTCTTCAAACATGATACTATCATTTCCAGTAAATATAAGATTATCTACATATAAGGTGACAATGAGCATTTTCCCTCCATCTCCAATTTTAACAAAACGTGTGTGCTCATATGGTCATTTTTGAAAACTTTCTTTTAAAAAATAAGTCTCTAATGCTACTGTACCAAGCTCTTGGAGCTTGTTTTAACCCATAATGATCTTTCTTTAATCTATACACCTTATGCTCACTTCTAGTTTTAATATAATCTGGAGATTGATCGAGAAATACATGTTTCTCCAAGTTTCCATGCAAGAGCGCCAATTTGACATCCAACTGGAAGATAGGCCATGAATGTTGTGCTGCTAATGTGATCACCCATCTGATTATATCATGCCTTGCTAATGAATAGAGGTGTTAAGACGGGCGGGCCGACCAGACCCGTGAAAATCGTCCCGAATCAACCCGGGACCGCAGGCATACCCGTGATTCGAGCGGGGGCCGTTCACGGGTCAAGAAGGTGTGACCCGCGGGTTTCGCAGGTTGCACCTTCACGAGCCGCGGTTAACCCATATGCCCGTGAAAAAAAATTAAAATATAAATAAATATATAATTTTTGAACAACTAAATTATAGCTAAGTAGGTGCCAACCTAATTGAGATGTACTTATACTATAAATATTTGATAATAGTAATTAGAAATGCATTTAGTTATTTGTTTAAGTTAAATTTAACTTTGTAAAGTTATAAATAATTCAGGTAACATTAAATTTGAATTCTATGTAAGCATTCCTTGATATAAATATGAATTTATTATTTTGTTCAATTCTTAGTTTACATTTAACAAAAAAAATATTTTTTGCTATAAATATCTATAATTTTATAATTTTATTTATACAATCATGCGGGCCAAATCGGAACAAACCGCGACCCGTGACCCGCATGGGCTTGACCCGGATGGATCAGCGGGCGGACTGGGTTGTAGTCCAAAATTTGTGGGCTGACCCGGAACCCGTAGCGGGCTGGCTTTTTTTCTTGCTGGTCGATCTGGCCCGGACCACCCGGATTGACACCTCTACTAATGAAGCAAAAACTTCTTTATAGTCAACCACATACTCTTGCTTGTATCCCTTAGCCACTAATCGCGCTTTATAATTGTCAACTTTACCATTCTCCTTTAGTTTTGTTTTGAAGATCCACTTCACGCCAATAGTTTTGTTCCCTTTTAGAAGATTCGATAGCTCCCAAGTATCATTTCTTTCAATGTCTGCAATTTCATCATCCATTGCTTTCCGTCATTTTGATTCTTTGACGGTACTTTCAAAAGTTGTAGGGTCACAATCTGAAAATAAAGCAAAGTAGGTGATTGGATCTTCGGTTTTGTTAATTTCAATTACCTCATAGTCTATCATCCATGCGGACCCTTTTGAATATGGTGAAGATGGGATTCAATTGCTGCATCAGTAGCTTTTACTACTGTTGGTGAAGTTTCAACACTTCTTGGATCTACATTTGGGGGATTTTCGAGCTACATTTAGTGGATTTTCGGGTATAGGAGCCACTGGAATTTGTTGGTGTAGGAGTTACTGCATTTCTTCTTCAGTTTTACTATCAAAAATGACTTGAGTAGGTTGTTGTCCATTCCAATTCCAGGTGCTCTCCTCATCAAAAATGACATCTACTGGTTACAATATTCTACGTGAGTGGATTGAATAATTAATATGCTTTGAACGTCTCAATTACGCCAAGAAAGACACACTTTTCACCTTTATCATCAAGCTTCTTCCTTTGTGTGAGTTTTATTTTTATGTAATGTGAACTTCAATCTGGTTTAATTCAAGTTGCGTGGAACAGTCTAGTGATCGGAGAACATACAATTATTTTCTTGAGTAGCATAGTTTGGATTTTAGTTTTATAGATTTTTTTGTCGATTTGCTATTAAATTCTTTTTTGTTTGGTATGGAAACATCATGGTGCCTTTGATATGCATGTCTCTGAAGTGCTGTTATCTTTTCTTGAAATGGAATCTTTTGATGTCTATCTAGTTATACATGATGAAAGCTACATTATAGAATCTGCACATTGCACCATCTAATATTTAGATGAGGATCGTGATTTGGTTCATTAAAACCACTTGTGAAAAACGATATCTTAGTATATAAATTAATTACTAAGGGCAGTGTGACAACTGAAAAGGTGTAATATAGATGTCAGTTAATTTGGGATATTTTATATAATTAACTGGGTTACCCTGTTATAGGCTGCATAAATTTGATCATGGTAAGGAGACGTTAGTGAGTTTTAGCTTTGTTGGATATCTATACTTGAATTTATAACCCTTTCTTAACATAGTTTGTTTATAATTTTGGGAACATTCTTCAAATTGGTGCAGCCCCTTCTTAACTTAGTTTGTTTATCATTTTGGGAACATTCTTCAAGTAAAATTGGTGAAATGCGTTATGTAATGCAGCAGGCAGCAGCTTTATTCGTTAATTGGTAGGGGTGAAAATTTTATGATGACTGAGCATGTTTGGCTAAACCTAAAAAAGAAGTAAGTTTGAAGTAAAAAAGTATTGCGAATTTAGCATGTCCATTTGGGAAAGTGTAGTTATGAGTAAGAGCATGCTTGACAAAAGAGCTTCTAGTAAGTTAACTAATATGCTAAATTACCAAAAGCTCATATGTTATTTTATTCATGAGAAGAAAAAAAGTGGTAATTTTGATGTAAAGAATGGTAGGAAGGTCTTTTCATTTATCATGCCTATAAAAAGGGCTATCTTCTTCTTTTGACTGTAAGGAATGACTGGATTTTAAAGAACCCATTGTTACCTTAAAAAACTAATAAAAATAAGCATCTTCATTGTTAGAAAAATACATTTGGCTGGTACAAGTTACTTAGAAGCAACTTTGATCATCTTTTAAGCTCAGCCAAACAAGCTCTCGGATCCAATAGGTGTGTTTTCCTATTGTCAACTGTAGGTTTACTCTTGCGTTGTACATATCCATAGTTGTGCATTTTATTTTCATAAATGGAAATTTGGAATTTGCTGAAGAACGTTTAATAGTCTGCTCCATAATTATTTGAATATGGAGGCAGATCTACTATTAGTAATTTTTAATGAGTAGAAAATTTTTATGTCTCCTTTTCCTTTGAAGGGAACAACTGCATGGGGCAGGTGTCCTACAAATTTATTGTACAATTGATTTATATAATTATATTTTACCTCAATGTCACTGTCTGCATTTCAGTGGTAAAAAATTTCTAAGGTCCAGAATAATGTTTTAAAATAAAAAATTGCTTATTTTTGCCTGGTTGCTGGTGTACAAAGTCTTATTATTTTCTATGTTAGGAATTTAGAATATTAGGTGTCTCTTACCTCATTGACATTCCGTGGTATTCATTATCAAACTTAAAAAAAGCAGTTGATATAGATTATAAATAAAGCAACTTGAAAATGTTCTTGATTAGTTGACAAGGATTCTTATGTTGCAAAATTATGGTCTAGCCAAGGAGTAGACTCTGGAAGTGAACCTACTGTATTTATAAATGGAACCTGTCTTCTAGAACAGTTTGCCGATGTTGTGTTAGGCTCATGGATGTATTTGATGGAACTTGTACAATGAGCCAACCCTCCAAAAAGGAAAAAATTTACAGTATGAGTCATTATTTCTTGATACTGGTGATTAATACTATTTTGGTTTTAGCTAATTCATAGAGTTAAATGCTAATGCATTCACGTCCTTTATGAAACAGGAATGAGGTAGAAGACTGGAAGCCTAAAATAATTTCAGTGTTGACATTACTGAAAGTTTATAAATATAATATTTTAGCTTGACTTTTTATTTTCTTCCTTCTATTTTTTTTAACTACTTGCTTGGTGTTTTTCCTTGGGTCCAGGGTGGGGTAAGGGGAGTTTCATAGCTGCTGGTCTGAGTCTCTTTCGGAAAATAACAAACAACTAGAGCCTATAAAGTCATCAGTATGGGAGTTTAGTTGGTGCTCAATTTTTTATGATATGTGTTTAAAAGGTGCACAATGCTCTTATATACGAGTCCTCAGGATGATTATGAAATCTTCAGTTATTCAATTTGTTTAATGAATTTGCTATACACTATGGTATAACTGTAGTGAAAAGTGTTTCTCCTGATGCATAAAAAGAGAATGAATAAAATTAAAATCCATGATAATGTAAAGCCATTAAATTAGGTTTTTCGTTTGCTAATAAAGTTCATTAGAAAATGCCAGTTGCTTATGTCCACAAGGAAGCCATGGTAGTAAACTCAATCGCATTACCTCGGCAACCTGCTTTCCCTTGTGCCTCTTTATACCTGAAGGGTGGTTTTACTTTTTAGTTAAGTTAAGAAGTTTATTTTTCGGGATAGGACAGACAAAACCACTTCCATCTTTGTCCCTTTGTCTCCTATAGTCAGGCCCCACATTTTGCTTTTGGTCAGAAGTTAATCATGGGAAGACCTTGGAGCTCACAAAGTGATAAAAAGAAAACAGGAGACCACAGAGAGAAGAAAGTAGAGAGTGACAGGCAAGAAAAATGAAAATCCTGAAATACGTTGAATCATCATAATGATCTCTAGAAGTTCTTCAAGAAGATGTTCATACATAAAATATTATTATGTATTCCTTCAAGAAACCTGTCCATCTTCTAGAGCACCTTTTTTTGTCTCAATAACTTGATGCCCAAAGTATGTTAAGAGTCTCAAGTAATACATTTGTTTTATTTGACATTAAGCAAGCATAAGATCAATTTACATGACCCAGTAGAATTACAAAGACCAAGATATAAACCCTAATTACCAATCTGCAATTAGGCGTATCTGTGGTACCCTAATCACATGGATTGTGCAAACTATATGGTGCCTCTATTGAAGGTCTGAATCTTCATTCAAAGTAGATTTGGCTTTGGTATTCTTTGTTTTCTCTTATGCTATTATACATACATCCGTTTTTCTATGGGAAGATGTGCAGATACTAATAGAAAATAAAAGTTTATCTGTCAACCAGAAAACATGCCTGTTTTTATTTTCCATGATTATTTTATTGGGAGGAAAAGGACAGCTGGAGACTGGAGTTCATATCCACCTACATGGACCTGCAAAATCACCCCAATTTAGTTTTTCTAATTTTATATTTTTGACAGTTACGTTTTCATTTGTCTGCCTAGGGCATATATTTTGAAAATATCACATGTTATTGCTCAGGGTCTGAGATGGTACGGGAGACGACTTAGAATAGATGAAGATGGAGATATTGCAGATGAATTCCTTGATGAGGTACCAGCAGATATGTCAATGAACACGGAAAAAATCATAACAGGAAATTGCGGAGGTTTGAAGTTATGTGCAGCACTAAGCCTGCCAAGGTGAGGAGTCAGGTACTTTTACCTAATGGTAAAATTCAACAGCAAGTGGAATACCAAGGTAGATTAGAGTGGGTCTAAATCTTAGCCTTAGGTTCACGTCAAGACAGTTTTTCAGCATATTGAAGGCTGCCCGACTGTTTTTCTTACATATCCTAGATCATGATGTGATTAGTTAAATTAAAATGTCCTGTAACTCTTCTTCAAATGTTGTGCTTTAAGGTTGTCTGAGTATGATTCCTTTGGTTTTTTAGGGGAAAAAACATAAAACGTTGTGAACTGGTTTTTATTGAATGTCCTTGTACAATGCAAAGTTGTAACCATTACATCCTATATTATTTGTGTACACAGGCCATTGAAAGAATTGGGCTTTAATGATGATATTTTGCAAATTTACTTTACTGGATGTATTCTGCGATGCTCATACAGAGCTTTAGTCTTGTGAAACTTTGTTTCTGGCTGCAATTTTGTTATTCAGAGTAGAACACAAAGCAGCAATGCAACTGTTTATCTCATTGCCAATGAAGGCTCAGTCTTTGCTTCTTGCATTAGACCTTTAAACCGTGAGATCATACCATCCTATGTTTATATGCATTCACGAATAATTGGCTTCATAGTTGGCTTTGTTTTCTCGTCTTTTAGCATAATTTCAAGAAAACATTGGTTTTCTTACCCAAGTCGAGAGCTAAGTCGAATGCTACTTGCAGGATTGCTATGTTATCCTTTGCCTTGGCACTCTTTGGACTTATTTTAGATCAATCTTGTGTGACCCAGCCATTTCTAATAGTTTCCACTAAGAAGCACAAAGAGATAAGTATGCGTCCCTATTATTTTGTCCAAGACCAACCTTGATCGAGGATTTGCAAATTCAAGTTTCCTATTTTTGTATTTTGAACACATGTATGTATCTTAGATCCACAGTTACATAATGTAAATGATTATGTTTCCTTTTTCCAACAATCGAACTTTGTATATAGCCTTCTGCCTATCAATACAGTGACAAAAATTTTTGACAAATAATCTGAACTCTTAAATTTATAAAAATCCAACAGTGTCCAATTATATTAAAATCCTTAAAAATTTCTATCCCCATATCTAAACATACACTCTAACCTTTTAAAATCACCAATTACCTTCTCATAATCGTTTTTTCACCCTGAAAAAATATAATAAAATAAATAAAAAAAAAAAAATTCATAAAATTCTCAGCGAAAGACCTTTGAGAAATGGAGTGCCCTTTGAGAAATTTGATAGAAAAATATATATATAGTATTATGGACTCTCAAATGGATATTTAAAAAAAAAAAAAACTGCTGATTTTTATCTTTCTATAATTGGTGGAAAAAGAAGAAAGAACCAACTAAATTAGAATGGAATTTTGATGCATTAATTGAATTGACGAATGGGCTATTTATAGCCATGAAAATGAACCTTATTACATAAAAATCTGCCATTATCACTAGAAAGTAAGACTATCATATAGACTAGGTAAAATTAGCTAACACCCTGTAGACTAGGTGAACATTTATTTGCATGAAACAATAAACAAAGATCAAGTCTTACAATAAATAATAAAATTTATAACAATCCCTCTCTTAAACTGAAGACTTTTCAAGTTTATTTGTGCATCTCATTCTTCAAGTATAACTCTCCAAGGTGCAAATACCCAGCAACCTTCTTAGATTTTGGAAGGGAAGAAATCTGAGAGGTTTAGTGTATCAGCCAATTGATCTTCACTTCTGCAGAACTTCAGATTAATTGTTCCGTCATTGCCAAGTTCTCTTACAAAATAATACTTCAAGTTAATATGCTTGCTTCTTCCCTGTAGCATGGGATTTTTGGATAGTTTGATAGTTGAGCTGTTCTCGCAAAAAATTGTAGTAAATCCTACTTGCTTGAATTGTAACTCTTCAAGAATTTTCCTTGACAAGCACAAGCTATTGCAGCACCAAATTCAACTTTCAGTAGTTGACAAAATAACAATTGGTTGCTTCTTGGATGACCACGAAATAGCCCATGTGCCCAACATAAAAACATAACCTGAAGTGCTTCTTATGTCATCTTGATCTCCTACATAATCACTGTCAGTAAACCCGAATAGGTATGATCTTTTACCTTTCTTGTAGAACAATCTAAAATTTTTAGTTCCCTGCAAGTAACGAAAGATTCTCTTGGCAGCTAACAAATGCATTGTTGGATTCTCCATATATTTGCTGATTAGACTTATAGAATGCATTATGTCAGGTCTTGTTGCGGTTAAATACATCGAACTCCCTACAATTTGCTTGTAAAGTATGTTGTCCTGTCCACCGTTTTACCTCCATGATCTTTGTTTAGTTTCAAGCCAAACTCAATTGGAGTGCTCATGGGGTTGCAACCTTTCATTTGAAATCTATCCAAAATTTCTCGCGCATACTTCTTTTGACAAATAAAGATTACACTAGCAGTCCGCACTACTTCTATGCTAAGGAAGTAATGCATTATACCAAGATCAGACATTTCAAATTCAACCATTATGAACTTCTTGAATTCTTCAAACATGATACTATCATTTCCAGTAAATATAAGATTATCTACATATAAGGTGACAATGAGCATTTTCCCTCCATCTCCAATTTTAACAAAACGTGTGTGCTCATATGGTCATTTTTGAAAACTTTCTTTTAAAAAATAAGTCTCTAATGCTACTGTACCAAGCTCTTGGAGCTTGTTTTAACCCATAATGATCTTTCTTTAATCTATACACCTTATGCTCACTTCTAGTTTTAATATAATCTGGAGATTGATCGAGAAATACATGTTTCTCCAAGTTTCCATGCAAGAGCGCCAATTTGACATCCAACTGGAAGATAGGCCATGAATGTTGTGCTGCTAATGTGATCACCCATCTGATTATATCATGCCTTGCTAATGAATAGAGGTGTTAAGACGGGCGGGCCGACCAGACCCGTGAAAACCGTCCCGAATCAACCCGGGACCGCAGGCATACCCGTGATTCGAGCGGGCCGTTCACGGGTCAAGAAGGTGTGACCCGCGGGTTTCGCAGGTTGCACCTTCACGAGCCGCGGTTAACCCATATGCCCGTGAAAAAAAATTAAAATATAAATAAATATATAATTTTTGAACAACTAAATTATAGCTAAGTAGGTGCCAACCTAATTGAGATGTACTTATACTATAAATATTTGATAATAGTAATTAGAAATGCATTTAGTTATTTGTTTAAGTTAAATTTAACTTTGTAAAGTTATAAATAATTCAGGTAACATTAAATTTGAATTCTATGTAAGCATTCCTTGATATAAATATGAATTTATTATTTTGTTCAATTCTTAGTTTACATTTAACAAAAAAAATATTTTTTGCTATAAATATCTATAATTTTATAATTTTATTTATACAATCATGCGGGCCAAATCGGAACAAACCGCGACCCGTGACCCGCATGGGCTTGACCCGGATGGATCAGCGGGCGGACTGGGTTGTAGTCCAAAATTTGTGGGCTGACCCGGAACCCGTAGCGGGCTGGCTTTTTTTCTTGCTGGTCGATCTGGCCCGGACCACCCGGATTGACACCTCTACTAATGAAGCAAAAACTTCTTTATAGTCAACCACATACTCTTGCTTGTATCCCTTAGCCACCAATCGCGCTTTATAATTGTCAACTTTACCATTCTCCTTTAGTTTTGTTTTGAAGATCCACTTCACGCCAATAGTTTTGTTCCCTTTTAGAAGATTCGATAGCTCCCAAGTATCATTTCTTTCAATGTCTGCAATTTCATCATCCATTGCTTTCCGTCATTTTGATTCTTTGACGGTACTTTCAAAAGTTGTAGGGTCACAATCTGAAAATAAAGCAAAGTAGGTGATTGGATCTTCGGTTTTGTTAATTTCAATTACCTCATAGTCTATCATCCATGCGGACCCTTTTGAATATGGTGAAGATGGGATTCAATTGCTGCATCAGTAGCTTTTACTACTGTTGGTGAAGTTTCAACACTTCTTGGATCTACATTTGGGGGATTTTCGAGCTACATTTAGTGGATTTTCGGGTATAGGAGCCACTGGAATTTGTTGGTGTAGGAGTTACTGCATTTCTTCTTCAGTTTTTTTACTATCAAAAATGACTTGAGTAGGTTGTTGTCCATTCCAATTCCAGGTGCTCTCCTCATCAAAAATGACATCTACTGGTTACAATATTCTACGTGAGTGGATTGAATAATTAATATGCTTTGAACGTCTCAATTACGCCAAGAAAGACACACTTTTCACCTTTATCATCAAGCTTCTTCCTTTTCTCATCTAGGATATGTGCATATGCGATGCAACTGAAAATTCTAAAGTGATCTGTAGATGGTTTTCATCCACTCCAAGCCTCTTCTAGTGTCATGTTTTGAACCACAAAAGTAGGACTCCTATTCAAGACATGGATGTTCCAATTCACTACTTCAAGCTAAAAATTCTTTGGAACTCTCCATCTTGCCAGCAAGCTTCTCACCATGTTGAAGATGATTCTATTTTTCCTCTCTAATAAATCATTTTGTTGCGGTGTATAAGCGGCCGTGAGCTCTCTTCAAATGCCATGAGCATCCCAAAAACCATCATACTCTTTTGAGCAGTATTCTGCACCATGATTAGTACAATGAGTTTTAATGGTTTTTCCTGTTTAATTTTTAACACGTGCCTTGAAGCTTTTAAATGCACTAAAAGCTTCTGACTTTTCGTGCAAAAATTGAACCCAAGTTTTTTTTTACTATGTTCATCAATGAAGATAATCAGGTATCTGTTACCCCCATTAGAAAATGGTTTTATCGGCCCACAAATTTCGAAATGAACTAGCTCCAAGGCATATTTTGCTCTCTATGACTTTTCTTGAGGAAATTGAGAACTATGTTTGCTAACAACTCATTCTTCATAAACTAGAGGAGTGTCAATTTGAGAAAGGCTTGTTACCATATTCTTTTGTTGGAGGCTCTTTAATCTACCAAAATTCAAGTGGCCATAGCGAAATTGCCACGACCATAAAGTCTTTTACTTCAGCAGTCAATGAAGGTTGAGCACTTTCGATCTTCGACAGATCAACCTATTTGAACTCAAAACAATAGCAATAGCTTCCCTGGAAGAATCATATATCTAACATGTGAAAGCCCATGAGTGACTAACCAAAAGGAGGGTGAATTGGTTATTAAATTTTTTTCAAAAATTAACTCTAGTTTTAATATAATAGTCAATGAAACAATTAAACAAATATGCACAAGTACAAAACCAAATAAGATCAAGTAATGGGCACAATGTAAAAGGAGTAAATTAACCTAAATTCAATCAAGTAAAAAATAAAATAGATAAGTTCAAATAATAAGCTCAAATATAAAAGTAATAAGTAATAAGTAAAAGAGAGAGAGATGATGCAAACGATATATTTGTGGATGTTCGATCCAAAACAATGATCTACGTCCTCCGTTACCAAGTTCTCCGGCACGAGCAAGGTCTTTTCACCATGTTGATTGACTTATGGTGCAATCCAATCCTTTACAATGCTTCCAGTGACTTACTAACAAGGAGCACTAATCCTTATACAACATTAAGTTTTACGGGACCTCAACACGACCCACACTATTGAGCTTTACGGGATCTCAATATGATCCACACGGTGGCTTACAACAAGGAGCACCGATCCTTATACAATGTTGATCTTTAAGGGATTTCAACATGACCCACACTTATCAAAGTGATTTTATAATGAAATTTCTCTCTTGATAAATGATACAAACAATTTAAGTACTAAGAGATGCTAACACTTTAATGAATTGTAATAAATGATAGCTCAAGTGTTAGATGGAAAACTTTGACGAATGTGATAATTTTACAAGTTTGATTCAATCAATCAAAATTTTTCAATGAGAAGATTAAGATGAAATATATATTATATAAGTTCAAAAAGATCTTCTGAAGAAATATCTCTTTTAAAATTGATATGAATAAGTTTAGAACAAAGAGATATGAAAAACTTTGATGAGAGAAGTTGATTCAATAAATTTAATTTAACAATCAAAGTTTTCAATATAAAGAAGTAGAAAGATTTATGCAATATAAATGCAAAGACCTTCTTCAAGAATATATCTCTCTTTGAATATTGATATAAATAAGTTTAGTACAAAGAGATATGAAAATTTTTGATGAGAGAAATAATTCAAGAAATTAATTCAAAAATCAAAGTTTTTAATATGAAGAAATAAAATAAATAAATTTAAAGATTTAGGTTCAAAGAAGATTTTTCACTCACATATTTCACAAGAAAGCTCTCTTGTAGTTTTTTAATGAATGCAGAGTCAAGTGGTATTTATAGAAACCAAAACAAAAAAAAATTCTGCCCAATCGGATGTCTGCTAGTCTATCGGACGATCAAACTAGCCGTTGAGCGTCAGAGGTCACAACGGTGCAAAAAATTGACCGTTGGCGTACTGGACGTCCACCAGGTCTACCGGACATCCGGTTGACTGTTGACTTTTTTTTTAGAATTCTGATCTAAATCCAAGTATGACTTTTGAAAAATTAATCTTACTTTTGATTAAAAACATTTTATTCAAGTGATAGTGAAAATAACTTTTCATGCACAAAATGATTTTTGAGCTATTGTCATTCATTACTAAAAATCAAAGTGTTATACATTTACATAGGATCAAGGAGGTTTAGTGTTTGATCTTGCTTTGAAGTTTCTTTCATGTTTGACTCTTGACACTTAAACTTCTCGTTTTGATCTTTCTTTGTCAGCGTCTCTCATGTCTTGATTTTGATATGTCTTGATCTTTCTTTGTCGTTGTCTCTTATGTCTTGATTTTGATCTTTCTTGACGTTTATCTTTTGAGCTCTCATCTCGAATAATTTGAGTTGAATGCTTAACTTCCACTTTGATCTTCATTTCAAGTCTAATATATAATGTTTGATTGATTTTAACATTGAACTATCATCACTCAAAATCAATCGTTAGAAACCATATTAATCTTGTTTGTTATGATCAAAACATTAAGAATGAAGTCGACCATATTCAACAACATGCACCATTATTGATAGTAATTACATAACATTTTTCATGCAATTGTCCAGCAGTTAACAAATTGCTTTTAATAGAGGAACATAAAAACATTGAAATTTTTTCTACAAACCATTCTTGGTTCTTATGCTAATTAACATCGCCCTTTTTCCATTACTGCACAGTAGAACCATCACTCAAAATCAATCGTTAGAAAGAATATTAATCTTGTTTGTTATGATCAAAACATTAGGGATGAAGTCGACCATATTCAACAACATGTACCATTATTGATAGTAATTACATAACATTTTTCATGCAATTGTCCAGCAGTTAACAAATTGCTTTTAATATAGGAACATAAAAACATTGAATTTTTTTTCTACAAACCATTCTTGGTTCTTATACTAACATCGCCCTTTTTCCATTACTTCACGGTAGAACCATCACCAAAACTTACTATAGAATGAAAGCCTTCATTTAAGTAAGAAAATGAATACTTACTTCTACACATGTGATTGCTGCAGCCTGTATCTATATGCCTTACATCTGACTGAGGTTCCTCATTGACTTGAACCGCCATCAACAAAGTTTCACTTCTTTATTTCTACAAAATTCAATTTCTTTTTCTTTTCTTTATTATTAGGTAGCTTGGTATAACATTCAGAACGCTGATGACCAAAATTATGGCACCTGTAGCACTCTACCTTGGATTTGTTAAAGTGCTAACCACGTCGAGGACCTTTGCTATGAAATTGATCATCATCAACTTTTAAATTTTAAGATTGCCTTCTGCAATCTCTATTACCTCGACCTTCCATTCTTCTACCTTCACATTTTTCCCCTTCCTCTAAAATTTTAGAATTGAGTAAAAGGTGGAAGTCGTTAGAGCTTGCTCATCTGTCGTTGAACTTCTATTCATCTTTTGCCCATGGACCAATAAAGAGCTTTGGACCTCATCAAGGGATAGTGCATCTATGTCTTTGGATTCTTCAATTGAGCAGCCAAAATAATCGAACTTTGGTGCCAAGGAATGTAATATATTTTCAACAATTGCAACATCTTCCATCTTCCATCTTCTCATCATGGAATCTCATTTTGTTGGCTATTCCCATGATCCTTGCACAATAGCTGGTAACAGATTCACCATCATTCATTTGTAAAGTCTCAAAATCTCTATTCTTGAGGACCTATTCTTGCTAGTTGCTGCTCTCCTCCATCTTATCGTAATTCTGATGGAACCAAATGAAGATGCAGCAGATGCAAATTTTGATATTTTGAATTGGTGGAAGATAAATACTCCAAGATTTAACATTTTGTCAAATATTGCAAGAGATGTGCTTGCCATTCCTGTATTTACAGTAGCTTCTGAGTCGGCATTTAGTACTGGAGAGCGCATTCTTGATTGTTTTAGGAGTTCTTTAACTCCTACCTCAGTTGAGGCTTTAATTTGTACCCAAAATTGGTTACGAGAAGAATCTAGACTTTTGAGAGTAACTCAAGACAGAATTTGCATTGAGGAGACGGAGTTCTATGAAGAAATTGAGTTTGGTAATAAAAATTTTATAAAATATTTTCACGTAACATCTTATTAATTGTAAATGATTTTAATTTAGTTGTTTGTTTTAAATGTATATTTTGAATTATGTTTATAGAGTTTCTTAAAGTTACAGCAGAAGACAGAAGCAATGCAATATTAAACGGTTAATGGTTGTCTGAATGGTAAGGGCTAAGTTTCTTGGCTCAGTCATTTTGTCACCATCCGGTCCATCCCTATCTATTAGTTTCAAGTTTTAATTTTATATTTTAGTTTCATATTTCATTTTTTTCATGTAGGTTTCGATGGCTTCACGTAAAGAAATTGATTGGATGAAGATGAACATTGATACTTGATACTTGATATTATTAACTTTTGGCAAAGAAGAATTCGTTTATATTTTGTTTGTTAATTTAAACTTTAGAAAAATCTTGATGACTGATAATTTGAATTTGTTAAATATTTGATGCTTATATTTTTTATTTAAGTATATATTACTAACTTATGAATATGACGTAAGTTTGAAAATTCAAGTAATAGAATTAGAACAAAACCAAACAAAACCAGAACCGAATAGTTCGGTTCAGTTCGGTTCCATATCTTAAAAAAATCATGTGGTTCTATTATCAAAAAATCATTGATTTATGGATCGGTTCAATTCTCTTGGAACCAGAACCAAATGGAACCATGTTCACCCCTACCCATAGCCCCAGTTTGGGTAACTCCAGCTTGGGTCACATTCATGTTGGTGGAATCAGTTGTCATTTCTAAAAGAAACACAAACCAAATGAGTTTCAATCAAACAATACTGTAAGAAACTAATTAGTTCTGAAATTTCTGAAATAAACAGTACAAGCAACTAATTTTCCTTTTTCTGAGAATCTGTTTTAAGCTTGTAGGAAAATTTCACAAGTTTCACCAGTTCAATCGACCGAACTTTTCTGCAGTCGACCGAAACTCTGCAGGATACGAAAACAGGAAGCTGCAGGAGTTTTTAGTCTATCGGTTGGTTGACCAAAATACGAGGTTCGGTCGACCAAACTTACTTTTCGGTCAACGAAAATAACCTGAAATTCGATAAGTTTATGAAAAATGAGGAATCCGGTATTCTCGATTTCAATATCGTATATGCCCTTTGTCCGATAAAATGATATATAACAGCAAGTTACAGTCGTACAACTAATTGAATAATAACAGAATGAACAATAAATCAACTATTGAATTTACTGCAATAAATAGCAGAACGAATAATTGAAATTGCAGGAAATGAAATTGCAAACCGAGGCCTGTGATACACACAATTTCTTTAAAACAGATTCGCTCACTCACCGTCCGTGCTTGAGGTTTAAAACAAGTGTCCGTTTCTCAGGATACAACGGTAAAATCAGTAGCTTCCGAACACCGCAGAAATCACTCCGGCGAACTGAACTAGTGCATGAACTACACCACCACCAAGACAGAAATGCAGAAAAGACAGAACTCTACGCAAATGAATTTCTTGTGTATTATAAATTTGAAAACTTTTGCTTTTGTGTGTTGGAATGAGGAAAATGTGCCACTATTTATAGGCTAGGCTGTCATTAATGGCAATGACCTTTGGAGTTTTTCATCTTTTTCCTATATGGGACAAATTTATTTTTCCCACATAAACTCCCTTTTGAGTGGCACACTTTGAGCCTCAATTTCTCATTCACCCGAACATCAACTTTGGCAAGTAAGTATATGATTTCGATGTACTCACGGAGGAAAACACAAATCAACTTTTATCTTCCAAATTGAACAACGGCGTCCCACTCAAAACTCGTGCCAAAGTCAGCCCATAAACTCAATTTTTCCAACAAAAAACACATGTGAAAACAAATAATCTACTTCCTAATGTTGGATTTGAATTTGGATCAGCATTCCTGCATTCTTTTGGGGAGGGAATTTTACTGGTTTCAGAACAAAGTCTTGTAGAATCCGCTCTACAATAGACCACAATGGGAAATGTGAAATACATTAACTCTAAAAACTACTACATTCCAAAAGGCAAAGTTGTTATTGAGATTGTTTCAGGAGTCTCTAGAATACAAAGTAAAACCACTTTCCGAGGGTTCTAATTATAACTTGGAATTCATGTTGTGAGATGCCAATGAAGAGAGATGTCTAAATAAAGGGGAAAAAATGAAGTTTAGTTGTGGTGTGTTAATGAAAAAGATATTTTCTCATTTTTTATTATTTTTATTACATTAGGTATATAATTGTAAATTTATTGTGATGTATTTATTAAAACTATATTTTAATTGTGGTATGGTTATAATGTGGTATAGATATAACATTTTGTGGTGGTAATATAATTACCCTTTTAATTATTAAGATTTTTTATCAAATTTGTTTATTTAAAAACGTCCTAGGAGGAACGTTCCTTATATAAATATTAAATACAATTTCTAGATAATTATTTGACTCTTTTAATAGAGTTGCAAAAATTGTACAGTAATTAATTGATTTAAAGGACGAGAACATAGAGGATATCCATTCTGACCTACAAATCTAGTTAGAAACAAACAATTATAGACCTTGATTGGAATTAAAGAATGATTGACTAACTATTTTAATTTGGATTATTCTACTTGGTTGCTCTACTTGACCTCATGGATGACCTCGACCCCATCACTCCCCTCACATGGAGGTCGGGTCCCACCTCATTAAATTTAATATTTTTTTCCCTCATGTGAGGAGAGTGGTGGGGTCGAGGTCATCCAGGAGGTCAAGTAGAGTTGTAAGGTAGCATGATTGTTTTAATTTACACGTCTGAAAAATTACATGTCAAGGGATTGGAATTAAATTACATGTCAACACTCATCTGAAAAATTCCAAACTTTCTGTGGTTACAAAATTAATTTTCACGTGTGGAAGGAATAACTCAAAAATCAAAGACTCGTTTATTCAAATACAATACCAATATTCTACATAATCAAGGGATTTTCTCGACGTTATAATTTTCATATAGTAACCAAGTGATAGACTATTGTCTTTTAACCTAAAGCGGATTGAAAGTTTAAAAAAATTGGCATTTAAAAAAAAAAAAACCAAAAGGGGAAATTATGGAGCAATTGAAAAGGTGCTAATTTGAAAATCTAGGAAATCGCCTGCAACAATCTGAGCCTTGCGTCTAAACTGTTATGTCATACGTAATGTCCCCTTTGATATTATATTTGCTCTCTTAATCCCTCACGAATTTTTGTCTCTTCCTGCAAGATTGGTACATGGATTCAACTTAAATCTCTTATAAGCTAGATGTCTTAGATTCAAATCTTAAGGGGCGAATAGAAAGTCATGTAAAATTATTAGAGATTTATTTATGGCAAATTACAGCCGATTATTCATTATTTACCTTGTATAGGTTTGTTTCCTTGTATAGCTTGGTAATATTCTATAAATCAATAGAAATACACACGAGTTATTTATTCCGCAAAATTGGCATAGTATCAGAGCCATAAACTTACTCATGCGTGTGATTTGCGATGATTGGGTCTATGTTCATAGTAATCGACGGTCAGCATTCACGTCCATGTGTCATCAGGTAGGCTACACTCGGCTCTCTTGTTCCTAGCAACCGGTGGTAGACGCTCGCGGCTCGGGTATTGTACCCAGTCGGATCTCTCTTCGGTTTAGTCGGCATTCACCATGTGATTTTATTTATTTATTTATTTATTTATTTGTTGAGTTTTCTGGGCTTCTCAGTTTTTGCAGCGCGGTCAGCGAGCCTAGATTTTAGTTTCGGTCGAAGCAATTTCCGCTTCCCATCCTTCGAATCTAGGTCGGAGCAAATCGGGAATCTCTGTTAGTGGATTCAACAATTTAATAGTTTCTTTTGGGATAGTGGTTTGGGCTTTACTTTTTCTTTGGGCTGAGAGTTGATTAATTCAGATTTATAATTGATGGGCTTTTGTTTTCTTTGGATATTTGTTGGATTGGGCTTCTATTTTCAAGGCTACTATTTTGAGTAAAAATTTTGTTGGGCTGTGACTTCCGGCTGTTGGGTTAATTTGTTTTGATTGGCTGAATTTATTTGGATTGTGATTAATTTTTTGGGTAGACTATACACGATTTCCTCATGTCAACTAAGAAAACTGACAAGAACTATTTTTCATTGACATTTCATTTTATGTTGTTGGTTTAAGGGAATGGAGATTTGTAAAGACATATTGATGGAAGTCTTCACCTCCTGATCAAGAGAATGACAAGGAGAAGTACTTTGCCTAGAAAATCAAATATTCTCGTATTATGGCTTGAATCATTGGATTTGTTGATGCTCAAATTGTTATTAGTCTAAATTCTTATAAGCCTGCTAGTGCTATGTGGGAGTTAAAAAAAATTAATAATAATAATAATAATAATCTACACTCAAAGTAATAACACTCGGACTTTAATTGGAATTTGAATTGACACATTTCTCTCATGATTCTCGCTCAATTGAAGAATTTTATTTTGATTTTTCTAATCTATGGCCTAAGTACACAGATATTGTCTATGCTTCGATTTTATCTAACTATTTGGAATCTATGCATGAAGTCACCAAAATGGATCAATTTCTCATAAAATTGCGACTTGAGTATGAATCTATCTAATCCAATCTAATGAATCGCAAAACTCTTCCAGCTTTGGATGGTTGTTTGGGTGAGTTACTAAGGGAAGAGCAACGACTTATCACTCGTGCCTTTTTAGAGCAATAGCATAATCAAGTGGCATTGAATCCTGTTGCATATGCTGCTCAAGAAAAAATCAGACATCGGGATATATCTAGTGAACGGTGTTACAATTGTAAGGGATTTGGTCATATGACTCTTCAGTGTCCTAAGAACGTATGCAATTATTGTAAGAAGTTTGGACATGTAATTAAGGAGTGTCATATTTGTCCTCCACACAAGACAAGAGCATATTATGTTGTTGCTGCCAATTTAACCTCTAGTTCTGCTACGCCAATTGTCCCTACTCAAGTTCCAGCCTCTCCTAGTTCTTCGCATAACTCCATCACTCCTGAGATGATCCAACAATTGATTATTTTTACTTTTTCTGCCTTAGATGATTCATCAACTGACCTTTCTCCTTGGTTATTAGATTTAGGTACTTCTAACCATATGACCCATGATCCCCTATTACTTGGTATCTTAGGCCATATACTAGATCTATTCATATACATATTGTCGATGGTAACACACTTTCTATCTCAACCGTTGGTGATATATCACCAGATTTATCGAATGTTTTAGTATGTCCTAGAATCTTATATTTGTTGGTCAGCTTGTTGATAAAATTGCAATGTATCTTTCTCTTTTTCTGGTTGTCTTGTGTAGGATCAGGTGTCCAAAACGACTATCGTGAGAGGGCGTAATGAGGGACATTTATTTCCTATCTCACCGAAGCAAGCCTCAGTTTTTCCAATTATTTGTAATTTTGCTAGTTTTAATATTTTTGATTGACATAAAAAAAAAAAAATTGTGATATCTCAATTCTAATGTATTACAATACTTGTTAGACTCTAGTTTGCTTAGTAATAAAAATTTTGCTTTGATTTCGTGTATCTCTCTTGATTGTGCTTCATGTAAACTAGCTAAAAGTAAGGTTTTATCATTCATTTCTCATGCTTCTCACCTTTTTTATATTATTCATAATGATATATAGGGTATTACGCTCGTCGTGTCTTATGCTCATTATAAAATATTTTGTTACTTTTATTGATGATTATAATCATTTCACATGGGTTTACTTTCTCTGTGCAAAGAATGAGATTTTTTCTATTTTTCAGGCTTTTCTTGCCTTCATTGACAACTAATTTCCCTCCTCCATCAAGATCATATAATCTGATTCAATAGGCGAATATATATATATATAATGAGTTTCAATCTTTTTTACAGAACAAATGGGTTATTTTACAGCTATCTTGTCATTCTACTCCTCAACAAAATGGGGTGACAGAACCCAAGAATCGATACTTTATTGATATGGTTAGAGTTCTTTTAATTGAATCTTGTATTCCTTCTCGATTTTAGTGTGAAGCCTTGTCTATTGTTGTCCATCTCATAAATCGATTGCCTTCTCCCACTCTTAATAATGTTCATCTATTTCATAAGATGTTTGGTCATTATTCCACATATTGTTATCTGTGTCTCTTTGGCTATGTTTGTTTTGTTCATCTACCACCACATGAAAGGACAAAACTCACACCTCAATCTATCAAGTGTGCTTTTCTGGAATATAGTGGGACTAAAAAATGGTAAGTCTGTTATGATCCTAAGACCCAACACATTAGGGTTTCTTGTAATGTTGTTTTATTTGATAAACAGTCTTTCTTTACTTCAAAAATTGTTGTAGTCCCTCTTGTGTTCTTTGTCTTGCCTGATTTTCCTACAGGGTCTTCTTTGTACAAGTCGAATTTCGTTTACACTCTCAAGCATGCTGAATAGATCACTAATCTCAAGCTTCTTTCTTAGACGAATGCCCCCAAGTCTCCCCATCCTCCACCTACGACATCAGATTATTCACCAAATAACATCCTGTCTCGTGTCACTCTTCATCGTACATCTCGTATTTTTCAACCACCAGATAGGTATGATTTTTCCTCTCACAACTCTAAGGCTTGATTTCCATCCATTCCTCTTATAAACATGCTATAGAATAAGAGTGTTGGCAACAAGCAATGAATGCAGAACTTGAAGTCCTTGAGGCTGACGAAACTTGGGATGTTGAGCCATGTCCCTAGACTGTAAAACCCATTGGGTATATTTAGTCAAACTTCGTCCTGATGGATCTCTTGAGCACTATAAAGCTCGATTGGTTTCTTTGGATGATTAACAAGAGTATGGAATCAACTAAGATAGGACTTTTTCTCTCGTAGCTATAATGACAATCTTTTGCCTCTTATTATCACTTGCCACTTTCTAATCTTAGTCTTTATATCAAATGGATGTAAAGAACGCATTCTTACATGGAGCCCTTGAGGACGATATTTATATGAAACTTCTATCTGGTATGCCTCTTCCCCCAGATAACTCTGTATGTAAGCTAAAACACTCTTTATATGGTCTTAAGCAGGCTCCTTGAGCATAATTTGACAAGTTTCGGCACACACTTTTGGATATTTTCTTTACTCAGAGTCAGTATGACGCATCTCTATTCTTTCACAAGAATACTGCTGGCATCTTTTTTTGTTAGTCTATGTGGACGATGGATTTGATCATATCCTTATTCAGAAGCTTCAGCATCTTCCCTCGATTTTTCCATATGAAAGACTAACATCATTTCACTTACTTTCTTGGCTTAGAGTTTCATACAACATCGCATGATATCTTCTTGAATCAACATAAGTATATTCAAGACTTGATTAGGTTAGCTGATTTATTTGAAGCCTCCTCAATTGATACTCCATTGGAGTTTAATATTAAATATCAAAAAAACGAAGGCGATATTCTTCCCGATCCTTCTCTATATAGAATGTTGGTGGATAGTCTCATCTATCTCACTATCACTGTCCAGATATTTCCTTCGCAGTTCATACTATCGGCAAATTTATGGATGCCTCTCGCCATCTTCATTTGGTAACTGTCCTCCATATTATTCGCTACCTTATTGAGACTGCTCATCGTGATCTGTTCTTTCCTAAGGGACCATCTTTTGATCTTACCACTTATAGTGATGTTGATTGGACTGGTTGTCCTAATTCTTGTCGATCTATTACTGGGTGGTGTATTTTTTAAGGTGATGCCCTCATTTCTTGGAAATGTAAAAAACAAGATTGTGTCCCTAAATCCTCCACTAAGGCTAAATACTATGCTATGCCAGCTGCCTATTCCCAAACTCAACCTACACCTCTCCATGGTAATAACAATAATGTTGTCTGGATTGAGGCTAATCAGGTGTACCACGAGCGTACCAAACACATTGAAGTGGCCAGTCATTTCATTCGGGACGCCTATGATTCCAAGGTCATCAATCTTCCCCATGTTTTCACTACTCAACAGACAGTAGATATCTTCACAAAATCTTTGACTCGCCTCCGTCCCAATTTTCTTGTCAAGAAATTGATACTTGTGGACCCACCAACATCAATTTGAGGAGGGGTATTAGAGGTTTATTTACGGCAAATTGTAGCTGATTATTCATTATTTACCTTGTATAGCTAGTTTAATTGCATAGGTTTGTTTCCTTGTATAGCTTGGTAATATTCTATAAATCAAAAGGAATACACACAAGTAATTTATTCGGCAAAATTGGCAAAAATGATATGTTAAGTGTTTTTTCATTTGCTCAGAAAATGTGATATGCAAACATGTCAAAAGTGTAATGGCAATAGCAAGTTTGCGACAGCAAATCTAGGCTCCGACAGTATACCTTAGACCATAAAAAAGATTGCAGGCAGATCACATATTTCTAATGCTGCCTTCCAAAACAAATACATCACTGCAAACTATACATGAATCGCAGGCACAATTCTACTCCATATTAATATCTACAAAATACAAATAATATAAATCCATTCATCTCTTCAGAGAAGAAAGAATAAATTTAAAATCAAAATTTCCGGAAAAAAAAAAATGCGAAAAAATGGAGATTGGCATCAACTGTGAGTTCATATAAGAATATTAATCAAGGAAAAAATTAAGCTCAATGCATCAAAATTGTAATTCAAGCAAGACTATAGACACAACAGATCAGTCAGTCTAGAAGAGTGCAGGATGTACTCTTCACCCTGAAATTATCTTAAGCACCCGCCAAAGATTTCTTTTCTGCTCTACAACTTCAAGCAAAGCACAGATTAGCCAATCTTTTTACCACCTGCATTTCAAGCAACGCCTCCCTGTTTGTCTCTTTATAGAAGTCAACCGGACATATGGTACGATAAGAAGCCTGATTACATTATCCTGCACGCACAAGTCTTTTGATTCCGATGGTCAAATTCATCGTCTGATTCAACTTCACTGTAATCACAAGGAATGCATAGTTAACACACTGGACAATAACATTTGCAGAAAGAAACTAGATTCCATAAATGCAGAATGTGGAGTTTGGTGATTTCACCTGTTTATAATGAAAAATTTAAATCAACAATCATCCAATAATTATCACCATGTGCTGATAACTTGGTATTGCAAAACATGAGCTTCAAATCTTTTTCCCAATACACATATAAATAAATAAATTTAAAAAAAAAAAAAAAAACGCACACAAAAAAACACAAAAAGTTACGTCGTAGATAGCTCTTGACATTAGAGTAATAGTTTGGGCAATTTCTTCAATTCTCCCTACTTCAAACCTTCACATGCACTAGTTTTGCTCTTGTTCATAATGATGCTTTTGCACACCGTCTTTATGAACATTTGTCTTAGTATATGTCATGGAGTAAATCAACTATAACAGAAGATTATTCAACGACATTACAACATTTATCTAACAAGTTTTGAAGATAGTCAGATACTATGGAGCAACTGAGCAACCAAAAACAACGTCAAGAAGCCAAATTACAATTAGTGCAAGTTAGTTTGGCAGATACGATATGCAGCCTCCCATAAAGTAGTACAGGCAGGTAACAAGAAACTGAATCCATAGAGAGATTAAGATAAGCAGTCATCATCTACAATCTTGAAATCTACTTTAAAGAAGCTAAAAGACTTCAAGAAAGGCTAAAATTTCGCATTGGACATATAACCAGGTGTTAATACTCTACTGGGACAACGTGATTTTGCCTATTCCATAAAAACCGCTAAAGTCTTTCTCTAGTTCGCATGCTCGTCACTACATTCCTTGGCATGGTGAAACAAATGTTGAATTCCTTTCCACTTTCTTATAATACAACAATATTTGAAATATTAAGCATGTTTTTACCATGAATCTAAGTTTTAAATACATGAATGCTAACAAGTCTGTGGTGTAGTATTTAAGTCCACTGCTTGTGCCAAATTTCCTAAAGCGTGATATTTCTCTTTTGTTCCTTTTCAAGAAAACATACAAAATATAAATCAACAGAAGATGTAGAAGGATCAGACTCACTCTACAATACTCGAACATCAAACCAACTCATTAGATCAATCGACAATACTCCTAATTATTAAAATATTTTATTGTTTTTATGTGCCTAATCAAATAACTTAACCTGTACGGTGAAACATGGAGCTGTATACCAAATTCATAATAAAAATGGAAAAACTAGATACAGATACCACAAGTTACAAAATATTAGCTGCAATGTGGTGTCAAATTGTCATGGTCCTCACCATTACATAAGTATACGTATGGATTCATATTAGTAGATATTCAGGCTCTTGATTATAATAAGTTATCTTGTTGTAACACATATTTAGCATGGGCATGAGCATGAGCATGAGCATGAGCATGAGCATGAGCATGAGCATGAGCATGAACAAATAAAGCCACAAGGAAAATGAAATTGATGGTAGCAAGGAGGAAAATCTCCAAGTCTTAGATCATACCTTGTTAATAAGCACAAAAGCACCAGAATGAAAAGATGAGAATAGAGTTCCAACAGCACATAAGAAATTTAAAGAATGACACCAATAAACATATAATTATAGTTTATTGTAAAATTTAATCATCTTAAGCTTTCATACCTCATCTCAAATTCCCGGATCTCTAAGAGCTCTCCTCCAGATGTATCTGTCCACTGCACTTTCCTCCTCTCCATTTGACTCGTAACATCATTATTCTTCTCACATAAAGTTCCTTGTCCATTGCCAAAGCTGCTGCCACTTGAAGCAGAAACTGGAAAACTATTTGTAGGTTTCTTCATACTACTCTTCAGACTAATACTGCTTCTGTTACTAGTATCAAGATGATCAGCCAAATGTGCTTGATCTTTACCATCGTCATAGACAGGACATCCCTGTGAGACTTCTTCAGGCTGAGTAGGTCCAACTTTCAGGTGAGATGGGCTCTCGACTCCAGCGGTAGCACGACCAAAGCATACAAAGGAAGCGCACCCGTGGACAGGCCAGTTCTTCCCAGTAGCCAGCTGGAAGTCAGGATCAATCTCTTGGTCCACCAACTGGTACTGATTCCACGGCGTTACTCTCATGGGTTTCTCTTCTTTCCTCTGACCCAATAAAAGAAGGGTCAATCCCTTACTGTATCCAGAAGCTGAAGAAGAAAAGAACCCTCCTCCTTCCACTGCCAATAACATCAGTTCTTCTCATCTGGGCACAAAACAATAACTTACTTTTCAGCTATTTCACCTCCAAATAGCTAAATTGGCCTGACAGTTGCAACAAATAACAGAACTTATATAAGACGAAATTTTGGGTAAAAATGTGGCACCATTTTCCACAATTTTGAGAGACACTATACCATAAAAATCCATCATTGTGATTCACGGTTTACTAAACTATGTGTTTACTAAACTATGTGTTATAAGACTTGGAAAAGCCAGCCCACAAAAGCTAACCAATGTGGTTGGAGAACCAGGCTATATAAACCAAGCGTAAACTTCGGACGTGGGATTCAGATTCCCATAAATCTGGAAATCATGACACTATGCTTGACCTCGGAGGAAATAACAGAAACGGGAATATAAATAAAACGTGATGTTATACATAACTATCAGAAATTCTCTAAATTAGTTTTTTTTTTTTTTTTTTTTTTTTAAGTTTGCTTCATACAAATTATTAGCAGTGTTATTCCATTTGTCAGCCTTGCAAAAACTCAAATATAATTTCCATTTTGTAACAAAACCAATTCAATGCTAAGTTAAATGTGCATCAACATTTGAGATCCATAAAATAAACATTCGAAAAGGTTAGAATCTTTATCTTGTCAATTAATATTTGCCAATAAAAATGGATTTCAAAAATACTTTCAGCCCCAAACACTGGAAGCTACAAATTCTTCAAGAATAAGACAATGCTTTAAATTCACACTCACCAAAGATCTTGTGAGTATGAAATTTAAACTCATACAATACACAAGCACTGGAACACAAGTAAATGTTTTTATATATTTAAACACGGAAACAGACGTACAGATCTGAAAGAAAGCCCCGAGAACAATTCACCGATCCGGCATCTGCCCACAAAATTTCCTTAGCGTAAATCTCTAAATAGCAGAGTGCATTAATTAGCTTGCAGAGCAAAAAAGGTACAAAAAAGTAATGAGAAAATGAATTTCTGGTTGTGAGAGTGACAGAGGATAGTGCCACGGTGGCGCACGATAGCGATGGGTCCTCTTTAATTTATAATTATATTATAAAATATATTTTACTTTTTTTTTTTCTACTCCTATTATTTTACGATTAATGGTGAGCTTTTGAAAAAGTGAGTCGAAGGGAAAGGTGTGATTTAAAGGAGAAAGCTTGCTTTTGTTTCTTATCCCATCTAAAAGTAAGCAAGCCCCGTTTGGTACCATTCTTTTAAGAACTGTTGAGAAAATAAGAAAAGAAGAATAGATAAATTGCATATTGAAAACCTGCTATTGCAGGGAAGAAAAAGAATTTATCATTCATTCAATTTGAATATTACATTGCATATACGGCTCTACTTATAGAGCAAAATACTACAAATCTAACAAACTATAGAAGTTTCTAGAATGGAGTGTACTGGAAGGGAATCTGATTTCATGTTGGAAACGTGAGTTGCTGAAACTTGCTAATGTATATTACAACAAGAACCTTGTTACACGTATAACATGCCATGTCAGACAACACACATTGTAGGCTCTACGCAAAAATTTTTTTTTTTTTTTTTTTTTTAATACATGTGGAGCTCTCAGCTACAGTGAGGTAAAAAAAGAGTTTAGAAAAATATTTTTAAAAAATGTGGTTAAATAGTATGAAAAAAATTGAGTTTATATACAAAATATTTTATTGTATAAATGTGTGACTGAAAATAATCATATACAAAAAGAGTTTGGAAAGATTAAAAATCAAATAGGGACTAAACGTGGGTCCAACTATATAGATTTAAGGGCAGATTGCTCAAAGCTCGTCTAAGATGGTTAGAGGGCTAGATGGTGTTGAGCTCGCTCTTTGACCACGTGATTATATTTTAAAAAATTAAACTAAGAATTTAGAATTAATGTTCGCATCAAGAGGTTCACTCGGCCAGACAAGGTCCATGTCCAAATGAGTTGTACTAGACCGTTTGTGAGGAATCTTATCAAAACTCTTTCAAATCAATTCAACTCATTTTACACTTTCAATTGGCACATAGGTTCGTAACATTTTATACACATGTATAAACCAATTTAATTACATATATTTTGTATAGATACACTTGTTCTTACGAGTAACAAGCTGAAAAAATATCTTCAACTATGAAAAGGAATAGAAACCTTGTTGATGATACCAAAAGTCGTACCTGGAAAATTCCCGAACTCGAAGAAAGATGATGAACACGAACAAGGTCTTCGGATACCTGAAACGAAGGCAATGAGGGTTTTCCTCGTTGCCCCTCCGATGCTTAAGTCAGAAAGGGGGTTTTACGTAAGTCTATGAACTGAAAATAATGTGAATAATGCGTACCTGAATTCTGAATTTGTGATTGTATTTATAGGGTGTAGGTAGTACAGTCCCTGTAGGATTAGGAAGTCTCTACCCACAAGAATTCTATTTGAACGAAGTGTTTAGCTCGTACTACAATTCTAGTAAATGTCGGTAACATGTTCGCGATAGAACTTCACTAGGCAAAGGAATCTTACTGAAGATGGAGGGTCTGATCTCGAGGAGGGTATGATCTCGAGGACAGTGACGACCTACGAAGATGCGATATGGTCCTCGAGCAAATACATGTCCTCGAGTAAGTGCATGTCCTCGAGGACATATACAATGGGTGGTGAAATTGAGTCCTCGAGGTGTCTGCGAGAGGGTCCTCGAGAAGAAGGGGTGTGAGGGAGACTCCTCGAGAGTGGTGAGAGACTCCACGAGAGTGGTGAGGGAGACTCCTCGAGACGTAATACAGGGTTTGACCACATCACTGGCCCCCGTGCACCTATGCTTGAAGCTCGAGCTCAAGGAGTAGGTGCACCTCGAGTGATATGCACAAATAATGAGGCCGTGGTCGAGTGTGATGTGACCGTTGGAGGAGTGGGCTTGGATGATTGACACGTGTCTGACGTGAACGGTGGAAGATCGTGATCCTTGGCGTTCCGAATTCACCCACTATAAATACCTCATTTTCACTCCTCATTTTTCACTTTTCACTGCTGTAAAATCGCTCTGGGAGGTCGTGCTCGAGAAACACCCTAAGGTAAGTAGCTCGAGACTTTAAGTTTTATTTTTAGTTTAAAGGTCGGTTAGATAATGTCTAGTGGCGATAGCTCGAGCTCGAGTAGTAGCGAGGATTTAGGAACAATAATTCCCATGGCAGTACCCCTAGATGCCAGACCACGAGCACAAGCACAAGATTTTATGTATCCCGATGAACAATGTAGGTTGAAAGAGCATTTGGCCATAAGTACTGCTCGAGAGCACGGGCTAATGCCTAGGTGCGACATTAGATCCCCGGACTTTGAAGAAAGGGTGATTAGGGCGAGGAGGGGGGAGTTTGTCATTTTTAGAGAGACCTTAAAGGCCGGGTTTAGGTGGCCTTTACACCCCTTTTTCACTGCCATGTTGCTCGAGCACTCTATGTGCCCGGGGCAGCTGGTTCCCAACGCCTGGCGAATGCTCGTTTATTTTTTCATAGCCTGTAGATATTTAGGTATCGAGCCCACAGTCAGCCTTTGTAGGGTAATGTTCGAGCTCAAGAAGCACCCTCGATTCACATGTTTTGGATACCTCTCGACCATAGGGGGGTTTAAGGTACCGAAGATGGCCTCGTCCCTAAAGGGGTGGAGGGAGGGTTGGTTTTATGTAGTAGCACCCGACCCCGACCTTCCTTTCTGGCCAGAGTGGGGTGTACCCGACGCCGAGAAGTTCTGTGAGGACCAGGAATATTCAGAGGAATTGGATCGAGGTAGGAGAATGCTGGTGGAGCTCGAACCCCTGTTTTCGAGCATGAAGGAGATCGGGGCAGAGGTTATAGATCTGGCAGATGTTAGAGGTGCTCAGGGTAGGGATCTTTTTTCTGCATAGTACTATTTCCTCGAGGATGTGCTCGAACTAATATGTTGCGTGTTTATGTTTTTCAGGAATGTCTTTCAATCCTCGTGCCCTCAGGAATTTTGTGAACTCGAGGCCAGAAGCCTCCCAACAACAGCCTCGTTCTTCGGCTAAGAAGAAAAGCAAGAAGAGGCCTCATTCTCAGGAAGAGAACGTAACTGGTCCCGGGGAATCCTCGCAAACTCGACCACCAGTTCCAAGTCCTCGAACTCAGAGGTCTGCCACACCACCTGTGCCCAAACCTCGACCTCCTCCTGAAACCATCGACCTTGATGATGATGAGGCAGTCCCCGAGGGTATGTCCATGTTCGGGGATCCTGAGAAAAGCCATCTACTCCCAGGCCTCGTGGCCAAGTACAGTGGGGAGGTAAAACTTGGCGAGGGCGTTAAAGTCCTCGAGCTATTGACACGGAAGGTACGCCCCATGACCTATGTCCTGACTTTAGCTTTACTTCGATGATATGCTCGTTCTTTTAACTTAGTCTTTTTCTTTTCAGGCATTGAGTGTGGCTCGAGGTCTGGCTATCCAAGGCCTCGATGAGACCCAGAGGATGTCTGACATCGAGGACTCTTCAGCTTTGAAGGACCGACGTATTACTGAACTCGAGGCTGAGCGTGAGGCCCTGAGGAAAGAGAATACTGAAGCCAGACGCGAGGCCAAGAAGGCCCTCGAGGAAGCTGGAGCTGCAAAGGACGCAGCAGAGGAGCTCAGGCTCGAGATCATGCACCTGGGTAAGGAGTTGGAGGATAAGCTCGCGGTTTCCAAGACAGAGGCCTGTGAGGAGTTCAAGCTGTCCGAGGAGTGTGACAAGCTTAAGGCTGAGTACGCCTCGGGTGCATACTTTCATGCCTTCAAAGAGGCTCGAGCCTTCCTTCGCTCTAGACACCCTGAGGTCGATGCTGAAGAGTTGAAGACTGTGCCCTCTATAGCAGAAACCCTCGAGCTATCAGATGCTGAGGATGGTGGAGATGGAGAGGAAGAGGATGAAGGCCCAGAGGAAGGTGATGACGTCGAGATAGACATTACCAACCTCGACCCTCCCCTTGGTCATATGTAATTACAATTTTTGACGATGTATTTTGATCGAGGACCTTTATGAATGAATGGGCTAATGCTCGATGTTTTGTAAGTCTTTTTAGCTCGAGAACAAAATGTGGAAATACCTCGAGGACTATATAACTAAAAATAGATGTATCAATCTCGAAGACTAAAAAAAATAACATGTATTAATCTCGAGGAATAGAGATTGAGAAAGGCATGAATTATCCTCGAGGACTAGACAGGTCTCGACGAATGTCCTTTTGAAAAACAAATGACTTATTCTCGAGGACTAAATAGGTCTCGAGGATTATATCTTTGAGAAAAAATGCATGGATAATACTCGAGGAATATAGATTTGAAAAATCATAAGTCATTCTCGAGGACTACACAGGTCTCGAGGAAAATAACTGAAAAAATACGTGAATCATCCTCGAGGACTAGACATGTCTCGATGACTGTATATTTGAAAACTCATAAGTCATGCTCGAGGACTTGAATCATCCTCGAGGAACGTGAATTTGAAAAATCCGTATGCATTCTCGAGGACTACACACGTCTCGAGGAATGTAAAATTGACAAATTCGTATGCCATTCTCGAGGACTACATAGTTCTCGAGGAACATAATTGAAAAATACGTGAATCATCCTCGAGGACTACATAGGTCTCGAGGAACATAATTGAAAAATACGTTAGACATTCTCGAGGAATGCAAATTTGAAAAATTCGTGTCATTCTACATTACGCTCGACGAATAAGTGGAATTCCCAAAAATGCATTAAATCTCGAGGATAAAATAATACTCGGGCAACAATATGAGCTTAAAGTGCTTGCACGGGGCAAGACTTTGTGTGCTCGCGTAAGGCAAGGCTTAGAGTGCATGCACGGGGCAAGGCTTGAAGTGCTTGCGCGGGGCAAGGCTTTGGGTGCTTGCGAAAGGCAAGGATAGAGGTGCTTGCACGGGGCAAGGCTTTGGGTGCTTACGTAAGGCAAGGCTCGAGGTGCTTGCACGGGGCAAGGCTTAATGTGCTTGCGAAAGGCAAGGCTAGAGGTGCTTGCACGGGGCAAAGCTTAGAGTGCTTGCGTAAGGCAAGGCTTAAGGTGCTTGCACGGGGCAAGGCTTGAGGTGCTTGTACGAGACAAGGCTTAGAGTGCTTGCGTAAGGCAAAGCTTATGGTGCTTGCGCAAGGCAAGGCTTAAGGTGCTTGCACGGGGCAAGGCTTGAGGTGCTTGTACGAGACAAGGCTTAGAGTGCTTGCATAAGGCAAGGCTTAAGGTGCTTGCGCGGGGCAAGGCTTAGAGACTGATGATCGAAAGTAGTGCCTGTGTGGGGCTGTAAGACCCGAGCACTAAATTTATTAATCTTTCTGACTGAACTTGGATTTATATCTCATCCAAGCTGCCTACGTACCCAAACGGGATCAAGCCGAACGTAGTTCATTACAAAAAGAAACGATGTAAAGATAAAGGACACGGGCACGCAGGCCCAAAACAAAAATTAAAAATAAAAATAAAAGTGCAGGACCAAAAACCTACAATTTAGGCGTAGGAAACATTACTTGTAATATACCTTCAGGTTATCGGCATTCCAGGGCCTCGGGAGTGATCTTCCTGAGGAATCTCTAAGGCTGTATGCTCCTCCATGAACTTTTCGTATAACTTCAAACGGACCCTCCCAGGTGGGTCCAAGCTTTCCTGGAGCATGACCAGCGGCTTCGGCTTTTCTCAACACCAGATCCCCCGACCTGAATGTACGGGGTCTTACTTTGCTATTGAAATATTTTGCTGTTCTGTTTTGGTAGGAGGCTACCTTCAAGGCTGCATGCTCCCTTACTTCTTCCAGGAGGTCGAGATGTTCAGTTGTGTGTTCCGAGTTCCCGGGATTAATCCTCCTGAGATTGGGCACACTGATTTCGACCGGGATAGTGGCTTCAATACCGAAGGCTAACATGAAGGGAGTCTCTCCTGTCGTTTTCCTGTGCGATGTCCTATATGCCCAAAGTATCGAGGGTAACTCGTCGGACCAATGACCCCGAGCATCTCCAATCCTGGTCTTGAGGTCTTGAAGTATGATTCTGTTTGTAACTTCCGCTAGGCCATTGCTCTGGGGGTGTGCGACTGACGTCAAGCGGTGGTTGATGCCGAAGTTGGTGCAAAAGTTCCTGAATTGAAGATTGTCAAACTGTCTGCCGTTATCTGTTATGAGGACCTTAGGTATCCCGAACCTGCAAATGATGGATTTCCAAACGAAGGCCCTTAGCTTGGGCTCCGAGATTATTGCCATTGCCTCGGCCTCAGCCCATTTAGTGAAATATTCCACGGCAACTGCTACGAACTTTATCTGACCCCGGGCTATTGGAAAGGGGCCGAGGATATCAACTCCCCACTGTTCGAATGGAGCCGGAATATTGATGTTGGTGAGGTCTTCGGCGGGTGAATGGATGATGTTGCCAAACCTTTGGCATTTATCACATCTTCTGACGTACTCCAGGGCGTCTTTCTTCATGGTGGGCCAATAATATCCGTACCTTATGAGTTTGAAAGCAAGAGCCCAAGCTCCCTGGTGATTTCCACATATACCCTCGTGCACTTCGGCCAATGCCTGGGCTGATTCTGTTGGTCTCAGGCACCTGAGGTATGGCAGGGTGAAACTCCTACGGAACAGCGCTCCTTGAATCATGCAGTATTTCGATGCTCTTGACCGGACACTCCTCGCCCCCCGTGGATCCTCGGGAAGCTTTCCGTTTGCCAAGAAGTCGATTATGGGGTCGACCCATGAGGGCTCATGATCAATGTCCATGACGGTGCATGAGGAATTTATGCTGGGCTCTGTTACAATTTTAACGTGCACTGTTCTGTCCAGTCCGTCAACACCCATAAACACGAGCTTCGATAATGCATCTGCTTGGCAGTTTTCAACCCGGGGAATCTTTATGATCTCGCACATCTTGAATCGTCGCTTGAGGTCATGAACTTTCAAACAATACAAACTCATCTTCTCTTCTTTCCTTTCGAACGTTCCTTCTATCTGGCCAACTATAAGCTGGGAGTCACTGTAAACCTTGATGTGCTCAAGCTCAAGATTCTGAGCGAGTTCTAGGCCAATGATGACTGCCTCGTATTCTGCCTCGTTGTTTGTAGCTTCGAATTCGAACCTGAGTGCACACTTGATTTCAGTGGTCTTACCGGGATGCGTGATAATGACCCCTGCACCCGAGCCCGATGAGTTAGAAGCTCCATCGACAAAAATTTCCCACACTTCTGGAGTGCTCATGCTCGATTTCCCTTCTGGCCCCCGAGCCTTAGGAGTGAGTTCCGCAATGAAGTCCGCCAGCGCTTGGGCCTTTATGGAGGGCCTGGGCTTGAATTCAATGTCAAATTCTCCAAGTTCAATCGCCCATTTTAGTAGTCTACCTGAAACGTCTGGTTTCTGAAGGATGTGCTTGAGTGGCTGATTCGTGAGCACGACGATAGGGTGAGACTGGAAGTACTGTCGAAGTTTTCGGGCTGCCGTGACCAAAGCGAGAGCGAGCTGTTCTGCCAGTGTATACCTTGTTTCGGCGTCAAGTAATACTTTGCTCACATAGTAGATTGGTTGCTGGGACTTGTTGGCCTCTTTCACTAGTACCCCGCTTACTGCATTCTGAGACACTGCCAAGTATAGAAGTAGAGTATCACCAAGTTCGGGCTTTGTGAGAATGGGTGGAGAGGCTAACGTTTGTTTGAGCTCTTGGAAAGCCTTCTCACATTCCTCATTCCAATCAAAACTTCGGTTACCCTTTAGCACTCTGAAGAAAGGGAAGCATCTGTCCGCTGCCCGAGACATGAACCTGTTCAAGGCTGCCACGCGACCTGTCAGTTTCTGGACCTCTTTCCTGGTCTTGGGCGATTCCATTGATGTCAATGCTCGTATCTTATCGGGGTTGGCCTCTATTCCCCGGTGGGTGATCATGAATCCCAAAAACTTTCCCGAGGCCACCCCGAAAGCACATTTAGTGGGGTTCAATTTCATCCGGTATTTTCGCAAAGTCCTGAAGACATCCTCGAGATCGGATATGTGCTCGTTCACTTTCTTGCTCTTGACAACCATGTCGTCGACATATGCCTCAACATTCTTACCAATTAGATTAGCAAATACTTTGTTGATAAGCCTTTGATATGTTGCCCCTGCATTCTTCAGACCAAAGGGCATGACCTTATAACAATATATGGCGGAATCTGCCATGAAAGATGTCTTCTCCTGATCGTCCTCAGCCATGAGGATTTGATGATAACCGGAGAACGCATCCAGAAAGCTGTATAGTTTATGCCCCGACGTGCTGTCCACCAGGTCGTCGATTCTAGGTAGGGGATAGCTGTCCTTTGGACATGCTTTGTTCAGATCCGTGAAGTCGATGCACATCCTCCACTTCCCATTTGCCTTTTTTACCAACACCACATTGGCCAGCTACTCGGGGTATTGGACCTCCCGAATGAACCCCGCGCTTAGAAGTTTATTAATTTCTTCGCGAATGACCTCTCGCCTTTCCGGCGCAAATTGTCTCTTTCGCTGTTTGATGGGTTTCGAATCCGGGGTTACACTAAGATTATGTATCGCGACCTCAGGGTCTATGCCCGGCATGTCCTCGACCTTCCATGCGAAGACATCAATATTTCTTGATAAGCAATGAATGAGCTCGGCCACGAGGGTTTCATCAAGTCCCTTACCAATGGAAACTTTCCTCCCCTGCCCGAGATCGACCTCTATCACTTCCTCTACCGGAGCTAAGCGGGCTCTGTCCTCGAGCTCAGTGTCCACAAGTTGCATGACGTCGGTGCCAATTGCCTTGAGACATGTCACGTAACACTGCCTCGCTATTCCCTGATCCCCGTGAACGACCCCAACGCCGTTGCAAGTGGGAAACTTCATGGCGAGGTGAAAGGTGGATACCACTGCCCTAATTTTATTGAGGAGTGGTCTTCCCACAATAGCATTATAGGCCATGGACGTACGAACAATTTGGAAAGCTGTAATTTCTGTTACCTGCCTGTTACCCGAGCCCAAGGTTAGGGGGAGATCGACGATGCCCTCTGGAAGGACGACGCTACCGCCGAATCCCTGGAGGGGAGTTTTGATTGGTTTTAGTTGTTGGGTTGAGATTCCCATTTTGGTGAATGCCTCATGGGATAGTACGTTGGCCGCACTTCCACTGTCAATCAGGATCCTTTTAACTTCAAAGTTGGCCACAATTGCTGAAATGACCAAGGCATCGTCATGAGGATACGATATTCCCTCTGAGTCCTTTGCCCCAAATGTGATGTCCTCGGACTTGTCGTGGGCTGTTCCCGGGGCCGAAGTATATTGGCGAGCGTACTGTTTTCGAGCAGCGCTTGAATCTCCCCCCGAGGCAATGCCCCCTATGATGACGTTAATAGTCCCTGCTGTCGGCTGACCCTGACTTCTTTCATCTGTGGCCTTTCGGTATCCCTGTCATTCCTCGGGCGCTTGTTGTGACTAACATAAGAGCCAAGAAGTCCTCTTTTGATAAGGGCTTCGATCTCCCGTTGCAGTGCTTTGCAACTATCTGTGGTGTGCCCATGATCACGATGAAAATCACAATATTTGCTTCGATCGCGCGTGTCCGGAGGTGACTTCAGTCTGGAAGGCCACTGAAGCTCTTTCATATCCTTTATCTCCATCAAGATATTGGCCTTAGAGGTATTCAACCGGGTGAATGATGTCGATGGATTGTCCTGTCTTTGTTTACTCCTAGGAGCTTCATGTCGAGAATTCGTATCATGAGGCCTTTTTTGCTCTGGCTTATCCTGGGCTGGGCTGACCCTCCTCGGGTTTAAAGTTTCCTCCATATTTATGTACTTCTCCCCCCTTGTCAAGAGCTCGGTTACTGATTTTGGGGAAGTCTTTGACAAGGACATTTTGAATGCTTCGCATCTTATCGCATATGTTAGAGCAGATACTGACGCTGTGATGTGGAGGTCGGGGATCATGAGCCTCTCTTTATTGAACCTCTTCATAAAATCTCGCAGGCTTTCGTTTGGGCCCTGGCGGAGTTGCATCAGGGATGCTGCCGTTTTTCTGATGCGCTTACTGCTCGCGAAGAAGGCGAAAAATTTATCGGCTAGGTCTGAGAATGAGGCTATGGAATTGGGCTCAAGAGTGGAGAACCAATCCCTGGCAGCATTTGTCAACGTTTGAGGGAAGGCCTTGCACATTACCTGATCCGGGGCAACTTGTAGGTTCATGACGTCGGTATAGATATTCAGGTGGTTGGTAGGATCTGTAGACCCGTCATACTCTTTTATTCGAGGATACTTGAATCTATCAGGCAAGGGGAATGACAAGACTTCTGGGGTGAACGGAGTGTTGGGGGCAAAACCTGTTGGCCCTTTGTCTTTCTGTCTTAGACCTGCTGTAATTCCATCCTGGATGATCCTGGCCAAGTCCGTGGACTCCATTGTTATTGGTCCCGAGGCCGAGGCCACATTGGGTAGGCCCGAAGTGCCGGCTCCATGATTATCATGTATTTGAGGTTGAGCCCGACGTCGAGCGTCTGCCATGAACCCACCTTCGGGTGTCAGCGTGCGAGACGGATGCGAATTTCTCTGGGTGAGCAACTGTGTTAATGTAGCAACTTGTTGACGGAGCTCCTCGAATGCTCCTGCGCTGACGACAGCGGGTTGTGGCTGTTGCATGTCTGACGACTCCTCTTGTGGGATTAGAGGATCGGCAGGAGGTGGAGGATGTTCTGGAGCGGATGAGCTCGCAGGAGGGAGACCTGATCGTGTGTTAACCACGTGGTCGTGGGTTCGATTCCCACAGACGGCGCCAATGATGATACCAAAAGTCGTACCTGGGAAATTCCCGAACTCGAAGAAAGATGATGAACACGAACAAGGTCTTCGGATACCTGAAACGAAGGCAATGAGGGTTTTCCTCGTTGCCCCTCCGATGCTTAAGTCAGAAAGGGGGTTTTACGTAAGTCTATGAACTGAAAATAATGTGAATAATGCGTACCTGAATTCTGAATTTGTGATTGTATTTATAGGGTGTAGGTAGTACAGTCCCTGTAGGATTAGGAAGTCTCTACCCACAAGAATTCTATTTGAACGAAGTGTTTAGCTCGTACTACAATTCTAGTAAATGTCGGTAACATGTTCGCGATAGAACTTCACTAGGCAAAGGAATCTTACTGAAGATGGAGGGTCTGATCTCGAGGAGGGTATGATCTCGAGGACAGTGACGACCTACGAAGATGCGATATGGTCCTCGAACAAATACATGTCCTCGAGTAAGTGCATGTCCTCGAGGACATATACAATGGGTGGTGAAATTGAGTCCTCGAGGTGTCTGCGAGAGGGTCCTCGAGAAGAAGGGGTGTGAGGGAGACTCCTCGAGAGTGGTGAGAGACTCCACGAGAGTGGTGAGGGAGACTCCTCGAGACGTAATACAGGGTTTGACCACATCACTTGTGAAACTCTCGAATATCGTAGAGTAGCTTTTTTTTTTTTTTGCCTACATCGAACCTGAAGGTAGATGTAATAACCCTATATTTTCCGGTAATAAGAATGATTGTGTTAGGCATGGATTGAACCATAAGTCAGAAGAAAAATAACAATTTTAAAATCATTATTCTATTCAAATGTCTCTTAAATTGCTTTAAAAGGTTATGAATACACAGCCAAATGGTGAGAAATATGTTTCCAAAACCATGTAAATGTTCAAATAGTTATATAGTTTAACCGGAGTTTGATCGTGTTTTCATGTGAACTTTTGAAAGGAATAATAAAAATACAGTAAAACTACAATAAGTGGTTAAATCAGGGTCGTACTTGTGTTTCATAGGGCTTGAGGCGAACTTCAACATTTGGACTCGTAAATCATAACAAGCAATCAATTTTTTTTTTCATTTATGAGAGTTTTATACAACTAAATTTGTTAACTTAAATCAACAATAAAACAACAAATAAAATGAAATATTCAAAATATTTATATTATAATCAAATAACAATGCAAAATGGATTATGTGTATATTATAATCAAATAAGACAATTACGTATAACAATCAAATATTTCTTGGAATTATACGTAATCAAAGGAAATGGATTATTACATGTTGACTTCATTTGTATAGCCAAAAAGTAAAAAAAAAAAAAAAAAAAAAAAAAGAGGAAATCTTAGGTGAATTGAAGATGAATGAGAAATTGATAATAAGGAGAATCGACGACAAGTCAAGATCGAAAATCCTCAACTTTGATTCAGAATACGTAATGTAGAATTGGGAGAAATTCAATTGGTTTTTTAAAAAAAATTGTGGATGAGCCTGTGAGATTTTAATGGGGTCGGTAAAGGAAAAAGATGTGTAGGACCTGTGAAACTTTAATTTCCGACTTATGAATAATTTAATTTGGGTTGTTAAAAAGTGGCTTTAAAAAAAATTACATAAATTTTTTGGGCTCCCTAAAAAGCTGAACCTAAGGCGGCAACCTCTTGCGCCTCACCTCAGGTCCGGTTCTGAGTTGAACGTATTGATTTTGTACATTAAAGTAGATTATTTATGTTTTATCGACTTATTTCATATCATGGTTCTAATATATTATTATATCTAGTCAAATATGAGACTTTGTTTTCACTTTTCTAACATTTTCTCTAAACACAAAGACCAAATCATCTCATCTCCCATTAGATTGGAGTAGATACACAAAAACGATGACCCTCAAAATAAGTAGTGGGCCCAGATAAAATAATGGAGAAAAAGTAAAAATATAATGATAATCACCATCTATCTTTGTCGAATCACAAAGAATCATACACTTCATCAAAGCCCAGCTCAATGACGTTGGTCAAACCTAACTAAATTTAAGAGCTAACTCTCGATGCCCAAAGTCTAAGTCCAAAAGCAAATAAAGTAATCAAAACAAAAGTTGCAAGTGGAAACGTAACCTCGTATAAAACAAGGGGAAAAAAACTTGGGCACATTTTTTTTCCAAAGGACAGATCAAACATGGCTAAAGGGCCTTCAGCTAACTTTTCTTTTATTTAACCAATGAAACATGTGCTCAATTTTTTATTTTTATAATTCTGGTTTTTAAAAATAAATTATTTTTATTATTTAAAGTTAAAAAAATAAGTAAATTACTTATTTAACATGTATAAATTAATATATTTTTTTTAAATCTAAAGTCTAAACCGTAAAAGGTAAGATATCTATACAGATTTACTATTTTTTTTTTAAATTAACTTTTACTTTTAAAAAAAAACAATTATAATTGCAATTTTTAGCTTTAAATTGTTTGGATTGATTCCCTGGAAAAAAAAAAGAATAATATTTTTCTAACTTGCTTGAGGATTAATCAAAGACTGATAAATAAGAACTGTTGAGATTGAGCAGTAGAAATAGAAATTAATCAGTAGTTAAAGAGTTAACACATTTATGCTGAATCCTCATGCAATGAATAATCCTTTCCAACCAGCCTGGACACTGATGAACATAGCAGAGAATGTACATTTTGCTACATTTAAACTTTGGTTTACAATTTGTCACGTGACATTGTTTAATTGGATAGTTTAAATTTCAAACAGTTTTCTCAGTCAATTGACACTTGACAACAATGTAAGTGTCAACTAAAGTCTAAAAATTCAATGTACAATTAGCAAAGTCATTTGGAGAAAGTGGACAAAAAATACGGCGGTCTTTGTTATCACAACAAAAATATCTTAGCAAGATTTGGATTATCAACTATGTTTGCTATGAGTTTGACCTAGAGATCCTGCTAAAGTATTGGCACGCTAAAGTATTGGCACGGTCGACCTAACTTGACCTGGAGACTCAATCATGCCTAAAATTTTACTTAAACTCAATTTTTATTAAGACTTGAGGTTCCATCTTAAAATGTCAACATTATTAAGAGGAGTTCCTCAATTCCTTATGTTTTGATCTATATTTGTGTATTTAACCAATGTGGGATTATGCACCCGCAATATAGTCGCTCGTTTGAGTAAACTGATTTTGAAATTCGTGTGTTCATTTTTTGAGTTTTAATCGCATTGAATTGTTATTTGGATCTTAATGGGCACCAATATCATATTAAGATTTGGGGTTTCATCCTAAAAAATCAATTTTATCAAGAGGAGTAATTTAATCTGTTGACGTCAAAAAATGTAAATATTTTATTTAAGCCAACTTTAAGAAAAAGGGCAATGTATTTGTGCTAATTCCTTATAGTTTGAAGATTATAAGTTTGGTGGTAGTAAGATAGTTGAGATGTCGAGCTCATGTCCCTTTCTAGCAAGGGAAATCGACCCTTTATAGGGGAATTGAGTTAAGAATGTTAAGATAATATGTCCAATCAATCACTTCAAATATTATGCTGAGTTTAGGTCTGTGTGCCGCAATTATTTGTTATGATTGGCCAACGAGGTCGGTCCCCATCAAATTTTCATAATTCTGTTTTATCAGGTAATCATGACTTGCATAGGGATTAGTTTTCAAGGTAGCTTATTGGACGATGAGGACGGTGCTGCCGTCTTTCCCCTCCAAGTGTATCTGATTTGATTGGACAGAGTATCAAAGGCCTGTAATCGTGATGTTCCCCTAGATAACGACGGTAATTGACCGAGCTCGAGTTGAAGATCGAACTGAAACAGTAATACCGAACTGCGAGATGATTAGGGATACCACTAAGTACATTTTATATAAGATCAGAGATCGGTGGTCAACAGTTACCCCTCAGGTCAGGGCTTCCTTGATGGATGAACTAACCTTGAAACTCGGCATTAAATTTTCCTTAAGAAGTATATAATCGTTCATTTTTAAGAGTTTGCCACGTGTCAAGCATCCGTGTGGGTGAGCTGTCATGCATTCGGAGACGGCTTCTTTTGGAAGTTTCATCTACATCGTTTTGATTAGGAAGAATCAGGCCCTTAGATTTTTTTCTCTCTCCTCTCATCTGGCCATCCACGTGGCGCCTGTTGATCTTCTCCCGGTTTAAAAGTGCCTATTCCTTTTCATTTCTTCACTTCGGTATTTTCTAAGTATCCTTTCATGAGGTCGAAGCTCCTTTTTTCAGCACGATTTTGTCTACATTCGAGTGAGGTCGTCACATCACCTTCCCCAGGTATTCCTTTGTCCGAAGTCGTTCTTTCCTTTTCTTTTCCTAAAATCTCTAAAAATGAGTTCGGACGAGTCTGCAATTCGTTCCTAGGGTAATAATCTGGAAGAGTCAATCCCTTCATCTAGGTCATCCTCTAGTTCTTCTTCTAATTGTCGAGAAGTTCTTACCCTTATCCTCATTTCTACTATCAACCCAACTGACTTGGACTGCCCTGAGGATATAGAAGAATCTGGGGGAAACGAAATTGAACTGAGGGGGGAGGATGAAGGAAATAGCTCGGAAGAATGGGACGAGCTTATTTAGGTTGGTTGTAATAGGTGATATGCTAGCAGGATGGAGGGCGAAGTACGGAATTCCTAACTCAGTGGAATTCATAATCCCTGAACCAAATGACCGAGCTAATGCTCCCCCCCATAGGCTGCGTAGCTTTAAATTCGACAATTCTAAATGCTGGCCTGAGACTCCCTTTCCCTAGGATCATTAGGAAATTCCTCTATTTCTGGGGTATAGTTCCCACTCAGCTATACCCTAATGGGTGGTGGACGTTGATAGCCACCTTGATCCTGTGGAGTCAGTTAGGGATTACCGTCCTCACAGTGGAACAATTCAACTCCTTTTTTACCTTTAAGGAGGACGAAAAGGATTTAGGGTGGTACTACACCAGTGTCAGACCTAGGACTAGGGGGCCCTTGGTTTTAGATACTTCATCCTCAATCAAGAGATGGAAGGAGAAGTTCTTCTATGTTATTGGAGACTGGTAGTTTCACCCTGCTGAGGTGGATAGGGAGGATGTCGTCCCTACTCTCTATCATTCCTTATGTAAGTAAAAGTCTTTGGTTAATTTCCGAACTGACCTGAGATTTTATACTAATCATTATGTGTCCTTTGCAGATTATAAGAAGGCGAACTTGACCTCGGAGACAAGGGGACGAGTTGAAACAGTACGTGTCTTGCCCAACAGACGGAGATCTTGCAAGTTTGTGATTTCGGACAAGAATCTGCACCGAGCAGGTCTGCTCCAATCTGTGCCTCCGAGCTCATCAGCTACCAGGACATTCCTCTCTCTCCCTACTACCTTAGGTACAAATCAGATTTACACAATTTAGCTACTGTTTTGTTCATGAAAATCCTATCTTTATGATAATACATTTTTTTTATTATTATTTTTTTTTTTTAACATGTGCAGCTCAAGATCCAATCATGAGGGGATACGAGGCTTCCAAGAAGGGAAAGAAGAAGAGGCCTCAGGTTGAGGTCGTCAGCTACGTTCCAGAGGAAGTGGAAGAAGAAGAGGTTCCTCCATTGAAGAGGATGCATGCTGAGGTGCTAGCATCGAGGACTCCAGTTTCTACCTCGCTAGTGGGGCAAAAATCGGCACCAGTTCTTGAGCTTTGATGTCGTCATCCCCTCCCGCTTTCCAGGTTGCAGCAGCATCTAGCTCGGCCTATTCTGCAGATAGGTGCCCCGACCTACAACGACCGAGCTTGGATGGTCTATTGGGACATAGGCCGGAGGTCCTCCTTGATTTTTTGCGAGCTCCATCACCTGCAAGGGAGCTCACAGCCGCTTTCTCCCTCCTCTCCATGAGGCTGCCAACATATTGACCCGAAGTTGGAATGAGAGGGAGCAGAACTTCATTGCTAAGATGCCTACTGGGGAGGCTATAATATCAGCTCAGGTTCACAGCCACAGGGTGGTTCTCTTCATGACAACTATCATGGAGAAGGTAGAAACCAACCTCTCCGTACTTCATTTTTTCATAATTTAATTTTTGACTTCATGTTTTGTGTTTACCCCAGGTGAAGGCCGAGCTTGATAATATGCTGGAGGTGAAGGGACCAAGCCATGAGCCTTCACGAGAATATGGAGGCTGAAAGGGCAAAGTTCGCCCAAATGGAGCAGGACTACGAGGATCGCCTCAACAAAATGGGGGTGGTGCTGACTGCGAAGGCGACTTTCGAGCTAAATCTACTGGATGAGGTTATGACTTTAAGAGTTTGGGGAGAGAAGGCACAGGAGCAAGCTTCCATTGAGAAGAAGAGAACTAAGGAGGAGGGAGCTCGTGCTTATGAGGAACGCACCCGAGCTGGTAAGAAAGAGCTCGGGCTGAAGCTACAGAGAGGAGGGCGGAGTTGGCAGAGAAGAGAGCTGCAGAGGCAGAGGCTAAGGCTGCGAGAGCAGTGGAAACTTGGAAGGAATCCCCCGAGTTTGATGTCTTAGCTCAGGACGCATATGTGGTGGCGTGGAAGAGCTAGTCCAACATATCAGAAAGGAGAAGCCGAACTTCGATACTGCTTTCGTGGACGATGTTCTAAAGGCACAGAAGGAAGAGCTGAAGAGGCTGTCTTTGGTAGTTGGGATTCCCTTTGACGAAACACAGAATATGATGTCCCAGCTCCCCAAGAACCCCCAGCCCCGTAGTTATCTTTGTATTTCCTGCATTTTTATGGTTTCCTACTCATTTTGTATTGAGCATTTGAATTTTAATGAAACCTGATCTCTCTCTTTTTTTTTTTGGAATTTTTGTTTTCCTACTTTAATGCTTTACTTTATCGAATAATAATTTCAAGTATTGCAGCACGTGCAAGAATGAGTTCGGATTACTTGTGAAACATCAATGTTTCCTTGATAGGAAATCGGTGTAAGTGTTGCATCACCTGCAACCTTAGCTCGGCTCACTTAAGGAAGTGAGACTTTAATATTTTCTTGATAGAAAATCGGTCTAAGTGTTGCAGCACATGCAACCTTAGTTCGGCTCACTTAAGAAAGTGAGACTTTGATATTTCCTTGATAGAAAATCAGTCCAAGTATTGCAGCACATGCAACATTAGCTCGGCTCACTTAAAGAAGTGAGGCTTTGATATTTCCTTGATAGGAAATTTCTCCAAGTGTTGCAGCACATGCAACCTTAGCTCGGCTCACTTATGGAAGTGAGGCTTTAGTTATCGACAAACATGTAGGAACAAAGAAACATCTTTTATTGATGATGCAATCCTCTTACAAGGGTTTTCAGGACTTTTTTTTCATTGGTAATACTGGCGGAGATGTTCCGCATTCCAAGGATGTGGCAGAGGCTTTTCTTCCATGTCTTTCAATTCGTAAGCTCCTTTCGATAATATCTTTGTTACAATGTAAGGTCCTTCCCAGTTGAGACCAAGACTTCCTGGTACGACCTCCCTTGTGGTAGTAAAAATCTTTCGTAGGACCAAAGACCCTACCTTAAATTCTTTTTTTTGGATCCTCTGATTGTAATAGCATTCATTCCTTTGTTTGTACACTGCATTTCTGAGTTTTGCATCATTTCTTTTTTCTTCTAACAAATCCAACTCTCTTCTAAGAGCCCCCTCGTTCCCAATTGGGTCATAAGTACTAGTTTGGAACGAAGTTATCCCTATCTCCGAAGGGATTACTGCTTCAACGCCAAAAGCTAAAGAAAATGGCATTTCTCATGTACTTGTCCTTGCAGTAGTTCGGTAAGACCATAATACACTAGGGAGTTTGCCTACCCATCGACCTTTGAGGACGTGAAGCTTGGCCTTCAACGTGTGCTTTATGATTTTATTGATAGCCTCAACCTAACCATTAGCCTAAGGATGGTTTGGTGTGGAGCAGTGTTTCCTGATGCCAAGTTCTTCATAGGAGTTGATGAGGCCGGTGTTATCGAACTGTCTTCCATTGTCAATGACAATGGAGTAAGGTATTCTGAACCTGCATATGATGAACTTCCATAGGAAGTCAGTGGTCTTCTGTTCGGTAATCTTTACAATTGGTTCAGCTTCAGCCCATTTGGTGAAGTAATCAACTGCAATTATGGTGTACTTAGCCCCACCTCGTCCTGTGGGCATTGGGCCAATCAGGTCCAACCTCCCATTTCACAAAAGTTCAAGGCACCACCACAAAGTTGAGCTCTTGCGGGGGAGCTTTGGTGAAAGGAGCAAGGCGCTGACACTTATCACATTTCTTCACAAACTTAAGAACGTCTTTTCTTATGGTGGGCCAAAAATATCCTTAGCGTATGATTTTGTGAGCCAAGGATTGCCCACCGGAATGGTTTCCATACATTCCTTCATGTATCTCTTGGAGGCTATAAAGGGCTTCCTCTTCGTTCAGACATCTTAGCAAGGAGGTTGAGTATCCTCTTTTGTAAAGAGTGTTGTTTACCAAGGTGTATCTGGCCGACCTGATACGTAGCCGTCGTGCTTCCATAGGGTTACCGGGATATACCTCAATTTTTAAGTAAATGTTGATTTCGTCAAGCCAAGTAAGCTTAGGATCTATCATCATGGACTTGACTTCTTCCTTTTCTATGGCAGATTGTGAGATCTTCCCTACATGGATGTTGTCGAACTCTTCAACTCCTTTACTCGTGGCTAACCGAGCTAGAGCATCAGCATGTCTGTTATGTGATCTTGGGATTTGTTTAATTTGTATGTTTTGAAAACTTTCGAACTCCTTTCTCACAACTTTTAGATAACTGTTCATCATCTCCTCTTTAGCTCAGTTAGTATCATTGACCTGATTAACCACCAATTGTGAATCGCTGTAAACTATCAAGTTTGTGATCCTCAGCTCTTGAGTCATTCTTACTCCGGCTATCAGGGCTTCGTACTCAGCCTCATTGTTGGAAGTGTTGAAATAAAAAAGCAACGATCTGGCTAAACAGTACTACCCTAGCTCTAGACCTAGTTTCTGTGGAAGATCCATCCACCTAGAGCTCCCAAGGAAGGCCTGACACAATCCTCTCCATTGGTTCCACGCTAAATTCAGCTACAAAGTCAGCAAAGGCCTGCCTATTGATAGAAGTGCGATGTTTGTATTTGATGTCGAATTATCCTAGCTCGACTACCCATTTTACCATCTGTCCTGACATGTCAGGTTTCTATAAGGTTTGTCTTAAAGGGGAATTGGTCAAGATTTCAATGGTATGCTCCAGAAAGTAAGGTCTTAACTTTCTGGCAGCTGTGATAAATGCGTATGCCAATTTTTCCAAGGGTGAATATCTGAGTTCGGCCTCATGAAGGGCCTTATTGGTATAGTAGACAGGATGTTGTATTCCATCTTCTTCAGTCGTGAGGATAAAGCTAATGGCATGTTCTGACACAACAAGGTACAACATCAAAGTTTTTCCTGCTTTGGGTTTGGACAACACTGGTGGCTGAGCCAATTGCTTCTTCAGCTCGTCAAATGCGTTTTGACACTCAGAGGTCCATTCAAATTTTCTTCCACCTCGCAATACATCAAAGAATGGTTTACACCGATCCGTGGATTTTGACACGAAGTGGCTGAGGCGGTTACCCTTTCGGTTAGGCTTTGAACCTTCTTAGGCTTTGTAGGCGCTTTCATGTCAATAATAGTTCCTATTTTTTGGGGGTTTGCTTCGATTCCTCATCTATTCATGATGTATCCCAAGAATTTTCTTGAACTTACACCGAAAGCACACTTCTTTGGGTTAAGTTTCATTCTTTATTTTCTTAGGATCTCGAACATTTCAGCAAGGTGTTGTTGATGATCCTCGATCCTCATGCTTTTCACTAGCATGTCATCAACATAAACTTCCATGATTTTTCCAATTTGTTGGGCAAACATGAAATTTACCAGGCGTTGATATGTGGCTCCTGCATTTTTTAGCCCAAAATACATCATTTGATAGCAATAGAGACCTCGGTCAGTGACAAAAGAGATATGCTCTTGGTCTGATTCATGAATGGGTATTTGATTGTACCCTGAGTAAGCATCCATAAAGCTGAGCAACTCGTGTCCAATAGTAGCATCAACCATTTGGTCTATTCTAGGAAGTGGAAAGCTGTCCTTTGGACATGCCTTGTTTGCATCGGTGAAATCAATGCATACCCTCCAATCCCCACTACTCTTTTTCACAAGAACCAGGTTTGCAACCCATTTGGGATACCGAGCTTCGCGAATGCATTTGTTGCGGAACAACTTCTGTATTTCGTTGTTGAGAGCCTCATCTCTTTTGGGTTTAAAGGTCGACGTCTTTGCTATTTTGGCCGAACTTCTAGGTCAATGTTTAGTTTGTGGCAACCAATCTTTGGATCAATTCTCTCCAAGTTTTCATGGCTCCATGCAAAAATATCCAAATTTTATTGAAGGAATGCTAGTATCTGGCCTCGTATAGAAGGTCGCAGCTCTCTTCCTATTCTGAATTTTTTGGTGGAGTCGCTTTCACAAACTGATACTATATCTAGTTCTTCCACTGGCTCTCCCCCTTTAGTTTTTACACGGGGATCCAGCGGACCGAAATTGAACATCATGCACGTGGCTGGAGAAGGCCTGTTGTCATGATGTGTCTGAGACCGGGCTGTCCTTTGTCATATTTCAGCAAGTTCCTTGTTTCCTTTGATTTCTCCTACGCCGTGAGGTGTTGGGAACTTGAGTGAATAGTGAAACAAAGATACCATAGCTCGGAGGTTGAATAACAAAGGCTGCCACATCACAACGTCATAGGATGAGATGGAATCTAGGACTACGAACTCAGCATTAGTCCTCCAATGCCGCTAGGCTTCTCCAGCTTTGACAGTAAGCTTGATCGATCCTCGTACTTTGACCAGTGTTCCACTCAGTCCTTGCACCATGTTAGGATACGGTTGTAGGAAGTGGAAGGGGATTTCTATCCACTTCAGTGTATTGGTAAAAAGTATGTTGAACGCACTTTTGGTATCAACCAGTACTTTGGGTATAATGATTCCGGCCACAGGTATAGAAACCACCAGGACGCCAGGGTAAGGATTTAGGTCCGCTTCATTGTCGTTGAATGATAGTAGGTCATCCAGTGGTTTTCTACGGTGTTTTGCAGTGATGCCGATCTTCGTTAGGTCGGCAACAATGTCTTTTTAACCTTGCTTCTCTTCTTTTAGTATTCTGTTCCTCACCCATCATGCAGACCTGGGGCTGGGGTAGGTCGACGTTGCAGGCCCTGGCGTCAGCTTGGTTTTCGTGAACCATTCCAACTCCATAAGGTGTGGAAAACTTCATACAGTAGTGATATATCGAAATGGCATCCTTGAGTTCATGCAATATGGGTCTTCCTAGTATTGCATTGTAGTTGGATGGCAGGTCAACTACCACGAAATCGGCCAACATTTTTTTTTTGGCGGAGGACCTTGCCCAATTCTACAATAAGGACGATCTGCCATTTGGCTTCAATAGGGTCTCCAGAAAATTCTTTCAGCCTCTTATGGTATGGCTGAAGGTAGCGCTATGAGATTTTCAGCTGCCTCAGAGTTCGAGAATACAGTTTATTTACCGAACTCCCATTGTCCACAAGTGTGCGATACACCTGTACCCCTGCAACGGGCATGGTGATTACCAAAGCATCACTTTGATCCTGCAGGACTCCTTGGGAATCTCCCTCTGAAAATTCGAACCATTCAGAATCAGGTGTTGAGTTTCTTACTTCATAGTTCTGCCATACACGTGCGCCTCGAGCTTGCCTGCGCCTTTCCCTTTTGGATCCTTCCACATATTGGTTTCCACCAATCATCATCCTTATTTCCGCCCTAGGGAGAGGATTACGATAAGGGATAACCGGTTGAGCTCAGTTTTCCTGCACTTGCTGTTGAGGTTGTTGAAGATGTGATGGGTTTACCTCTACGGTTTTAGCCATGAATTCTTGTAGACGACCTCGCCGTATTAAAGATTCAATCTCCTCTTTCAGGTCTCGGCAATCATCGGTATTGTGTCTTGCCGACCTGTAATATCGGCAATATTTTCAGGGGCCTCTTCCAGCTGGTTCTTTCTTTGGAAACGCAAGTTTGCGAAATGCTTCTCTATCTCCTGATTGCATGAAGACTCCCTCCAAAGTGGTTGTTAGAGGATGGTAATCACGAAATTTGCGCGGCTGAGGTTTAGATCGGTCGTTCATTCTACGATCTCTCTTTTGGTCATGTGGGATTCCCTTATCTGTTTTTCTTTCTTTACTATGGTTGGTAGGCTGTGGATTGGTTTCGGCATCCTCTTGATCGGATGTAGCTTCCTCCACGCTGATGTGTTTTTTAGCTCGATTTAGAAACTCGAGATAAGTTCTAGGTCCATCATCATGCATAGACCACCAGAATCTTGTTCTGGGTCTCACCTAGAAAGAACTGTCATGAGTGTAGCATCGTCGAAGATTTTCTCAAACTCTATAGATTGTTTGTTAAATCTACCGAGATAACTTTTCAGCGACTCGCTTTTTCCTTGTTTGATGCTTACCAATCTTTCCTTCGGCGTCGTCCTGGCCTTCGAGTCCATAAATTGAGTGAGGAAGGCTATGGCCAGGTCGCTCCAGTTTTTTATTAACCTTTGATACAGCCTTCTAAACTGCCTTTTGTGCTTTATCTCCCAATGTCAGTGGGAAAGCTCGGCACATGATGGCATCACCTGCGCCTTGTAGCTCCATCGATGAGGTGTATTTGTCCAGGTGGCTGAGGAAATCTCATTCCCCTTCGTACCCAGTTAGTTATGGCATCTTGAGTTTCTTAAGTATAGGTTCAGCGAAGATGTCCTCCGAAAAGGGGAAGTGACGTTTGGTAAAATATTTCTCAGATATTCCCTTGCCTTTTGCCTCCAGGTTGGCGATACGCCTTTTCAAAGCACTTATTTCAGGTCCTTTTGGTTCTAATGGGTGCTTTAGGTTAGACCTGGTGTGCTTCATCTGAGGTTTCAGCGAGTGTTGGGAGCCCAATTTGCTAAACACGCTACCAGTTCTTTTGGTAGTGGCTTCTCTTCTTGGTGGCAGACTCCTTACTTCATCAGTGTGGCTTCTGGAGGACTCTTCTTTGGAAAAGTGAATGGATCTTCTGGTGGGAAGTCTTCCTTTCTTTTAGATGGAGATCCTACCTCGGTATCGGGTGGGGAAGTTGGAGCCTGATTTCTTTCCAACCTACTTACTATGTTGGTCAGCCTTTCAATAGCTTTCTTCGTAGCGATTATTTGAAGGCTATCCATGTTAGTTTGGTCTTGTCTTCTTTGGAAATTGCGTGGGGTATTGGTTTCGTTGGGACGAGTGTGGGATCCACTTTTCGAGGTGGGGTTGTGACTTATTATTCTAGCTTTTTGTGGGAAAAGATGTTGTTTTTCAATTGCGGCCCTCGTTTTAGCGCCAAACTGTTGACGTCAAAAAAATGTAAATATTTTATTTGAGCCAACTTTAAGAAAAAAGGGCAATATATTTGTGCTAATTCATTATAGTTTGAGGATTATAAGTTTGGTGGTAGTAAGATATTTGAGACGTCGAGCTCATGTCCCTTTCTAGCAAGGGGAATCGACCCTTTTATAAGGGAATTGAGCTAAGAATGTTAAGAAAATATGTCTAATCAATCACTTCAAACATTATGCCGAGCTTAGGTCTGTGTACCGTAGCTATTTGTTATGATTGGCCAACGAGGTCAGCCCCCATCAAATCTTCATAATTCTGTTTTATCAGGTAATCATGATTTGCATGGGGATTAGTTTCCAAGGTAGCTTACTGGACGATGAGGGCGGTACTGCCGTCTTTCCCCTCCAAGTGTATCTGATTTGATTGGACAGAGTATCAAAGGCTTGTAATCATGATGTTCCCCTGGATAACGACAGTAATTGACCGAGCTCAAGTTGAAGACCGAACTGCGAGATGATTAGGAATACCACTAAGTACATTTTATATGAGATCGGAGATCGACGGTCAACATAATCCTTTATATGTTGATCTATATTTTGATATTTAACCAATGTGAAATTTATCCTTTAACAATTTTAAGTTTAGGTCAAGACCATTGAATTTGGACGATCTAGCACATTTTAACATCCCTATTTGACCTTCTACAGTGTGACAAAAAAGTAATAACTCTAGGTTGAACTCTTCCTATATTACCTTCTATGTCATTTTAGCACATTTTAAAGCCCAAATTTTCCTAATATGGGAGACGAACATGAGAAAAAGAAATAAGAATAAGCATTCATAAAGAAGAAAAATAAAAGAAATTAATAATAATAAAATTGAAAAGAGCAATAAGAGGAAGCATTACCAAAAAAAAGTCTTAACTCTTACTATATCTCATTGCTTTGTACTGAGGTCAACCATCATTTGATCTTCAACGACCAGCATTCAAATCTCGAGGTAGGGAGGCTGTTGGATATGACGATGGTGGTGATATTAAGGTTCAAGCCAAGTCATTATGGTGGAAGCGGTCAGCGTGATCAACAATTATGGGTGTCAACAGTGGTAGCAATGACAACATAACACGGTATGTTGTTACCGTGTTATTAAAATGTAAATAACATCTTTGTCATAAAAAATGTATCTTGAAAATAACTTTCATAAAAAAAAGTATCTTGAAAATAGCTTACTTAGAGGCAATTATATAGCACCATATTTTAATTATACTCACAGCTATCAAGACTTGCTCATCGTAGCACTTATGTCTTTAATTTTTTTTTCATCAAACCTTTGGTCTCAACATTCCATCAATTAGCACACATCATCTCTACTAACAATGTGCATCCAAAAAACGTTGAGATAGCGTAACAAAAGTGCCACAACTTATTATTCACTTATCTTGAAGAATGAAAATGAAATATTTTGACAAAAACCATGATAAACGGTGAGATATGATAATTAATGATAGTTTAAAGATAAAAATTTAATGGAAAAGGTTAGGACCATAAATGTTACACTAAGTTAAGTTTGAGGACTTTAAGTGCAATTAGGATATTGTGGAACAAGTAAAACTTGATGTGCCAATATAACCACATTTTTAGTGTGTTTTTGTAAAGTTTCCAAATATTATGGACTCAGAAGTTTCAGTTGTTTTAGCTCAATGTGTAGTTCAAATAATAAGAACGAAGTTTTACCAGATTCTTGGCCTAGATTCAAACCATTTGGGATGTGAAATTCAAAAAATAATTTCGGTGGTAGTCAACAAGTGCACTTTCCAATTTAACAAAAGATTCAAACGAGCAACTCGTCAATTTTGAAAGAGTGATAACCAACTTGCTCCTTTTTGTAATTGAGAATCCGACTTATAACTTTGTCAATAGATTGGGAACCAAAACTGCAATTTGTCCAATATAAATTCCCTTCTTTTATCTGTAATATTATAAACAAACCAAAAAAAAAAAAAAAAAGGAGGAAAATTAAAATTAGCTGAAGAAAATCCTTTTAACTGTGAATTCCCTTCCATTTCATTTCGATCAAAATAAATTCCCGTGATCTCGTCCAAATTCACTGCATATATACATATATATATATATATATATATATATATATATATATATATATATATAAACACACACGTATATACGCTCATATATACGTACATACACTCATCACATGAAGCAACATTTGACTGATTATTAGCTGTATGTTGGGGATCTGAAAGAAACTAAATTCACACCAAAAGTCGCCGCCATTTCGGTTAGACCCTGTGATGCTTTTTAATCATTCTCACCGTCATCGTTGCGTGTATATAAAATTGCGGATGTTTGGAGAATTTAGTTGAATTATTGCTGAAATGTGGATAGATCTGTAATTTACTGATTAATAGAAGGAAATTTGGGGGAATTAATTGTGATCTAAGAAAAGCGGTATTGGGATTTTGGATCTTGTAATGGAACAGTGTTATTTTGCTTGAATTGTTGGAAAATGGATTGTTTTATTGCCGTTGATATGAAATCTTAGGATCTGCTTAGCCGTCAGTGTAAATTATGGCCTATTTATTTTACTGAATCAGAGTGGTGGATGTTGTTTAACTATTTCTTTTTTACTGTGTCATTTATTTGGAAATTGAAATGCTGACTAAATTTGTTGGATAAGTTTTGTTTGTATACCGGCAATTCGGGTATATAGAGATTTAAATTTTTTTGGTGAATACTTATTGTGGAAAATGTGGATTAACTGATGCTGTGCATTTCACATGTTCTATTTACTTTCTAGTCGACAAATAAAAAGATGAGTGATCATTGTGCAGGAGATTTAGAGGAAAAATCTTGGATTGGATGCATAGGTGTGAGGATATCTTTGAGTGCTCTGGGGGTAAAAATTTCGCCCTTGGGCAGTTGTAACAGAAATAACTAAGGAAATGGCGCCTTCCAACAGAGCTGATAAGAAGGCTGCAGTGGATGCAGCTGCATGGATGTTCAATGTAGTCTCTTCAGTTGGAATCATTATTGTCAATAAGGCATTAATGGCTAATTACGGTTTCAGTTTTGGTAAATTTCTCAACTTGATTAGAAACAAAATCTATATGGAGTTTTTATGATTTGTAAGCTGCTTAGCTCATTATAAACAGAGTTGCATTAGCAGTTGGTTTTATTAGGGATATTAATATGCATATAATGAATTCTTTGTCAATTAAGTTGTGTAGTTTAGTCAAATTTTTCGAGATAATGTGAAATAATATTATTAAATCTTGTTATATACATATACTAAGTGATGGAACCAGGTTCAGTGCTTCCTGATGTTTATGGTTTCATCTTTAATAGAAGTTAAATACTGATTCTTTTGAGGCAAATTGAATGGGAATGTCTGAAACTATCAAAAACTGTAAGTTGTGGTTTTCAGAGGCTGATCTAAGGGATTCTTGGATCTCATCTGTCGGTGGGTTTGCAGAAGAATCCCATTAAACTAATGATAACATTTTTGGAAGTACATTTGAAGTGGATAGTTTTATGTGACTTGAGGGCTCTGAATCTTTGACTGCCCAAAATTCCCAAAAGAGTATACATACGTACAAATCCACCCCAATAGATTTGTCAGAGCATAAGATTTCATAATGTTTGAGCTGTAACATAGGGAATCTTTGCTGGTGGCTTTAAATAATTAACTGCTGAATAATTGTATGTGTTAAATGGTTGTTGGTCCAGCCAACCGCCAACAAAATTAAGTCATTAGTTACATGGTGGTATTAGTTCAAAACAAAGAATTGAAACCACATATGTTTCGGAATTTGCAATGAGTTTATTGTCATAAAATTGTATAGATCTGCAGGAAGGGAGAAGAAATGACAATAAAACTCCTGTCAGTGTAATGATAATGGATTTCTTCTTGTCTGACTTTATAATAATTGCTATTGCTGTCATATTTCTTAGTTCTTCTGTTTTGACACTTGCATTATTATTTTGAGACTTTTTAAAGTCTTCTGTTATAAAAATCTTTGCAGCTACAACATTGACTGGTTTGCATTTTGCTACAACAACATTGATGACGGTTGTTCTTAGGGGGCTAGGATACATCCAACCTTCTCATCTACCTACTCCAGAGCTTTTGAAATTTGTCTTATTTGCAAATTTCTCTATCGTTGGGATGAATATCAGTCTAATGTGGAACTCAGTGGGATTCTATCAGGTAATTCTGATCCATTCCTATTTGGCCATCTTCCATCTGGGAAAAAAAATGGGAAAAAGAGAGGGAATGACTGGCTCTCTTACATAAATTTAATAACATTATGCCAAGGTAATATTTTATTTTACAATATAACATATTATTTTCAGATTGCAAAGTTGACCATGATCCCTGTATCCTGCTTACTGGAAGTTGTGTTTGACAAGATTCGATATTCGAGAGACACAAAACTTAGTATCTCTATTGTTCTCCTTGGTGTTGCTGTCTGCACAGTTACTGATGTGAGTGTCAACTCCAAAGGGTTCATTGCTGCATTTATTGCAGTCTGGAGTACATCTATGCAACAGTATGTAAGTTTTCTACCTAATATGAAGTGTAATTAGATTTTTATTTCCATTACGCAAGAAGTTGACTGAGTCTACATCTAAACATGATTATTAAAATAGTGAAACTGCAAATACTCGTGTAGAAGACATCATATTTCCTCAAAGGAATAATGCTGTGTTTTGCCTCAATAGCAGTCCTCTATATAGTGAATTTCTGAATTGCACTTTTTAATATTTTTTGTGGATATGTTTTCTGCAATCACTGAAGACAATTTCATAATCCTTTTTATGCATCTGCAGTATGTTCACTTCCTTCAAAGGAAGTACTCGCTTAGTTCTTTCAATCTTCTAGGGCACACGGCACCAGTCCAGGCTGCATCTCTCTTGCTGTTAGGACCCTTTCTGGATTATTGGTTGACAAACAAAAGAATTGATGCCTTTGACTTTAATATACCATCTGTTGTAAGTGCTTCTACGAGTTATGTCCATATACATGTCATTGTTATAGTTCATGTTTTGATCTTGTGGAGAAATAATGTATTGTTATCACTAATGCATCTTGTCATTTCTTAGAAGGTATTTGGTGGGGATTAAAATCAGATATTTAGTAGATTGTGATAGAAGTTTTTGAAACGTGTGATTAAAAAGTTGTGGGACCCAAAAAAGATGTGGTTGATATTGATTGTTTGACTTTGACATAGATTAAAATCAGATTTTAATCTAAAACAAACATGACATTAGTTTCCTCTATTATTTTAAGTGCTACCCTATACCTATAACTGTCAAAACTTTATACACTGTTTGAAAAATTTCTGGGTCCGCACCCATGGATAATGCCCCGAGGATAAATCTTAAGCCTCCTGAATGGAAATTAATGTCAAATAATTTGTGTTACTAATCTTCATCAAGGATGGTTAAAGGGGCGGAGCTAGGGTTGTACTAAAAAAATTTTAGGCTGGGCTAATATATCGAATGAAAAAAATTCCATATAATTTTTTTTTCCCACATGAAAAGGTAATTGGGGTGGGGTGGGGCTGGGCTATATTTTTGTTATTATTTATTAAAGATGGTTTAACTAGAAGGTTATTTGTACTTTTGCCACAATTTTGTAACTAATCAACCTGGTCCCCTTCGCCTCATGGGTTTTGGGCAGAATGGCACTGATCTGGAGGTGAGCAAATCGTCTTGTGAAGTGACAGTGGGTGAGTTTCGTGGAAAATATCAACATTAGTGATGTGAAGAACAGGTTTGAATTTACATTTCTGTGGATGAGATGTCAGAGGGTGGAGAAGAGAGCATAGGTGCAGGTAATTATTGGGAGGGAAGTTGCAAGGATTGTTGTCTGTTGAGAACTGGTGTTTTTCCCTGTGGATACTGTCACGAAATAATTGGTACTCAAGGGTGGGCACGGATGGGAGTCAGATGAAGTGCATTTGAATGAAAGGGCCAGCAAATGAGAAACTCGGCTGCATGTGATTTGAATTAGATGAATTTATTTGGAGAGTAGTCCGTTGTTTCTAGAAATTTAAATAAAGAGAAGGGTTGGGATATGAAAATACACTGTGTGGAGATGGAAGCATGGAGTGGCTAATCTTGTTTCATCTGGTGTTGTCATGACAAGCTATTATTAGGTTGGGCATGTCACTGAAGTATTTTAACATCAGTATCTGGTGGGTTTTGGGTCTAATGTTAGTATCATGAGAAAGGTCCAGAAGACAAGAAAACTCCTCCAGGGTGGGGGAACCAGTTCAAAGCTACCGAAACGGAAGCTAATTGCATCCCTGTGGTCTGTCAACCCTAAAGATGTTTTCATTTTAATATTCTTATTTATCTTCACTTAATGGTGTAAAGTCCAGATTACTATGTAAACTTCCACCGCAATTCCCAAGTTTTCATTTCCTTTTCTTAATGTTCCCTCTTCATTATATAGTTTAGACAAAAATGCACTGTTTTGATACTAGTTTTCTCATTATTTGTTTTGCCTTTGCTTCTGCAGGCGCTCGTCATCCTTTCATGCACTATTGCAATTGGTACCAATCTCAGCCAGTTCATCTGCATTGGCAGATTCACAGCTGTTTCATTTCAAGTTCTTGGCCATATGAAAACCATCCTCGTATTGATTCTTGGGTTCTTATTTTTTGGAAAAGAGGGTCTTAATTTACAAGTGGTTTTTGGCATGGTCATTGCCATTGTTGGAATGATCTGGTATGGAAATGCCTCATCAAAACCCGGGGGAAAGGAAAGGCGCAGCCATTCAATATCCAAAAGCAGCCAGCAAAAGCATGGAGGATTGTCAGATCCTTCTGATGCTGATGAGAAAGTCTAATTATTTCTGCAGTTTAAGGTTAGCATAAAAATGACAGCAGATACAGGAATTTTTTCAGGTTCCAACTCTGGATATACTTCCCAAATCAAATTATTAGTGGAATCATCTAAATTTTGTGAGTCTTGCAACTTTTTTCAACTTAATTTGAATTAGCTTACGGGGATGTATACTTTGGAACATTTACGGCTTGGTTTCAAATTTAGAAAGGCTATTTATTGGGATTAGGAATCACCCTGATTCTTGATGTTTTAGTCCCCTTGATCTTATAATTATCCCTAATTTGTTGTTGGTTTCCTCTTGGTTGTTTGAGGACTCATTTCTGCAACTTTTCATAAGCAGATCTACATACGAAATTTTCTTAGGAAATGAAAACAAGGGAAGAATTGTAGCCGTTTGGCCCCCATTATTTGAGATTATAGTTTTTGGAATAGTTTTTTTTTTTTTTGAAGAATGTGTGGTTAAAAAGAAGAAAAAGTTTTGGATTTACGTGTAATATTTTTGTATTGGAGAATGTGCGGTTAATAAGAAAAGAGAAAAAAATGAAGAATCTTGAAAAGTACTCGAAACTGTTGCCATTATTCTTTGCAGAAAGAATGTAACCATGGCTGCCCCTTTACTTTATTCTCTTGTATTTTTCATTCCTATTAGCCTGATAAGTAGGATTATTACGACGTTTAGGACAATTTTTAAGCTGGTATGTCTTACTTAGGGGTTTGCAGTGGCTGGAATGAGACAGCCATAGGGCATATTAATTCTTTTTTATCATAATTTGATTTTTATCATTTTTTTTTTCATTATTATCTCTTAGGATTCGTTTGATAGAAAGATGAAATTTGGATGGAAAGAAAATTAATTACAGGGAATTGAATTGTCTAGAATTTATTTTACTGAGAATTGTAATTAAAAGTGTTTGATTGGTATAATTTTTCACCTGGAAAATATATTACTTTTGGTGTCCGTTTGACTTTATTTTTCATGAAAATTGTCAATTAAAAGAATAATTTTTCTTACCATTGGGGATAAAATTTGTTCAGATTGCCAAAAAAAAAAAAAAAATTTGGTGTTCGCTTGGCTTTGTTTTTCATGGAATTTGTCAATTAAAGAGATAATTTTTTTGACACTTTATCTTAGAATTTGTTTTTATTGCTAAAAAAAATAAATGTGAAATTTTAATTCCCACCAAAGTGGTGGAAAAAAGAATTCCTTGAAATTAAAGAAAATTTCAAAAGGTGGAAAACGTTTTCCATAAAAATTTCGGTTAATCAAACAAGTCAAAAGTGGAAGTTGGAATTCGAATTTCAACTTTCAAAAAAAATAATGTGCTATCAAACGGAGCCTTAGAGCCAAGGGATCTTCCAAATTTGTCTTAAAAGGCCAGAAAGGGCCTCAAACTTGACTACCGAAGCTTGGATCTGCCTGCCTAGAATGGCATGTTGGGCCTGTTCAAACTTCAAACCAGACTAGGTCATTTACGAGGCTAGATCCAACTTTACACATCTGTCCTTAGTGGACGGGTTACATTGTTTTTCTTTGGCATTTGAATTTGTGGAAATTACATGTACTAAGGGTGTGTTTGATTGTATTTATTTTTCATGAAAAATATCAATTTTTCATTCAAATTCCTACTTTGGAGTGTTTGAATATTATTTTTTTCCATTGAAAATATTTTTCAACTTTTGAAAATATGCTTAATTTTCCTTATTTTTAAGGAAAATATTTTCTTTGAGGGGAGTAGGTTTTTGTTTTCCTCAAAATAAGGAAAATATTATCTTTTCTATGTGATATTTTTCATGTCAATCAAACACACTCTAAGTGATTTCAAAATCTCAATTCATAGTTAAGAGTTATAAATTTTTCTTTCAAAAATCATAAATAGTTAAAATTCTAAATATTAATAATAATATTTGTTCACGAAAATATTTCGAATTAAATGCACCGCAAGTGTACGGTTCGTTAACAAATAATAAATGAATTTTTTAGTTCAATTATCGTCCTACAGAGATTGATTTAATTCAATTTTAATTACCGCAACATTAACCGAAACAATAATAAAGTGATATGTTTGTTTATGATGAAATTATAAGTAAAATAATTTACGTTTGCAATTATGAATGAGTTAATTAAACTAAATGCAAGTTATACTTGATGCGAATTGATGTGTTTAACGAATGACAAACGCACTAGGATCCCGAATTTTCATGTAATAATTATTTTTAATCCTAGTTTTACATTTTGACAACGCGATTGAATATTAAAGAATCAATGTTCCTATTATATTCAACAATATCTCTCAAGTAATGTTATACTTATTCTTATATATGATTCGACTATATTTTTCTAACGGATGCGAACATACAAGAATGTATGAATATTTATGAACACTTGAAGATTCACATAAGGCATGACGATATATTTTAATTCTCTATCGGACCATATGACGATTTATACCATGTCTTGCATAAACCTTTCGTTTATTGACTATCAAAACTGTCAGTTGTTCCCAAAATAAAAATCTTTATTATTTTCCCTAAATAAGACAAGGGCATTTTGGATAAAACACATTTTCCTTATTAAATAAATAAATAAAGGCACAACCTATCCCCATCTCTTTCTTCCCCAAAATCAAAATCACTTTATCCAACCGTTGTGCAGTTGGGTATAGTGGGATGAACGAATGTTGTGTGGGTAGTGATGATGTCGGTGTTGGGTGGGTAGTGGTGGCTGCCAGCGGTTGCGGTTGGGTGGAGTGATTTTGGGGAAGAAGGAGATGAGGATGGGTTTTGCCTTTATTTTTTTACTTTTTTTTTTAATTTTTGATTTAATAGGAAAAATGTGTTTCATCCAAAATGCCCCTGCCTCATTTGGTCCAGATCAAGTGTCGGAATTATACACGCCAAGGGTGACTGAATCCTGTAAAACACGCCTGTAATAGTCATCATTGCTCATTAAATGAGGCAATGGTTGTGTGTATTGGAACGTGAACTTCTTTAGCTATCTTTTCTTGAAAATGTACAAGACAAAATCATTTGGACACAATAATTAAGAATGCCTCGTGTTTCCAACACTTTCACAAACATGTCTCTTCAAAATTATTGCACTACAGCTCTAGGAAAAAGACGACCTATATCGCCTAGGCCTCGACGTGTATAGTTTCGGCAAAGCTCCAAAAATGCAAAACTAAGGCCCCGTTTTCTTTGCCATTTTCTATTTTCAATTTTTCAAAATTATGAAAACGCATTCTCTTCCTCATTTTCGAAAATGAATTTTTGAAAAAAAAAAATTGTGAAGAAAACACAAAACGTGATTTTCACGTTTTGCTCATTTTCAAGCCAAAATTTTCAAAACAACCCAAATACAGAAAACTCAATGTTGCTTCTTCCTTCACGAACCAAAACTCAAAAATTTTCCACCGCTCTACTTTCTTCACAAGCCCCACCTTCTTCCTCGTCAAATCGACCACCACCTACCACCTAGACCACCAGACTCCACCACCACTCGAACCCCCTTATATTTCCCTAGTGGCGTAGCCATACTTCGGCAAGGGTGATCAATGGACCACCCAAAATAAGAAGGTTTCGCACAAGCCATTAAATTGCACCCATAAATTCATCAAGTTCTGGGAGAAATTAGGGTTGACCCATAGCTGGACAAGGTACGCTAGGTGAAGAGGAGTTCAACCCATGTGGTCCGCGACCATGGGTGGATCGGACGGCGCCGAAATCTACAAATTTCTTGGTTGAATTCAGATTTTTAAATTGTTGTTTGTGGCATGGTCGGGGTCGGTTTTTGGTGGGCAATCGACCGATGGTGGGCTCCAATCAAGTTAGTGGTCGGAGGTAGAGTTGCCGGCAATTTTCAGATTTTCAAGTAGCCTACTTTTGTGGATTGATTTTGGCCGAATCCAGTAGAGCTTTGGGGAGAAGTTGGTTGATAATTGAAGAGGAGGTTAAGAGTTTTCTGATGGTACCAATATCCGGTGGTCTTGGTGCCGAAAGTCGCTGAAACTTTTATCCATAATGGCAGTGGTGTTAGCTTCGGTAGTGGTTTGACACCAATGGAACGTGCAGTCTTAAGTGGTGGTGTTAGATTCAACCGTGGTGGAGATACATGATTGGGATTTGGCATATAGTAAATGCATTTTCAAATTTTATATTTTGAGAAACAGGTTTCCAAAATGACCAAAAAAAAACGCATTTTTAACAATTTTAAAATAGACATTCAAAACATATAATACAAAATGAATTCAAAACTCAAAACGCAAAACTGAAACACGAAGAGAATGACCACTAATTTTCCAAGATAAACAGCAACTCCAAAATACACAGCTTCAAAAATTAACCTCAATAGGTACCTCGAATACTTCATCAAACTCCTACTTTCAAATTCTATTTCTCGTATAAATATTCAAAATTTGACTTGGAGGACTATTATGGTTAAAAATAACCACCTTAATTTTTTTTTTTTGTTTCAATATAAAATAGAAGTTCATGTATTACATAAATAATCATACTTAGATTTGACAGACTATTGTTACCTGCGTAACTCGAAATTGGAACCACTTGGAGATGTCTGACAGCCAACAAAAATCCAATTGGTCAACATAAAGAAGCTAGTCGTCGAAGCACTATCTCATTATTCCAAAACTCTTCTGCCGAAACATTAGCTCATTATTTCGAAGCTCTTTCGCCAAAGCACTACCTCTCCCGCCCCAAGCCCTCTTTAAGTTGAAGCACCTAAAGTCTTTTGATGCAAAGTATCTCTAGGAATGATTGATGTAATGTTTATATTAATAAATGTTATAGTTGTTAGCTTATGGTGTAGAGCGGTTGACCCATTGACAATGTATTAAATGTATGGCAAAAAGTGATGTGAGACATTGGTTAGTGAGATGAGCCCATGTGGTTCTGATCTAATGGCTACCACATCGGCCTAAACTCTATAAATAACAACTTTTGTAACATTGTAAGAACATGACATTTATATACATGATTAAAACTGGCTTAAACTTCTCTTCTAAAATATTCATATGCTTAATTTATTTTTGTATTCATTTTGATTGAGTTACCCATATTTGTTGGTTTATGTATATCCATCTTTATAAAATATTGTCGATGTTAGAACGTTGTCCTCTCATGTCGTAAAATATCTCCTACGTACATAACCACTGTATATCTCCGACCAAATCCCCTGTCAAAGTATGCCAGAATTTACTTGCGTGGGCACGAGCGTGCCTGACATCTGCTATCTACATAGCCATTATGAAAAAAAAGGTCAACAGTTTACATGTAATAGATGTGGATGAGTCCATGAAATTATTCAACTACCTCACTATTATCCACCATTTTATAGGCAAGGTATTTAGAAGCCAAGAATTTCCTACTTGTAATGTCTTCAACCATATATTTAGTCTCCAATATGTTCCATATTTATTTTGAGGTAGACTTCTTGTGATATTGGTCGAAGAGAACATCCGACATAGATTTGTTTCTAGCCTTTTGATTTGCCAAATTTTCTTCTTGAGTCTCCTTGAGCTTCGATGTAGTAAGGACATAAACCACATTCAATATAGTGAGTACAAAGTGCAACTTGTTCTGCAATCTATGAAGGTTAGCACTATCGAACCATTCTAATTTCATAAAATCAATATCGAAAAATATAAAGAATTTAAAATTACATTAAGCATGCATTTCTTAATAGGTATCCACAGTTTAAAATCACAAATATGCGTTAAACAAGAAGACTCCTAACTTGATAATTGAAAGATTTTCGTAAATAATTAGATTGTATAATGATGTGGTGGTAATGGTTGGTGGTGTGGAGTTGTGGTAGTTTTAATAATGATGCTTTCAACGTAACGATAGATATGGAGGATCTAATGTTTAGAATATGTTGGTTGAAGATTTTCTTCACTGCAAAATAAATGTATTCTCAAATTTCTTTTTTGGATTCGAAAGTCCTAATAAATTGTTTGTTTTATTATGTAGGCTTGATATTTGAGTCTAAGGCCATCATGAAGGCTGCAATCATTGAACATTCGGTTAGAAGAAACCGAGAGATCAAATACAAGAAGGATGATGCGAACAGACTGAGAGCGACATGTAAGGGGGACAACACCAGTTGGCCCTAGAATTTATTTGTTGAAGAGAAACGTTGTTCGTAGAGAGTCCGCTGATCGGTGGACAGCACCAGTTGGCCTTAGAATTCAGAAAATCTTGGACAAGAGCAGTGGACTTGCAAGGGTGGAGTGGACTGAATATGTAGGAAATGAAAGGTTTCAAGTTCGATACAATGCAGGCACCGTCTACATGCTATGGACTTAAGGGAAAGAACGTGCACATGTCGTGCCTGGCAATTGTCAGGAATTCCTTGTTGCCATGTGATTGCATCAGTTGCATCAAAGGGCATTAATGTAATGGAGTTTGTAAACGACATCTATAAGAAGGAGACATACATTGTGACTTATATTCCATCCATCTCACCCATCACCGGCTTGGACTCATGGCCTAATTAGGGGTGACAATCGAGTCGAGTAGCTCGTGGGCTTGGTTCATCTAAAACAATGCTCGCCGCTCGGGCTCATAAAAAAGAGCCCAAGCCACGAGCCGAGCATAGGGAATGTCAGACGAGCCGAGTCGAGCTCGGCTCATCATGTAGACGAGCTGCTCGTCGACGAGCCCACGAGCCCGTATTTGATAAGCAATGTGTCGGCTCGGCTTATGGCTCGTAAAAAAAAAAAATTCAGTGACCAAAATGGTCACTGAAAAACATTTTTTTCTCACCAAACATGCTATCAATATCTCATTCTCTACTATACTCTCTATAAATCAATCATTATCTCTATTCATTCATTCATTCTAATTTCTATTCTCTTCTCCGTTTTATTTTGAAAATATTAAATTATAATCTTGATTTTACAATATATTTTCTACACTACTACATAAGCTTCATTCACTTTTCAATTCTACTTCACTTCTTCTTCAACATTCAATTTCAATTATTCACAAATTGATCCACGCTCATTTATTGAAAACTTGTTCGATGTCAGAGTCGGGGGTAAGTCACATATGCCCCACAATCAATTTGGGAATGAATTCGCCGGTCTAAATGAATTACCCATTCCAGAAAATATTCCAGATTTCGATGTTCATGAAAGTAGTCATCCAATTGATTTGGATGATGTTGATGCTGATGCTGGTCATCTAATTGATTCGGAACATGATGATGAACATGTGTTAGATATTCTCGATATAAGAGGGAAGAGAAAGGGAAAGAAACAGACAAAATGTTGGGACCATTTTAAATTGGTTCAAACTGATCGTGTGATCGATGAAATTCCAGAAATCAAAGCAGTATGTAAAAACTGTCAACAACGATTGACCCATCAAAAAGGCATAGGAACCACCCACCTCAACCGTCACTACAAAACATGTGCGGCCAAACATGGGCTTCTTCTGTTCGTCAAACGCAACTACAATTTGGTAGTCAAGGCAGCGGTGCTACTACTCTGCCACTTAATACGTGGATGTATTCGGAGGAAAGAACTGGAACAGGAATGGTGAAGTACGTTGCCGGAACTGAGTTGCCACTAGCACAAACGGACAACCAACATTTCGTTACCTTTGTGAAATAATGTCTTCAATTGAGGTACGTTGAGGTAAGTCGAAATACTCTTCGTTCTAATACAATAGAATAATTTGAAAATGCAAAGAAAATATTAATTGCCGATTTAGAAAAATATGGGGGTGTAATATCTTTAACTTCGAATTTATGGGAAGAGATTAATAAAAGATGTTATATAGCTGCAACTGTACACTATATAGATCCACTTTGAATCATGCATAAAAAATAATTACTTTTAAAATTATTGAGTACCCGCACAATACTAACAATATATTTAATGCTATTATGAACATTATTAGATAATATAAATGCGAGAGTAAAATTCGTTCTTTTACGTTCGACAACGCTTCTGTAAATAAGTTTGTTGTCGATAAATTACATAGAGTACTTTAACCCGATTTCGGTGGTTATTTATTTCATATTCGATGTGTATACCATATTTTTAATTTAATAGTATAAGACGGTTTAAAATATGTTAAGGATGAAATTCAACGAATTATGAATGTACTAATTTATATCACTATTTCACCTAGTAGAAAACAAGCATTTGAGGAATTTTGTGCCGAAAATGGGGTGTCACATTCAAAAACCTTTATTTGTGACGTAGCGCATAGATGAAATTCCACATATTTATTATTAAAATCATGTGAAGGTTTCGAACATTTAATTACTAAATTTTATAACAGTAGGCATATTAGGGACGACGACGATAATATTTTGAATGAGTCCGATTAGACTTTAGTTATTAAAATTAAAAAAAAAAATTGACAAGTTTTTATGATTCTACAAATATTTTGTCTGGTGTTTATTATCCTACTAGTTGTATGGTCTTTGAACGTCTTTATGTAATTGTTAGGGCTTTTAATAGATTTATAAATGACCCTAATTTTAGTTCAGTTATAATTGCCATGGAATTAAAGTTTAGAAAATATTGGGAAGACTTGCCCATGTTATTTCCGTTGGCATGCGTCATGGACCCCCGATATAATTTACCGGGTACTAAATTTATAATTGACCAAATTTCAAAATCTTTAACTTTAAACGTACATATTATTAATAAGAATTTGAAGCAACTTTATCTGAAATGTATGTATTATATGCTTCACGAATGAGTACACATGTTACTCGTTTACCCTTCGGCTCTACAAGTACTCCTCTCACTAATATAACAGATGACGAGCTGAAATTTTTAATTTATTCGAAAGCATGAACTCATATAGATATGATTCAACTGCATATGCTGTGGTTCCTTCAATAGTAGTAGTTTGTCTTCCACTGCACGTACTCAAACATCGAGTAATAGTCCAAATGCGTTACCTGCTAAATTACTTGATTACTTTAATCATAATTGGCCTAGTAACAATGTACTAAGGAAAAATTCAAAAGAAGTAATTGAATTCTGGCGAAGGTATGAACGCCGATGGCCAATAGTTTCTACAATGGCAAAAGATCTACTAACACCTCCGGTTAGCACTATAGTTTCGGAGTCTGCTTTAGTGCAGGGTCTAAAGTTCTCTTTGAGATTAGGAGTCAACTAAAAGAAGATATTTTGGAAGCATTAATGTGCGTGAAGGATTGACAAGACGCTCATTTTCGATTGCAAGATAAATATGTCAAAATTGCATGTGGTCAAGTAAGTGATATTTAATTTAATCATATTCATCACAAATTTTTATTTTAATACCTTTTTAATTTTTTTTAAAATTGTACACGTAACAAGTTGTTCATGTACAATGTTTAACTCCGCCTACTCGAAATTGAAGTAGCCGATCCTAAACCTGGATAATTGATGAGGGTTTATTTTTTATTATTTTAAAAAAGAAATTTTTTTTGAAAAATCATTTGACCATTTCTCATTTTTTTTAATTTTATCATTTATAAAATAATTATTTTCAATCAACATGTTTTCTTCAAAACTAACTTGAAAATAAAAATTATTTATGAGCAAAAAAATCATAATTATAATTACAAAAAACTTATAAGTAAGTATTATTTATAACATAAAATCATAAAAAGTACATTATAATTAAAATAACTTATAAGTTATAAGTAAAAAATACTTTATCTAAAAAAATTATTTACAAAAAAAAAAATACTTATAAGATAAAAATTTACCTAAAATGTATATTTTAAAAAATATTTAGAAAACGTGTATAAAAAAAAAGGGGCGAGCTCACTAGCCAAACTCCTACTCGGCTCATCCCGGCCCACGAGCAACGAGCTCATGGGCCGAGCTGAGCTCACACTTTTTCTTACGAATCGAGCTGGGCTCAACTAGTTGCTCACGAGCTCGTTGGGCAACGAGCCCTAGCCCGAGCCCGAGCCCGAGCCAAATTGAGCCGACTCGGCTCATTGCCACCCTTAGGTCTAATTGAGGTCTTAACCCTCTCGATCCACTAGTATACACAAAAAGGGCCGGGAGGACAAAAAATAGAAGAAAAGAGTCAAATGAAGTGGCTGCTTCAAGTCAGTCCAAGAGGTCTAGAAAGACTTCTTCAAGTCAGTCAACTGCAGGAGCCACACCGGTCCAAAGAAAAGAGCGGGGCTGATAATGACACGCTGAAAATGTGGTGAACGATAACACAATAGTAGGGGATGCAAAGGGGCACCACCACTAGCACAAAATTAGAATAATTCTAATAGCTGTTGTAGCTTTTGTAAAAAAAAAAAAAAAAAAAAAAAAAAAAAAAAAAATTGTTTTTGGTACAATGAATCACTAGACAGAAAGCTGTAGGATATGCTGAATTGTATATGTTTTTTTGATGTTTTTGAACTAGACAGAAAGCATATGGATTTTTGTTTCATTAACTGCAATTGTATATGCTTTTTGCTATTTTGTTGTTGTGTGTGGTTATTGAATTTCGTCGTTGAGTACTGTAATTGCTAGGTGTGGTTATTGAGCTTGATTGTTGAGTATTGGTGTGGCAGCGTTCGAAATAGGTGTTATGGACATTGAGTTGTAGGGCGTATAAACAGGTTTGTGGGTTGTATCTGGCATGGACATTTTGCACAATTTTTTTTTTACAAAGGTAAGGATGTTTTACTCAAAGACATTGTAAATGTAGGGATGTTTTTTACTAATATAATGTAAAGGTAGGGATGTTTCTCAAAAAGACAATGTAAAGGTATGGATGTTTCTCGCAAAGACAATATAAAGGTATGGATGTTTCTCACAAAGACAATTTCATGCTAAATTTGGAAGAAGACCCGTTCATGTTCATCATCTTCTCCATTGATATGTATTGTCCATTTACAAAAGCACATTTTAATTGTTCTTCTCACTTTATCCTTATTTACACCCTTCTTAAGCACAAAATGGGGATGAACATCTTAATTTTATCGACCAAATTCATTCTCTTCATATACCATTCCATTTTTTCTTTTTTCTTTTTTTCCCTTTTTTTAAAGATTTACTGCTGTCATGATAAAGTTCAACCAGAAATACATTCATTTCCTCATTTTTCCTTATTTTTTGCAACATCATGTAATTTAAATTTAAATTTTTTCACATTACTTATATTTTTCAGTTGCATAACATTTGAAGAAGAGGAGGTGGGAGTGAAGTATTATTGCAACTGTGACGTTAATTGAGTTTTGGACATTTTATCCTTACATTTTGAAAATAAAAATCTCATTTTATTTGATTTAACGGTGGATTCTAATGGAAAGTGGACGGAAGGACGTTTTGAGCAAGAAAATATAAAAGTAGGGATGTTATGCGCTAAAAAACGAAAGGTATAGATGTTTTCCATAAAAATCTTCAAAGACAAATTACCCGAGATTATGATTTGAACTTTGAGAACAAGTTAAGTATGAAGTACAACAATTAAAGCTTTAATTTCTACCAAATATGTCATGAAGGTCTATAGAACTAATATGCCGGAGAAAAAAAAAAATCTTTTAAGCCTAAGATCTTGCTATGTATTTGAGTATTTTGGTCATTTCAACAATTTTTGTTATGGTAAAGATGAACTACGCTAAAAGTGAAAGGTTTGAGAGTATGTTGTCACATAATTCAATGTGATATTAAAGAATATCTTCATTGATTTTGGTCTCAAAAAAATAAATAAATAAGATTAAGATCCCGTTTGGTATTGTCACCATTTTTTATTTTTCATCTTTTGTGTGAAACTCATACTAACTATATTTTTTATTCTCATTCTACAAAGATTGAGAATCATACGGGGTCTAAAAGTATTGGAGCCGATTGAACTCAACTTCAAACTTACGATACTTGAAGAATCAAATATTAATGTCGTAACTGAAATCGTGTTTATCTGTTTTTCGTTGGATCCAATTTTCTTTCATTCAAGTTTTCTTCTTCCTTCCGTATTTCAGGATCGGGAACATCTTTTTTCCAAGCAAAATCATGAAAACGAAGAATTGATTCTGAAAATCATCTCTTTCTCTAGATGCAGTATGCATGAAGCCCTCAATGATTTTCCATCTCCTTTTTCTCTTTCTAAATTTCTCCTCTTTCTTCCTCTCTTTCTATGCCAGAGGCGGCCTTCATCAATCTAATCAACCAGGTATCTTTCTATTTCAACTCTTGATCCGCACTAAAGATTGAAACTTCATACTTCTTGACTTCGATTTTAAAGAAGCTCTAATGTATTTTCTTAAGTGAAAAATATAGGATTTTTCGTGTTTTGAATTTTATTTAATCAATTTATTTAGTTTGGAGCTTTCATTAACTGATTTAAATTAAAAAAAGCTGCGGAGAATTGTTGATCGTTATGTACATTAATTTTATGATGGTGATCACTATGTGTTTATTGAAAAGTCTAAGGGAAGTAATTATGTGGGGCAACATCTTTTGTATCCGGATACTCAACGTTTTAGACTACCAATTACTAGAATATTTTTAGGCTACATAATAAAAATGTTGTTTTTATTTTTTGGAAAAGTCGAATTTGATTATTTGGTTTCTGGTTTTGTATTGTTAATTATTTTTTATTTTGTAGGTTATGTAGATAACAATTATGGGGGTTCTATGAGGCGGTTATATGCAGAAAACAACTTTCTATCCGAGGAAGAGCACTTTCAGAGACTGTATAAGCCAGCTTAGACTTTTTCTTTTAGATTTACTTCATATTATTTTAGAATCTATCTAGTAATTGTTTTGATTGTCAAAATAACGTTGTTACAGTGAAAAATTAGCTCAAGGCTATATGAGTAATTCGGATCTCGAGAAGGCCATCAAGGCATTTAATGGCCGATGCAGTAACATATCCAGAATATACAGGTAATTGATACTAAGCTTTGTCTCAATAACCACCCTTCAAAATTTGAAAAAAGAGTCTGTGCTTGGTTTCTTTGGCCATGAGGCATATAGAAAATGTGAATGAGAGGTTTCAGCATTTCTTGCAATCTGGTCAGATGCTAAGCTTATCATCTATCACAGGAAAAGGGAAAAAATGTCCGATTCATAATATAGTTGAGGTTATGGTTTTGTTGGGTTTGAGCCCTTCACTTAATAAAATTGTACTAGGCATATACTTTTAAATGAAGACATCTAATCTCCGAATACAAAGTTATAAACCTTATTACACATACTTCATAATTGGTATATTGTAGAGAATGTGAAATCAAGCAACCTATGTTTTTAATCTTTTTATGATTATGTGAAATGCAACACTTTTTTTAATCAAGCTATGCTTGTGGACTCCTTGAACAGAGTAGACTTCAAATAACAATTGCTACAGAAACCATTTCTTTTACAAAACATTTTTTTATTTTATCTAGGCATCCAATGTTTGATTACATTTTTAAACCATTATTGAATGCTCTAGTGTCTTAATGGGTTCGTTTCCTGGTTCAACAGTCTGGGGTTTTGTAAGTGGCAAAGTGCCTATTGTGATAGTGGAATTTTTTGTTATCAAAGAGTGAATAATAATTTTCTTGAGTGAGAGCTTATTTCATTTTAAATGTAATAAAAATTAAGGGGAACATCAAACTTGATCATCTCTTGTTTTGGATATTTATAAAGGAGCAATAATGAACTCAGCCCGGAACTAGTCATCAAACGACTGTGGATACATTCAATTAGTAATATATATGTGAAGTATTGTTTTTAACATTTTTTCTATTGTCTGACACACTCTTGTTTCTCTCTTTGAGGGATTATTGGAATTCACAATCAGTATTGGAAAGAGTGTTCTTGGAGTTCCATTGGTAATACCGCTTGTTCATTAAAATCTGAATGTTTCTCGTGATCCCTTTTGAGTTGATAGTTGGATCTTCTGCACAGCAATTTACTTATCTTTCAGTTTCTTGAATGTAGTGGGTGATGGAAATTTCTGACAGGCCTGGAGAAAAAGAAGCTGAGCCTGCTTTCAAGGTAATGATATCCTACTCATTAATACCTTGTAACTTTGTCAAACCATTTTCCTCTGAAAATTATATCTGTATACTATTCTGGATTGCCAACAGAAACTTATCGATAATAGAGGAAATAATCAAGCAGGACAATTTCATGGAACAACTATGCTCGATCAGTTGATTGCGTGTTCATCTTTTTGTAATTGGAGCTAACTGCTATTAATTGTCGAATTTCAGAAGGAAGAAAGAAATACTTTTACTTTCCAAGAGAACTCATGTAAATTAAGTTTAGTAAATATGCTGTGTGGATGGGTTGCTTATATCATTATAGGCGTGATCCAAGACGACTTTGGAATTAGTTGCCAATTAAGGGTTTAAAATTTAATTTTCTGTAAATGGGATCGTTTGATCTCTGTTGCTCAATTTGTAGAATACGGTGTTTAAAGAATTAGACTATTAGTCGCCGATCAAGTCACAATAACTTTATTGAAAGTAATGAAGTAATGCATTTCATCACCAGTGCCGGAGGAAGTTTTCATATCTTTCTCTAATATACGGAGTTGATGATAAAATTTAAGGATGTGTTGAGTTTTATAGAAAGCTCTCAATTTGCCATTTTATGAAGCTGAATTTCATATCACATTACAGAGGAATCAATTTTTTCCTTACTTTCATCACACTGAAGGATGGAGAGGTGATAATAGATTTCCTCAATTTAATTCCTCTTCCAAGTTCCATGCACTCTAGGTTGGGATAAGGTTGTGAAAGATGTTTTGAATACGAAATACTTCATTTTTGTTTTCAGTATTAGGCGAACTTTTACATCTGTGAAATTTTAGAGTAAAAAAGGAGAACATATTGTACTAGCAGATAGTGAGAATTGTGGAAGGAATGCCTGCAAATTTAAATCTATTTCATGTAAAAACTTAATTATAAATTATAAGTGGTAAAGTGGGTCCAAAAAAGAGGTAAACAATGAAGGGAATGAAATTTGGGAGAGTAGAAAGGTCATATAACTCTATTTTTACGAGGCATATTAGTTTATCTGAGTACTGGAAAGGCTTAGAAAAGACAGGCCATATCTTCAAGAAATTGTACGCAACATTCTTTGAACAAGGCATGACAGTGTCGTAAAAGATGTAGGTTTATCCATTTTTTCTGGCGTAACCAAACAATCAAGGGATTAAGGGAAAGGGAGTTTTGAACTTGTTTGGCTTTTCTGATATATCCTTTACTTTCTTCTTCCTCTCAATATTGCATTAGCATTGAGATCCAATATTTTTTTTTTTTTTTTGGATTGAGTCAAGAAATATTAAGAAACATTCATGGCTTTGTGTTAATTTTTTTTTTTTTTTTTTTTGATATTTCTACTTATTGCTTCTTTAAGCAATTAAATAAATTTAGAAATCTTCTGTCTGCACTAAAAGGTACTTTGGTAGTCTGTTGTGGCTGATTTTTATCAATCTTCGTATTCCAGTTCATTGGAAATGTGCATGGAGATGAACCTCTAGGTCGTGAACTTCTGTTGCTTCTAGCAAATTGGATTTGTGATAACTACATGAAGAACCAATTGGTAATGTTATTTTCTTTTCCAACGAACTCGTTATAGTAATCAAACTGTTCTCGAACTCGTAGTTCTTAAATGGCAATTACAATAATTGTTCTTTTGTTGAACTGATGTCGTACTTGGCTAAGATAGTGTTCAAATATGTCACTTCGATAAATATTGTAAAGAACAGGATATTATTTGTACGGATTATGGTACTTGTCTAGCAATCTTTTATATATTTAAAGACATGTTCTTGTAGTTAGATGAGATAAGAAGGGGATAAGGTTTAAATTTAGTCTTTTGAAGCAAATTGAAATGTAAATGATAAGTAGAACTAGTTTGTAATAATAGAATATTCTTTTAGTCATTGTAGGAATAAGGATGTCATTGGAGTCGCTATATAGGATCATGTAGTCCAAAAGAACAATTCTTGTGCATTTAGGTTTGATGATCGTTGCCACTTTTATCCTGCAAGTGGTCGATCGTTTACAAATAATAAAGTAGAGACTAGAGTATCGCCTCACAATGATTGATTATGGACAATTCTTTAATTAAAATTGATTGATTATGGACAATAATATTAAAACCTATGATGCTCGGACTCGGGTATAGGTATCGGGTACGAGTACATATCTAAGTATTGGATCTTTTATTTTCAAAAATGTAGAATATGGGGACATAGCTAAATAGTCCAAATTTCAGACACGGGTACGTGGTTACATTTTTTGAAACTCTTTTTTTTTTTTACTAATCCAAGATGCCTTTTGAATAAACCAAAATCAATTATTCACAAAGAAGGAAATGAGTATTGAATAAGGGGTTAAGACGAATAAAATAGAATTTTTGGGTTTAGTTTTCAATTATGGGAATTACTAAATATTATATAAAATAAAAAATAAGGAACTTGATTGCAATTTGGACTTAGTGGAGAAACATATTTTCTTTTTATACAAACAAATTATCGATACAGAGAGGGAAACAAGGAGAAAAAAGAAGAAAATGGAAAGAAAAAAGAATGAAGAAGAAAAATAAGGGAGAACTTAGCGTCGTTGCCGTTCTCCACCCTTTCAATGGCGACGCTAGGTTTATAAAAAGCGAAAATGGGAAAGAAGAAAAGGGAAAGAAAAGGAAAAGGAAAAAAGAAAGAAGAATAAGCGAAAACGACAAAGTGTCCGGTTGAAACTTGGAGGTCCGACATATATTCCATACCCATGCCTATGTCGAAGGTCTGAGCATCAGAGATTAAAACTAACTTCAACAAAGCACACAATTAAGATTAAGGTTTTAAATTTGAGTTTCCTAGTTAACAACAAAACGATGCAAATTAATAATGGAGAAAGCAAGTATTTAGGTAGATATCGATTAAGAAAATAGTTATCAGTCCAGATGCACTAACCATACTCATGTTCAATTCATATTTTGTTTAATTGTTTTGTTGTCGATCATTAATATTGACATTTATCTATTGAGTACTTGTTAATCTATCCCAAATTATCAAAATTTCCTCTCTCCATTTTTAGTTGATAAAAGAGATGTATAAGAACATATGAACCGCATAATAAGTAGAAATTTCTCAATATAACAATAAATTCATGAAAAGCAAGATTGATTGTTATAATATAAAATCTCTCGATTTGACATGCAATAAATATCATGTAATTTAATTCTCATGAACAAACATGAAACTAAATCAACAATTCAATACGACTTGCCCCTCCCTATGATTTCTCCCAAAAGATGGATTTTGATGTGTTTTTCTTTGATCTTTTATATGTTTCTTTCCTCTCTTCTTTCTCCCCTTTTCTTGACCTAGGTTTTGTCCTTCTATAAGCCTTGAAGTCCCTTAAAAACCGTGAACCAAAATTACCCCAAATTTCCCTTGATTAGGATACATTTTAAAGTCCTGAATCTGGCCAGAACAGGACTGTGACCACAGGGAGCTTCACTGCATACTGCTGCTATGAATAGTCCATAAAATTGGCCTTAAATTCTCATACCACGGTCACATAATGCATTTCTACGACCACAGCCCCTGTTTGCAGCTTTAGTTCGTGGTTTTGTGCAGTTTTAGTCCTGTTCTTCAAACGGGCATAACTTGCGTTCCAAAACTTCGAATTGCGATCCCTTTTTTTTTTTTTTTTTTTTTTTTTTTGCAATGAACTTCAATTCAATTATCTTTTCAATCGAATATCATTTTCCCTGGGAAGAACTTTGTAGAAAATGTTGTGCTGTATTTCCTCACGTACTCCGCAGGTAGGTTCCCCGTATCCCATCCTTTGGTCTTTCTATGCTCCAAATCACTTCCTTTTGCTTCTATCATCATCAAATATGGGGTTTAACCTGTAAACACGATGTATCCACTAATATGAATAGAAATCTGTTCAATTAATTAAATATTAAGTAGATTTAAGAGCCTAGTTAAGTGTATAAATGATTAATAAGGAGGGAAAACTTGAAGAGGATGTATTGCATAGGATTCACATATGTTGTAAGGAATGGAGTAGTATAGAGATCTTATGTGATAGAATGTCACCGATAAAGATATAAGACACATTTTATGAAACAGTTAGTAGACCAGTTATGCTTTATTGGTTTCAGTGTCGGAGCTCTAGAAGACAAAATGTCCATAAGATGAATATGGTAAAAATGTGCATGTTAAGATACATGTTTTGTCATGTTATAAGAGCTAAAAATAAGAATTCTCAATAGACACCGACATGTGAGGTGGCACTAAATGATTATAAACTAATGCTTTAATAGTTTCATTTACAAGAGCAATGTTGCCCAAGTAGAACATACTAAAGAGTGAAAGGTAGGTTGAAATTAACATGGTATGATGCGATGGTACATATTTGGTCTAATTGGATTTTTCAGATGCATGAATTATCAAGCAAAGTGATATAAAAGGATCCGTGTTGTCAAACCAAATTTATTGAGGATATGACTTATTTTTGTTGTTGTTTTTGTTTTTGTATGATGTTCTTGTAGTACAACATTATTTAAATGGTTCAAATGGTATTCATTTGAAATTGAACTATTCACTGCCTTAGTTTACATATATCTTCATTCTCTAGGCATTATCATTGAGATCAAGAGATCATGCTTTCTGTATCTTATATATTCAATGTCCATTTCTGTGTCTAACTTATTTATATAACGGTTCTGCTCACAGGCTACCTTGATTGTGGATAATATCCACCTTCATATACTTCCTTCCATGAATCCCGATGGATATTCACTGAGGAAGCGTGGTAATGCGAACAATATAGACTTAAATCGTGATTTTCCGGACCAGGTATCTTGGTGCATTGTTATCTTACACATTGCAGTCAATATAGGTCTTTTTGAGAAATATTTCCTTCTTTTCAAAGTTCTGCATGTGGTTGGATAGTTGGAGTAAGTTAGGATCTTGAGTGAATAATTTCTTTACCCTTTGAATTATCCCGTTTTAAAAAGTTAATGCTTGAATTAAGAGGATGTGATGAAAAATGTTTCTTGCAAAATAGAGAAAAAAAAAACTGAGATGTACATTTCTTATGCTGTATTTATGTAGTTTACTTTGAAATTGTATTTGACAGATTCAGTACATGATAAATTAGATTGTGCTCTCAGTTCTTTATAATTTTAGGGTTATATTCTGGGGGTTTTTGAATGATTTTACTACCTTGCTTCTTCATTATTGTAATTTTTCTTTATTTGAAGCTTGCATTTAGTGCTGAAGTTTGGAGTTGATTACATTTGACACAGATTGGTGCTGAAAGTCTTTAACCTTGCCGGTTTTAGATCTTCAGGAAAAGAATATTCCTGATGTCAAATTATATTGAGCTTCTCCAAGTATTTGAAATGTTTGCGTCATTATTCACTTCTTATTACTTACAAAAATAATTAGTAATATATTCTTCGCGTCTAGGAAATATATTGAGCTTCAGTATTTTACGACTGATCTCTAATTTTATTGGTTAAAAATTGAAATGTTTATTTCGATGGTGTCCGTTAAACTACCAAAAAAAACAAGGGTTGCTGGAAAATAGAAGAGAAAACAGCAACTTAGTTTTCACAATGAATCTGCCAATGACCCATCAAAATTGTCAAATGGGAACTGGCTGACATTGGCTAATTGGGGAACTGGTTATGCTTTTGTTGCCTATGCAGTATATGTCTTCCCAATCAATTCCCATTTTGAGAACTTTAAGTATACTTTCATTTTTACAATGGTTAGAATTTACTTACTGTTCTTTTTTGAACCTAGTAACTATTATGAACAATTTTGTTTCTTTTTACTGTCTTAAATTGGAGCAACTCATTAAAGAGCATTGACTGACATGATTGACATAGTTCTTTCCTATGAATGATGACCTGGATTCACGACAACCTGAAACGAAAGCAATCATGAATTGGTTGGAAGAGATACATTTTACAGCATCCGCCAGTCTGCATGGGGTAATGGTTCTCCATCTCCTTGCGTTGAAACTTGTCAAGTTTAGCACTGTCACACTCTTGCCCCTTTTCCTATTCTTTCAACTTTTTTCCTGACTCTGTAAAGTTCTATGCATGTGAATATGCAAAGTAGGTGCATTTCGAGTATTATATGCTGCCTTTTCTCCTTTAATAGTGGTCAAGAATCAGATGGTGCCTTTTCTCCTTTAATAGTGGTTAAATGTATGGTATATATGCTACACATGCATCACAATGTCAGTTGAATAAAAAATTTACCCACGAAGCATTTCTTTGCATGTTAACCACCTAACCTGGGATCCACATGTCTATGGAATATGTCAATATGTTACAAGGTTTATGAAAAAAATATGCAAAAGGAGAGGGCTCTGGAGAAAGATCAAAATAATATAATATCTCTTGATATCTATGGCACACAAAAGAGAAAAACATTATAATCAGCTCTCTAATAAAGTTGCTGATCTAGAATTGGTCTAATGATGATGATGAGGTGTGTTCTGTCAAGGGCAGTTTTTTATCTCTTGATATCTATGGCAGACAAAAGAGAAAAACAGTATAATCAGCTCTCTAATAAAGTTGCTGATCTAGAATTGGTCTAATGATGATGATGAGGTGTGTTCTGTCAAGGGCAGTTTTTTGGTGAAATGATTACAGAAAAAATCATAAATATTGATTTATAAATTTTATTCTTTTTTATAATTGTCATCATTTATCAAGTATTTTCTTTGTTCATAGGGAGCACTTGTTGCTAATTATCCATGGGATGGAACTCAAGATAGAAAGTAAGATTTCTATGCTGTTATTTTAATGAATTATTGTGAATAATAGGGCCAGATGCTGAATCTGTTCCGCCAAATCATCAGTTGATGACTCTATTTCTGTGTCCTTGCCCGTGTTTATCTTGATGAATTGCCTGGGTGTCTTATATTATCTGAACATCAATCCAAAAATAGAGAAGAAGAAATTGCTAAATGTCTACCATTCTCATCCTAACCTGTTGGCCTTATTAACTTTATAAGCTGGGTTTTATGGCATCCTTTTTTTTTTTTTTTTTTAAATAGTTCTTCTCATGCTGATAAAGGCTTTCTTTCCTAGTTAATATATTTTATGTTGTAAATTCCTCAATGACCTTTGATTTTTGTTGGTCATATTTTCACATCATTGCTGCAGTATTTTATTGTATTTTATCTGAAAAATTGTTCTCGTGGTCTTTTTGGATGTCGATTAAAATAATTATCAATTGTAACTTGTATGATTTTGCTTCTATTTAAGACTTTAGAGAATGCTGAAAATGGTTTTTTATACTAATACTTTTGGATGCTGGGTTTGTACTCTATTTGTACTTTTTCTGGTATCAAATGTTGAGAACCACCATATGCAATTTGTTATCTGGTATTATTTAATGTTAATTGTTACATGTGTTTCTGTTAAATTTGCTTTATAGAACTTTATGATAGTGCTTCACATTTTTCGAATTTGATTATAAAATAGACCGAGTTACATTTTTCTACAAGTTCCTAAATCTCTTTCAGTTGGTGTTTCTAAAAGTAGAATTTTTTGGTACCTGACATTTACAGGAAAAATTACTATGCATGTCCTGATGACGAGACTTTCAGATTTTTGGCAAGTGTATACAGTAAATCTCACCATAACATGTCTCTGAGCAAGGAATTTCCTGATGGAATTACCAACGGAGCATTCTGGTACAGCCTTGCAGAAGTATATACCATGAAATTTGTATAATGAGAAGTGTTTCAAAATTTTATTAGCTCTCTCGAGGCTTTCGTTCTTATCACTCTTTCTTTTACCAAAGACAGTGCCATCTAAATTGCTAAGGATTTCTAGTTTTCCACTTCCCGTGGTGTTTATTAGGTATCCTATATACGGTGGTATGCAAGATTGGAACTACATTCATCATGGATGTTTTGAACTAACCTTGGAGATCAGTGACAACAAATGGCCTCATCAGAGCGAGGTTATATCTTATTTTGAGTTGTTGTTTGATAATGAGCCTTTATCCAGAATCAGTTATGTTTCGATGAGTTTGTGGGCTGTAGTTACTATTATATGGCTCAGTGAATAATGTTTTTACGGACACTAGTAATTTTCAATCAAGTATTTACTTGTTATTGCTTTAGTTTATTCCATTGCGTTGGCCAATTGTTGAAATTTGCGTTCTGGAGTTCTTTGAAAAGGAAAAATGAACTTCTCAGTTTTGTGGGCAAGTGTTACAAGCTTGAAAGTTAGGGGAATAATGGTATTGATTATAGACATATAACTAAAATATCTCATTGCAAGGTAAATTCTGAAGTCTTATGGCTGACATACCACACAATCCAGGAAAATAACTGCATTTTATGACATGGAATAGCAATTGCAAGATGAAGTTCTAGGCTAGTCATATTTCTTGAGCAATAAAAAATCACTACTCACTTCCTCTTTGACATTTGAGTTAATTGGTCTAAACATCTCTTAAATTTCTTTTAAATATGAAATAGATGGATGATGGCATGCTGATGGAGATCCTATTAGATATATCATAGGAAGACTTTCGAAGCTTGGATTCTTATTTTTGGAAAAGTAATTAGGGTTTATTTTATAGATTTTCTAGTATTTATGTTATTTTTTTTAGTTAAAACCCTATCTAAAATACGGCTTATCCATTGTATTTTAGAGACATGATTATTGAATAAAATCTATATTTCTCTCCTCCAATTTCTCTCTCTTTCTCTGTTCTCTCTTCCCTTTCCCCTTCCACTCTCTCTCTCTCTCTCTCTCTTCTGTCTTCTTTTGATCATGTCCGCCGTCACATGCTCTTTATGTCTTTTGCTAGTGATGTATCTGCAATAAGTTGAGGTCATTTTCTTGAAAGCATTAAAATGTTTGGGCATCTATGCACTATTAGCTTTCTTATTTTTCTTTTGATTTAGCCTCCATTTGGTGAACTTTATAAATCATTTATAAATAGTCAAACTTAATTTTCAACCACATATTCCAATGGATCCACGAGTAGTATCCTCTCATCCATCACTCATTTGTATCTATTTATAAATTAAAACGTTTAGGCTTAGTAATTGGGATATTATTTTTTTTGTTTTTCCAATGGTATCCGCATTTTGTATCTCAGCCTTACTCCAGGTTTTGGTTTTGCAGCTTCCAACCATCTGGGAATATAATAAAATGAGTATGTTGAATCTTGTTGCAAGTTTAGTGAAGGTATGTTTTTCTGCATAGTTTCCATACGTTAATTCAAATTGTACTAGTTCGAGGGAACATTCATGTTATTGAGAATTTCTCCTTTTCCTTTTTCGTTCATACTTTCGCAATTATGGTAAAAAAAACTTCAGTGGAAGTGGGGCCACTTTTGGTTAAATTATCACAATTTTGCTGTCATCACATTCATTGAGTTTGATTGTGTCTAATCTCCTGGGTGCTTCTGGAAATTGAGAAAATTTAATGCCCCAGTGTGGGGAGCAATATTTCGGCAGAGAAATAAGTTTTAAGGTAGTTTCAGAAATTTGAAATTTTTAACAGGCACTGGTGGATCAAGGCGTTCAGTTTTGTGAAATTTTGGCACCAATATATTGTCGTAATGTTGTGCATCTCTAACCATATAGACAGAGATGAAGCTGAGACGGACACTTTACGGATCTATATGCTAGCAACTAACAACTAGCTACTTATTTATCCCAATTAATGTCGTTTTCATGTATTTGTACAAAGAACTTATTTGTCCCAATTAAGCCCTGGCAAAGGAAAGTTGTGGTAGGTTGACTGCGAGCATAGAACTTAGTCACATCTCATGACATGATACTTCTATACATTTGTAATATTTGTATGTAGTAGTCAAAAGCAAGATTTCCCCTCATGTTATTGATATATGCTTCATCATATAGACAGGAATACATGGAAGAATAGTTTCATCAGATCATGGTAGACCCTTGCCTGCAACAATAGCTATCAGGGGAATAAACTACACGGTATGATCAGCCATTTTTTTTCGCTTGTAGGCATTAAACAAATCAGCGAAAGCTTTGTTTTATCTGCTTTACCGATTTATTAAATGACCTTCTTTAAAGTGATTTCTAAGTGACTTATCATCTACTTCAGGATGTTACACCCTCTTGGCACTGTAGCTTGACTATCATTGATATAAAGAAAGGAGCTAACCTTGTCCCTTTTTCTTGGTGGACAAATCATATATTTATCTCGACGATGGACATAAATGAAAACACACATCCATTCTCTTCGTATTATTTAATATGTCAGTTAATAAACATAAATCTACATTGAATTTATATACCAACTAAATTCCTGGTCCCGAACTTCTTACACCCTACTTTTAGTAACATTTTAGGGGAAATCCTACATGGTTATGACAGAAAACTTTCAATGTATATATATGTGAAATGTATTCATATGTTATATGTATATTGTGTAACCCATCAATCTTGTCAAAGTATGTAGATATCATATTCGGTAGTATTAATAATGTTAGTGTAAGCCTGATGCTTACTAGTTCACCAGCATATAATAGCTTTTTCGAAGATGAGGTGGATGTTGGCATGATTTTTCATTGAAAGTAAATCCAATGTTATGATATTTTAACATGCTAATGTAGCATATGTAAATCATTAATGACCCCACCCCCCTCCAATTCCTTAAGCTATTGTAACATGGATCTCTCTTGATGTGATAAAAAAATTAATATTAAGTGCCATTAATGTTCCTTACTGGGAGAAATGAGTGAACTAACATGGAACATGGAAATATATTAGTCTCTGAATTCACAAAATAATAATTAATCTTGAAGATTATTTCTTGCATAAAACTACCACTCATCGAAATGTCTTGGTACCACCATTGCCTCAGTGCTGTGACACTATATTTGTCTTACGCTGCAAAGATAATATTCCACCATCACCTTAGTGCTGCAGCACTACAACCTCTGAAGATATGCTCCCTACATTCCTCTGTAGGCATTTGGAAAGGTCTTTGATTCTTAATTGAATATAGCCTGTGTTCATGTTGGTCAGTTCTTCGGAAATTGATTTGTTGAGGCCTGCTGGCATTTAAGCCTATGTTTGGCCCCTATTTTTTTTTTTCAAATATTTTCTTATTTTTTACCAGATCGAAAATATTTTCTTATTTTTTAACCAGAATCTGCATTCACCAGATCGAAAATATTTTCTTATTTTTTAACCACATATTCTCCAAAAATCACTATTCAAAAACACATTTCCTCTCAAATAGGGGCTTAATAAGCATTTGATAGTATCTATTGCAAGTCCGGGATTGAGCCTTGGGACATGACGGTGGACTGTACCTACACATGCTTTACTCCCAATGATTTTAGTTGAAATATATAGCTTTTCATAGTACCAACTTGTAGTGTTATTATTATTGGGGACTAAGATGTAGGTAGGTCAACTTGTATATATTCTAACAATTTCTATCAATAAACTATTCTACATGGTATTAAAGCTAAGGATCCCGATCCCTAGCTTTTGCAACAGTTACTGATTCCGGCCAGCTACTGATTCCGGCGCAACTCACCTGCGCGCCACCAGCGAATCCTATCGCGCAACCCTAGGTGCGATGAGCAGGGGACCTTGGCGCGCGACCATAGGCGCGACTCTCCCTGCGCGACGCGACTATAGGCGACCACCTTCCGGCAGAACCTGGGTCCGCGCGCGATTGATGGTCTTCCAACTGCGGTTTGTGTTTCTGTTCACCCAGTTCAGTTTCGGCCAGCAGCTTTGGTTCAAGGCTGTGGTTTCGCTGGGTTCAAAGCTTCCTCTGCTAAGAGTTATTCTGAGTTTGAGCGGTCTCCTTTAGCTGGGTTTTTGGAAGGCAGATTCTTCTTATTGTTTGGTCAGTTCTTGTTGTTTAGTGAGAGATTTTTCTCTGTCTTGGTTGAATTTTGTGAAGTTTCTAGGGTGGTATTTTCCAGCTCGTGCTTGCCTTTTGATTGGATCACTTCTTTTTCAGCTTCATTCGGCTGTTTTCCACTGGTCCAGTTCGTGCTGTTCTTCGGGTTCTTTGCTGAAACTGTATGTATTGTGTATGTATAGGTGCTGGGTTATTCAAATTTGAGTTTGGCTTCCACCGTCTGTGAGAAAAGGTCAATCCTGGAAATGCTCCATTAGTTGTTGGGCAACTCCTAGATGATGAGTGTCCTGAAGATTTCATTAAAGGCCTGATTTTATCTTTTATCTGTTTGTTGAGTTGTTTGGCTATGCATTTGCTCTCATGAATACACTGATTGGTTTTTAGGCTTCTGTGCTATTGTTTTTTCTGTGTGGTTGCTTCGTGTCGTTCTTTTGCATGAGAACGTGGACTATATTTGTGCCTTCTGTGGTTGGTTGTTACATTATTCAAAACAATTTGGGATAATGACTGCTAACAAAGTGGTTACATCGTTAATTCATGAAATATCATCTCTTGGAGAAGGTAGTTTTGGGTTGTAATCTACTTCTACAATATCTGATTTTTGGATTATAGATTCTGGAGCTACTGATCATTTTACCTGTAATCCCTCTACATTTGATTCCTTGACAACCACACTTGTTCTATCTGTTCGGGTGGCAAATGGGACTCCTGTCAAAATTATTGGAGCTGGAAATGTCTCGTTTTCACCTACTTTCTTTCTCTCATCCATTTTACTTACACCTACATTTTCCACCAATCTTTTATCTATTAGTAAAATTACAAAGGATCTTCACTGCTTTGTCATCTTCTCACCTACTAATTGCATATTTCAGGACAATCGAACGAAGATGACGATTGGCACTGGTAGAAAAAGAGGGGGGCTTTATTTCTTAGAAGGAACAAAGTGTTTGCAAACTAAGGATAGTCATGGCCTTCAAGTCGTTAGCAAATCCTCTTCAAGAGATAGGATCCTTTTGTGGCATTGTCGATTAGGTCATCCTTCATTTCCTTACTTAAAATACTTGTTCCCAAAATTATTTCAAAATATTTCTAATTCTAGTATGCGGTGTGAACAATGTATTTTTGCAAAAAATCATCGTGTCCCTTTCAAAGTCAATTTTAATAAAAGTTTTGTTCCTTTTACTTGTGTTCATATTGATGTTTGGGGGCCTTTCTCCATACATCTACTACGGGTCAAAAATATTGTCTCTTTCATTGATGACTGTACCAGAGTTTGTTGGATATATTTATTAAAATCTAAGGGTGAAGTCGGACTTGTTATTCCAAAATTCTTCAAAATGATTGAGACACAATTTCATACATAGGTGAAAGTTATTCATTCTGACAATGATTGTGAGTTTGTAAACCAAAAAATCGACACATTCTTGAAGTTGCTCTGGTCTTATGCTTTACTATGCACGTTCCAAAACGTTTTTGGGCTGAAGCGGTAATTACTACAGTCTTTCTCATAAATCGGATGTCTGCTCGCATCATTGACTTTCAAACTCCCTTAAAAATGTTATCAAAGCTTCACTCTATTCCCTCTGCTTTAAATATCTGTCCAAAAATTTTTGGTTGTGTGTTATGTTCACGTGTACTCTCATCTCAGAGATAAATTTGATCCTCGAGCCCTGAAATGTGTCTTCCTTGGCTACTCTAACTCCTAAAAGGGCTACAAATGTTTTCATCCCCCCTACGGGAAAATACTATGTTTCTATGGATGTGAAATTTTGTGAGACAAAATCATTTTTTTCTGATGATGTGTCGTTAGTTCCTCTTCAGGGGGAGATTAGTAGTGAGGAAGAGGAACAAGAGTGGTTAAATGAAAAGAAAGTGCGAATTTTTGGTAAAGAGGGGGAATCCCAAGTTGAATCCAAAAATGAAATTCGAGTTGAGGATGATAGATTACCTCGCTTGTTCCAAAAATGTTATACAAGGAGAAACTTAGACGACAATGCTTGCACTCCAATACTATCGTCTTCAGATCAGGATAGCCTTCCTGTTGATACAGTGTCATCTGATTCTTCGGAGATTGAAAATGAGGTACCTACTATGCTTACTCCTACTCCTGTCTCTATTTCTGATTCTAATCAACCAGCTTTAGATATTGTTGATACTCAGGATAGGAGATATCCCCTTCGAGCCCATAATAAGCTTGATAGGTTTGGTTTTTCGAAATCTTCTTCCAATGCTATCTTTCCCATAACTGATTATTTCTTATACCATCGTTTATCTCAAATTAACCTGACATTTGCCCTCCAATTGTGTTCTGTATCTATACCTATCAACCTAAGTGGAAATCTGCTATGGTAGAAGACATGAACGCTCTCCAGAAGAACTCTACTTGGGAAAGGTCTTATTACCACCAGGAAAAAGAATTGTAGGATGTAAGTGGGTGTACTCATTAAAATTCAGGGCAAATGGAGTTGTGGACAGGTATAAGGCTAGATTGGTTGCCAAAGGGTTCACACAGACGTATGGAATTGACTATCAGGAAACGTTTGCTCCAGTAGCTAAGATGAATGCTGTTAGAGTCATCCTATCTCTAGCAGTCAATCTTGATTGGCCATTGAGGTAATTTGATGTTAAAAATACATTCCTTCACGGTGATTTGACAGAGGAAGTGTATATGGATCCTCCTCTTGGTTTTACTCCTCCAGGAGGTAATGTGTGTAACTTGAAGAAAGCCTTGTATTGGCTAAAACAATCACCAAGGGCGTGGTTTGGAAGATTGAGTTGTTCAATGAAAAAGTATGGTTTTAAACGGGCCTTGGCTGATTATACTCTTTTTTATAAAAGAGATGGTCATGATATTACTATGCTCATTGTGTATGTGGATGATATGATTATTACAGGTAGTAATCCTAGTGAGATTGAGAAACTCCGAAGCCATTTGACAAAGAAGTTCGAAATGAAGAACTTAGGTACCTTGAAGTATTTCTTGGGCATTGAGGTATCACAATCTCAGCATGAACTTATCCTATCCCAACGCAAATACGTCCTTGACCTCCTAGCAGAAACTGGTATGTCAGCCTGTGTCCTTGTTGACACACCTATTGAGGTAAACCATGACCTATCTATCTATCCTGATCAGATTCCTACAAACAAAGAGATATATCAGAGATTGGTGGGGAAGCTGATTTATCTAACTCACACGAGACCTGACTTGTCATATGCAGTTAGCGTTGTGAGTCAATTCATGCATAACCCCAGTGAGCAGCATATGAGTGCAGTTAATCGGATTTTGGCATATCTGAAGTCTTCCCCAGGCAAGGGCATTCTGTACTCAAAAGGGGGACATTTAGATATTATGGGCTATACGGATTCTGATTTTGCTGGATCGAGGTTGGACAGAAAATCCACATCAGGACATGTTTCATTTGTTGGGGGTAATCTTGTGACTTGAAGAAGTAAGAAACAGAATGTGGTCTGATTATCTAGTGTTGAGGCGGAGTATCGTGCATTGCATGATGCAAATACCAAGCTTACATGGTTAAAACTTCTACTTAGTGAACTTGGCTTTGGTCCAGACAAGCCTATGTTACTTTTCTATGATGATACTGTTGCCATTAAAATCGCAAACAACCCCGTACAACATGATAGAACAAAGCATGTTGAACTTGATAGGAGCTACATCAAAGATAATCTCGACTAAAAAAATATAGAGGTTCCATACATCAAGAGGGTAGAACAACTGGCCGACGTAATGACACAAGAAGTTGCTAGTGGTCCATTTTATACAATGTTATCCAAGTTGGACATACGTGATATCTATGCACCAACTTGAGGGGGGAGAGTTGAAATATGTAGCTTTTCATAGTACCAACTTGTAGTGTTATTATTGTTGGGGACTAAGATGTAATTAGGTCAACTTGTATATATTCTAACAATTTCTATCAATAAACTATTCTACTATTTTTCCCAACTATTCTTCAATTTTGGATAACACTTGCATCCTCTATCATTAGTTTTTTCCCTCCTTTTTTCCCGGTCATTTTCTTCATTTGTGGCCAGTGGCCACATCATGTTCAATTGAGATTAAAGGTATGATAATTGGTGGGAGTGACTGGTGAGAGATTGAATTAGGATTTTTGGGTTTTCTGCAAAATTGTTAATACATGTGTACTAGACAAGGCAGGGGCGGGGGGTTGATAGAAAGAGAAACTGTGAACACTTACAGGAGTTGTAGGTAATTAGCTATAGTATCAGAAACGATGTGTTATGTAATATTTAGTTGTTTTGGGGAGTAAACGGTGAGTAGTGTTTTGAGCTGGGAGGAAAATGTCCTTAAGTACCAACTAATCATTCACACCCATCACCTCTGGGAACTCAGGAGCTATTATTGTTTGGAAATTCTCTTCATCTTTAAATCCATCAGCCTCAGCCTCAGCCTCAAACTAAAATTATCCTTTAGAAAATGGCAAATGAAACCTTAACCGGAATCTGGAATAGAGAATGGGATTCTCTCCATAATATTTTCCGACTATTTCACCTCTTTACCTTCTTGAGAAAGGAAGGTATTTCTACAGAAAAAGAAGGGTGTACAGGACAACATTGAAAAGAAAAACAAGGCTCAAGGAGGATTTGTTGTTTATGCCTAGTTTTCTAAAATTCTCACAGCTCATTGGGATTTCAACTTTTTTTTTTCTTCTTTTGATTCATGGGGTGGGGGTAAGTGTTATACACTTCCTGATTTTTTGAGTTCAATGGATTGTTGCTACATTTTCATAAATTCCATAATTTATGAAGTCAAAATGTAACATTCTGATTGTAGTATTTTTGCTACTTCAGGAAACTTGCATGCTCGATCTGACTCTTGTTCTAGTGATAATTTCTAATAATTCATTCTTTGACAGATTCCAGCCAGTAAACCATTTGCTGATTACCACCGGTTGCTAGCTCCCAGAGAGAAATATGAAGGTGCTGACATGAAAAGAAATTTGAACTTTCACTCCTATATTCTTAATTTCAACTATTGTATCCTTAAACCTTGCCATTCGCTGCAGTTATTGCGACAATGCCTGGATACAGATCAAAGAGCGCCTGTATTGTACTAGGAGAAGCAGCAATGACTATAGATTTTGTTCTTGATGTTTTTGATCCTGAAACCACTCAATCGGGCAGTCAAATGTTAGTCGACTCCGATTGTTACTTCGAGAACAAAACGAGTCTTAAAGTTCTCGAGCTTCTTCCGAGGGCCCATTTGGAACTTTCAATAATCTTGATTTTAATTTTGATATTTCTTTGCTACTTAATGAATAGGAAAGTAATATCAAATTATCTATACCAAAGACAAAGCATAGGGCCAAAACGGCCGGCTGTTGTATGAAGTTCTGTTATACTTTTTATAGAGGAAAGGTCCCAAGTTATAATTTATATATCCTGTGTTCGTATGTGTCTATCATATGAATAGATGATTATAGATTTGCTCTATCATTTGTCATTCTATTGAGGTCGCGTCACATTTATGGACGATATTTTGCATAGGTATTGTTTGATGAAATTCTTAAAACAGACAAGATCATTGACAAGTAATAGATTTAGTGAGCAAAGAGTATTGTTTTCACGAATAATAGATTTTAACTTGAATTGTATCGATTCGAAATCAAACACTAATGTAACAAATTAGATGAATAGATTGTTGTTTTGAATAGATACTACAAATATTATTCTAATTTCTATCTAAACGCACGTGAAATGATTTTAAGAAGATTATATTTAAGAAGAGTGTTTTAGAAATGTCACTTCGCCAATTGATATCTCATTTCAATTCTTTAGTTTAGTTTGTGTATAAATTGACAATTGACAATTCAATTTTGTTCAACTATCTTTTTTGAGGTAAGTTAAACCTATTTCTAAACATGATTGGAACTGTTCAATTCTGAATTCAAATACTTAGAAATGTATAAAGTTGCATGATTGTCTATTTTGATTGCATAAGTCATAAACAATTATTCCTAACATTTATTGAACTATATGTTGATTATGACAATGTGCTAATTCTATTTTGAACCTCCCGAAAACAAAATAAGTCAATTATTATTGTGATCAGACATTTAAATAAGCAATAAGAATATGATATCCATTAATCATACTAAAAAAAGGGTCTTTGAATTAAAATAGTAAAACAAGTTTGTCCTAGCATGGTAATGATGAAATTACAACAATAAGATTTGAATATTCATCACCCAGAAAAAAATGTTTGCAAAGAGAAGAAATAGAATCAGTTTCGTCTCCTCGAATTCCTTCAAACAAGCCTTCAATTGATTCTGGATCATCCCATGCTTTTTGATTTTCAATTCCTTTCAATTTCATGCTATGATTCTTCAAACTTTTGATATTTGCCTTGAATCCCTCCTTAGCCTTCTTAGCATCCCAAATTAGGTTAAATTAGGAATGTAAATTTGACTCATCGACCGCCCATGACTCAGCCCGGGCTCGGGTCGTGGCTCGGAAGAACCAAGCAGAGACTCGAGTCGATCCCCATTTTGGGACTTTGGCTCGAGCTCGAGATGAGCCACATGGGCAGGCCCATAATAAGTCGAGAATTAAAAAATAAAAAAATTTAAAATTTAAAACAACTGCGCTTGCTACCTTAACAAGGCAAATTTAAAAATTAAATAAATAAATAAATAAAATCAAAAAATGAAATATCGAGCCGGCTCGAGCTGAGCCTAGATTTTTTGGCCGAGCTGGTCAGGCCAAAAAGAAAAACTCGATGAGTTTTTTTCTTGAAGCTCGAGCAACTCGTTGACATCCCTAGGTTAAATCATTGGCCAAGTTATTTTCTAAAAGATGGATGAAATCAAAAGAAAACAATGGTAAACAAATTTTTTCTATCCGCGCTTCGGAAGGTTTTGTAAAAGAGGACCCAACCTAACGTCCAACTTTGAATGATCTGTCCATAGCCCCCAAGGCACATCTCTAAGTGGTAAAAAAGAAGAGTGAAGAAATCCAGCTTTACTTGAGGTTGTCGCGTCAATGGTTTAAATCTTGAAATATGGATTTGGCTCTTGGGTAAGTACAAGTGTACAAGTAGCCTTCCACTTTATATCTTTGGAGACATAACCTGCGATTTACCTCCCTCACGATGCTCCAAGAAAAGGGTGATGTGGGACTCTCAAGGTTGAAGTTCAACCTTTTGAAAGATCTGTCTATGTCGGAGGCATGGGCCTTCTAATATTGGGTGGAACCCACGGTCTTTTACCATTAATTCATGGTAGCCCAATTTTCTCTCTCTACACGTCCTAGTTTTGCCCTTGCGATGGCGAGGGCAATTGCCATGTGATGGCAGAGGGTAACTTTTACCCTTATGCAAGTTGATCCTCGATTTCATTCCTTGAGTCTATTCAGGTCCCTTGTAATTGCAATCCAAGTCCTTAATATTCCAAATTATATTAAGGTTGTCCCAATTTTCTAAATTATGCACAAAATATGTCCTTTGCACCAGATTTTCGTTCATTTTCACCGAAAGCTCGTCCAACATTGAATTTTATCAAAACAAACAATATTTACCCGAGATTAAACTATAATTCTCTACAAAGTACTCTCAAATATTCATATTTGGCGACCTAAATAAGTTAATAAAATACACTTATTAGATAAGTGAAAAACGTTGCACAATCAATTTTTTAATTTATCTTCAATGGGCGAGTGTTTTATTTATTTTAGCTGGACCCACGTCTCTATTTTGGCCAAGATTATCCTATGAGCATTTTATCAAAAATATAAAACATAACTATATCGCAGAACTGATATTTTTAACCTTATATAAATCATCTTATAATATCACACAATTCATTTAGTGTTTCACTTTCGTCCTTATGAAATATAGTTCTAATGTAATTCTTGTCATTTTGTTTCCATGAATTTAGGCAGCTTGTATAAATCTCGATACAAATTGTGTAGCAAAGTGAAATGCATAAAAGTCATAACACCCATTGGGAGTCTACTAATAGGAAATTTGTACACGTCGAATTCAAGACGTGCACCACAATTTAGTAGATCTCTTCTTTGTAATTAATTACCATTTTTTCAATACACATCTGATTAAGATGATGAATAATGTTATTTAGTCCCACTGAGATTATAATCCCAGTCTATTTGTCTAAGAATTGGTAAATATGTTGTGGGTGTATTATCTAAGGAAAAATGATAGAGGGGAGGGTAGTTGCAAAATCTTTACTTGCCATACGAGTTTCAAATTCATTCGCAAAAATCACGAAGGATTATGCATCTCAGCAACATTGAAAGCAAGCTTTAAGTGTAAATTTGTTAGAATATAATATTTATATTTAGTAGTTACCATTATTAAATATTTAGTTTGATAGTTGTCATATTTAAATTTATTGTTTTTCCATATTTAGTTGTATTTCAATTCTATATAATAAAAAAACCTCTCATATTGAGGGGCACCGAGTATTATTGAATAAATCTTAATATGGTATTAGAGCGGAATTAATTTTCTTTGTGGTTAAACCTGCAAGCTTCCGTTTCCCGCGAGCGACATTGTGCCGCTCATCTGGCTGGCAATATTTTGTTATTCTTCTTCCAATTTTCTTGCTCCCATTCAATTTTTCTTCTTCTGATTTTCTTTTCAATTTTCTTGTCCCGTCCAATCTCCACTCATAGTGCTTATCGGGTTTACAACTTAGAACACAAACGACTCCTCATCTCTAGGGACGTCACTTTTCGTGATCCCACATCAAAACTCCATTACCCCTTCACGTAAGTCGGTTTACAAAGAGGGGATTTCTTGGCTTGCATACTTTTCTTCAAATTTCTACTGTATGTATGCCATCTGTAAGTATAAATTGATGTCGCTACAACTGTTCTAATGTTTTTGGTTAACTTCTGATTGAAGATGTCTCATCCGAGTGGAGGCAATTAGATGTCTCATTCGGGTTGTGGTGTTTCGGTTTACTCCTAAAATCGGAGAGGTGTGGTGGCGGTTGAAAGATGCAAATGCCAAAGTGAAGAGGCGGGAGACAGATATCAGTGGGTCGATTGCGAAACAGTGGTCAATCGATGGAGGCAGAAGGTTCGAATCAGTAGCTAGTGGAAAAGCAGAGAAATCGATGGTGCTAGCCGACGACAAGACCTGTGGAGAAGATGGCAGATGCCAATGGCTGGAGTTTTGTGTGGTTTTTGAAGGGCACAAGTGCAGGTGACATCTTGGCGTTGTTGATTGGATTGGCCGACGGTGTGGAGCGACTGTGCTTGATAGGGCTCCCTCGATGGTGGGGTTTCTTGCCGTCGGCAACTCAATTGGGCAGTGACGAGCTTTGCCTAATTATTTTGGTTATTTATTGGGCTGTTCTGAATAAAAAATTATTGGGCCTTTACTTGTTTGTTGGGCTGAGATCTTTGGTTTTGGGTTTGTTAATTGGATTGTTACTCTCTGTGTGGGTAGTGGACTCGGTTTGACAGAATTGTGGGCTAATTTATTTGGGCTAGCTGTTTGTATGGGCTGGTGGTTGTGGGTTTAATTGGCTTAGGTTTGTGGCGGTTGATAATTTTGGGTTGTTTGGACTAGTTTTTGGGCTGCTTCATAAAAAAATAAAAAAAAAAAAAAAAAAAAACTCAACAATCTGCATTCCATGTCTCTCTTTCCTCAACAAAAAACGAATTTCTTTTGAAAATTCTTCTTGGCTCTCTTGAGTGTTTTTTGAAGTGGTTGAATCTTTGATTCTCTTTCGTCATAACTCAGCCTTTCGGTGTGGGTTTCTTCTGTTCTCTTGCCTTTCGAGTACGAGTTTCTTCTGGTCTCTTTCGTCATAACTCAACCTTTATGGTGTGGGTTTCTTCTGATTGTCCACGATTAACAAATTTTTTTATCAACGTGTGACTCTTCGGTGTATCTCGTATGGTGCGAGTATTCGATGTTTTTGAGACGATTTGTTAGCGTTATCCGTTTCTAGTTGGACTTTGATTCTTTGCTAGGAATCATATCGAAGTTTGACTCAGTTCTTGGGTTTGAAGTTGAGCAAGATTGAGTTCTTGGTTTTTGGATTTTTTGAAGATGATGACTCGACATCGCAGCTAGCTCGTAATGGCAAATTGATGTTTTTACCGACAACAATTTGAGGGGAATATTAGAATCTAATCTTTATATTTAGTAGTTATCATTATTGAATATTTAGTTTGATAGTTGTCATGTTTAAATTTATTGTTTTTCCATATTTAGTTGTATTTCAATTCTATATAATAAGAAAACCTCTCACATTGAGTGACACCGAGTATTATTGAATAAATCTTAACAAAATTATCACGAGGGATAGCCAATAGAACTGAATGTGTTCAGGGATTTGATTTTCACCAATATCTAATTTACATAATTAATTATTTAGAAATTCATCTCACGAATTTTTTCGATATATGCATATATATATATATATATATATATATATAATCAGTTTCATCAGACACAGGGAGGGGAGAACAAAACAATCAGAACTTGATGGCTGCTATTCACTCCAGAATTTGAGAAACACTGGGGAGTCTGTCTATCAGACTCCATAGGCTTACTGCTTAAGTTCCTATTTCCACAGCCCCACCAGGCCTAGCCTCCGAATGCGCATAATCTATTGTCAATTTTCAACAATATTCACGTCTAAGAGTAACTTCTCTAAACTATATAAGCCGAAGCTCTAGTTGTACAATTGTGATCTTGTATACCATCTAAAATACTCATCTATGAGGACGATGGATGCCAACTTAGAGTACTAAGACAGGTGAGCTCGACTATCTCTTACACTTCATGGTCAAAAAGATATTTATAGATCAAAGCACATAAACCACCAACTTCTCCCTTTCTATTCCTCAATAGGCTATTTTCATTCATTAACTGTGCAAAATTAAAGGCCTAGCTCAGTTCATTCCATTAATTGACCCTAAACTAATAAGAGCAACAAGCTGAATGCTTGAGTTCATGATGATTGAAAAATAAGCCGACGACTCATGGGGTGCGGCTAGCATTGGTGGCAAACTCAAATATTGTGTAACTAAATTATTTTTAACAATCGTCCGTGCTTCCTGATCTAAGCGATGTCCAACCTAGTGACAGCATTTTATGTTTTTCACATATTACCAAACTGGTCTTGGTGTAGGAAATTAAATTAGGCCTGTTTCTCAAGTATTTCTTTGTTCTATGTAAAAATAACAATACAGCTTCCCTTCGAAAAATAACAGCAATACAGTTTCTACCCTGACGTATTAGATAGAAAATGCGGTCATGAAATTATTAATCTTTCATTGCTAAATCCAGCAGTAATTAAGATGGCCAATCGAAGTTCTAGACTACATTCCAGTATCTGTTTTTCCTCTGGTGAAAATACATTTATAGTTACACTTGTCAACAAACCTACAGCAATTTTTTTATTTTTTGGTCGGGGGCGGGGGCGGGGTTCAACACCGAGAGGGGTTTAAACCCCTCACAAGTGAGTAATGCGTGGAATCTTCTGAACAGTGTTAATATGATCAATGAATTGTTGGATGTATGAGATAAGGATTGATGAAGAAGGATTGGATATTGACCAACTTATGGTCCAGAGGCAAAATGTCTCAAAAAATCGGACTCTAATTAATGTTGAAGTTAATGGAAGCAATAGAAGGGACAGCTTTTCAACGTGATATGACAAATGACTTTCTCGTAAATAAGCAGACGATGCAGAGGGACTTAAATACAGCCAGAACTAATTTCTGGGTTTCTAGATTTCACAAAAACTATAGCAGAAAAATGCGCTTTTGCTCATGTAACAACAAAGGAGTGAAGGACTTAAGTGGGTATTTGAGTCTATTCATATACTCATCTCAAGATAATTCACTAATGTCATCAGTGAAAATAAATAGAAGATATCTAGTATATGACGCAGCCCCCATCTTGATCGAAAAGGATGTTCTATAATTTATACTCCCGAAGAAGCAGGCTTGCCAAAATAATGTACTTCGCTAAACCAAGTTTACACCATAAAAAATTAGACTGCAAAAAACAAATAATTTATAACACATTTCTGGGAAATATCTTAATGCAGTGCGATTCTGAACAGGGATAACGCATGCCAAATATCTAGGTTGCACTTTACGGAAATAGGAAACTCAACACGACACACACGTGGACGTGCTATTTTTCAAAAAGGTAGGACACAAAACAAACAAGGTATGGACATGAACACGTGAAACTTTCTTGTTTCCATCTAATAATTTGGAAAAAAATGGCTGATGTACTATATGGTCCAATCTTTATGAAGACAGTGGCATATGTTAGTTTATTTGAGATGTAGAAAATGAGAGACATGTTATCATCAGCGAATTTACTCATTTGTAGTTTGCTAGGACTGTTTAGATTATTATAAGCAAAAAACTTCCCTACAATCTGCTCATATATAAAGGGGAAACGCTAGCTCTGCAGCTGTTACTTGAGTATCAGAAAATTAGTAACCCCATTTACTGGTCTAAGATAACATAAGAACTTCTATGCATGGTACAACATGCATCCCATCTTCTGTCCTTATTTTGTTCAAATCTGACTCACCACTCACTACATCCACCTTCTGGCTTTAATCTTCCCAAACTTAGGGAACTAACACCAAATTAAGGGAAGATTTACAAGAGGTCAGGTGTAGAAAGATAGGTTCCACGTGCAGGATTTGCTGAAGGAGAGAATGAAAGGAGGCAATGTTTAGAAAGGCTTAACTGGGTCCCTAATGAAGAATTGGTTGAAGGAGTAAACTGGAAAACAGCACAGGCTGTCAACAGTGATGAGCAAAACCATAGAAGATGCACTAAAGAACTCATTAAGCAATCCATGCTCCTCACCAGATATAGTCATGAGAGAAGGCCTATAAAAGAGATCTGAGACTTGTAAAGGCATTTCAAACGTGTACATAATACACCACGTTCACCTTTGTCTTCCATACTATCACCACCTTTTTGCTTGAGTGTTGGACAGTATTTGTCGGGTTACAGCTAGACAAACCAACGCCTCTATTGACACTTGACTTTGGTTGCAGACCCTGATTGCTGGCAAGAGACAGTACAGTGCAGATACAAGCCTTCAAAGAGGAATTGTGGAAGTCTATAAAAGACCTCAACGATTTCAATGAAGTTTTTTTTATCAATCCCAAACTATGTAATACAATCGACGACTTTAATTCTAAGGATAGAGTAGAAAATTTCATCGCAATCTCTAATAATCATTAAAAAAGCTATAAAAGCAATCCATCAGAAACCTAAATCATAAAAGTAAAAGAAAACTCATTAATCCATGGATATCATGTTATTTCATTTTCAATTGGCAAGAAATTACACTTTCCAGAACAAACCAGCAGCCAAATTTCCTAAAAAAGAAACGAAAAATCATCAAACACATTACTGATTCCATTATTCAATCAATCTGTGCTCGAATATAATATTTCTTATTGGCAACTATTATAATTTCTCAAAGAACTTGTCAGAAAAGCTGTTAACTTACCCAAATTTAACTCGAATAACAGAAATCTCAAATAAATATGAAATTTCAATCTTCATTAAGTTGTCCAAGCTCAGCCTTCAATTGCTCAATCTTGAGCCCCATAGCCCTTTGAATAGCGCTCCTCTGGTTATCGGGAAGCTTTTTCAACAGCCCTTCATACATTTCGAGAACTTCATTAACAGAAGCACGTGCGCATTCAGCTTCCTCGTCGAAATACACAGTCTCTTTGGACTCCATGGCCGACTCTATATCCTCTCTCGCCTCTACAAATTTGAGGTTGATTTTATCCACTTCTTTGTCTGCGTCAACACTGTATTGCCTGAAATCTTGGAAGATACTAAAATGGGTCGGTGAATTTAGGTTTGCTGAATGATAGAAATGGTGGGGTTTTTTCAGTTGTTGAGGTACGGAGCCATGGGTAGAGAAATTTTTTAGGGATATCAAGGGAAATGGATATTTGGGTTTTGAAACTCTTCCAAAAGGGTTTCTGGAGAGCAATTTACATAGAGAAATTGACGAGCGCCGGTCCATTCTGTAGGGCACCGAGAGCAAGATCGAGAGAGGAGCAATTGCAGATGACAATTAACTACGTGCTTGTTTCATAACTTCATTAAAATTTGGGGTTTTCATTTATCAGCCCAGTCAAATTAAACATTATTAGTTTAAAAAGACGGACAATTATCTTTTTTTTTATTAGATAGTTGAAAAATACAAAGAAAATGAAAATATAATTTATAAATTACTAAAATATTCTTGTATGTAAAAAGACACAATACCATATTTCCCATTTCAATTTCTATTTAGCCCTAATTCAATTGACTTTCATTCCGTCCACAGTCAAGGTCGACCTCTCTATAAAATTATTCTCATTTTCTTATCATCATCATCTTTACTTCATGAAACCCTAAAATCTACATCACATTCCATTGAAGACTCATTTGGTTGATGGGTAATCAAAACTTGCAATATTTTTGTTGAGTATTTTGAGAAGAAGAAAAGTTATTGTCAAATTTTAATATTTGAACTACTTTTTCCTCATTTTTTCGAATCATTTTTTCATATTGTTGTGATTTGTGTTTATCGTGTTCATTTTTCAATAATGACTTTGAATTCATTTTATCATTTGATTAAAGTTTTGGTATGGATTGCTTCCCTACCTGATCGTATTATCTCTTATTCAAATTAGTTGAAGTGAAATGTATGTTGGTAAATACATGTATGATTATTCTATTTTGCTGTTTTACTGTAAAATATACATTTCATTTTCTGGTATTCATAACGACTTAGATTTCGTTTTTTGCAGTCTATAACAACATACAAGTCGTTATCAATACTGTGCGAAGTTTAATATTGATGAAATTTTGTTATATTAAAATGCAGTTATGGACATTGTAGATATGATATTAACATCAGTTTGTTATCCAACTGATTCATAAACAGGAAGTTAAAGGTGCTTGAAAATGGAAATATGGAGAGAATGGCAAATGAAAAAGTCTATTCTTCGTTCGAAAATAATTTCTTATATAGACTTGTATGATAAAGTTAAAGATGTGTTGAAAGTTGATACAAGTTTACATATTGTACATGTCTAAATTATTGATATTGTGCATTTTCATGTTTTACTGATCCAACCGTAACGACATTATAATCGTTCCTGAAGCACAAAACGACTTTTATATCGTTTCAATAGAAAAAACTGACTGATTCAACCATAACGACATTGAAATCGTTTTTGAAGTACATAACGACTTCCATATCGTTTCAATATAAAAAAACATACTTTTTCTGATTCAACCGTAACGACATTGAAATAGTTCCTAAAGCACATAACGACTTTCATATCGTTTCAATATAAAAAAACACACTATTTTTTTATTCAACTATGATGACATTGAAATTGTTTTTGAAGTACAAAACAACTTCCATTTCGTTTCAATGAAAAAAATTTCACTGCTCTGCTGATTGTTGTATAACGACATTGAAATCATTTCTAAAACACATAATGACTTCCATATCGTTTCAATATAACAAACACACTGTGAACGAATATACATTCTTTCTATCAAAACAACTCAAAGATGATAGAGAACTATGGAATCACAAATGTTCTCACGATTTCTTTTGAGTGGGATTGAACTCGGTCGATGACCTATTTTTGTCGTCCTACATACGACGGAGGTATGTTGGGTGATCGTAGAAGATCGAATATTTCATTTTAAGTAAAATGACATTAATGTTGTTGTATATGAGAAGAAACGATATTAATGTCGTTGTAGTTTTTATTTGAACTGTAACGATTTTCGTCAAATTTGTACTGAAACGATATGGTTGTCGTTATGTTATTTCGTGGGTTTCGTACATAACGATATCATTATCGTTTCACTACAATTTTGACGACATTAATATCGTTTCAGTTTAAACCATAACTGAAATTACATATATATCGTTTTAATTTATATATAACGATATTTATATCGTTTCTTCTAAAAACAGCAATTTGACCGTCCACAACCACCCGACATGCATCAACATATATATAACGATCAAAATAGGTCATCAAGTGGGTTCGATCTCACTGAAAATAAACAACGAGAACATTTGTGTTACCATGATTGTATACAACTTTCGAATTATTCTCACCCGAAGAAAGTATCTTCGTTCGCTCTTTCTAAACCATTCGAGTGGTATCAACCCACTTGATGACTCATTTCGGTCGTCCTACGTATGTTGAAAGCATGTCAAGTGGCTATGGAAGGTCGAATCGTTGATTTTAGCGAAAACAATATATTTATCGTTTTCTATGAAAAGAAATGATATTGATGTTGTTGTTTTGATTTGAATTGGAACAATATCAAATTCGTCAAATTTATACTAAAAAGATATGAAAATCATTATATTATTTCGTAGATTTGATACATAACGATGTCATTATCGTTTCAGTACCATTTTGAAGACATTGATATCGTTTCAGTTTTAATTTTTACTAAAACAACATATATTTTGTTTTAGTTTATATAAAACGATGACTATATCGTTTCTGTTAAAAATAAAGATTCGACCGTCCACAACCACCAGACATGCATTTGACATATGAAGGATGATCGAAATAGGTCATTAAGTGGGTTTGATCTCGCTCAAAAGAAATTATGAAAATATTTGTGTTCTCATGCTTGTATACCACATTTGAACTATTCTGATAGAAGGTATTTTTGTTCCTTCTTTATAAGTCATTCGAGTGATATCAATCCATTTAATGACCTCTTTCAATCATCCTACGTATGTTGAAGGCATGACGGGTGGTTGTGGACGGTCGAATCGTTGTTTTTTAGCCAAAACGATATAATTATCGTTTTCTATTAAATGAAACGATATTTATGTCGTTTAGTTATTATTTGAATTGGAACGATTTCGAGCTCGTCAAATTTGTACTAAAACGATATGAAAGTCGTTATGTTATTTCGTGAATTTGATACATAACGATGTCATTATCGTTTCAATACAATTTTGATGACATTGATATCGTTTCAATTTTAATCTTAATTAAAATGTCATATATATCGTTTTAGGGTATATAAAATGACAATTATATTTTTTAAGGTATATAAAAAGTATATATTGCAAGCTGTGAAAAGTTTACGTGAGAGATGAAGGGGAAAAAATAAAAAATTTAATGGTTGGACCGATGGAAGATTACTTAAAAATATAAAAAAAAAAAAAAAAAAATTATATTTATGGCGTATATAGAATAAAGTGAAAAAATATATTTATGTCACTAATTATTTATATATTTTGAAGTCATAAATTTTGTTAGACATTCAATTCATCTTAATTAAAATTAATCTTTCAATACATAATACATATATAGAATAAAGTGAAATATTTGACTATAATTTTTTAAAATATTCAGAACTCTAGGGTTATATGTAGGTTATTGAATTAAAATAAATAATATCGTTCAATGTCCTGGTGGTGAGAGAAGCATCATTTTTCTTAGAGGTAGAAGGTTCAAATCCTTGGACAATGAAAATTTGGCTATAATTTTTCAACATATATATATATATATATATATATATATATATATATATATATATATATATATATATATATATATATAGGTTATTACACTAAAAAAAAGCAACATTGGTCAATGTCCTAGTGGTGAGAAAAACATCATTTTTTTCTAAAATGTTGAAGGTTCAAATCTTTAGACCTTGAAAATTTGGCTATAATTTTTCAAGAGATATATAGGTTATTACAATAAAATAAACAATATTGGTCAATGTCCTAATGGTGAGGAAAGTATCATTTTTCTAAAATGTTGAAGGTTCAAATCATTGGACTTTGAAAATGTGATTATAAATTTTTCAAGATATATATAAGTTATTGCAATAAAATAAATAATATTGTTCAATGTCCTAGTGGTGAGGGGAAACATTTTTTCCTTAGGGATTCAATGAAAATTTTCTTTAAAATTTTTAGACTCGGTCAACCGAGTTTGACAGGGTCGGGTTGAATAAATTTAGCTCAAAATTCATCATTTATTTGGTTGTAAATGAAAGGGTAAAATGGACATTTAATAATTTTAAATAATTAAGTTTTTTTCTCTTTTAAAGAATTTGGTTAAATGCTATTTAAACAAAAACATCTTGAGTGGTGGCTATCCCAACTCATTCCCCTTAAAATTTGGTGGATATTTAAGACAAGATTCGTAACTTTTATTAATTTTGTAATTATAAAAATTTAATTTATTTATAAGATTCATAATTTTTATCAATTTTTCAATAATTTTCTATCGATTTTTATCAAAATCAACTAAAAACATTTGTTAATATGTTGATTGTGATTGAATTTTAACACTTACGTTAGTTTTGATAGGCATATTAATTAATTCTGAATAGAACTCGTGGTTGATTTTAATTAAATTTGAGTGGTTTGATAGTCAAAATTAAAGTGAAACAGCTCGATTGCAACTAGGGTAAGGACCGTAAGGTTAACGAACCTCCATTGTAATTATCCCCACTATTAATTTTAAAACAGGCAACCCAAAATTTGAAAGTATACAACGAACATTTTTCATCAAAATTCTATTCATTCGTTCTGCCACACCATTCTGTTGAAGAACTTCATGCACTGTGAAGTGTCTAAAGATGCCTTTAGCCCTGCAGAAGTTATTGAATTCATCTGAACAAAACTCCAACACATTATCTATGTGTAGACATTTAACCTGCTTTCCAATTTATTTTTCTATCATTGTTTTCCATTCATTGAAGTCTTAAACACATCACTCTTCTATTTCAAGAAAAATATCCAAACTTTTATGGAAAAATTATCAATTACAGTCAACAAATAAGGAGCATCTCCTCTTGGAAGTACCCTGGCCTGTCCCCAAATATTCGAATGGATATATTCAAGTATTCCCTTCGCGTTGTGTCTTTCTATAGTGAATATGACTTTTTCTGTTTCTAAAAGACACAATACTTACAAAACTTCATCTTACTGGTCTTTTACCCATCAAGAAGCCCCTTCATACTTAATTATGCCATGTCATTCTCACTCTTATGCCCAAGTCGCCTATGCCAAAGTTTAGTAACTTCTTCATTTGTCAAAAAAGAAGTAGAGACTCCTACATCTACTGTAACCGTGGAACCCTTCAAAATGTACAACTGTATAGAGTTTTTCCATCTCTTCATGACAATAAGCGCTCCCCGACTCACTTTCAAAACTAATTATGACCCTTTAAGTCAAGTGAACTAAAAAATATGATATTTTGCTTCAGTTTTGGAATGAGCTTGACGTATATGTGTTCTAATAACACCATCGAACATGCTGATTCTAACTATACAAACTCCGATAACTTTGCAAGGTGCATTGTTTTCCATAATTACTAGATCTCTCGAAAATCTTTCATATATTGTAAACCACTCCCTGTTGGAACACATATGGAAAGTACATGTCAAGTCAAAAACTCATTCCTCACAAGGTTTGGAACCCATGTCAGAAATCACAAGAAGCTCTTATTCACTTTGTCCATCTTCCACAACATCTGCCTACACTGTGTTAACATGTTGCTTTCCTCTTTTAGTAGCACCAGCAGCTTTATTTCTATTTTTCAGTGAATAATAATTAGCTATAATATGTCCATTCTTCTTACAGTAATGACATACTTTCTCTGCATGTTTGAATTTCAATCTGCCCTCATACTCCTACCAATATTCCTATCTTGATTTCTCCCATAAACAATTAGGCCTTTAGCCTTCCCAGATCCTCCAGCAAGATGCATCATCTCCTCCTTGGATAGTAAAGTATCATAGACCTCTTCTACAGTAAAAGTATCCTGACTATAGAGAATAATATCTCTAAAAGTCACATATGATGGCAGCAGTGAACACAACAACATCAACGTCAAGTTCTCCTCATCATACTTAACATCCAATGTCTCAAAATCAACCATGAGTTCTTTGAACATAGTTAAGTGATCATCCAATAACGCACATTCGAGTATCCGGTGAGAAACAAGCGTTATTTCAAGTGCAACTTGCTAGTCTAGCTCTTTGTCATACAAAGTTGCTCAAACTTCAACCACAACACAGCTACACTTTTCTTCTTTAAAACATCCTGAAAAATCTGATTTGATAGATGTAGATGAATTTGGTATTGGACTTTCTGATCCCTGCGCTGTTTTCAACCTGCATCTAGATTGAAGGCATCTTATAAAGCCAAACAAGGTTTCTTCCAAATCCATATGCACAAGAATTGCTTGCATCTTCACTTGCCATAAAGTAAATCTCATGTTTTGATCCAATAACGGAATATCATATTTCATCGTTGCCATGCAGAATAATCACCCTTACTCTGATACCACTTGTTATGAATTGTTCGCAAGATAATGACAATAATAAAATAAACAAAAACAAAAAACTAAGAATACCAAGATTTACGTGGAAACCCAAGATGGGAAAAACTACGGACAGTGAAAGAAAAATTCACTATAATCAATAGCAATTATGTTTACAACAAGATCTCAATACTCTCAACTAAGATTTAAAACTCTGAACATGTTGTATGAATGTTATGAGAACAATACAAGTCATGACTTATATATATAAAACCCTAAAAACCAAGTTAAAGATGAATAAGAGTCCAAAATCCGTTAAAAATGTGAAACGGGTTTGAGGTAGATCGCATTGTCGCTTGAGTGACAGACAATCAATAGGCAAGTAAAGCCTCGTCGCTCAAGCGTCAGGCAAGCGACAACTTTTTGTTGAAAATTTGTTGGTACCGTTCGAGCAGCCAGCTAGCTATAGGCTAGCCAAAATGCAACGACTTTTCTTCTCGATCCATAATTTTGATCTCTTCAATACCACTTCAAATAAGACTCCAATACCCACTAGAATTTGGGTCACATTACAAAAGTTTATGTAGTGTAATTTCCACTTGTCCATAAGGAGTATTGGGTAGGCTTCTATTATTGTTGGCGCAGGCAGCAAAAAGCAAAAACAATGGTAACATTTTTTGAAAAGGAAATAACATAACCTAATTCATTTACTGCTTGTTGGTGAATAGTTTGACTTTTTTTAATTTTTTTTGGATTTTTTTTTTTTTGCATAAACTACTAAACAAAGGGAAGAACACTTAGACGAACATAGAGAAAAGTGGGAGTGCCATTAGGGATATCGAGATTATAGGAAAAGAGCAAGGTATAAAGGTGAAATGGTTCGGTTGGCAAAGTGGAGAAACGAGCAACATAGTAGGTGGATAGGGCGAATTCGTGGAGGGTAACGGTGAGAGGCCGAAGTAGTGGTGCGAGATTTTGGTCTATAGGTTATAAGTATGTCTTCACTTTCATTTTTAGACTGGGAAAGTAAGGTAAAATATATTGATTGCCCTCAATTTATAGGAAAGTTTCATTTCAGTTATTCAAGTCCACTATACATTAATTGCCCTGAATTTATAGGACACTTTCATTTCAGTTATTCAATTTCACTTTGTCTCGATTTTCATCACTAGACTCTTAAGGTCATGCTTGGCCCTAATTTTAAGAATTTGTTACGGGTCTATTGAGACCCGCCAAGTGTCTAACAAAACTAACCCCACGCGTCAGACAAGCTGATTTCACATGACCTAACCGAATTGATCTATCCGAACTGATTGGCATATCCGAACTGAAGGGCCTCCACCCACAGCAGAACCGAACTCATCTGCACTCCACAGCGGATGCAAAAGCCCGCACTTCCCATCCACAACTCGTCACCAACCTGTCCCACCTCGCCTCCACCAAGATCTTCCGTACAAAGATCTGTCCAAGTCAAATCCCTGACTAATTGATAGGACGTGTGGTAGGTTCGAACGGTCAAATCAGCTGCATTCGTCAGAATATTTAATAATTCACTCGCTTATAGGTTGACAGGGTAAGGCCTAGGATGAGACGACTTGTAAGCCTAATTATGGATTGACAAGATAATGCCTAGGATGAGATGACTCATAAGAATCTGGCACCACGTGTTTCCTCATCCAATGGCTCTCCCATTCCCATCTTAGTATAAATACCTCCACATTGTGCCAGAAGAAGGATTCGCAACCTTGACTTTTGATCACTATAAGTTATTTTCTCCCTTGATATATATACACTTTTCCACTTTCGTATTTCCTCAATCACGTCTCGACGATTATCTGACCGTCGATGACCTCTTTAGGGTTGACTGGAAACTGACTTGACCATCGGAGTACTCACGGCCGCCTCCACCCCCACCAGAAAAAGGCCACGAGTGACTAACGACTTGCTACCGTGTGCAGGAGGAACTGACTCAAAGACCTTTATCTGTTGAGGGCTCGGAGATCCATTTTTTGAGGTCAACAGATTGACGCCGTGTGTGGGAAACTTACTTTAACCACGAGTTTTCCACCAAAAAGCATTGCTCGAATATTCGGTTGATATTCTACCTTGAAAAAAGGGATTGTTTCTTGAAAAAGAATTGGAAGCTACGCATTAAAACTCATTTTTTACCACTTTGGACCAAGAGTTCCGACGAAGATGTAGATGTAAGGAGAACCAGGGATATCTCTGAAGAAGAGATCGTCCGAACCAATGTCACGCACCAAAGACCTCACCATCGACACCGCAGAGGTGCCAGGACTACCGCACTACTGACTGCCGAGGTGGCACGCATGGCCGCAGACATGATGTACATTACAGCCCAAAATGCTATCATGCAAGAACTCCTCATGCAAGTGCAAAACCAGAGTGGTTTTCCACTACAGCAAAATCAACAGGCTCAAAGGCGAGCCGAAGCAGAATCCAACAATAAGGCTCATTAGAGTCCCCCTTTGGAAGAGAGGTGGGAATGGATACCTCCCATTATACAACTGCCCCGATTGATGGCGGCCCTGCTAGAGAGAAAAATTTCCCTCCTAAATATGAAGGCGACCATAAAGGTCCTCTAGTGTTTTTGACCGAATCGGATAGACGCCTAGAAATAGGGATCAGTCCGCTCACCAAACAGTCCGGCCCCTAGGGCACATCCAAAGTCAAAGAGATCAAGCCTCTCCACCTAGAAATAGGTGAGAGAGGCAAAATTTGGTAGACTGGAGAAACCAAGGCGAATCTTCACATCAGCCTCGCCCGTAGCAGACGGGAATGATTCGGATGAACCGTGCAGATCCTACGAGTTGGATGACGACAACAACCTTCCATTTTCTAGGGCGCTCCGAAGTTTTCCCATGCCACATAACTGCTTCCCTCCCAAAATTCCAAAGTATAAAGGAAGAGAAACCCAAAAAACACCTCAACAAATAGAAGACACAAATGAGCCATCGAGGCGCTACCCCTGCTCTGGAATGCAGGGCATTCCACTTGAGACTATGTGGCACAGCTGAAGTGTGGTACAACGGATTGGCACCACTCAGCATAAGGAGCTAGCTAGACCTGAAAAAGGGTCTTTTTGAACCAGTACTTATCAAGGAGGGACGAAGAAGCGCCAATCTAGAGCTTACAAGACATGAGACAAGCAGCAGGAGAGACGTTGAAAAACTACCTTGCCCGCTTCACAGATGAGATCACCTACTGCGAGTAGGTGACAGATAAAGAGGCTCTATCAACTTTGAAAGGCGGGCTAAACATGAACACCTTGTTTTGGAGAGATGTCTGAAACAAGAACCCAACGACGTACAATGCGTTGTTGAAATGATGAGGATAGAGATTGTCAATGAAGAAATGATTGACCATCGGAACATGGCGGCACAGGGACTTTTCCTGCCTCAAAGGCAGCTCGACAGGGGTCCCACATCCCAAATGGTAACCCAATGGACACAAGCCGGGCACACTATAGCTCCCACTTCGGGACAAGCACTGGCCACAGCCACACTGAATGTCGTGCCGACTCTGGCCTACGAAAATGTTGAACCCAATGCCAATAATCCAGCTAGGAACACTGGACGACCCTCAACCTCTAGAAATATAGGAAGAGGCGACGGGCCTAGAAATAGGCCTCAAGAGGAGATACAGCCATATTGCACTTTCCACCACTTCTATGGCCATGACACAAAGGATTGTAGAGATGCCAACAGGCCAAGAAGTAACCTCAGAAATGTAAGGGAAAATCGAAATCGAAACCAGGATGATGCGCCAAGGTAAAGATCCCCGAAGAGAGAAGAGATACGACATTCACCTCGAAACGAAAGAAACCAAGAAAGGAAAAGGCCCAGAGGTGGACAGCGCCCTAGAAGGGGCCCTATCATAGCAAATGACCGTCGACCCATTCGTGAGATCGACACAATAATTGGGGGGACCCTACCTGGGCGACAAAACCAAGAACGCCAAGAGGAATTACACCAGTAAGGCCAAGGATCCACCTATGGCCAGCTATGTGGTTAGCCAATCCCAATGAGGAAGAGCTGTAGAACCGATTTCATTTACCCAGGAAAATGCAGCTAGCATGCATTTCCCACACTACGATGCTCTAGTGGTTAGAGCTGTGGTGGCCCTCAACTGGCTGAAACGCATGTTAGTGGACAACGGGAGCTCCGTCAACATCCTGTTCGGATCTGCATTTGAAAAAATGGAAGTGGCCATGACTTCGCCACTTTACGGATTCACATGTGATAGCATTATTCCCAGAGGTAAAATTACCCTGGCTGTTGAAATGGGAACCGCACCGGGTAGGACACCACTTCATGGAATTCCTGTTGTGGACCGTCGATCCCCATACCACAGGGTGCTAGGAAGACTTGCCTGAAAAAATTGTGGGCAGTCCTTTCATTCATCACTTATGCATGAAATTTCCCACTGAAAGAGGAATTGCGACTGTCAGATGAGATCAGATGGGCTCCAGGGAATGCTACCTTAGTTTCCTAAGGAAAGCCAAACCACGAGTAAATATGGTACTCCACGACGATGAAATGGTAGAGGCTTCTGAAGAAGGATAGCCTCCCATTCAAGATATCGAGATGGCAGAGACCAGACCTGAAACATCCTTGGAGGAACTGGACCCAAGGATCATTGAATCGAAATCACAAACCGCTTCGATGGAGGAGCTCAAAAATTTCCTAGTTGACCCGCAGGACGCGTCCAAGGTCCTGCAGGTCGAAAAAGAACCGGAGGAAGGAATAAAGATGGAGTTGAAAAACTTTCTCCGAAGAAACGTGGATGTCTTCGCCTGGAAGCATGAAGACATGGTTGGAATTAATCCAAAAGTCAATTGCCACCATTTACAGATCGATCCGAACTGCACTCCTCATAGACAAAAGAGGGGGTCATTCAACAACGAAAGGTACGAGGCCTTGAAGGAAGAGATGGAGAAAATAATCAGCAATGGCTTCATCAAGGAGGTCATCTATCCAAAGTGGATTTCGAACCCGGTGCTTTTCAAGAAGCGCAATAGCAAGTGAAGCGTCTGTATTGACTTCTCCAACCTCAATCAGGCCTGCCCAAAAGACAATTTTCCACTACCCCGAATTGACCAACTAGTGGATTCAACTGTGGGGCACGAGGTGCTAAGCTTTATGGATGCTAACTCCTACTACAATAAGATCCCCACACACCTAGGCAACGAGGACAGCACCTCCTTTATCACGAACAAGGGTCTGTATTGCTACAAGGTGATGCCTTTTGGATTGAAAAATGCGGGAGCCACCTATCAAAGGTTAGTCAACAAAATGTTTGTCGATCAGCTCGGAAAAACAATGGAAGTCTATGTTGATGACATGCTTGTAAAGAGACTCCAGGTCGGTGAGCACATCAAACATTTGGACGAAGCCTTCCAGATTCTGAAAAGGTACCAAATGAAGCTGAACCCCCTCAAATGTAATTTTGGCGTAGCCTCTGGCAAATTTCTAGGCTATATCGTGAACCGAAGAGGGATCGAGGCCAACCCAAAAAAAATCAAAGCCTTGATTGAGATGAGATCGCCACAGAAGTCAAAGAAGCGCAACAGGTCATTGGCAGAGTAGTGGTACTCAATTGCTTCATTTCAAGGGCCACTGAAAAGTATTTGCCCTTCTTCAAGGTCCTCAAAGGAGGAAAGAAGTTCCAATGGACCCCAGATTGCGAAGAGGTGTTCCAAGAATTGAAAAACTACTTGGGACGAACTCTCCTCCTGAGTAAACCCAAGGACGGAGAGCCGTTATTGCTATACTTAGCAGTAGCAGACAATTCAATCTGCTCGGTGCTTGTAAGGGAAGAAGAAACGCATCAGCTGCCAATCAATTATGTGAGCAGATCTTTGCTCCCTACCAAAGTGAGATATCCAGACATGGAGAAATTGGCTCTTTCCTTAGTGTCTACATCCCGAAAACTAAGGCCATACTTTCAAGCCCATAGCATACATGTTCTGACGAATTTTCCACTGAAGCAAGTACTTCAGAAGTCGGACGCCTCAGGGAGGCTACTCAAATGGGCAGTGAAACTCAGTAAGTTCGACTTAGTTTACATGCCCCGAACGGCAATCAAGGCCCCAGAGGTCAAAATGGCTGATTTGTTGTAGAATTTGCAAAGGCTTTGGCTGATTTTGTTTCAGAATTTGTGAAGGCCCCAGAGGTTGAAATGGATATGGAGCCGGTAGAAACGCCCACGTGGAGTCCTTTTGTGGACGGTTCTTTCTGAGAGATCGCCTCCGGAGCTGACGTGGTTTTGCAGAGCCCAGAGGGGCACAAACTTAAATTTGCTGTAAGGCTTAGATTCAAAGCCACCAACGATGTGGCTGAATATAAAGCCCTCCTAGCTGGTCTGCGATTGGTTAGGGAACTGCAGGTGAAGAGGCTAATTATCAGCAATGATTCCCAGCTGGTGGTGAACTAGGTCAATGGGATCTTTGTGGCCAGAGAAAAACATATGGCAGAATATCTGAAGTTGGCAAGAGAACTCCCATTCAGATGCTCTATCGAAGCTGGTAAGCAGCAAAGACTCCGAACTCCTCAACGTTGTACTAATTGAGCATCTTGTCGAACCCTCTATGAAGAGAGGCGAAGAATTGCTGTAGATTGAAAGCACCCCACCATGGATGCAACCTATCTTGGCTTATATGAAAGAGCAGACCTTACTAGACAACGAAATTGAAGCTTGGCGACTTCGAAGAAGAGTTGTTCGGTTCGTCTTGAAAGATGATGACTTATACAGACGAGGTTTCTCATCCCCCCTCCTCAGGTGCACTGGAGGGAAATAATCGAACTACATTTTGAGGAAAGTCCATGAAGGGGTTTGTGGGAATCACTCTGGAGGACCATCCCTGGTTTACAAGTACTTAGACAAGGATATTACTTGCCCACCCTGAAAAGGGATGCAATTGAGTTCGTACGCATGTACGAAAAGTGCCAGTGTTTCTCCAACATACAGAGGTGACCTTCTCAAAAGCTTACTATGGTCTCTAGCCCTTGGCCATTCGCCAAATAGGGAGTAGATTTCATTGGCCCTTGGCCTAAAGAAAGAGGAAATGTTCGCTTCGCCATTGTCGCAATTGACTACTTCACAAAATAGGTTGAAGCAGAGCCGTTATCGAATATCACCGAGGCAAACACCTCGAAGTTTCTCTGGAAAAACATCATATGCAAGTTCAGAATACCTCATTCATTGGTCTCAGATAATGGCAAACAATTCGACAACAAGAAGATCAGAGACCTATGTGATGAGCTTGGAATCAGAAAGCACTTCTCTTCGCCCCATCATCCCCAAGCCAACGACCAGGTCGAAGCAGTCAACAAAACCATCAAGCTCACACTGAAAATGAAGCTTGAGACCTCGAAAAGGGCCTGGGTTGACGAGCTCCCCCAAGTCCTCTGGGCCATAAGAGCAACTTGCAAAACGGCAACAGGGAAACTCTCTTCTCAATGGCATATGGGGCCGAAGCAATGAGCCCTGTTGAGGTCAGTGTCCCCTCTCCTCGCCTTATCCACTTCAACGAGGTAATTAATGATGATCTGAGGAGGCTCGAACTTGAATTCCTTGAAGAAAGGAGAGACGACTCTCAAGTCAAGCTCACCTCTTACCAGCGCAAAATGATGCGTTACTACAATGCCAAGGTGAAGAAGAGAGTCATTCGCATCAACGATTTGGTACTCCAAAAAGTGTTCTCATCATCTCAAAACCCAGGTGCATGGATACTTGTCCCCACCTGGGAGGGTCTGTACTGAGTTTATGAAGAAGTGCGACCTGACACTTATAAAATTGAGAATCTGGAGGAAAAGATGATGCACCACCCTTGGAACATTGAACATTTGAGGAAGTACTACCAGTAAGAATGCAACTATGTAAACTTTACTATCAATGAATGGACTGATTTCGCTTTTCACTTCGCTCACACAAATATTGCTCAAGTACAATTTTCGTGCATTCAGCAAACCTTGACAAGGTGCGAATCCACCAGGGATTACCTCCAAGGATAACAGGCTAGCCAAAGGTGGTGCAGGTGCCATCTTTGACAATGCTGCAAGTGTTCTCACACGTTTAACAACCTTACCGAGGTGCGAACCCACCAAGGATTACCTCTAAGGATAACAGCCTAGCCAAAGATGGTGCGGGTGCCATCTTTGAAAAAGCTGCAAGTGTTCTCACACGTTTAACAAGCTTACCGAGGTACAAACCCACCAGGGATTACCTTTAAGGATAACAGCCTACCAAAGGTGGTATGGGTGCCATCTTTGACGAAGCTGCAAGTGTTCTCACACATTTAACAAACTTTGCTGAGGTGTGAACCCACCAGGGATTACCTCCAAGAATAATAGCCGAGCCAAAGGTGGTGCGGGTGCCATCTTTGACAAAGCTACAAGTGCACACATTTAAATGGTTAAGTTTTATCGAAGTGAATACAGTTGGTCAGTTCACTTGCCATTTCCTTAAGTGGTTAAAGTTCAAGGTGATTTTACTTGCCATTTCCTTAAGTGGTTTGAATAATTGTTCGAAGTGGCTACATTAGACTATATGATTAGTTGGACGAAGTCAATGCAGTAACAACAGTGATGAAAGAAATTTTCATTAAGTACAAAATAATTACAAATGTAGGCCGAAGCCATTACAAAATTGGAAAAGTTCGAAGCCATTACAAAGCTATAGACCCATTCCCCATTTCTCCACCATATCAGGCTGGCCACAGTAGGCCCATCGAACTCGGCCTTAATAAACCCAATGTCCAGTTCAGGATGCTTCTCGCGCAGGCGAGACATTATCTTTTAGGAACTCCATGCAAAGTCATCATACTCCGTAGTGGAATCGAAGTTGTCCTTGTAGTTCTAAACCGCTGCTTCACCAATTACCTTCGCTTCAGCCTTCAAAGACTCTATCTCCTTTGCTTGAGCACCGACCAAAACCTTGAGTTCAGTCTTTTCCTTGTTGGCCACCTCCAAGGTCTCAGAGGTGATGTGCTGATGCTCATTAGATTGATCAATTCTCATCGCCAACGTAGCCACCTGGGAAGTGGACTCGTAGAGCTCGTTCCTCAGGTGATTAACTTGGATTTCAGCAGAGTCCAACTTCATCACGGCCTCCATCATCTTATCCTCAGCCTTCTCCACGGCCCTCTTAGCCTTATTCACCTTTTCCTCCCAAGCGGCGAAGTCCTCGACTCTATACTCCAGCTCTTCATTTTTCTTGCAAAGGCCTCAGATTAGATCCTTCGCTGTCGTGCCAAGACTTAAAGCCCTGGTGAAGCAGGCATTATTGGCCGCAATGAGGTTCTCTGCTTCGCACGAGGTGAAGTGGATTTGCCAGTCCTCGGTCCAGTACTTATTATGGACCCGTATAGCAGCAGCAGTCTCTGGTGGGAGCATCTCCAGAACAGTCTCAGAGAGGTCATTTTCCTTGCTCCCCAAAAATAACATCTTTCTGCTGAGCCGATCTGACAGGCCTCTTCAACCTTCTCCTATTCCCCTAAGCTGGGAAGGATGATATAGGCACCACGGCCTACCCATCGGAGGGAATAGCGATAGTCACTTTAGTAGGGGGGAAAGTGGAGTATCTGGAGTGGGAGCAGAAGTGGAGGCCCTTGCTGGCCTCGACCTCTTATTCCGGACAAGGGAGGCTCCTTCTTCCGCTTCGTCCTCCTTAGCACCATGCTGAGTCTTGGTCAAAACACTTAATCGTTCAGCTTGCTTCTTATAAGCAACCGAACTGGTCTTCAAAAGTCTCGTCTCGACGATGCTCCGGCGAATGGTAGTGAAGTTGAGCTTCAATGGCCTCCTATTCTTAAAGTCATTTGCAAAACCAAGTTAAATTCAGCTAAGTATTGAAGATTCGGTTAAACATTATTTGACGAAGCGCAAAACTGAATATTTACATTGGCTCGCAATCAGTCCGTGAAAAATGAAATGAGTGTTCCGGTTGATCATCTCGTCGTAACTCCTTTCCTTGGCAGAAAGGCGATAGATTTCACCTATAATATCCCACTCCTCCTCGGTAATCTCACACCTCGGAAGAGAATTTGCGAACAACAAAAATATTAAGAACATAAGAAAAATAGTAATGTAAATCGCTTCAGGAAAGGAAACTTACGAGGAGTGGAGTAAGAAATGGGAACTGTAAGGGAGGCCATGGGATCGTTCTCCATAGTATCCCAGCCGCCCAGAACCATAAGCTCTTCCATCATTTGATTGAGGAGGGCAGGCCACCCACGAACGGAGAATGGGACCCCCACGGTGACAAGTAATACCACCCCTTACTCTCCGCTCTGGCTACGTTCTTAGGGAAATGGACAGAGTGGAACACGCTAAATGACATGTCCACTCCGAGGCTAACTCTGCTCCAGAGCATTCATGATCCCACTAACTAGGACCATGAGTTAGGGTTAAACTGGGTCAGACCACCCCGTAGGAGCGAAGCACTAACCTAAAGAAGGGGTGAAATGGAAGCCTAAGACTAGCCCTTAAAAGGTTCTTGCTTACCGCCACACACCTCGGCCTCGGATGGCAGGCCCTCTCATTCGGTTCGGGTACAATCAATTCTATACTATCATGTATCCTAAAAACTCCCCTACACTTCTCTAGAAGCGGAGTGGCCTTAGACGGATACTTAGAAGCCCCCCACTGAATGCTGGTATCTACGGGAGAGGATGGACACCTCCAAATATTCTCCCCGGACCTAATGGCCCTAGCCAGTTCATCCAGAGAGATGACTATGGGCTCCCTAAGTTGACAACCCTCCTCGCCTTGCCTCTCCCCACTCATGGACACAGAACTCTCAATCGCCATCTTGGATGATTTTCAAGAAATTTGAAAGAAAAAAGGGATGAAAAGGGGGAAACACTGAGTTACCTAAAGTCGAGTGTGGTTTTGACGCTTGTCGGAATCACCAATGCACTCGCCGAAAATCGTTCGCCGGAGAAGAAAACCAGAAAATGGGTTTGAAAGCTTCTTTAGAGATTTTTCGCAAAGTAAAGAATGAAATGGAAAATGGAACGAGCTTTATATAGACATTCCAAGAATCACCCCAGCTGTTGGATCATCTCAAAACAAATCTAAGCCGTTCAACTACAAGGCTTGTGATCATCGTTGAATTCAAAGGTCACACATATCAAGGGCCCTGATGAAGCAGTGCACCCCACGTAAAGCCTAGACGCATCATCTTGAAGACAAGGAGGTCATCGCCATAATTACCCTTTATGAGTAGGAAAAATGTGTCTTGGAAGGAAGCAAATGCCTCCGTATGATTGCCTTGGAAAAACGCGAAAGCCTTCAAATCATGCACACAACCAAAAGCTGACTCTTCAGAGCCACCACTTCGCCTCGTCAGGGCAAATCTCAGAGTTGACACAGCTCTCCTCAGAGTTGCCAACTCCAATCAACTCGTCACGGCATACCTCAGAGTTGCCACAGCTCTCCTCAGTGTTGTCAACTCCAATCACCTCATTAAGGTAGAACTCAGTGTTGCAACAGCTCTCCTCAGAGTTGCCAACTACAATTACCTCATCGAGGTAGATCTCAGAGTTGCCAACTCCAATCACCTCATCAAGGCATAACTCAGTGTTGCAACAGCTCTTCTCAGAGTTGCCAACTCCAATCACCTTGTCAAGGCAGAACTCAGTGTTGCAACAGTTCTCCTCAGAGTTGCCAACTCCAATCGCCTCATCAGAGCATAACTCAGTGTTGCAACAATTCTCCTCAGAGTTGTCAACTCCAATCGCCTTGTCAGAGCATATCTCAGAGTTGCAACAACTCTCCTCTGAGTTGTCGACCCCAATCGCCTCGTCAGAGCGGATCTCAGAGTTGTAACAGCTCTCCTCTGAGTTGTCAACCTCAATCACCTCATCAGAGCAGAACTCAGTGTTGCAACAGTTCTCCTCAGAGTTGCCAATTCCAATCGCCTCGTCAGAGTAGAACTCAGTGTCGCAACAGCTCTCCGCAGAGTTGCCAACTCTAGTCACTTCGGCCGGAACACAGCTTAGCTCTACAACTCTCCTCGGAGTTGCTAGCCCCAATCAAATCGGCCCCGACAGAGTCCAACATTGCAACAACTATACCTCAATATCTATTTTTTGTAGTATTCTCCAGTTCATAGGATTCACTTATCCCCCTCTTGTTTGAACCCATCCTACCAGAGTGTGAAGTGAACTCCATTAGCCCACAATGGGCAACAACTGCTGTTTGAGGGACTTGTTATGGGGCTACACAGACTCATCATTTAAAGGCACAATTACTCGTCCTTTCTGCAAGGCAAGCGCCTTTACGGCCACCTCGACTCTTTAAAGTCCACGCATTATATAAATAATTCATACAAGGACTTGAAGGACTATTGTTACGGATCTATTGAGACCCGCCACGTGTCAGACAGAACTAACATCACGCGTTAGACGAACTGATTTCACATGACTGAACCGAATTGATCTATCCGAACTGAAGTGCCTCCACCCACAGCAGAACCGAACTCATCCGCACTTCACAACGGATGTAAAGGCCTGCACTCCGCATCCACAACTCGTCACCAACTACCCCACCTCGCCTCCACCAAGATCTTCCGTACAAAGATCTTTCCAAATCAAATCCCTGACTGATTGATAGGACATGTAATAGGTTCGAACGGTCAAATCAGCCGCATTTACCAAAATATTTAATAATCCACCCGCTTATGGGTTGACAGGGTAAGGCCTAGGATGAGACGACTCATAAGGATCCGGTGCCACGTGTCTCCTCATCCAACGTCTCTCCTCTTCCCACCTTAGTATAAATACCTCCACATTGTGCCAAAATAAAGATTCGCAACATTGACATTTGATCACTATAAGTTATTCTCTCCCTTGATATATATACACTTTGCCATTTTCGTATTTTCTCAATCGCATCTAGGCGATTATCTGACCGTCGGTGACTTCTTTACGGTTGACTAGAAACTGACTTGATCGTTGGAGTCCTCGCGGAAACTGATTTGACCATCGGAGTGCTCGCGGCCACCTTCACCCCTACGAGAAAAGGGCCACGAGTGATTAACGACTTGCTACCGTGTGCAGGAAGAACTGACTCGAAGATCTTTATCTGTTGAGGGCTCGGAGATTTATTTTTTGAGGTCAACATAATTTATTTATTTATTTTGTTTTTTCCAAATTTACTCTAGAGAAGCAAGTGAGGTGTCTGACTAACCAAAAAGTCTATACTTTTTTTGGTAGGCCAACCTAAGACTTGCAACATGGTAACTCTAAGAATCACACTTCTCACTTGTTCAACCATATAAATTATGAGACTTATAACTTTTATCGATTTTTTAATTATATATTTCTTCAACTTTTAATAAAATTTACTAAAATTTAATTTTTAACCAGAGGCTAGGTACGTTTGATTTGATCACTCCATTACTTGAATTTAAATAATTCGAACGCGCTTTGTAGAGTGAGAAACGAGTTGTGCATATGGCTCTCATCAATGTTAAATGACAATTGTGCATTTCACCATGTCAAAACATAACATTACCTCGATGGTTTTCAGAAAAAAAAAAAAAAAAAAAAAAAAATTATAACCTTGTTCAGAAATTTTTATTATGTATTAACATAAAATTAGATGCTAGATGAATTAAAGAAATCATTTGCCTCCTGTTTGACCCCATTTTTCCTAACTCGTTTTCATCTACAAACTAGTATGCTTAATCAAATAATTTTGCACTTTGATCCATAACTTTTCTCTATTTTTTAACAATACATTCTTTGAAAAAAAATTATATTTCACAAAATTTATTCTCAAAAATCTCTACTAAATAAATATGGACTTTTTTTAATAAAAACAAAATTGACTGAACCGATGTTATGTGACATGAGATTTAAAAATTCAGTGAATAATTATATGTGACTTCTAAGGAAACACTAATTGTAATAAAATAAAAGGAACTTGAGAATGAAAAGTGAATTGTGTAATTTCATTATTATGACAGATTACATATATAAGATTTCAATAATAGTTATAAACCAATTAATATACATGCTAATTTTAGAGGGTGTATTCAATTGTGACATTTGAAGATTTTTATAAGTGATGATTTTTGTGAATTTCGTGGAGTTTTACATATTTGTATAGAATTACTGGAAGTCCTTCATAAACAGGGGCGGACCCACCTTTGGACATGTGACCCACCAAGTTTGAATTTATTTATTTTTTAGTTTTTTTTTTAAAATATGTATAAACTGTGATTCAAATTGTAAAAGGAAAAGTGGAAACCCATTGGCCCTAAATCTAATGGGCATTTACAAATTACAAACCAAACACAACAAAGAGGCAATTACCTTCCCTTCCCTTCCCTTCCCTTCCCTATTTCGGTAATCCCCCATTCCCCCATTATCTTAAGTTGTTAAGCATATTTTGTGAACGTAAGAATTATCACAAAAAATTTCAGCAAATGTTTTGTTGTTCAAAGGTTCCATAGCATGAGTTTGTGTTTTATTTTTGATTTGTGTTACTTCAGAGCGATTGAGCCATCTCCAATTAAAGGGTGTTTGGGAGTGATTTTTGGGGTAGGAATTGATTTTTGAATAGTGATATGACGGGAAATGTGTGGTTGAAAAATGAGGAAAAGTTATTAATGTTATGAAAAATATTATTTTATTGAAAAATGTGTGATTGAAAATGAGAATTGGTTGAGAATTGATTCTCAAAATCAATACCAAATAAGACCCTTAGTTAGGTATGTTAGGGATTTTTTATTTGTGTTACTGCCTTACTTCTGTGAATTTGTGTTTTTAAGCCGTCTCCAATTGATTTTTGATTTGTGTTTTGATATGATTTTTTATTTGTGTTACTTCCCTAAATTTGTTGAAGTAGGTATGTTAGGGGTTTTTTATTTACTACTTTTTGTGATTTTAAATGGAAATTTGTTGAAATATGGAAATGTTAAATGTGTAGCTTCGAACATTATCTTTAAATGGGTTTAATTTCATTCTTTTTTATTCCAAAGAATTGATTGTTTTCGTTGATTGTTTCTATCAGTTATAGAGAAGTACTTTAAAAGTAAATCAACGTGTTCTGGTGATGAGCAAAATATTAATAAAATGAATGTTCGAGATAAAAGTGATGAAATGAATGTTGGGGATGTAATTAATGAAATTGATGGAACTAATCTTGGAGATGTCTCGATTCAAACAAATGTCGATGAAAGCCATGAATTTGATGTTGCACAAGCACAACTTCCTTCAGATTCTGGATTGAGAGTTTCAATACAAAATTATGATGTTAATATCCGAGATGAGATTCGAAGAACATATGTGTAACGAGTTCCTTGTGGCATTAGTCTTAATTTTTCCCGTGGCTACTGTTATAGTCGAGAGAGCACTTTCTGCGATGCAAAAATCGTCTTCGTAATCGGATCGGAGATCAATGGTTGAATGATAGTTTGATTGCACGTATTGAGAAGGATGTATTCGACGATATTGAAAATGACGTCATTATTGAACATTATCAAAGTATGAGAACTCGTACAGAATAATTATAATAAGATATCGAATAATAAAATTTTTTCGTCACCTTTTTGACAAGTTTGATTGTACCCCCATTAATTCATTTTTTTTTTTGCGTCTGCCACTGTTCATAAATTTCTATAAACTTTCATTTTAAAACTTTTATAAAATTTTGTAGAATTCAAATTTTTTTTGAAAACTTTCATTTATAATAGAATTCACGGGAGTATAGTGCAACAGTGTGAAGCTCTCACATAGCATGTGGTGGTTCCAACAATTTCCTTTCCCCTCATCATATAATAAAAAATGTTTTTAAAAAATAAAAATTTAAGTTACCTTAATTAAATGAATAATAATCAAAATAATACACATTAAATTTCTTTTTTGTGAAAATCTCCCAAATCTTGGGATGAATGAGATATAAATTTTGATATTTTATTTTTGTCTGTTTACTTAAAAGTTAGTATCCTATAAGACTTTTATTAAAGTACGTCATAACAATTTAAATACCACAAGATTTATAGAGGCCTCTAAGAAATTTTAATTGAACACAACGTAACTTTCAAAGAGTTATTAAAAATCTATAAAAATCTCGATTGAATACACTAATACTTTTAGAGAGTCTAGAAATATCTACATTGAATATTCCTAAAGTAAATAGGACTACTTTCTATGGATCTTGATGAAATGAAATAGTTATCGATAATTATCTTTTTGTTTTACAGCACTTCGCTTTTTGATGACTACATATTTAAACAATAACTACCTCGTTAAAACTCTTTTTCACTCTAACGAATTTGTTCATTATCGATGTCACCATTCTTATAAAACTCATGTATATGAAAATTTCGAAGAGATGTTTTCTCACGTCCTTTTGATATAATATTCCTTAAATTGTGCAATATAAGTTGTATTATCTTCATATATTACTGTTGGATTATCTTTATTGAAACTAGTCCACGTGAAAATTGAATATGATGAGTCGTACTCAACCGTACACATTATGAACTTGATATAAATATTGTAACAATTTTATAATGATTTGATGATACTGATGTCAAAGTTTGCTTCATATATTTTCGAGATATCAAAGAGATTTATAGGAAATGACATCAACATGTGTGTGTGTGTGTATGTTTGGTCTAGTGCAATTTGCGAAATAAAGTAATGCTCCAATTACACTGAAGTGTTGTACGTCAAGATAAAGAGCATGTACCCATTTTCAACTACTCAAAATGTACCATTTTTCATATTAAGGGGGATGTATTCAATTGAGACTTTTAATGACTTTTTGAGATTTTAAAAGTTTAGGTACATTCAATTTAGATTTTTTGAAACTCTCTAAAAATTATGATGTATTCAATTGAGACTTTTATAAACTTTTAAAAAGTCTCTAAAAATCACGGTGTATTCAATTAAAACTTTTAAGAAGTCTCTATAAGTTTTGGAGTATTCAAATTTTAATGACTTCTAGAGACTTTTATAAAAGTCTCTGGAGTACTAACTTTTAAGCAGAAAGCATCATATAAAAATCTAAAAATTTGTCTCTCATTAAATTATCAATCACGAGGTTTTGGGAGATTTTTACCAAAAAAAATATATATGTTTTTCAATATTTATTTCATTTTTCCTTTTACGAATATTAGAGTTATGATTAAAATTTATTTTTTTCTATTGATTCTCTATCTTTCTCTTATCGTTTATTTCTATTTTCTATTAAAAAATTTAAATTAAATTCTTGTAACTTTTTTTCATTCATTTTTTTATGAAAAATACCTATTTTTTTAATTAAATTATAAAATTTTATATGACAAATTTATAATTAAATGTAAATATATTGATTTTTATTTATTTTTAAAAGTATATTATATTAATAATATTGAATATTAAACTTATTTTTTTATCATATATATGTATAATTTTGATTATTATTTATTTAATTAAGGTATTAAATTTTTATTCTTTTTAAAATATTTTTTAATTATATGAGGAGGGGATAATTACAACCTCATATGTAATAATTTCACATTATTGCATTGGATTCACGTAAATTCTATTTCAAATGAAAGTTTTTAAAAAGTATTTTAAATTCTACAAAAGTCTATAAAAGTTTTAAAATGAAAGTTTACAGAAGTCTACGAAAGACTTCCACTAATTCTATGCAAATCTATGAAAAATCCACGAAATTCATGGGAATCATCACTTAAAAAAAGTCCATCAAAGTCTTTAAAATTCTCAATTGAATACACCTCCTAAGTTTCCGTACGATCATAGGGGACTATTTTTATGTATACGAGGATTCATAAACAAATAATTATTCTTAAAAAAATTCAATATTCTAACAATTTTATTTTTCTCAAATCTCTCATCTCAAATTCATTTTTCAAATAATCTTAAATTGTCACAATTATAAATTCAATATTTATTTTCTTTACGACAACTTATGGGTATAACTCTTAAATATTTGATAAAGCGGTTATATCAAATGCACTTTGGAGATATATTTTATAACAGTCGGTGGTAGCTACGTCGCCGGTCACTACCATCATCTGCTTCCTTCCAACCCACTTTGACATAAAATTTATTTTTCAAAAAAAAAAAAAATTTGTTTCAAAAAAAAAAAAATTAGAAGCTAAAAACCAATTTTCTTTAAAAAAAAAAAAGAAAAAAAAACAATAACCATCAACCATTGAATGTTCCCAAGATTTAAAAACAATTTGTAACAAATTCAAAGTCGACACTGGTAGCACTGTTGGAAATTTATTTATACATGCACATGGAAATTTAAAATATTTTTCAATTCCCATCAAGAATCGTCTTTGTATTTAAATCGTGATTAGAATTTTACCTTTAACAAATTTTTCAAACTCCTTTGAGAATCTTGATTGCGAACAATCACGATCTTTGCTCCTCCTTGTAAATCTTGATCTACCATGATCTTTCCACAACACAAATGTCCGCCTCCAATGATAATCCACACAAGAGAATAAGATGAGATATTAGGGTTTCTCTTTTTTGTGATAACAATATTATGATATTGTAATGAGAGTTTTTGTTGCAATGTAATTGAGATTGTAATTATGAAAAACTCAAACCCTAATTGTTTATTTATAGATGTTTAATTGGGCTTGACCCACCTATTAATTAACTTAAGTCCCTTAATAAACATTAATCCAATTAATTAATTCTACAAATGTCACACACTTGTCAATTAATTAATTATTAATATCCGTTTTCTAATTCTCCCTTTTGTATGTGACTCGTTAACATCTTGATCGTGATGTCATACTATATGAATTATTATTTTGATTATCAAAATAATACAAATTAAAACTCCCTTTTAATTCATCATTAATTAACTTAGATTAATTAATTCACAGCATACATGTGGCTAAAAATATCACATGGTGTGACAAAACTAACTTTGTTCATTTACTGTGAAACTATAATCCCTTTATTTATATAATCCGATCAATTATGATATATGAAGATGTGTCAATCTCGATTAATCAATTATATTTTTCATTCCGTTCTTAAGTCAATAATCATCAAAGCTCTTTTCAACTTACGTACTTACCTTTACCAAGAATTTCTTTATCAATTTAAGCGGATGAAACGTGGATCATAATATCTTACTATCTAAAATTGACGTCTCTATTGATCATTCACAATTTTCATATAATACTTAACATACAACACTTAACATAGCAACATCCAACATATCAATGTATGTCCGTCCTCTTATAAGGCACTATGATGACATCAAGTCGAAAGACCATTCAATTACTAAACGTTAGAGATTAACTACTGGTACTCAAATAACTATCCATATGAAATCTCTACAACAGATTACAATGTTTTGTTCTCTCAACAAAACATGCATATTTCCATTTAAATGTCACTACATTTTAACTTGTGAGATCACTACTCATTTTACAAGTGAGGAATTTCACACATGCCGATCTATCCGTAATAATAATATTTGTACCTCGTTATTACTTACGACCACATATAATTTAAGATTCAATTATTTATAATTTGTATTTCACAATCACAGCTCGTTGTAACTAACAAGTTAACAAGACCTGAATTTATAAACCCTATTAATTTATATATATATATATATATATATATATATATATATAATGCATTAATCATATTAAAATTATTTGCATTCTAAATCGATTGAACTTAGGGTATAACACTTACAATTAGGACATGGACTATTTTAGCTTATCAGTTATCCTTCTTCTTTTTTTTGGATCGGTAAATGTGATTAATATAGATCAAAATGTTGTACAATGTACAAATACTACGAACATACCCGAACAATCAGAGATCAAGAACATAAGCCTATTACAACGGGCAAACCCGTGCAATCAAAAAACATGTGGAAACAACTACTCCGGGCATACCCGAGCAACGCAAAAGAAAAAACGTAACGACATCAATTAGCAACAAGTTAAAGACTCATAGTGAATTAAAACATATGGATACAAAGAAAATATGGCTTTGTATACGTGTGTTTTAATCCTAATAAAAACATTATCGACATGTTGTACAATATGCTCAAAAATAAATCTATTTCTAGCCATCCAAATATAGTAGACGGTAGTGGCTAGTGCAATCTTCTTGACTTTGCTCTTCTAAGTCGTGCCTCTCGCTTCCTTTTTTAACCATTTCAATGCACTATGTAAGGTGGACATAGCCCGAGTAATGCCCAACCATTTTCTAATTTTTCCCCACACGGCACTCGTGAAAGAACATGCAAAAAATAGGTGTTGTGATGTCTCCTCTATCCGCTCACAGAAGATACATTTACGGTCCATGTTAATGTACTGAATACTATCCTTGGTTAGTAGCTTTGACTGGACTCCTAACCAAAGGATAAATGCATGCTTTGGTGTGTTACCTGAGCTCCAAACAGCAGCTACCCAGTTCGCCTTAGGTGCTTTCGGCCGGAAGAAGCAGTACGCTGCTATTGTGCTGAATCTGCGATGACTCCCCACTTTTCAAAAAAGTTCTGGAAATCAGGGATCTTTTATTGAAGGCTGAAGCTTATCAGTTATCCTTTTATAGAGATCAAGTTGTCAATCTATTTCTACTAGAGTGACTTATCTTCTATCATAATTTGAGAGAGAGAGAGAGACAGAGAGAGAGAGAGAGTTGTCATAGTAGTAAAAATATGAATGTCATAAGTTGAATTTTTGATATGGTGAGTCCTTAATGATGGGCGTACGAATCGTCCAATACTTGTGGCTCAACAATTTATGAATCTATATATAATTCTTTATTTAATTTGTCAAGATAGGTTAAAAGGGCTATCTCGAGCTTGACCAAACCTATATTTCTTGTTGCAAAAAATTAATAAATAGTGACCATAGATCTTCTATCATCTATCAAACATTTATATACAGGGACAATATGACTGTCGAAAAATAATTCTTTGATTTAAATTTTATAATTTCACAAAAGAGTTAGGATTCTTGAGTGCGGTATCTAAGGTATATTCATATTTCAAGAAAATCACTGCAAAAAAGTATTTTTCTCATAATGAAAGTACATCTTTTTTCGTACATAATTGGTTTCAAACATGTATATATATATATATATATATATATATATACACACACACATATGACTTGGATAAGATTTTGATCTTGCCACTTGAATTAGACCTTGAAATGCATTTTTATTCATTGGATAACGTAATCATACAATTTGACAATGGTCTTACTGCTATGAATAATGATGATAAAAAGCATTATTTATTCAAATATATGGAACATGTCGAATATGTTATTAGAGTGATTAGGTTGCGTAGAATTTTTTGGTAAGGACACGTTTGAGGTTCATATTAAAGGAAGAAAACAGTGAAGTGAACACGGAATTGGTTAGTCAAGCGAACAAGAACAAATTACGAAGTCTCCTACCAAATATATGGCAGTAATAATAGAAGGCGTTTTGTTGACCGATTCTAACTTCAAGCTTTGTTCCAAGGTCCACTTGAGGTTCATCTTTTGGGACCAGAATGTTTGACTTATTAATATATCCGATAAACTATTAGGAGCTCATATAGTCCATGTCAAATTAATCATATTTTGGGTCGGAAAAATGAACCTATTTGAAATGGCTCATTTTGTACCAGAAAATCATATGTATGAACAATGATTAATTTTACTTTCTCATCTAGATACTTTAGGTTGGGGGCGGGTCCAAGGGAAGTTTAGGATCTGTTCTCTTTGCTATTTTCAGACCATTTTCAATTTTTAATTTTCGAAAACACTGAAAACACGTTTACTTACCTATTTTCATAAACGAATTTTCAAAAACGAGTTTAAAATTTATAAAGAAAACGGAAAACGCCAAAACGTTGTTTTGACTGTTTTCAGTAGAAACCCAGCCAAAACTTCAAAAACACGGAAAACGGCTTTTGTTTTCAAATAGTGGGAGAGCTTAGTTGTGTTACGGATTGGAGGAAGGTCACGAGTTCGATTCTGATTCACCGCAATTCAATACAAAGAAATTTTCTTTTTATTCAATACAAAAGATTTTTCAAAAAATTTGCAAATAAATTGACAGGTGGCTGAAATTCAAACCGGGTTAACCAGCACGGAATTTCAATGCCTTAACCACAATGACAACTGCTTTTGCTTTGTTATATAAGTAAAAGAACTATATATATATATATATATATTGAATAATCAATTTTTCAAAATTAGAAAGTAAACGCGTTTTTCATTTTTTTTTTTTTTTTTTTTTTATTTGTGAAAATAATTTTTCAAAATGACAAAAAGAACGCATTTTTAACAATCTCAAAATGGACACTCAAAACACAAGATCCAAAATATATTCAAAACTCAAAACCAAAAATTGAAACACGAATAGAACAGTCTCTTAATTACCTAGATTGTTTAAATTGTCCACGGCACAAACCCTCGCGTGTAGTTCATATTCTCTTTTACATAAAATGCTTAGCATACACAAAATTTTCATGAAAGGGTGTCACGAGAGATACTCGAATTCTTCGTCTGCTCTCACTCAATGGCTTAATAAGTGATTTTCAATGCTCTACCTCGTATTATTCCTAATTAAATACTTGACATTTGCACAATTTTCATAACTATGTGACACTGATATTTGAACGAGGGGGGGGGGGGGGGGGGGGGGGACTCTATTAATATCAATATGTCAAACACCTCTTCTAGAAAATAGTAAGCTATTAGAGAAGGGACATCCCTTGTTTATTTTGAACTTATCTTCAGCATCTCCTATCCTCAACTTATTTATACCAATGCAGATCTATTCTTTATTTCATTCCCCAGTAGACCAAACACCCATCATCACAAATCAGCCCCAAAGGAAAAAAATAGTGGAAAGAAAACACTGTAAGGAATAGGTGAATTCAATGAAGCATTTCAATATACATGCCAATCCAATATTGTTCAACTTGTTAAGGGATATAATCTCACATCGATTAAAGATGTAAACATAAGCCAATTTATAAAGTCTTGGGCTACTCCTTAATAAGGTTGACCTTTTAAGATGGACCCCCAAAATCCACATCGATTAAAGATGTAAACATAGGCCAATGCATAAGATCTTGGGCTACTCCTCTTAACAATGTTGACCTTTTAAAATAGACTCCCAAGTCTTTACATGGTATCAGAGCCCATTAAATTCCAACGAGCGATTCAATCCTTGTAAGACTCAAAAAATATGAGCATATGGATTTCAAGATTGGTCTACTCAAACGAGCCACCATCTTGTGTTAATTGATATAATCTCACATCAATTAAAGATGTAAACATAGGCCAGTTTATAAAGCCTTGAGCTACTCCTCTTAATAAGGTTGACCTTTTAAGATGAACCCCCAGATCTTTACACAACTTTTGCTTGTTAATCTTCTCGTCAGCCTTGTCTTGCACACTTTTTGCAATGCACCCGGGCAACTATAGCGATCACCAGGCGTTGATTGCGTTCAAAGGCGCAATCAATGATCCCTTACAGTATATGAACTCGTGGAATGCATCGAACCACTTCTGTCCGTGGAATGGCATTACGTGTGGCCATCGACGCCAAAGAGTCATTGGACTTGACCTTGTGAATCAAAAGTTGACAGGTTTTGTTTCGCCTTACGTTGGAAACTTGAGCTTTTTAAGGTTTCTTTACCTGGATAATAACAGTTTCACAGGAAAAATTCCCTCTGAGATTGGCAGGCTGCATAGACTTGAACAATTTTCTGTCAGTAATAATTCACTTGAGGGTGAAATTCCTGCTGCTATATCAAATTGTAGTAATCTTGCTTCACTTCGAGTTTCTTACAACAAACTAGTTGGAACGCTTCCTTCTTCTTTTGGTTCCCTGTTGAAACTGGAATTGTTCTCATTAGTAAGAACAACATTACCGGTGAAATCCCGGCTACTTTTGGAAATCTGTCATCCCTCACACGATTATATGGAGGCTCGAAAAATCTCATGGGGAGAATCCCGGATGCATTAGGCCTATTGACAAGGTTGGAACTTATAGCATTTGGTGAGAACAGGTTGAATGGTATTGTATTATACCTTCTTCAATCTTCAATCTCTCTTACATTTCAATTTTTGACCTGGCTGTTAATCAAATTCAAGGTACTCTACCTTCGGATTTAGTTACTACTCTTCCCGTTCTTGAATTTTTCAGTGTTGGAGTAAACCAATTCACTGGATCAATTCCTGTTTCTTTGTCCAATGCGTCGAACCTTAGATATCTTCATCTAGGATTCAATCATCTGTCAGGGAAAGTGCCTAGTTTCCAATAGTTGAATAAGCTTGGTGTTTTAGTCCTTTCAGGGAATCCTCTTGGAAAAGGAGAATCAAATGAATTAAGTTTCATCTCGACCTTGATTAACGCAATGAATTTAGCAAGTTTAGCGTTGCACGATAATAATTTTGGAGGCAAATTGCCTGAATAGTTTCAAAACCTTTCGAATACGCTTACTAGGTTGTACCTAACAAGCAATCAGATTACAGAAAGAATCCCGACTGAGATTGGAAATTTTATCAACATGCAAGATTTTCGAGTGAATGACAACAAATTCATTGGTACTATCCCTTCTGAAATTGGAAAACTTCAGAAGATACAATTTTTAGACTTTTCCCAGAACAGATTTTCGAGCAAAATTCCTAAGTCTATAGGAAATTTGAGTCTTATAGTGTATCTTCACCTGTCTGAAAACAATCTTAGCAGTGAAATACCATCAACTTTGGGAAACATCCAAAAATTGTTGGAACTGAACCTTTCTTACAATAACATGTCTGGTCATATTGCTAGAGAAGTTTTCAGCATTCTTTCCTTAAAAACGTTTGATCTTTCTCAAAACCAACTGAATGGTTCCCTTCCTGCTGAAATTGGAAACCTTAAAAATCTCAAGTATTTTAATGTTTCGAGGAACAACCTTTTTGGTGAAGTTCCGAATACTCTTGGTAGCTGCCATAGTTTGGAGTTCCTAGCTATGAAAGGAAATTCATTTCATGGGAATATTCCTTCGACTTTCAGTTCTCTGACGGGACTTCAGATTTTAGATCTTTCGCATAACAATTTTGATGGCCAGATACCAAAATATTTCAAAATGTTCAACTTTCGAGCCTCGAACCTATCTTTCAATGATTTTGATGGTACAGTGCCAGAAGAAGGCGTATTCAAGAATGCAACTGTATTTTCAGTAGTCGGAAACTCAAAACTTTGAGGGGGTATAACTGACCTTAAACTTCCCAAATGCAAAGCCGAATATTCGAAGAAGAGGTTGAGTTTCAGGTTTAAGATTGTAATCTCTATGATAGCTGTCCTACTTGGTGTAATAAGTGTGATTCTTGTTTTTCTCATCCTGAAATTCTTACGAAGATCTAAAAGAGTGCCTGTCTCTTCTGATTCACCTCATAATTCACTGTGGAATGTATCCTATCACACTCTCCTCCAAGCTACAAATGGATTCTCAGCAGGCAATTTACTAAGAGCCGGAAGTTATGGATCGGTATGTAAAGGAACTATTGGTCAAGAGGGAACATCAGTCGCTGTAAAATTGCTGAATCTCTCGACTCGTGGAGCTTTGAAAAGTTTCATAGCCAAATGTGAAGCCTTGAGAAATATTAGGCATCGGAATCTTGTTAAGGTACTTACAGCGTGCTCGGGTGTTGATCTTCAAGGTAATGAGTTCAAGGCATTGGTATACGAATTCATGGCTAAAGGGAGTCTTGAGGACTGGTTCCATTCGAAAGATTCTACTCGTGGAGATTAAAAGCCTAAACCTTCTTCAGACACTTAACATAGCCATTGACATTGCTTATGCAGTTGCTTATCTTCATCTACACTGTGAAATTCCAATAATTCACTGTGACCTAAAGCCAAGCAATGTTCTACTAGACGATGAACTAGTCGCCCATGTAGGTGACTTCGGGTTGGCAAGATTTCTTTCCGCAGACGCTCAAAGCTCTTCGATACATCAAACAAGCTCTAGTCTTGTTAGAGGAACTATTGGATACACTGCTCCCGGTACTTTTCCATTACATTGAGTTTTTTATGTGTTACATTCTTCTCGATTTTTTGGATATCGATTTATTTTTGCGTGTGTTGGGAATCTGAATGCTTGAAACATTTTCTTCGGGTTCATTGCAGAATATGGGATGAGAAGTCAACTGTCAACATATGGCGAGTTAATTAAATCATTGATCATTAATATTTGTCATTAATTACTATTTGCTCACTCTGAAATAAAAAGTTACTAGTGCTCATCCAATTTTACCAAAAAAAAAATTATTCATTCATCACTCCTTCAATTTCCATGCCTTCCAACTCACCAACTATATCCACGTGGCATATGAAAATGATAGATGACCATTAACTCCATTAAAAATTTGACAAGTTAAAAAAGGTTAGAATTGTTCTTTTCTTTTCTACTCATCTTCCTCCAATATTTCTTCCCCAAATCAACTTCTCTTCAATGGAATCTCAGATCAAGACTTTTCAAATCAAAATCGAAATTGAAAAACCCTCAAACTTCTATATACAATGGCCCTTCATTTCTCCATAGCCGCACACCCAAAATCCCATTTGATCAAAACAATTCGACATTCTTTGAATGCACAAAAATTGCAGATTCTTGCTGATTTGCCTCAATAATTTCAATTTGGGTTCAGTCTTAGAATTTCTAGCTGAAATTGATACCCATTTTCCCGGTTCTTTTTCCACTTTGTCCTATTTCCAATGCCAAGGACCGTTCAAGTTTCAGGTACTTACCCTTCTCTGCAACTATGGCCTGTGCATGATGATATGTTAATTATGTTTTGATTTGAAAAGTCTGATTTTTTTCATTGGAATCCCATTGAAGAGAAGCTGATTTCTTGATCTGAGATTCCATTGAAGAAAATCAGATTATGTCGCCTGTGCAAGGTTAGAATTGTTCTTTTCTTGATCTGAGAAGTCAGATTTGGGATTTGAAAATGCGAAATCTGCAATGGAATCACCTTTGTTTATTATTTTTTGTGATTTCTGAACAAATTTCAACCCAGAAAAGAGGTTGAAGAACGTGCAATTCATCCAACTTTTTGGTTTATTTTTTTGGGTTTCTACTAATTGGAAGATAAGCTGCTTTTTCAACATAGGATTTTCCAACGTGGCAATTTTTAACAGAGTTAGTGGCCACCTAAAATTTTCATCCGCCACATGGACATTTTTGCTGAGTTGGATGGATGGATGGGTAATTTTTTTTAAAAGTGGGCGACCACTCAGTAATCTTTTATTTTATAGTGAGCAAGTAGTAATCAGTGGCAAATGTTGATGATCAATCATTTAATTAACTTACATATGGCGATATGTACAGCTTTGGCATTCTCCTGTTAGAAATGTTCACTGGAAGAAGGCCTACTGATGAAATGTTCAAAGATGGTTTCCATCTGCATAATTTCGTTCAAGATTCTTTGCCTGACAGAGTTGAAGAAATTGCTGATCCAGTGCTTTTTCGCAACAGACAAGTGGATACTGTTATAAGCAAGAGAAGCCATGAAGGCCATGGTTTCATGGGAAATAGCAAAATCGAAAAGTGTCTGATTTCTGTTTTTAGAGTTGGAGTAAGTTGCTCGGTCGCCTCATCAAGAGAAAGAATGAACATTTCTGATGCTGTTAATGAGTTGCATTCTTTTAGAGATGCTCTTCTCAAAACTGAAATAAATTGAGACCCCCGTAGTGTACGAGACCAATGTATGAGTTTCAATTCGTGCTTTATATGTTGAAGATTAAATTTAATGTATAAATAAATGTCCTCTTTTTATAATTGCTTAAACTAAATTATTTAAGTGCTTCAGCATGTTATCAGAGCAAGAGCAAGGAAAATCACCAGTTTCAAGAAAATTGTGCTGGCTTGAGTCCTTCGATGAGAAAATGAATATGATTTGCACATGAGAGGGTGTGTTCGAGAACTACATTTAAACAAATAATTTGTCCCTTCTGCCTGTGATTTAGTATTCTATGGATACCATTATACTATCAATGTTTTTTTCAATCCTTCGAAAATAGATTTTAGAATATCTCCTTTTGTAACTCGCTGGAAGGCCAAGCAGTCTCACTCGTGCTTTATTTTGTAAGATCTTCTGTAAGACTGTCACAAATAGAAAACAAAAAATTAAGTGACTGAAAACTAGGCCATAGCTCCAGTTTCAAGCAAGTATTTTTATTTTTTATTTTTTTCCCTTACAAGAACCATTTTTATATTAAAATAATTTTACTCGTAAATTCGAAAAAAAAAAAAAAAAAAAAAAAAAAAAAAAAAAATCCACTTTATAACCACATACTCTCCCAAAAAAATAATAATAAAATCATTTTTCACAAGATTTTATTCTCAAAAAAAACTCTATCAAACCAATAAGGACCAAATAAACTTAGTTTAACTGCAAGACTAGGTGCCTAGAGCACAGACATGTTTTGTGCATAATACTAAGAAATGCTGAAGCAATCAGTAGTTTAATTTCTTTTTCACACAAACAGTGGCAGATATCTGAACTACAATACACTCAATATCAAGAATTTAAACTCCAAAAATCCCATATACAGCCTAAAGAAAACTTGAGGAAACCAAGCATTATCCCCCAAAAAAATAAAAAATAAAATCACTTTTCATAATGTGTCTTTCCTAAGAAAACTCTAATGCCTTGAAGAGAATAATAAAAACTAACTTGATGGTCTTATGGGATTACAGCTGTTTATGAGTTTCTTCACTTTTCAGAATACAAAATTTATCCAAAGAATCTAAGAAAACTTTGGAGAACTAATATAATGTATCACAGCATTTTATCTACAAACAAAACATCCAGAGCTTGTTTCAACTCAATGACGTCCACTTCTGATTCTCATCACTGACCACTTCAGGTATCTGGTTTTTCGCCCCAAGATTTGTTTCTGTTCTTGTTGTTCCTGAGCAACATTGCAATAGATAAAAACCGAACCCAGCAATATTGTAAATTCTATATTTAATCACAATCCAACCCACAGACTTCTAATAGAATTCCATCTTTGGAAAGAAATGGGTTGATCCGTACCCATAGCAGTGAGAAGATAGAAGCGAGAAGAATCGACCATACCACAATGATGGTGGGAAGTCTGTCCTGTTTTCCCATAAATCCTTTGAGGAAGGGGTATAAATGGACAATCACCCAGAGGGAGAAGAATAACTTACCAAATAGAGGTCCCCACGACTCATACCCGTTGTTTATGGCATTTGAAACCCCGACTAAGATCCCGATAATGTTAATGATCAACAAAGTCATGGGAGGGATTAACAATGATGTCCACTTGAAAAGGTAAAGGTCGGAAAATTCTCCGTCATCGCCTGCTTTGGATGTAACAGTGAAGTTTGTGTTGACACCTGCCAGAACCTTGAGAAGTCCTTGGAAAAGTGCAAAAAGATGCGCCGAGGCACCACCTATCACCCAGAACTGCTCATTTCTCCACCAATCATCGATGCCAACACCACCCCACTGCATCTCAAGAATACCGGTTGCAGCAATTGAAATGAAAAGGGCCATGAACACTATACTGGCGTAGTTACTAATCTGCAGACAGTACAAGAAATGAGTAAGCTAAAATGCAAAGAAAGCTAGAAAGCTCTAATAATATCCCATTTCTCTCTGATTTGGATAGTTTAAAAAATTATCAAGATCTATGGTAGAAGCCTTAGCGACACATTTTCAATGTCGGACTCTGATTCAGATATGTACCTAATAATTAGTCCCATTTGATTAATTATTCAAGTACAGCATAAGAAAATTCTTAATAAATAGAGTAACATGTGTTTATCTTTTCTCATCTATTAGCATTTATATTAACAACTAAAGGTTTTTGGGTGTACTGTTTTTGTTCACATACCTACCCATCTTCGATCCAAACTTGACCCTAGGGCAGAAAAATGTGTTTTCCTTGGCTATACTCCTAATAAAAGAGGGTACAAATGTTTTAACCCTGTTACAAAAAAAATCACATCAGTATGGATGTTTCTTTCCTTGAAAAACAACATTTCTTTAGCCATAACTATCTTCAGGGGGAGAAAGAGAAAAGTGAAGATGAGTTCTGACAAACTTCTCATTTTAATCTTCTTCCTAATGTTTTCCCTGACATTGACAAAGAAAATTTATCTAATGAAAGTGATGGAAATCCAAGTCCACCTATACACGACACAAGTGATTCACAATCAGGGGGAGAAGTACTACTAGATATTACATCATCTGAACTTCGTGTTTATACTAGAAGAAGAGATCATCAAAATAATAGAAATCTGTCCTCCAATCCGGAGCAAAGCCACTCATCACCACCTCTACAAGTTGGTCCGTCCAATACACCAGGTAACTTATCCACTCCTGCTCCTTTTGTTAACAATTCTATTGATCTAGATTTACCTATAGCCCTTAGGAAAGGAGTTAGAACTTGTACCACACATCATATTGCCAAATATCTATCCTATCATAGACTCTCTAATACTCATAAGGCCTTCACATCAAATATTTCTCATTTGTTTATTCCAAGAACCATTCAGGAAGCACTGGATCATCCGGAGTGGAGATTAGCTGTTCAAGAAGAGATTAATGCACTAATTGCTAATGGTACTTGGGAAATTGGTAATCTACCAGAGGGAAAGAAGACTGTGGGCTGCAAATGGTTGTTTACAATCAAATGCAAGGCGGATGGTAGTGTGAAAAGGTACAAAGCAAGACTTGTGGCAAAGGGGTTCACTCAAACATATGGAATCGCCTACCAGGAAACTTTTGCTCCTGTAGCCAAGATGAATTCAATCCGTGTGTTACTCTCTCTGGCAGTCCATTCCAACTGGCCCTTATATCAATTAGATGTGAAGAATGCCTTCTTAAATGGAGACCTAGAGGAGAAAGTTTTTATGGATCTACCACCAGGATTTGAAAACAAAATAGGCAAATGAAAGGTGTGCAGGTTGAGAAAGTCTTTGTATGGGCTCAAGCAATCCCCTAGAGCTTGGTTTGAACGTTTTGGAAACGTGATAAAGAGTCATGGCTACAGCCAAGGTCAAGCTGACCACACTATGTTTTATAGACATACTGGCGGAGACAAAGTAACTATACTTATTGTCTATGTTGATGATATTATTGTGACAGGAGATGATAGTAATGAAATTGAGAGATTAAAGAAGATTCTTGCTAAGGAATTTGTGATTAAAGATTTAGGTAACTTGAAATATTTTCTTGGTATGGAGTTTGCAAGGTCAAAGAAAGGTATATTTGTTTCCCAACGAAAATATATTCTTGATTTACTTGGAGAAACAGGTTTATTAGGGTGTAAAGCTGCAGAGACACCCATAGAGCCGAATCTAAGACTCCAACCAGCTAAACCTGAAGAAGTAATTAATAGAAAACAATACCAAAGATTAGTAGGAAAACTCCTATATCTTTCTCATACACGGCCTGGCATAGCCTTTGCAACAAGTGTGGTAAGCCAGTTCATGCACTCACCAGGACCTGAACATTTTGATGTTGTTTACAGAATCTTGAGGTACCTAAAGGGGACTCCAGGTAAAGGCTTATTGTTTGGAAGTCAGGAAAATTTACAAGTTGAAATATACACTGATGCAGATTGGGCTGGAAGTGTCACTGATAGAAGATCAACTTCTGGTTATTGTACATTTGTTGGAGGAAATTTAGTAACATGGCGCAGCAAGAAACAGAATGTGGTGGCAAGGAGTAGTGCAGAGGCTGAGTATGGGACAATTGCTCATGGAATTTGTGAAGCATTATGGATTAAAGGATTATTGGAAGAGTTGAAAGTTACTAATTCATTACCAATGAAACTATATTGTGATAATAAGGCTGCAATAGCTATTGCCCACAATCCAGTTCATCATGACAGAACAAAACATGTGGAGGTGGACAAACATTTTATCAAGGAGAAAATAGATAGTGGGGTAATTTGTATGCCCTATATTTCTACAGTCAAGCAAGTAGCAGACATACTTACAAAGGGTCTGCCAAAGAAACAGTTTGAAAACTTAATCAGCAAGCTGGCCATGGAAGACATCTTTAAACCAGCTTGAGGGGGAGTGTTGAAAAGTTTCCAAATCTTCTTTTAAATGTTTAAATATTTTAGAAGATTTAGTTTCCTTAGATGTTAGCATATAAATCTTTTTCTACCTTTCTTATTTTACTTTCTTTCTATGCTTTCTTCTCTGTATAAATAGAGACCAGATTGTAATAATGGGTGATTGAATGAGAATTATTTTACATACAATTTACTCTCTCATTCCACATTAATAAATAGAGTAACATGTGTTCATCTTTTCTCATCTATTAGCATTTATATTAACACCCCCACCCTCCAGATTTTCCTATCCACCTCTAATGTAAACATTTCTTTCTGTTCTTACATCAAATGTTTCATAAGAACTTTAGTTAGATATAGTTGGAGAAAACATTTCTGTTCAGTTATCTCTCTTCTTAACATGTTTTATATTTTCCTGGATATATTTTATAGCAATCAAAATATCCCACTAAACTCGTGTCTCACAATCTTTATAAAAAGCAGGTAAGTCCTCCAAGAAACATGCTCACTAAAAGATCCAGTCATGTAAGAGAAGAAGTTCAAAAGGTAAACAGATTTGATAACAGAACACAATTTATATGTTTGTCTTGGTAGGGGCTCACCTCGGGGACGATGAATTTCCCGGTCAAGAGACAAACTGCTGGCAAGGTGCAATAAGCAATCAACGGAAGTGATGTCAATGGATAAACGACTGAATTTATATAAGAAAATCTCTCAAGTGGTTTTAGGCCACACCCATATCCATACCAAATGGGACAGTGTCTACTCAAGAATATTTCAACTGATCCTAGGGCCCATCGAAGGACCTGGTGCAAACGATCCGAAAGATTAATGGGAGCTGAACCCTTAAATGCAGGCCTTTTGGGTATACAGTACACTGATCTCCAGCCATGGCAGTGCATTTTAAACCCGGTTAAGATATCTTCAGTAACGGATCCATAAATCCATCCAACCTGGTAGAGTTGCAATTTTAGAACCAATGCATAAACTCAACTGATAAAGCAAAACATCAAAGAAAAGAAAGTTTTAAAGTAATTAGCACATACCTCTTTTCCCCATTCTGTTTTATCTTCATAACCACAACTAATGACATGAATAGCTTCTTTCAAGAGTGATGCAGATGTTGTCCCTGGAGGAACACCACCGTCTTCTAGTAGTGTTGAAGCAATGAAAACGGACGATTGTCCAAATTTCTTCTCAAATTTTATCTGGGGCATTAGGGATGATTTTTCACTATCAATTCCTGCAGAAAATGCCATCGTTACAAATCATATGGCGCAAACTTTATGGTTCGGAAGAAAAGCCCTCGGAAGTAAATTTGATAGAGATCTAAAATTAATGTCAATAACCCTTCAGTATCCATTTTGTTACTACCTTCAATTCCTTCATCAATATTTTCAAGCCTGTGAATTTGCAATGAAGTTTCCCTCCCCTTCATTGTCTTCCTTATATCCTTCGATTTCCCTTTCCTATTCTTCTTTCTCGATCTAAAACAGCAGCAACACCATTTTGGCCAACAATTGCATGTTTTTCCAGGGGGTTTGGTCTTCTTTGGGGCATCATATCCATAAAGTGCTTGCCTCCTGAAGACACACCCAGTTCCAACATAAATTGGACCTTGGATCCCATCAAGCCCTTTCATATTTATCTGGTTCAATTAAGATAATCAAGCCTTTTAAATATACAACTGTATAAACCATATTAGTAATTTTATATATGAGCACTGTAAAAACTTACATCAAAAAAGACAACATTGCGGTTCGAGTATCTATCATGTCTGTCGATTCCATCAAATCTTTGAGGAAATTGCACATAACATATTTTCTTTCCAGCTTGAGGGTCCATCATGAAACACATAGCTTCCCTGAGAGCCTTGCTGTTATTTATGTAGTGATCACAGTCAACATTAAGTAGGTAAGGAGCATTCGAGATTACTGCTGACACCCGCACCTAGAATTACAGTCGTTACAAAAAATGAAGCAGACAACCAAATGCATCACATACTTGTCACACAAAAGAAAAATGATTAGTGTGAGCAGAAAGGTGGGAGGTCGAGGGTAGAAAGTTACCAAAGCATTCATGGCACCAGCTTTTTTGTGGTGCTCAAATCCGGGCCTCTTCTCACGAGAAACATAAATGAGACGAGGTAACTCATTTCCTTCAATATCACGAACACCATTATGTCCCAAGAACACCTGTTACGAACATAGAATTGAGTATCACTTTTTTTTGGCAACGTGATGTTTCTTTTTTTCTGTGTTATCCTCAAAGAAATGCTCTTATACCTGGATCATTCCAGGATGATCCCTGACATTGTTTCCTGGCCATGGAGTTCCATCCTGCATTGTCCAACCCTCCTCGGGAACCTTCTGTGCCATGGCAACCAATCCATTTATTCGAACTTTGAACTCTTCATATTCCCTCTGCACCAAAACAATTATTACATGTGAATTTCTGTTGACTAAGTTAAAACTGAAAGCCGACCTTACTCTGAGGATGAGTCGTGAAGTTCTATGAGTGCTTTAGTGAAGAAGACTGAATGCAACAATATGAATCAGATCAATATGCATATTAACCTATTTTATTTCTATTTTTTAAAGACACTACAAATTTGTGCAATTTGCTTATCACACAAACTAATGAAAAATAAAAAGAAAATAATACTAAATGTTGAAATAGATCAAAGGAAGAAGTGAGATACCTTCATTGCACGGCGTTCCCTCACAAACGTTGGATCAACCTTGTTTCTTAAATAGTCAACATTTTGAGCAAAGTACCATTCTGGAGCTCGAGGCTCTAGGTTAAATTTCTTGCAAAAGGGAACCCATTTCCTGGCTAACTCGGATGTCTCAGAAAGGGCTTCAAACGTTAGCATGGCAGCACCATCATCTGAGACATAACATGCAACCTTGTCGACCGGATAATCCACAGCAAGGATGGAGAGCACTGTGTTTGCAGTAATAAGTGGAGGTTCTTTCAAGGGATCTACCGTACTTACGAATATGTCTACAGCAGCAAGTTCAGAGGGCTTCCCTTCTTTTTCATACCTGGTAGAAAAGTTGAATTTGAGGTAACTCAGATACAAAACTAGGAAGAAAATCTGATATTGGATAGTGTAGAGCCTAGTTATATTGTTGACTTATCCCCTTGACAGCGGATTGACTAAGCTTCCAGCATTATATAAAGGAATCTGAGGGAGCAGTTTTACTCTGGGCATGAGGAATTGACTGAAAAGTGTAAGATCTCCAATGTAAAATTGTTAATGCAGCAGTGAGAGGATGTAGCTCTCACATTGAAGCTGAACCACCGTAATATGTTTGTTCTTTGATCGTTTTCCAATTTGTTTTTGGTTCATTACTGCTCTCGTAATCAGGGGATAGGGTTGAATCTATAATGCTATAGACAGATGGCCATGATAAATGGTAGCAAATGCAGTGTAGGAAAGAGAAAAAAAGCTATATACCTTAGTGAGAGTCTATCAAGGTACGTCTCTCGTTCAACTGGAAACCACTTTGGAAACTGATCAAATATCCATGATACGGCGAACCATATCTCACATATAATTGAAGTAAGCCACAACCCATATGCATCATTGACAGGGTGGCGAATTCTGTAGTGAAAGAACAACCCTAGAATCACAACTCTAAGTAGAATGATTAATCTGTAAGGGTTTATCTTGCTTGAAGAAATCGGTAACTTTCTTGAAAGGGGTTGTCTGCCTTCATCCATCCTGTAAAAAGAGGATAAAATGGAAATTCAATAAATCAAATAATTCCATAAGAAGTTGAGAATCTAAATAAAGATTTATTCTAGAATTGATTATCTAAATAAAAGAGAGTGCGGTTCAAAGTTCCCATGCATGGCATGAAAACATCATTGACGTTACACTACATAAGCCTAAGGCAACCTAACTCAATATTTCTCTCTTAACCCACCAGAACTGCAGGATACAGTCCGAAGTATATACTCATACATTCTCAAGCCTCCTAATATAAATAAAAACAAAAAAGTAGATGTGAGAGTGGGAAATAATAGGCATGGTCAGTCCTCGTAAATAATGGTTGATGAATAAAATTATATGAAAGACTTATCATCTATGAACCTGATCTAGATCTATTTAATAGATTAAGAGAGGTTTCTTGCTCTACACAAGGCCCAAACGGACAAAATATACACTTATCTCGATTCCACTCTATGCATCCACTGGAGTCATCGAATGCAGCATAAGCCAACTTAATGCTGGTTGCTCATTTTTGCTAATAATCTAGGCAAATATACGGCTCTAGAAATGCCACAGCTTTTCTGCAATTAAATTCTATATTTAGGATTTCAATAGAAACGACGAACAAATCAATATCATTGGTGAATGACTAATCCTCTAGTAAAGGAGACATTGCTACAAAAGTAGGAATAGAAATTTCAAAGAATTTTTAGATAATGCAGCCATAGGGTAGCTGAATAAGATAACATAAATTCATGTCATCAGGAGATATTATGGATTGATATTTTCTAATTGAAGTTTTTCAATGGAATCCTTCCATGTTATTCAAGGAATATAGCATATATAGGTTAGCCTACAATTCAGGATAACATTATCGTTCATGAAAGCTACATATACAATGTAGTGGTTAAAAATGTGCGAGCCAAATCACTTATAAATAATAGAACAAAAGTCTACATAAAAACACTACATTAAACAGGTATGATGGCCCTACTTGGGTAACTCAGGATCATCCAAATCATCTCCATCATTGATGCCACCATCTTTATATACTTGATGCTTAACCACTTGAAGTTTTTCGTTTTGTTTTTTCTTCCATTCCTCCATTTTTTCCTTCCATGCAACAGTACCATATCCATATACAGCCAAGTCTTTCTTTGGATCCATTGGACGGGGTGGCACTGCCATTATCATACATTCATTAACTTTCTGAGTTGGTAAATAGTAAAAAAATTACTCAATGTATCCAAATAAACTTACTAGACATAGAAGAATCGGAGAATGACACAGGATGGATTCGCTTTCCATGCCCATTGAATGGGGGAATTATGAGAGCATGACTGTCCGCAGAAATGGTATCGGCCTTCATAAAATGTGTATTTTCATCAAAAAATTGTAACTCACAAACTGCGCTAACAAAACACCAAGCAAGATAAGAAAAAGATTGAGCCTCCAATTACCTCTTGACCATAAGTGAGGAGAGGAATTTCTGAAGTAACCACTGAGGAATCCCACTGCAATGGAATGGTGATTCCAGAAGCACTTCGGCCAATATTAAGGTGAGCCGAGAGAGCTGCTGCTGCACTCTGCTGTGGATCTCTTCTTTCGTTGCCGTTATAATCAAATTCATGTTCTAAATCATCAAATCCATCCTCATCTTCATCGCCATCGACTCTGGGACTCCCTGAAAATTAAGTGGCATTTTAATTGAACTATAAACGAGAAAAACAATAAAGTTAAGTAAATGACAGGTGTCAATTACCTTTTATGCGCTTGTATCTGGTTTTGCATTGAGGGCAAGCTTGATTTCCGTCTGTCCTTTCATACTCATAGCAAGCTCTACAAACAGGGAAAGCACATTCATTACAGGCAACAAAAGGCTCCCCATCAACCGTAATTTCTATGTCGTCTCCACAAATCTGACAAATCTGCCCACTTAACTCTTTCACAGAAGTCACCTGCCATCAAAGCATAATTCAACCATAAATGAATTAGCATCACATCAGGCAATTCCAAGATTTCATACAACTAAAATTAATGCATTATCACTCACAAACTTTACAAAAATATGTAAAAGTAAGTGTAATAAAACAAAGTTAAAAGATACGAGGAGAAGTTCGACTGGCTCTAATCTAGAAAGTTGAAAGAGGGCTAAAAGAAATTCATTTCAATTAACCCCAGATTTTGCATTAAGTTTGGAAAAAAAAAAAAAGGTAAAATACAAGGAAAAAAGAAAAAAGATGAAGAAAATGATTTCCATTATGGCTTGCAAAAATCCCAAAACAAAAAAATAAGGCAGTAAAAGAAGACTCCCTGAAAAGACGAAAATTGAGTTTCCATTCCAAAATCGCACTGAGGAATTAGTAGAAAATTAAAAAGAAAAATTCAGCACTTCACCCAGTTACAACACTTCTTAATTGAAAATTAGCAAAAGAGCACCTCCAGAAACCTAAAATGAACATACTTGAACAATAAATGGAGTTGCAAATTGCAACCTTAAAAGAGTTAAAAAGCAAAAATAGAAAACAAACAAGAGCATTATTAAGGCCTTACCCTTCCAATCTCATCAGCATTGATGAGAACAAATTCGTTCCTATTATGTGAACCAGCCACCAACCTCCCTTTCGTATACATCCCAAAACAAAACCTTTAAAAACTCTCCTCTTCAACTTTCACACAAGAGACACGGTTAGACAGTACCTTCACGATCAAGAAAAGAAAGGGCAGAATGAAAAATCACTCAAACCCCGTTTGCACATATCAAAGAAAGTAATCTATCACTGAAAACGATACATTTATAGGCGCATAAGAACCAGAATATTATAGCATTTTAGAGGGGGAATGTGGGTTATGACAAAGAGAGAAAGAAGAGTCTTTTTTGGTTTTCGGGTGTTTGGGATTCTTTTCTTGAGAGAAACCCTCTGTCTTGTGATAAACGTCTCTCTCCCACACTCTCTTTGTATAATGAGCTGTAGCAGACTTGGAGTGTGGATCACAGAATCAAATTACTCGAGGGTTGAAGAAGCGTGAATAATGTGTGTTCTAGGAAAAAGGGAAAAAGAAAATTTAAAGAGAGATAATTAGACAAGGATTGATATTTGAATTATGATGTGTAGATCAAAAGATGTAAATGTAGAAGAGAGGGAAGTGGAGTGGGGTGGGGTGGCATGGGATGGGTGCGTACGAGTGGTGGTGGCAAAGGGGCCCATAAGAAGGTGGACGATGGTGGTTGGTGGCGGAATGAGCCAAATGAACCCAGTGTAGAAGCGGTGGAACTTGGAGGGAATAGGTATGGTAGGAAGGGCATTCATGGAATTTAATTTTTTTGTATTTTTTGGTGAAGACATTTATGATAATATTAAATTAGTAATAACTACTCACAACTTGACGTAATAACATATCCCCTAATTGTTTTATACGGAGTGACTTTTGTTCATTTTTCGCCTAACTTTTGAGGTCAACCTCTCGAATTTAAGAGAAAAGCAGCAAAAGAAGTAATGTACTGGAATGAAATCTACGCACGCATGGTCGAATAAAGACAATAGTCGAATTAAAAGTACAACAAGAATACGCTAGTAAATAGAATTTTTATGATTATCAAAATCGTAAAATATTTTCATTATATCGTGAAAATTTACTATGATAATCTCAGTATGTTTACATAATTTCGACGTAAAATTATCGAAATCTTGATTGTAAGATTATTATAATCTTAGTATATTTACATAAATTCGATAAAAATTATTGAAATTATTATTATGTTAGTAATCTTAATAAAAGTCGATAATCGTGACCTAAAAGAAAAGATAGTGACAATAAATCAAATTTGGTGAAATTTAAATAAATCATTATTATTATTATTATTATTATTATTATTATTATTATTATTATTAGTACTAGTAGTAGTAATACAAATCTTTTGTTTAAGGTTAAGAACTAAGAAGTCAAAAGGAGAAAACCCTTCTCATCAAACAAAGTAAAAAAGAAAAATAGGAAATAAATTAGGCAACCTTTTTTTCTCATCACAATTACTGAAATGCCCTCTAGCGGTGGGGAAAATGGACTGCTTTCTAGTATTTTGTGATTAAAGTCCATTGAACTTTATTTTCATTTTAAATTTTTATTTTATTTTACGGGAAAGGTCAATTTGAAAGTTCCTCATTTGAGCCCTATTTGCCAGTAAAATATTTTTTTAAACTCATTTTTAATCATATATTTTTTTAATAAATTAATATTACACATAAATCTAAAAAAAAATTCTTATTTTTCAGCCACACATTCTCCAAAAATTCATTATTCTAAAATCTATTTTTACCTAATAATGAGGCTCAAACAAAGGAAATTTGTTATATAGAATTTTACATGGACATAGTTTGTGAGTCCAAATAAATTTAATCTGTTCTATAAGAAAACTACATTTAGGTCCCCAAACAACCACTAATCATGTTCTGAGAGACGTATGATCCAGTTGCATCTAATGTGGTAGAATTTTCATAAACCTTCTTCCCGTGATTTAAAAATGGGAAAATTACAGCAGCAATCCCAAACTTTTGAATTTTTTGCAGATTTTATCTTAATCTTTAGTTTGTACCACCAATGAATCCCAAACCTTTGAAAAATTAGCATTTGGAGTCCGAATGGATGAAACTCGTCCATTTGACTGTTAGTTGATCAAGAAAAATAAAAATTTGACCAATGTTTGACCAAATTGAAAACGGTAAAATGGTACATCTACATTATCCCAAATATTAACAATTAAAACAATTAAACAAAAAAACAAAAAAAAAAAAAAAAAATCACCCCCACCTACCTACAAACCCCAACCTTACCTTCACCTTCTGCAAACCTCCAACACACAGCCACCGCACCCCCCAAAAAAATTAGAACACAGTAACTATTGACCACTGCCAAATACAATAATTAATTAACAAAAATCTTAAAAAGCTTGATGCCACATACAATAATTAATTTTAACAATACGTTTTATAAAACTCACAATTTTTGTCAATATTTTAACTATACAATTCATCAATTTTATCAAAATATGTTAAAACTTTGTCAAATAACCACTAATTCAATTTGTTTTCTTCCCTATTGTTCAATATATGAAATTTCTATTGATATTTATTTTAGTATAATTCTTGTTGGAACCTAAACACGTCTTCCTAGTTACATCTGAAATCAATGCATGCTCAAGTTTATGAAATGCAGAAGGAAAATAATTTAATGTAACAATTTACATGTTGCATTGTTTCAATCAACGCATATAAAATATGTGTACGGGAGAGACTAGGACACATGACTGGTGGTGTTTTATATGGATTGAAGGTGCAATTATGTGAACACTGCACAATACAAAGTTGTTGTCCTTATGCAATAAATTAATAAAAATTAAAATTTTTAAAACGGTGTACACATTTAACTCATATTTGGTCTAAAAAATAATTTTTTAGTAAATTTTGATGAAAATTAATAAAATGTGTAGTTCAAAAAATTATTAAAATTGTGAGTCGCATTAAATATATGGTTGAAAATATACATGAAAAAACTAATTTTAAAAAATGAGCGTCAAACAAGGTTTTAACAATAAAATCTGAAGTTATATAGTCCCTAGTTGGACTCCATTTTTTAATTTTTCTTTTTTGTTTCAAAATTTATTTTAAACCACATTTTGTATAAAATAACGTTACACCTAGACTCAAACTTTTTTCTTATTTTGTAAACACACATTCTTCAAAATATTACTACTCCAAAACAGATTTTTCTTTAATAAAAATAAAAAAAAAAAGAAAATCATTTTAATGGAGCCCAAAAGAGTCGTAAAAAAAATTCAAACAAGTAATTCGATATCTAAAATGCTCAAACTAAATATTATACTTTCAAATTGATGTTTTTAAACGAGTCACCTTCATGTTCCCTGGCATATGAAAATTCATCAATCGGATAACAATAAGCATGACGCTACTACTCAAATAGGAGTCTGTCAAGGCTCCTGTGACATAGCGCCTATGTGGTAGGGGGCGCCATTGGTCGCTAGCCCCATCGACACCCTTGTGGCGTCCTATCATAAGCTCCTGTTTGAGCAGCATTATTCTAATAAGCAATCTAGATGGTAGTGGGCTTCTCTAATCCATTGTTCAGTAGAGTTTTAATGCAATTTAGCTCCAATTTAATGTAAATTAAAATAAATTTCTTAGTCAATTTTGATAAAATTGATGAAGTATATGGTTGAAAAATTATGAATAACATAAAATATATGGTTAAAATTAATTATTGATTTTGATCGAATTTTTTTTTTTATCAATTTTTAATTTAGACCAAACAATGGATTAATATATTGTAAAATTAATCAATTGGATCCACTACCGCATAGAATTTTGAAGTGATCATCAACATAAATAGCATTATTTCATATTAAATGTAAATGAAATAATAACATGTTACTCTTTAAGTAAGATTGATTAACTTTATAAGATGGAATTCGACATTCAATATTTAATAGCAACTATAAATTTTTAAATAATTAAATAATTATTGTTTTAAACGGTGATGACAAGATCTGGTGATTTCATTCATGACTCAGAATTTAATAAGCATAAAATTCTAATAATCAGAAAATGACAAATGAAAAGATGTTCTAACCTATTTCTTCATTTTCTTATTTGGCCTACAAATTTAAAACAACCATGTATAAATTAATTACTTTACCAAATATCTTAACAATGTAATTATTTAAATTAAAAAATTATGAAGATTTTGGGACCACCAAGGATCCTCAGCGAAAGGGAGATGTACTTAAATTAAAACAGATTTCCGTGAGAAAAAAAACTACCTAAACTAAGTAGTAATTAATGAACATTGGTTTTAATAATTTAAAGATAACTGATCTTGGTTCTCGTTTGAGTAATTTTTCAGGGTATTAAGATCTGGTTGTTGGAAAAATTCCAACGTATGGAGTCACACGTGTATATATTTAAATGTGTGATGCTATCTTTAAAGTTTAGTTAATAAAGTGATCTACTAAAGTTGATTTTGGACTAATGGATATTGAGTATTATGGGATTAAAGTGTAGAGACCAAAACGATTATTTAAATTGATGAGGGGCCAATTTATAAAAATCGAAAGATAATAACTGCACATTCAATTATTATATATTAAGGGGTCATGGTCCCCAATTGAAGATAATTTTTCATATCTGCATCCCCATCAGTAAGAGAGAAAACTAAAGAGAAGACCACATATCAATTAGAAGATCATAACCCATTAAACAGATCAAACATTTATGGATCAAGGTACGCTTCCGCCTATTGTATTCTTCTCATTGATTTCAACATGGATGGTTTGTAATAAATCTAACAAGTAGTATCAGAGTCATTCCATTATTGAATCTTTGAGAAATTGAGTTTTGAATAAAGCATGTTACTATATGAATATTGGTATAACATTCTTATTTTTCTTCCATAATTCTGATTTAAAATTAAGGATTTTTTGGATCTGTGGTATAAGGGGTTTCAGTTTAATAAATATATATATATATATATTTGGGGCTTGGCGGTGCCGCCGCCACCCCTTAGGTGAACGCCCAGATCTGGTTTTTCTAGATTGGGTTTGAAATTTTTCAGTTTTGGATTTAGATGATTTTGGGGGGCGAGGCTTGAGGTGCAAATTAGATTATTCCAGGGACTTACATGTAATTTAAAATTAGGGTTAGGTTTTCTAATTTTATAGAATCAATCCCTTAAGTTTAAAACTTTGATTATTCAGCCCTCTAATGTAAATATTCATCCAATTGGGTCTTTTTAAATTTCGGGTTTAATAATTCAGGCACTAAAGTTTAAAAATTAATTAATTTGGGCCATTGAAATTCTGAATTTTGTAATTAAGCCCCTGAAAGTTCATAATTGATTTAAATTGGCCCCTAAAGTTTCTAATAATTAATTTTTGGATCATTAAAGTTTTTGATAATCAATTTTTGACTCCTAAAGTTTTCAATAATTAATTATTAAAGCCTAAAGTTTTTTATTATTAATTTTCAATCCCCAAAGTTCTTAATTATTAACCCTAAGGTCCCTAAAGTTTCAAGATAAATAAAAGGGTAATTAGCAGATATGGTCCCTGATCGGGCCGAATACGATTGCCGCAAGCGTACGGATCAAGTAGTATAATAGAGCTTTTAAAACCCAAGTCGATCCCACAAGGAGTGTTTTTCCAATCACAAGTTAAAGTGTTTCAAATTAACGATAAACACACACATTTTAAAAATTGATTTTAAAAGCGAGAAAATAAAACAAAAGACTTGATTTAAATTTAAAAAGAAAAAAAAAATTACGAAAAGGGTTTTTAATTTGGAAAATGTTGGAATTTATGCTTTCACTTAACCATTGTTTCACTAGTATTAAAATCGATAAAATAAATATGCTAGTGTTACCAAAGTGTCAGATTAGACCTGATTCTCCAATTTTAGTTAACAACCTCTTCCGAACGAAATTAACCCTAATTGATTAACCTATCCACTATATCTATATGTGGATACAATTTAACCAATTGCATTAAATTGTTGTGAGAATACTCTAAGGGTCACATAGGGTAGATGTATACTCCTATAACACCTAAACGAGTATAGTCAAAACTATACAAACCTAGGGTTTCAATTACCATGATCTAGCTAGTACAACAATTTCTCAATAATTGCACCAACCATTTAACCATATCATATATTGATCAAGTACGTGATAGTCAATAAAACACAATAATTAAAACATCTAAAACTTGGAAACACATGCATCTTACCATACAAAACAACATACTAATGAAACTTTTGGTTAAGTTACTACATAAATTCCAACATAAAATTATTTAGCTCATTATAAAAGTGGTGTAACAAAGAGAATTTTGTTCCATTACAATATAAACATGAAAACTAAAGGAAGAAAGTCAAAAGGATAGATAAAACCCTTGTATAACAACTTTGAAATCTTCCATTTGTTCTCCAAATCCTCCTTTGATGGATTCTCTTTGTTCACCCCTTCAACCCCTTCAATTACCTACAAAACAAAATTAAAACAAATTAAAACAAAATCTAAAGTAGAAAACCAGAGAGCTTTTCGTAATGGAGAGGCAATAGAGAGGAAGAGAAGATAAAGATTGAAGATGAATGAATTCTATCCTTTTTATCCTCTATTCCCATAAAATTCCACTAACTTTCTCCACTAACTATTAATTATAATATATATAATATATCATATTAGATATAGATAAGGTTTAGGTAATAAACTAATAAAAAATTAATCAAAATGTTGGCCAAAACTCGAGAAAAATGCAAAATCCACCGCCTCTGAAAATTTCTTCTATGCGACCGCATAAGCTATTTCTATGCGATCGCATAGAAGAACCTTAAAACGGTGCTAAGTGTTCTGTGACCACTTCGCGACCGCACAGGCGAAATGCATGGTTCAAGCAAAAATTGCTGCTCAGGTCCTTGATCATTCTGGCCGTCTTGCACTTTGATCCCTCATCTTTGAATTAGTCCATTTCAGTCCCCAGATTTTGAACTTCATATCATTTAAGCCCTTACTAAATTGCAGTCAAAGTCCTCCATCTTTTGGTCAAGTGCGATTCAGTCCTCAACTTCATAAAATTGTACACTTTTAGTCATTTTTCTCCTCTTTAACTCGTTTCTTCGTCTGGTCAGGGTTTTTGCCTACAAAATCAAATAATACACAATTATGTATAGAATATGCTCAATTTCATCCATAATTATAAACCAATAAGTGCTTAATAAGTGTGTAAATGCACACTTATCAGTCCCTAACGTTTACACTCATTGCTAAAATGGTCCCTATCGTTTTAATTTTGACATTTACACACTTATTTCAAACGTTTGTTGCGGAATTGGTCCTTCCATCCAATTCCGTTAAATCAACCGTTAACAATTTAATGGAATTTGCAGAAATGGTCCCTAACATTTACACTCATTTGCTAAAATGGTCTCTATCTTGTTTCGGTCTAATTAAATTTTATTTTATTACATTTTATTTTTCTCTCTTTCCTATTTTCAATCACATAACTTTTCATAAAATAATATTATATGTAAATCGAATTTTTTTTTTTTTCAATCGTTCATTTAAAAATAATAATAATATTCCTCATATTTTCATTCACAAAAAATGGGGGCCAAACGGGGAAATTAGTCAACTTCCCATATTTTTCTCCTCTTAAATTTTTTGGTGAATATAATTCATATGGTTTGATATAATTTACAAGTTTAGACCTCAACTCAAAACGTTGTCGGCAAATCTCATCCCTAACCCTCTAACCATTTAGCACAAATAATCATTGATGAGCTATGTAGTATAAGTTCTCAATATTAACCTACTACAATAGATACAAAATACCATAGTAAAAGGGAAAATAAACTGCTACACAATAGATATTTGCCGACAACGTTTTGAGTTGGGGTATAAAGTTGTAAATTACATCAAACCAAAGGAATTATATTCACCGAAAATTTTAAGAGGAGAAAAATATGGGAAGTTGACTAATTTCCCCGTTTGGCCCCCATTTTTTGTGAATGAAAATATGTGGAATATTATTATTATTTTTAAATGAACGATTGAAAAAGAAGGAAAAAATTTCGATTTACATTTAATATTATTTTATGAAAAGTTATGTGGTTGAAAATAGGAAAGAGAAAAATAAAATGTAATAGAATAAAATTTAATTAGACTCAAACAAGATAGAGACCATTTTAGCAAATGAGTGTAAATGTTAGGGACCATTTCTGCAAATTCCATTCAATTGTTAACGGTTAATTTAACGGAATTGGATGGAATGATCAATTCCTTAACAAACGTTTGAAATAAGGGTGTAAATGCCAAAATTAAAACGATAGAGACTATTTTAGCAATGAGTATAAACGTTAGGGACCATTTATGCTAATTACCCTATAATAAAATTAAGTATTCTGCTTTTTAAATTTTGGTATAAATGACTCATTTGGATATATAATATTCCAAAGTCAATTGATTGAAGCAATATTTTGTCAAAACAACCTCTCTTGTGAAAATTAATTAACTTAAAATATTAGAAGGAATTTGTGTGTATGCTTGTTTATGCAAATATTAGCCGGCTCAAAGGAAGGTTAATATTTGACTGAATTGTTTGCACACTTATGGTGGTAAATATGTGACAATAATAAGGTTTCCATGTGAATAATAAATTAATCCAAAGATGGGTTTATTATTTGACAGGAGTTATTGTCAATGTTTGATCATTACACTAAGAGTACTACTTATAATTAATATTACTGTCCAAAAACTTGATATTAATGATGTGCTAGGTATCTTGAGATGGGGCATACCATTATTTGAATTTGTTGATTATTGAAATTAATATTAACATGAGCATAATTTATTCATTTCCTCTATACAGCTAGTTCATCTGTTATTATCATATCTGCAAATATTAATTCAATTCACATGCTCAATGGGACAAATTTCAAGGATTGGAAAGAGAACGTAATAATTATTTTTGGCTGCATGGATCTAGATCTTGCGCTCCGGATTGAGCAACTCACTCCTCTTACAGAAGCAAGTTCTTCTAATGAAAAGATGAACTTTGAGAAGTGGGATTGCTCAAATCGCATGAGTCTAATGATCATTAAGCGCGGCATTCCGGAAACTTTTAGAGATGCAGTGTATGAAGAAGTAACTAATGCCAAGGATTTCCTTGCCAAAATAGAAAAATGTTTTGCGAAAAACGATAAGGCTGAAACAAGCACGCTTTTACAAAGTTTGATTTCAATGAGGTATAAAGGCAATGGAAACATAAGGGAGTACATCATTGAGATATTTCACATTGTTTTTAAACTTAAGGGACTAAAACTTGAGTTGTCTGATAACTTACTCGTGCATTTGGTATTGATTTTGCTTCCTACACAATGCAATCAATTTAAGGTAAGTTATAACTGCCAGAAGGAGAAATTGTCTCTAAATGAGCTCATTTCATATTGTGTGCAAGAGTAAGAAAGGTTGAAGCAAGAAAGAACTGAAAGCGCTCACTTGACAAGCACTTTTAAGGATAAGGGCAAGAAAAGAAAGAATATGAAGCTGCTCCTAAGGGCCCAAGCAACAAGACTGGACATGTGAAGAAAGACTATATCAAATATCACGTCTGGCGTGCAAAGAAAGGTACAAATCTTACTTTGGTCTGTTTTGAGGTTAATTTAGTTTCAGTACCTAGAAACACTTGGTGATTAGATTCTGGTACTAAATGTAAATTAAATAAAGAAAATTCAGCAAAATTATGGCAAAAGCGCTTATATTCTGAACAGTGTACCAACTAAGGCTACTGCCAAAACACTTTCTGAGCTTTGGACAGGCAGAAAGCCTAGTTTTAAGCATTTTCACATTTGGGGAAGTCTAGCTGAGGCTAAGCCTTATAGGCCACATGAAAAGAAATTGTACTCCAAAACAGTGAGCAACTACTTTATTGGTTACTTTGAGCGATCAATGGGCTATAAATTTTATGATCTCACACTTAAGTCAATTTTTGAAACGGGAACTGCAATATTTTTTTAGGATGTTGAGTTTGGGGGGAGAAATAAGGTTGGATATATTGTCTTTGAAGAAGAAGTTGAGGAATGATCGGTTTCGATTCCTACTATTGCTTTTGATAATGTACATGTTCCTATATCTGTCATTGATCAAGAAGCAATTCCAGAACCTCAACAAGACAATGTTGAAGAACCTCCCATCCAAAATGAAGTAATTATTTCAGATGTACAAACTCAACAAGCTCAAGAACCAATACTTTTAAGGAGATCTATGAGAGATAGGAAAAATGTTATTTCGGATGATTTCATAGTATTTCTCCAAGAACATGAGGAAAATAATGGAGTGATGGAAGATGATCCAATCAATTTCCATCAGGCCATGCAGGGTTCTAACTCTCAAAAATGGATTGATGCCATGAATTAGGAGTATAAGTCTATGCAAGACAATAAAGTTTGGGATCTTGTCCCATTATCAGAAGGTGCAAAACTTATTGGTTGCAAATGGATTTTTTAAAACCAAGAGGGATTCGAAAGGTAATGTGGAAAGATATAAGGCTCGTCTTGTGGCTAAATGTTTTACCCAAAAGGAAGGCATCGACTTCAAAGAGACTTTTTTTCCAGTTTCAATGAAAGACTCTTTCAGGACAATTATGGCACTTGTTGCACACTTTGACCTTGAGCTGCATCAGATAGATGTTAAGACGACGTTTCTCAATGGCGACATTGATGAGACGATCTATATGGTGCAACCAGAAAATTTTGTGTCAAAAGACTCAAATAATATGGTTTGCAAATTAAAGAAATCCATCTATGAGCTCAAGCAAGCTTCTCGTCAATGGTACTACAAGTTTCATCAAGTAATTATTTCATTTGGTTTTGAGATGAACGTTGTTGATGATTATATGTATCACAAGTTCAGTGGGAGTAAGAATATTTTCCTGATTTTGTATGTTGATGACATACTGCTTGCCACTAATGATATAGGCATGTTGCACGAAATCAAGAGATTTTTTATCAAGAAATTTTGAAATGAAAGATATTGGTAACGCCTCTTTTTTATTAGGAATCCAAATACACCAAGATCGCTCTCGAGGTATTCTTGGATTGTCACAAAAGAGTTATATCGATAAAGTACTTAACAAGTTTGACATGCAAGACTGTAACTCAGGTGACACCCCTGTTGCTAAGGGAGACAAATTTAGTCTCACACAATACCCACAAAATAAACTTGAAGTTAAGGAAATGCAGAATATTCCATATGCATCAACTGTTGGGAATCTTATGTATGCTCAAGTTACACGTCTAGACATAGCGTTCATTATTGGAATGCTGGACAAATATTTGAGCAACCCTGGGTTGAATCATTGGAAAGCAACCAAAAGGGTTATGAGATATTTAAAGAGAACAAATGATTACATGCTCACATACATCAGATCGGATTAGTTAGAGATCATAGGTACTCCCATTCTGATTTTATTGGATGCCAATACAGTAGTAGATCCCTACCATTGTAGTAAAGTTTGAAGCATGCTATGAAGTATCTAACTATGGAATATGACTGCGAATTTTTGTCACCGGGCTGCGCATTCTGAATGGTGTAGAAAGACCGCTAAAGTTATATTGTAACAATAACTCATCAGTTTTATATTCCAATAACAACAAGAGCTCATCTAAATAAAAAACACATTGACATTAAATTCCTAGTTGTGAATGAAATAGTACAGAGTTGACAGATTTCCATAGAGCACGTTGAGACAAACTCCATTATTGCGGACCCGCTTACTAAGGGATTGACACTCAAGGTCTTTCATGAGCACACTACTCGTATGAGTGTTGTATATCATGAAGATATCATATTTTAGTGGAAGTTTGTATTTTTATTACTTTATGTATTGGACACATTTGTGTATTTAGATAATTTTCTATACAGAAATAAAGTATTTAGTTCATTTCACTCTGTCGTTAAGTTCAGTATTGATCCCACTAAATAAATAAGGTTGGACCAGTTGAAAATAAACATGTTTGGATCACATAACATGTAATTTTCATGCTACACTCCTATGATTGATCTATGTCATTTGGTTGTATGGGTATACATGATCATTGATGGATTTAGTTACGCTAAATGTGACGAAAATCGCTTTGATCCTATATCAATATAACTGGTGGACGAGATTGTTAGGAAATACCCTTGATAACGATAGCAAAATTTTGAGCTCATAAGGTTGTGCATATTTGTAATATTACATGTATGGCTCAGTGGAAGATTGTTGAAAAATTTTCAACTTATGGGACCACACGTGTATATATTCAAATTTGTGATGCTATTTTTAAAGTTTAATTAATAAAGTGATATACTAAAGTTGATTTTGGACTAATGGGTATTAAATGTTATGAGATTAAAGTGTAGAAGCCAGAACGGTTATTTAAATTGATGAGGGGCCAATTTATAAAAATCGAAATATAATAACTGCACATTTAGTTATTATATATTAAGGGGTCATGGTCCCCAATTGAAGGTAATTTTTCATATCTTTGCATCGCCATTAGCTAGAGAGAAAACTCAAGAAGAGACCACATATCAATTGGAAGATCATAACCCATTAAACAGATCAAACATTTATGGATCAACGTACACTTCCGCCTATTGTATTCTTCTCGTTGATTTCAACATGGATGGTTTGTAATAAATCTAACATTGGTTATTGTAGATAATGTGAACTTGGTTGAGAAAAAACATTTAAGATTTTGAAATACAAGGTTTTAGATTCATATGGCATTTTAATTATGTTTTTATTATTATTACTCTTTGTAAGTGTTATGTCATAGGTCCAATCGATTTTGAATATAAATACTTTTAATATATAATTGATGCATTCTATTTATGACAAATCTATTATTTAATTGAATTGATATTTAAATAAATTAAATAATAAAGTTGTAGATTTAAGTTTTAGTAACTTATTAATCACAAGGAATTGTGATGTACAAATTACAAATGACTGAATCTTAAATCATCCATAGTCATATATAATTATCTCGTTATTACAGATGTATTATCACGTCTAGCATTTCTTACTTATGAAGTAAATGGCTGATCTTCACAAATTAAAGTATAGTGACACTTAAATGAACACGTGATTTTTTGTTAAAAGAGCAAAATATTGAAGACCCGCTGAAAAGATTCCACATTGACAACTAAATGAGTGTCAATGGTTAATATCTAACGTTCGCTAGTAGAATTGGTTCATTGACTTGATGTTATCATAATATCTTATATGAGGATAGTCATGCATTAGTGATGTTGATTGTTGCTCTGCCAAGAATTGCTAATCCGACATCGTTCAGGCATGTTAAGAATCATATGAAAGTTTTGAATAATCAATAGAGAATTCGTCACTCTTAGATAATAAGATATTATGATTTATAGTTCATTTAGTTAAGTTGATAATGAAATTCTTAACCAAAATGTACTTATAAGTCGAAAAGAGTTTTCGATCTACATTGATTTAATAGTGGGATGAAAGATATGATTGATAATCGAGATTCACACACTTCATATCTCGTAATCGATCGGATCATATTGACGAAAATATTATAGTTTCACGGTAAACAAACAAGTTTGGTTGTCATACCACGTGACATTTTACATCCATACGTTGCCCTGACATATTGTTAGATATCAATTTGAGACGATGAATGTGAATTAATTAATCTAGATGAATTAATGATAAATTAAATGGGTGTTTGATTTATCCAATTTTGATTAGAACAAAATAATGATTCACGACGTTAGGTATCGTGGTCGAGAACTTAATGGGTCATACAAAAAATGAGAATTAGAAGAATGAAAAATACTAATTAATTATTTGACAAATGTTGGACAATTAATTAATTAAATTACTTATTAATTAATGGACATTGTTTAATTAATTAGATTAATTAACACATTGTATCCCATTAAGGTTAAGTGTCCGGACAAGCCCATTTTGTACTTCTATTAATGAGCTAGTAGGGTTTGAGAAATAATAGAACACAGTTATTATCTTGCTAGCACAACAAGAGAAACATCAATTCTCCTATTCTTGTTTCTTATCTGAATTTTCATTATAGGTTGAACAATTGGACAACTGTGAATTGTAAATCGTGATTGTTTGTGTTCAAGATAAGTAAAGGAGTTTGCATAATTCAACAATGTATAATTTCTATTACGATTTCTGTTTAAATATAAAACAGATTTTTGAAGAAAATTGAAATTAAATTTATTTTTTTGCTATACATGATTAAGTAAATTCTCAACAATCTTGATATTCGAAGCAATATGGTTCTTCCATCATCAAAAAATAAATGTTGTACTCAATAAAAACGAAAGACACATCGTCATCATCAAATACGATTATTGTGTTACAAATATAGAAAAGTATGCTGTATTGTTTAGGTTATGCATAGTTGTTACACATTAACACTAACTTTCTAAAAATAAAAAGTAAACTTTGTTAGTATAAAAAGTAATATTTAAAATCAAATTTAGCAAAATATGTAACTCAAAATTAAATTTTATCTAATTTTACATTTTAAGCATAGCCAACCCGCTGTAAATGGAGTATATGTTACCCTAATTACAATCATTTACGGTTCTCTTTTATATGCAATCATTAACCATTTAATATTTCATGAATGTTTATTAGACTTTCTCTATTTGTGAAGAAAACAAATAATTCATCAAACAATTAAGGTGAAAAAAATAATTTAAAGGCTTTTGAAGTGATTGACCACTATCATTTTTCAATCTTTAAAAGTCTCATCCTCTGCTGTGATGAAATACAGTGTCGGTGTGTGGTGGCATTGTGTAAATTAAAAAGGAGTGAGAAAAATGATTCAAATGAATACAAAATTAAGGTATACACAATTAATGGGCTATCTCCGATAACAAAGAATCGTTTAATGGGCTATCGTCAATGAAAACAAAATTAGGGTTGACATTAATTAATATATAAAGGATAAAATTAAACGATTCTTTGTTATCGGAGATAGCCAATTAAGTATGGCAACGAGGAGGGTATGAGACTGATCGGTTATTCCCACCCCCATTTCGTCGAATATTTTTGTCATCTTGTCACGTTTCCATACTCGATTAAAAAGGGGCGGGGTGGGTTTGAGGCGAGATGGGGCGGGACGGGACAAGTTCCCTGCCCCATTTGTCGTCCCCTTTTTTTTTTTTTTATCAATTCTGTTCTTTTTATTTTTTTTTTTGTCTTTAGCTAGTATATATATATATATATATATATATATATATATATATATATATTTTTTTTTTTTCAATTTGTTAAGAGTAACATATGTTCTCTTTAAAAATGATAATAAATATTTTATTTTTATTTGATAAAAAACTTAAATTTGAAGTTAACTTTAAAAGATGCGGGAACTATGTTACCGTCCCCGCCCCGTCCCGTCCCACCCCACCCCGTTTACACAGTTAGGCAAGTAATTCCTGCCCCATTTGAGGTGGGGCTTGCGGCTATCGGGTTGAATGAATTTTTCTGCCATTTATAATTTGGTTTGATTTGATCTAAATATTTTGTCTACCCATAGCAATAATTTCTCTAGGTGGATAAAAATTCAATAAAATGTCAATTATGTCACGTTGAAACCGCGCAACAAAACTAAATAATCAATGATTGCTAAAATATAAATAAATATTACAGCATGTCACATTTTCAAAAAAAAAAAAAGTTAGGGACACCAAGCTCACTATAAAGGTGTGTATTATTTTATTACATTTTAATAAAAGTATATTATAAAATAGTTAATTAAATGAGGCCATTGCATTGGATGCTTCAATCTTCTTCAGATAGAAAATTTTATTTGTACCTAATTTTTGATCGAATTGACAAGCAGCTGCCCCCTGTGAGGTGCCTCCAATAAGAGACCACCACTTGTTAATTCGATAACCTTTTAAATAAAAAAATTAGATACAAATAGCGTAACCCTCTTCAGATTAGCTGCCTCTCATCATCAATGCACTAGGTAGAAGTGTACCAATTATGTTTGATATTGTGTCATATAGTGACACATAATTGAACAGTTTAAAAAAACACACTTTTTCGTCCAACTGTTTTTGAACTCCAATAAAAATTGGAAAAAAAAATAATGTTTTGAATAATGATTTTTTTTTAGAGAATATGTGATTAAAAAGTAATAAATTTTTTTATTTACTTGAAAATATTTTATTGTGTGAATGCATATTTAAAAATGAATATGAGAAATAAATAATTTTGAAATAACGGTTATCAAAAGGGGGCTTAGCCCTTGCTTGGGTTCCATTAAAAATCAAATTTTGAAAAAAAATGTATTTTGAAATAATAATTTTTTGAAAAATGCATTGTTCAAAAAAAAATTTATTTACATATAATATTATTTTATTAAAAAATATAAAATGTAAATGGAAAAAATACATTATAATTAAGAGGAGCCTAAGCAGGGACTTAATGTGCAGTCATTTCATGCTAACACAAGGCGCAACATAATGGGTCAACGTAAAAAAGACCGTACAATCATGGAAGAACAGGGACCCATGATCAGAAACATACGGGACCCAAATTGTTCACCACATGACCTGTAGATGAAAAAGTGAGAGCTGGCTCATTAGACCCACACACACTGGATCACTGTTTTTTCGTCGGTGGAGGCCCAAATCTTGGGTGAACACGATTTGATTTGGACGATTTATGTCATATTTTCAATTCAAACTATTTCATGTGATTTGAATTTTTTTTAAAACCAAATCAAATCATTTTATTTTTCAAACTAAACCAAATCAAACCATTATTTATGGTTTGATTCGATTTTAATCCGCGATTTATGTATTGACATTATAATAATATATTTAAAACAAGTTAACATATAAATTTAAAAGATAACTAATAATATTAAATATTAAATTATATTCATATTTGTCTGAAATTCGAAATACAAACAAAAAGACAAAAAATAATAAAAAATAATAGCAATATAGCTTCTAGCAAAATGTCAATAGTTTTTCTCCCTCAAATTTTTACAAGCAACAATATAGATGCAGCAGCACTCCTTAAGTTTTAAAAAAAAGTGTGCATAATCTAGGCCCCTTTTTTGCATGAGTGATAATGTGCCTTGAACTATACTTTTCTTCAATTATTGTTCTCCATTTGCTACTTATGTGAAACATTGAATTGTTGAACATATTTTTATTCTTATTCGCTTTGCTACCTACACCATATTTAGAGCTTGTTGAGAATTTACTTAAACACGCACAGCAGAAATATATCAATTTTCAATTCCCATCAAAGATCTACTTTGCATTTAGATAGAAATTGTGATATAGATTCTACCTTTTGTGAAATATGCAAACTCTTTTGTTATTCCTTCTAGTTCAATAATCCAGATCTGCCTCCCACAGAGCCTCCAATAGTATCCACACAGAGAACAATGTAGAGAGAAAACCAGGATTTTATTTCTTATGCTAACAAGAATAATGAAAAATTTCTACAAACTCAAAACCCTAGCAACTTATATATATATATATATATATATATATATATATATGCCCAAACGGGTTTGGCCCGTCCCTTAAAGTTAATCCGATCCAGTATTTAATTAATCCAATTAATTAAATCCGGTCCATGAATTAATTAATCTTATTAATTAATTTGGGCATATTAATAAGTAACCAAATTAATTAATTATCCAACGATTGTCAATTAATTAATTGGTAACTCTCAATCTTCCAATTCTCATATTGTGTGTGACCCATTAGGTTCCCAATCACGATGTCTAACGATGTGAATTATTATTTTGATCTAATCAAAATCGATAAACCAAAACACTCTTTTGATTTAATACTAATTCACATCCGTCGTCCCAAATTGACATCTAACAATGTGTCAGGGCAATACATGCGATGAGAAATATCACATGGTATGACAAAACCAAACTCGTTCATTTATCGTGAAACTATAATCCCTTCGTCAATATGATCCGATCAATTACGAGATATGGATGTGTCAATCTCGATTATCGATCATATCTTTCATTCCACTATTAAGTCAATGTAAGTCGAAAACTCATTTTCGACTTATGTGTACACCTTGGCCAAAGATTTCATTATCAACTTAATTGGATGAAATGTAGATCACAAATTCTTATTTTCTAAGAGTGACGAATCATCTATTGATCATTCACAACCTTCATATGATTCTTGACATACTCGAACGACGCCGTATTAGCGGCCCTTGACAAAGTAACTTCCAGCATCACCAAAGTATGACTATCCCCATATAAGATACTATGATGACCTCAAGTCGAAGGATCAATTCCACTATCGAACATTGGAGATTAACCACTGACACTCAGATAGCTATCCATGTGGAATCTTCCCAGCGGGTCTCCAACGTTTTGCTCTATAACAAAACATTCACGTGTTCATTTAAGTGTCACTACACTTTAGCTTGTGAGATCAACTACTTACTTCATAAGTAAGAAAGGCCACACGTGATGGTCTATCCGTAATAACGATATTCGTATCTCGTTCTTACTTACGACCATAGATTGTTTAAGATTCAATCAAACGTAATTTGTATCTCACAATCACAACTCCTTGTGATTAACAAACTACTAAAACTTGAATTTACGGACTCTATTATTTAATATCATTCATCAGAATATCAATTTAAATAAACAATAGATCTTGCCAGAATAAATACATTAAACATATTAAAAGTGTTTGCAACCTAAATCGATTGGAACTAGGGCATAACACTTACAGAGCTAACTAAAATAAAGTGTCTGAATTAGATTGTAACAATCCGTGAGACGACAAGACATTGAAGAAAAGAAATAAAGCTCTACTTTGCTTTGAACGCATAATTCTTCGACCGATTATAACTACTGAAAGTTAACCTGCAATATATAATCTTTCTTCTTTGACTTTCCCATATTCATCACCAAATGCATAAAGAAACAGTATATGCAAATAAAGGAACCAAAGAAACTCACCCTAACCAATAATGATTGATCATCAGAGCCTTCCACTCTTATTTTTCTGAATGCAGAACATGTGAAAATGAAAGAAGGAAATTCAAATATAATAAAGTGATGCTTCAAATAAAAGAAAATCCATCCCTGCTTCTTCACTTAAGAAAATTATGAACCAATCAATGAATTCACTAATCAAAAGCCACCACTCTATAATGAGGATGTGGTGGTTCCTCTGATTGAGTAGGTACAGAACAAGCAAAATGCCCCAGAAATATTCTATTGCCATCCTTTTGTTACTCTACTGATTCTGATTCTGCCCCGAGTCTCATCTAAATCCGAGAAAATTGTAAAGCACTAAATTGTTTTTTTTTCCTTGAAAACTGTAAAATTTATGATTTAATGAAATTATTTTTAAATTAAAAAATAAAAAAAAGGTTCGGTTTGCTCGTGTGATTTTTGAAAATCGAAACTTAATCCAAACCATTTTGAAATGGTTTGGTTCGATTTGAGAGGAAAAGAGTAGGTCTACGTGAACTCGAACCAACGATTTCATACCAACGAATTCGATTCGATTTAAGGTTTTGCGATTTTTTGTGCAACCCTAGCCAAATCGCAAAAGTTCAACTAAAATTAAATCTGATGTAGGTCTAGATTCAGATTCTTCATTTTTTTTTCTTTCTGTTTGAGTAGTATTTTTCTTAAATAGATGGAACCCACTATTTATTTGAAAATTCAGACATGAATAATCAATACACATCATGTCAGTTCTTAAGTGACAGGAAGAATTAAATATTTGCTCGTGATTTTATAGACATACACTTGATAAATTTTCATTGGCAGTTAAAAGAAAAATTAAACAAAGAACTATCAATAAAAAATTGTCAAGTCAGCTCCTGGAAAAAGGCCTTGTCATTGAGCCTGTTTCTTCTGCTTTTTCCCATGTTAACACTATCGAATAAAGCTAACGATGAATGGTCTACATAACAAATTACTATAAATACATAGTAGTCAAGGACTATTTATTCACAATTAAGGGCTTGTTTGTTGCTCATTTTTGCAGCCCCAAAAATAAATTTTGGAGCAATTTCTTCCAAAACGTGGGACCCACACTAGAGAGTGCCGGCCAAATTTTGCGGCTCAGTTACTGTAGCAATAGGTGAAAAATTGATTTTTGAGGCTGAAAAATAAGAAACAAACACAGTCTAAACAATTACTCTCCTAAATCTCCTAATACACCATTCGAGAAAGTTCTTTTGCGTCGAAGGCTCATTGTTTTGTAGGCTTTTTAATTGATTCACACTGCAAGTTCACTAGGAGTCCGTCGTGCGCAAAGTACAAAAACAATGATGAAAAGAAGATCGGTCTCTTATTATTTTGGTACTAAATTGAAAAATTTACGAAAGTACTATACGTACATAATAATGTACCAAATATATTATACCCCCCTCACATGAAGGAGGACCCACACACAATAAAATAATAGTGACCCCCCTCTATGTAAGAGGGGTATAATGTATTTGGTACACTATGAGGTGTACAAATAACATTTTTCAAAAATTTATTCAAGTGTTCGGTAAAAAATGTCCTGGCAACTTGTAGAAATCACAAAAAGTATTCCTTCCTCTTCATGACCCTGCCGACATTCATTTCGAGTCACGTGATTGGGAACGTGGCTATCAATCAAATCTTATTTGGCTATTTTTTATTTTTTTTTTCTTTGTCCCTTCGCTTCTGATGGAAATTTCCTAAGGGGAGTGGAGATCCATCTACAAGGGAATGTAAATTTGAAAGACTTGCTTTAATTGTAAAAACATTTCATATGTTCGAGTGTGTCGTGACATTAATAGAATTTTGGCTCTTATTTTGAATCTGATCGTGATATCTACTACTATCTTGTAAAAAAGTTGTATTCTTTGTTGTTATAGTTTAACAATTTGTATGTATTCAACTGATGGTCACGTACTTAGTCATTTAGTGTACCAATTTTTTTTTTTTTTTTTTTTTTAATTATGCCCCATTATTGGCGCCCCACCTGCTCTGCCCTGGGCCTTGATGAAAGAAGTAAATCGCAGGTTATGCCTCCAACAGTTCAGGTGGAATGCTGCTTGTACACTTGCACTTACCCAATAACCAAATCCATATTTCAGGATTCGAACTCTTGAGCAAGTTTGATAAAATGCTCAAATTTGAGCGAGTTTTAGCTCAACCAACTCCACAAATTAAATGCAATTTTTATGTAATAAATAACGAAAATAAGTGATGATCAGTTAAACTGGTATGACCTTTAATTTTTTTTAACGAATAAATTAAACAAGAACACTTCACGTTGATATTTGAAAGTTAATTATTTTGTAAAATTCCTTTTTATTTTAATAATTCATGAGACCGAACGCCCAATAAATGTACTTCAAAGTTCTGGGCATTTAGAGTTCATGGTTTTTTTTGTTGTCTTAGGCCATGTCGTTAGGAACTAGAAGTCAATAATCTGACTTGTACTGTCCAAGCCCACTAAAGAGAATGAAGATATGTTTAGTAGACAGTATTTCTCTTTTAGCACATGTTCGGTTCAATTTAAAAAGTTGTTTAAAGTATATGTTAACAATTAATTTTAATCACATATTTTCTGGGATACACAAACTTTTCAAGCACACATTCCTTCAACTTATATCAAAACTACCAAAGAAATTGTTCTATCAAGTTGTTCAAGTATGGATTTCTGAGGAAAATTGGGTAGCAACTTGATGTAGAAGCAAAGAGTACTTATATCTTAAATAGGGATTTTGACACCACGAGTCCACTCGAGGCTTGATTGAACGTAACAAGACAATGATTCAATCTTGTTTGGGTAGAAGGGAAGGTAAGTTTGAAGGAACTCAAAAAGTGTGAATTTGGGTTCAAGAAACAAGTAGAGGAGCTTGAATAGCATGTTTATTTGTGTCTTGTTACTATTTATCGGGCTAGAGCTTTGCTGATTAAGGAATCTCAAAGTTTTTTTTTTTTTTTTTGCAAAAAATTGATTGCAGTTTCAAGGGTTTAGGCATTTTGCAGTTATCCTTTCATTTTGTAAATATAACTTCTTATACACTTATATGAGTCAATGATCGTTTAGGTGTTTTAGTTTGAACTAGGAAATTCATAATTTCAAATGAGTTGTTTGATCTTGAGAATGGAGCAAATAAAATTTATACGATATTGTTTAGCTAACACTTGAGCCCTGTCTACGTTTTTCCTAGTCCATCCCAACCCCAGATAAAGGAGGGTTGCGATAGGTTAACTGTTGACCTCAAAAAATGCGCAACATCATCCCAGCTACTTCTCCTCCACGTAAACGTTACCTGCGCCCTCGAACACTCCATTACGAGGCAAAGGTCGTCCGGTCGAGAAAATGTTTGACACCCGTTTGCACTTCGACGATCAAATCAATGGCCGGACGCGAGAGAAATGATTGCAAGAGACGGGATAAAAGGATTTGACTAAACTTAGAATGATATACCTTACGTGTGAAACAGATCACATATATATAAAGAAATAAAAATGGGCCAAGTTTCAAGCCCAAGATAAAATTTCTTGATTTAATAAGTCCAATTCAATTAAATGCTTGATGCCAAGTCGGTATGTGTAACCCTTTCCACCTGAGCAGGCCACATAATTTATAGATATAACATTAACTAATCGTGTAAATTTTGTCACATTTTATGGTATGAATCTCAAAGTACATTGTTGTTCTACTAAATCTAGAACATATCGGATTCTTACCGGATACAAAACCTAAGGATTTTGGAATATACAAAACCAAAAAACCGTCTGAAGAGAGTTCTTGTGCTAGGAACCTTTTTACTTCTTAGATATATGTGTATATATATATAATCACAAAAGAGAACTAATAAAGGGTATTCATATACATTACAAATCCTTTTGTTTCATGGTATTTTTCCTGATCACAATGTAATAAATCCTCATACTCGATACTCATTTCTTGTATATTTTGATATTTTTCCATCTTAATTCCATATATTTGCTTGAATTTTCTGGTGCAGCATATACACCACACTTAAAATACAGGTCTCTTGGTCCTTGATCATTCACCACATACTTTTTAACTCCATTGATGAAAACTGTGATCTTTCCTTCATCAACATCATGAATCACATTCAATTTGAACCACTTATCGTAAAGATCAGTTGCCATCACGTCGAATTTATAGTATTTCATATCACCATCATAAATTCCCGAATGAATAATCAAGGCCTTGTACATAAATTGAGAATAAGAAGAATTATCGCTCAAAATGTAGTCGAATGTTCTTAGTTGAAGTATCATATCTTATTTGTAGCACGAATACTTCGATTAGAGTAACGCGTTCGTGTCTGACATGTGTCGGTACCAACACTCCTCGGACACTCTACCATGAATATTTTTTTTTATTAAGAATATTATATATTTTTAACTCAAAGTTATTAGAAAATAACGAATATATACTCATATTTAAAATATTTCAACAAGAAATATTAATAACAAGTATAAAATTAAATTTATACTATATAATTGAAGAATTTTAAAGAATTTAATTAACTAGTTGACGACATGTCATATCAGTTATTTCTTGAAAAATCATGTGTAGGCATATCTGATACGTATCGTATCGGACACACGTGTTCGTGTCCATGTATCATTGCGGGCCTTAATGCGAACTTCTGTGCGGGGTCTGGTACCACTTCCAGATTTGACTAGCTTATCATTAGTATTATCACAAAATTTTCTAACTCAATTTCCATCACTATATCTATTTGCAAGTGGTAAATTATATGGTCTTTGCAGAACAAATTTTTTGTCGCTTAATGGCACTAAGGTGAAGCCTTCTGCAGGATCAGCAACACGAGCACACAAAAGATTAAAGCTTGTCAAAAAGCAAACAATCAGCAGAAGCAGAAGACAGTTGGAATTGGAAGATCCTTGCATATCATTTGTTTGTGAATTGGAACTTGATTATGGGAGTTGCTATGCTTCAATTCTCAAAGATTTGGTGGTATGTATACAGACCCGGTTCTGTGGTGAGGCCAATGAGCTTGCACCTCAGGACCAAAATCGAGGGGGGGGGGGGGGGGGGGGGGGGGGGGGGGGTGGGGGGGGGGGGGGGGGGGGGGGGGGGGGGGGGGGGGGGGGGGGGGGGGGGGGGGGGGGGGGGGGGGGGGGGGGGGGGGGGGGGGGGGGGGGGGGGGGGGGGGGGGGGGGGGGGTGGGGGGGGGGGGGGGGGGGGGGGGGGGGGGGGGGGGGGGGGGGGGGGGGGGGGGGGGGGGGGGGGGGGGGGGGGGGGGAGGCGTTATTTTGACCCAATTTTTATTTTTTTATATAATGAAGTGAAAGGAAAATTAGATTTTTTATCATTTGAATTGGGTTTGTTTCTTCTTTCTTCTCCTTCGTGGCTATCTTCTCCTCCTTCGTCTTCCCCTCTTCTTTCTTCTTTGCCACAGTCCGTTGGCAGCGAGTCGACGGCTAACAACGTCAGATTTTTTTTTTCTTCACTCAAATTTATATGTAGTTTATGATGCATTGAAAATTAGATATTAAGACTGTTAAAGCTTGTTGATTCTGTTGAATATCGGGAAATTAGACAAAATAAGAAGAAAATGTCTCAATATTTTGTTGAATAATCTGATAGAATAAACCCTAGTCACGTTAAATAAAATCCTAGAGCTCTGAACTAAACTTTGAAGAAATTGAAAATTAAGTTCTTCATCTCCTATCAAAATGTTTAATTAGCACTAACTAAATTAAACAACAATATTAAAATAAAGTAATAAGCAACGAACACTTAGCACACCCCTTTTGTATTCATATTGCATCAGTTTATAAATAGTTACGATCTCTATGGGAGTTTGGAGCTTACAGAGGTGCTTTTGAATTTGTTGCAGATGAGGATTTTTTTTTTTTTTTTTGTCGAAGCAGGGCCTATGCAAATTTTCGTATCAAATCACATGAGTGCCATATTTTATAATTATTCTTGTACTATTATAGGCATTTTCTCGTTGCTTTTATTTGTTTGAAAGTTTGTCTTTTTGGTTTACCATTGAAAAAATTACCAGCTTTGTGGGGATTTAGTGGTTATGAATTTTCTTAACTTGTTAGAAGAATTTGCTTGCTGTACAGACTTGATAAAAAGATTTTAATCGATGTGATTATTGCAAAACTCATTGAATGTGGTGAGAATTTAAAATTTCTGACTTTTAAAGCCATTTTCTTGAATAGAAGTTATTGATACCTGGAGCACAAAAGAAAATGTATTGATGTTCCTATGGAATATTTTTTGAGAAAAGGAAATGCGATTATATTCTTACAGATAATTGTCGTGAAGCGCCTTAACAGGATTCACAGGATATGAGAGTTAAAAGTGTTAGGATGAACTAGGGATTACATGCTTTGAGGCATTTTGACAGAAGTATAACGAGCTGATATGATATCAAAACCTGGTTGTTGGATCATAGAATTAAAACCCCAAATGTACTGTATTGTCTTCTCTAAAATAACTGTATTTTTGGTTGGACCATATACCTAAATAGTTTGATTAAGTGCATTGGTAATCATGATTTAATATTGTTCACTCAGATGATTTTTTCTGTCATGACGTGATTTAATATTGTTCACTCGAATGATTATTGCTTATTAATTTTCTGATTTCGTCGGATTTCTGATTAAATTGCAATTTGCAATAAGATTATGAATTTATGATGAATATATTAATGCAATAAAATTATATATTTGTATTGGTGTTTGATGTTAAATTTTTATTTCAAGCTTGACTGCTTGTGAGTTGTGATGATAGATTTTTCAAGGGTGTGAATCCATAATTTTTATCGAAATTCTACTTCTCATGTAAGTAATGGTTTGCCCTCACTTCTTGTTAAATATATTGAAAATGTTTGAAACTTTGTCAACTTATATATTTGCGGCCTGGTCGACTTATATGATTGATTATTGTAGGATCAACAATTGTATAAAAGCACGTAGTAACTATATTGAAAACTTTAATTGTGAGATGATTGAATGGATTGACTATGTTATCAATAGAGAAAGAAATTGTTGAACAACTAAATTATTCAGATTTGATTAATGTTTTTGCCTCTAAAACAGTAAGGCAGATAGTATTTAACTAATTGTTTAAAACATTATTGGTTTTGTTATTTTATAATATAATTTTTTTGTATAATGTATTTGTTTGTTGTTTTAATGTTAAGTTTTAAGTTAGTAATAAGTTGCATAATACACCGTTGAATTTTGCATTTACATTAATTTTGTGGGCCTAATTTATGGACTTCGCATCGGACCCTACAATCACAGGACCGACCCTGTATATATAAAGGGCACATATGACATATTCGAGCAGGTTAAGGACAAAACTAAATTCTGATGCATTATTTTTCCCTTGCATGTTAGAAAGTTATGATGGATTTTAGCGTAGTGACCTATTTGAATGTTAATTTGTACAAATTATTTACTATGGATGATAGATTTGTTATATATAATATTAGCATGGAATGGACTCTTGATTTGTTTTACCACATTGATTGCTACTTGATGATTATGATGGTATACTGCTATTATGTCATTTTCTTTCTAGTTTCTCTTTGGTATAAATTTGATCAACAGTTTATGGAAGAATAAAAGATGATGATAACTAAAATGTTACAGATATATATTTAATGAAAAGGTTTAAAAATCATAGGTCCATATTGGCTTAAAATATGGCTGAAATTTCTTTTATTACTTCATTTGTGAACCTAAAAGAAAATGGATTGAGGATATGTAATGAGCTTGGTTTTTCTAAGATTCTTTGGCTACTTACTAGTAATTAAGAAGGAAACTCTGGTCCATGGACTGTGCATTATTATCTGGAAGAGAAGAGATTCATTACTGGACTATCAAGCTTCAAATTTCCTTTCTAAAACATTTGGCACAAAGGAGGTAGCAGATTTGTTGAGTGGATACAAAGAAAACCGGCTCAAGGGACTTGCTGCTGGACCATTAATTGTACTCTCTTCCAATTTTATTTCTGCATACATTTGCTCATTTTGATGAATAGCTAATATGGTTAATTGTATAAAATGATTTCGTATCGTGTAATTCCTTGGAGGTAATTAAGGTTACACGTCCCTTTCTTGTATATCTAATTTATATAGATTTATCGTGTTTATATCAAAATTTTTTATAATATCATACTGGTTGTATTCAAGCACGACTTTACTCAATAATTTATCTTCCATATAAGAGGTGTAGTGTACAACTCATTAACTGTTTTTTTTTTTTTTTTTTTTTTGGTGGTCTTTTATTAGTGTGAATTAGAAATTTTATTTGAATAATAGTATATTTACGTGTGTTACTTCTTACAAAAGCAATATTTAATATTGTTGATAATTTCTCCCTTAATAAACACTCAAAGGAAGGTATCTTCTATCATGGAAGCGTCAAATTTCTTCTTTGTTTTCCATACGCCACAATCATGTACTTTATTATTATTTGGGAAATTTACAGATAGGGTCCTCAAGTTATTGAAAATATAGCAAATAGGTTCCCAACTTATTTTTCCCCCCTTTTTATGGGGGCAATTCCCAACCTTGTACAGTTGCACTTGAGTCCTTAATAGATGGTCAAAATTTTACTTTAAGGCTAATATTCACATCACGATTTTTAACAACTAGACTACATTTTAATTGTATAAAAGTTCATTACCTTTACATATTATCATATTTATATTTCAAACTTTCTTGATCTCAATTTTTTTTTTCAAATTAACTTAATGTGTTCCTGATTATGATATATCTTCAAAATTTTATTTACAAAAAAAAAAAAAAAAAAAAAAAAACCAAAATGCAATTAAATATTTAACTCTGATTTTATAGCACGTTAACAATATTTTTGGATGAGAATCTTGATCAATGATAAGTTTTTGTGATTAATGAAAGTTAAAAATAAGAAAGTGATGAAAAAAAGTCAAGGATATTATAAGTGTAATAATGAATAAAGATTAGTGACATTTAATGTAATTAAAATATAGCATTCTTATTTAAAAAATGGTATGAATGTAACCATAAACCACCCTTCCTTTAATTAAAGTCTCAACTTTTGAAAAAAAGACAAATTTACATTTATCTTTAACTGATCAAAACATAAAAAGGAAAGAAAAGAAAACATGAAGTAGTAAGATCATATTTTCATTAGTTTTCATTTAATTAAAGATAAGATTAAAATCATTTTCAAATATAAAAATAAGAAAAAAATTCTACTAGAGGTTTCAGTTTTTTTTAGAATACTATCATTCGTTATACATCGCAAGCCATTAAATAGACATTTTCTGCTCTATATTATAAGGTCTTGAACTTGGGTGCTATAAATGAAATGTTAGGAACATGACTATGCTTATGAAAAAAAAAAAAAAAAGGGTTGGAAATCGTCGGAAGAATTTACCCCTAAAAATAAGGGTATAATTGTAAAGTAGGAACTCAAGTGTTACGAAAAAAAGTTCAAGGACTTTGACCGATTAAATTGGACTCATATGTTACATTGTTAATAGTTTAATGACCTCCATTGTAATCGTTTCTTTTGACTTTTGAGTTGTCTGAGCTCTCACGCACGTGACTCCACTGCACCTATTAATCTCCATTGTTCTTGCTTTTCTTCAAAACACTGCCCTCTCTCTCTCTCTCCCTCTCTCTCCCCCCAACAATGGCGACGTCAGTAGCGGCGGGAGTTCATGGAAATGCCTCAATAGCCTCATCACAATCTGTAAATTCATTAAGAAAGCTTTCTCACTCGTCATCTCTTCAATTTCCTACTCAACTTCGGAGTTTTACGATTCGAAACCAAACCTTCAAATCGAAGCCAAAGCTTCATCTGGTAATTGTTTTTTTTAATTTTTTTTTTTTTTATCAAATTTGTGAAAAAGGGGAATACATTATCAACATTTTGGTGATGTTATGATTCAGGTCTATACAGTTTGAATTGAATGCTGATTATGATTTACGGAACGGGACTCTTTTCAATGAAATTGAGAAAATGGAGCAATTCCGTAAATTGGGAAATCAAGTATAAAATATTAAAATTCTGAATGTTAATTCCTTGTTTATATTAGAATTTCATGTCTTAGACAGTAGACTCCGATTTCTTCATATAATTTATGTACGTTTTTTGAGCTTGGATTTAGAGCAGCAGTGGAATACGACTAGACTTTCAGACTTAGTAATTTTTCCATACTTATTTGAGCTTCCTCTGTATCATACTTTGATAAATTTTGTATTTTAAGTCTAATTAATGTTTTTATGATCAGGTTGAAGCGAAACAACAAACTTTATCTTCTTTTGTTGATGTTTTAGAGAATTCAGATAAACCAGTATTGGTTGACTTTTTTGCTACTTGGTAAGGTCTCTTTAATTTATACGACGTCAATTCTTTGCCTTTACAAATGAGAAGCAGTATTGTGCTTATTATCTTATGTGTCATTGAAGTGGTTATCTCTTTAGTTGCTTAGGCTGCTTAAATAAAGCTATGAGTTAATTATTACTTCATGTTTGGCTAAAGCTTTGCTTTAAGTAACTTATTGTCACTGAACATTTGGAAAGTAACTCATATTTTACTGACTTTGACCAAATTATTTATTTTAGAAGTAACATATTTACTTCTAAGTGAACTTTTTAGGCTAGCCAAACATGCATGATGCACCTTAGGCAATCTAGCTATTGCATTTTGTAGGTGTGGTCCTTGCCAATTCATGGTTCCTATTCTGGAACAAGTCGGTGCTTTGATGAAGGATAAGATCCAAATATTGAAAATTGATACGGAGGAGAATCGCAGCATTGCTGACAAGTATGGAATAGAGGCTTTGCCAACTTTCATTTTGTTCAAGGATGGGAAACCATGCGACCGGTTTGTAAGTAATTTCGGAACTTTTTCAAAAGTTATTTCAATATTTTGAAGCACTTATATTGAAACTTTATCTTGCAAGCAAGAGGTTGAAGCCCTGATACCTTTGCTAGGATGGCGTGTTGCAGAGTCTATATTATAGATTTTAAAAATTTGTTACATTTGACAAACACTTCCTTGGACATGCCTCAAGAAGATGTCCAACGCACCATGTGCGGTGTCCTATATTGTTCTATTCTTAATAGTTCTAATATGCGAGAAACATGAACTAAACTGAACTTCCTAATTTGTAAAATTTGGAGTATAAAATTAGGGAATTTTAGTCATTGGTATATTCTTGTGTAAAAAAGTCAAAATAATGTTCAAGTCAAATTTGTTATACAGCTACAGTACGCATTTTTCTTTTCTAGCAGTAATTGTATATAGTTTTCCAAAATGTTATGTTAGTACCGCCTGAAAAATCATAGCTAAACAAAAAAAAGTATAAAAATAAAGAAATAATATGTAAGCATAATATTTAAAAGAATTCAAATGACTGTCCCCTAGGTGTGTCTACACGCCTGTGCTTCTTAGGCAAGAGAAAACCTACAACGTGGCTTTTGAGTAGATGTAATAGAAATCGTATAAAGGGTTGAAATAATTTTATTTTCTCCCATGATTTATACTTTATAAAAGGGGAGAAGGTCAATTTCTTAGAACTTTTATTATGGCATTTGAGTTGATGTAATAGAAACACAAGTTCATGACTTCCAAGATCTGGAATTAATTGCCCCGACTCCAGATTTCTCTCTTTTAACATTTTATTGTTCTGACATTTAATTTCAATGAAAAAAATATTACCTTCCTAGTTACCACGTGTATCCTTAATGCCCTGAAACTTTCGGACTAGGTAAGTATGTAGACATACTAGTCCATGCACGCCCCTTGGTCAAACAAATTGATTAAAAGAAATGAAGGTATGCGTGTATTGTGTTACTTGTAATGATTAATGAGAGATCTTACGAAACTTAAGTGTTGTGCCATTTTTGAGAGGGGGAAATTGGATACTATTAATCTATTTTGAGGGGGAAAAGAGAAGAAGCTGAAATCTTGTTCATTATAATGTTTACTTTTGTTGAGTACTGCATACAAAACATGCAAGCTTGTTTATTGTTCATGGTAAAGTTTATATGGCATCATCACATATTATTGGTTCAGATAGCAATTTTGCATCATGATTTTGTGGGATTAGTTTTTCATGCCAATTTTCTTGGTGGATTAATGACCAATTCTTCTCCTTATATGAATCAATTTTCAGGAAGGTGCAATGGCTGCTGAGAAGCTCATCCATCGTATTGAGACCTCACTAAAAGTCGAGAAGTAGTTGCAGCGTGCCTCCCAATTTAATGTGATTTAACAATTCAAAAGATCAGATATGATGATAATCACCATCTCAATAAGTTGATGCTGCTGTGTCTCGAAATGTGGCAAGTATTGTTGTTTCATTTCACTAATGTACAAATCAGATGGAGTATTGGGTTAAAATGGTCTTATCTGTTACAGACCATTATATTGTTTGAATTTGTAATGCAAGTATGATGAAAATGAAATGGTTTTTTATAATTTGGAGAAAATTTTTCAGGTTAGAATCATTTCAGACATGCACAATATATTACTCTTAGTGTTGTTTCATTAACTCCCTTGAATCAGTCTAAATTTAGTACTCCCTGTCAAAAACACTGTTAGCCACCTGAATTTATGGTGTTTTACTTTGTAGCGAACTTTTTTTTTTTTTTTTTTCGGTTCCAAGCATGTTGCCAAACTTTTAATTTCTTTTTAGGCACTTTCTCCTTAAAAGACCACGAAGGTCCAACAGAATTCCTCGGAAGAATTCTAGGTTCCAGGATTGCATGGTATAAGGTGGTGAAGGGTGTGTATGCATACAGATACATGGAGAATGGTGGACATGCAGGCAGCTATGTGGTGGAGTCTGAATGGATGCAGATACGTTGAGAATGATGGGCATGCATGAAGCTACGTGAAAGTGGAGTCCGAAACCAAAGCAATACATGCATGCACAGCAACATCCAAGATCGAGTCCAAGGCAATCTGTTTCGCTAGGAAATGCTACGTTACGTTTGTTTTAGTTAAGAATAAGGTTGTTTGAGTTGTTATTTTGTTCCTGTTAGTTTCATTTTTTTGCTGTAACGTGGGCCTTGAGAATAGCAACAAGTTGCCACTCAACCACTATTTAATCTCGAAGTTGGCTGAAATAAACATCATCAAGAAAATTCATTACAGTTTGCGGTTCAATTATCAGCCTGAGAGAATTATTCTTTACTGTTTATTTAACGTTTTGATTGGGACCTCTATCAAGGGATATCAAAGCGAGGTTACTGGCCACCAATAGAGAACGGATTGAAAGCCTCGAGGCGGGTCTCAGTGGCTTTCAGGAAGGCATGAATCGTAGGGAGCTAGGAATTGTAGATAAGCTCCATTGTTTGGTGAACTCTTCCACTACCTCCTGCAACAGTGAGCGAGGAGAGAACTTTTGAAATCGCTGCAACGACAATACGAAAGACGCTGATGGTGGATGACTTGTGTGTTCCACAAAAATGGCGAAATTGGAGTTTTCCCGATTCAGTGGGGAAGACCCTACGGAGTGGTTCAATCACGTGAACCAATTCTTTGAATTTCAAACTATCCCGGAAGCTCAGAAGGTGTCGCTGACATCTTTTCACTTGGAAGGCGAGGCCAACCAATGGTGGCAGTGGCTTCGGAAGACATACCAAGATGAAGGGCGGGTATTATCATGGGAGACCTTCAAAGATGAGCTATGGGCACGTTTTGGACAATCGGAGTGTGAAGATTTCGACGAGGCTCTTTCTCGGGTTAGACAAGTCGGCTTTCTGAGGGCTATCAATGTGAATTTGAAAGGCTAGGCAATCGAGTTCGTGGATGGACTCAAAAAGCACTTGTGGGAACGTTCATAGGAGGATTGAAGGACGAGATTGCTGATGATATCTGAATGTTTAAGCCACGGACGCTTAAAGACGCCATTAGCTTGGCCAGGATGAGGGATGATCAACTCACACGTCAACGGAGGTTCATGCGGCCATCACCTCTAGCACGAACCCCATAAGCTCTTCTTTCCCTCGCTCGGCCGGCTCCAGCAACAGCACCAGCAGCTCCCCTACGATGTTTGACTTGGGACGAAATGCAGAGAAGGTGCTCGCAGGGACTATTTTTTCATTACAACAAGAGCTTCACGACGGGCCATCGTTGTCAAGGGCCAAGACTCATTTTGCTCGAAGGTCACACTACCATTGTTCACGTTTAGGATGTTATAGATGAGCAAGAGGTGGATGAGCATGTGGCTAACATGGGTCACAATATTCAGCTTGAGCTAGAAATGACGTTGCATGCACTAGCAGGCTGGACAGCTCCCAAAACAATGAGGTTAACAGCAAAAATCGGACCCCAGGAAGTTAGTGTGCTGATTGATAGTGGGTCAACCCACAACTTTATCAACAATCACATTACTGACTTGCCCAATTGTCAGTAATCCCAACCGCTCCAATGGTGAGAAGTTGACGTGCCAAGGCCGATTTTAGAAGGTGGCCGTGGATTTGCAAGGAATTCCTTTCATGCTTACATTTTATGCGATTCCTATTGCTGCGCTTGGGGTACAGTGGCTTGAGATGCTCGGTTCAGTCATGTGTAATTGGAAGACTTTGACGATGAAATTCCATGGGAAAATGAAGCCAGGAGGTTGTAAGGCATTGATCAATTGCCTATACAATCTGTTTTAGGGGTGTAAGCGGTTCAATTTTATCGATTTTTGACAGATTTTCAAATCAAACCGTTTAAACCGATTTGAGAAAAACTCAAACCTAAACCAAACTATTTTGAACGGTTTGAAAAAAGCTCAAACATAAACTAACGGTTTGATTCGATTTTAAACCGCCGATTTTGATGTATGTTTTTTTGCCCGTCTACTTTTATGTCATTAATTCATTGAATTTAATATATATTTATATCTTACTAGTGATAGATGTAAAACAAACTAAATATATCTACTATAAATTTAAATACCAACTAAATCAAAGTGAAATCATAATAAATTAAAACATAGTTTTTTGTTCGCCTTTTTTAGGCTAATGATGTTACGATAATATTACAATACAAGTCTACTAAATTAAATATAAAACTCAAAAAATATAATGATGTCCAACAAGATCTCGTGATCATCTTATTTGAAAAATGTTATTGATTAGATAGAGAGAATAGCCAATCACAATAATAAAATAATTGTTTATAATATCTAAAGATTCTAAACATAACAATTACACCTGCTGCTGAAGAATAGCTGAGCGACAGCTTGAAGGAGTTCAGACTTTGAGAGTAGTCACGGGAGGAGGAGGCGCTAGGACTGGGTTGGCGAAGGCTGCGGAGACGAGGTCGCGTCGCATATGAGGAAGAGACGTTGGTGGAAGCCTAGAACCGTGGAAACTGAAATGGAATGACGGGAAGAGAATGATTAGGTTTTGAGTTTGATTCAATTGAAATGAGAAATGTATGGGTTATGGGTTTTTGCCTTTCCGCCTTTCTGCTTTTGTTGTTATGGATTTAAAAGTTGAGGCTGTTTAATTGGACAGTTGGACAAAAAAATTACATATTCCTATTGGGCTGAAAAATTTAAAATTAAGATTATTATAATTTATATATAAATATAAATTCGGATTATTGAGTAATAATAATAATTTGAAATTTTGGATGAATTTTAAAAAAAAAATCATTTTTTTTATTTTTATATATTTTTTCACCGGTCCGATTTGGTTTTAAACCACGATTAAAATTCTCAAACCTAAACCAAACCGTTTTTGGTTTGGCTCAAAATCATTTCGTTGACGGGTCTACGTGATACTAAATCGATGGTTTCTAAAATGCAGTTTTGGTTCGATTTGACGATTTTTGCTTACAGCCCTAATCTGTTTCCCTCAAAGAGATAACTCAAGAAGTGCATCAAGGATACCCTTTGTTTGCCATTTATTTACAATAAGAGACTCATGAAAATGGAGACAAAATGCACCCGAAACATGCAGAAACTCTTGAACCAATATGCAGAAGTTTTTGAGGAGCCCAAGAAATTACCTCTAGTAAGAGAGGTAGACCATTGTATTCCACTCAAGGAAGGTACTGAGCTCGTGAATGTTCGGCTATATCGTTATGCTTATTTCCAAAAGGCGGGGATCCAGAGGCAAGTACAGGAAATGCTTGACCAAAGACATACGAGGCCAAGCACAAGTCATTTCTCATCACTAGTACTCTTGGTTAAGAAGGATGGAAGCTAGCGATTTTGCACTGATTATCGTGCGCTCAATGCCATAACCATCAAAGATTGCTTCCCAATTCCAACGATAGAGGACATGCTTGATGAATTGCACATGCCCGCTTACTTTACAAAGCTCGATCTTAGAGTGGGATACCACCAGGTGAGGCTTCACCCTCATGATGTCCTTAAAACGACATTTCGAACTCATAATGGCCATTACGAATATTTGGTAATGCCCTTGTTTGCTGAAAAATGTATCGCAAGCGTACGAATCGTGAACAAGTAATATAGTGGACTTTTTAAGTCCGAATATCGATCCCATGAGAAATGTTACTTTGAAATTACGTACTCTAATCGATTTTAGTTCTAACAACGACTGACATAAACACACAATTAATATTGAAATTAAATTATAAATTAATAATTATAAAATTAAACTAACAAACTAAAAAAAACGTAGTTGCATCTTTGATTTGAAAAGTGGTTAGAATTTATGATTTCAGTTTACCTTTATTTCATCAATATTAATTCAATGACACATGCAAATTACCAAAATTAATAGTTAGACTCGATTTTTCAATTTTAAATTAATATCCTCTTTCGAGCGATATTAACCCTAATTGATTAAATTATACCACATATTTCTATGTCGATACAAAATTAATCAATTGCATTAAATTACTGTGAAAATACTCAACGGGTCACATAGGGTATATGTCTATTTCTAGATCATCTAAACGCGTATAGTCGGAACCATATAAACCTATGGTATTAATTATTTCGGTCTAATCAGTACAGCTATTTAATTGTCAGATAAATAATTGTACAAATTAACGAACTACAACATTTAATTGTCAGATAAATATTATACTTTCAACCTAATAATCAATACACTATTATTTTGATAACAAATGTATTTTTAACAATATATATCAATATTAATGAAAATAAGGTTAAGATACTACATAAATTTCAACATAAATATATTTAACTCATTTTATAAAAGTGATAACAAAGAGATTCTTAATACAATACATATCAAACTTGATAAATAATGAAAGGAAAATCAAAAATAAAAATACAACCATTTGAAGTGCAAGCTTTGAATTCCTCTAAATTCACCAATTTCCTTGAATACCATCTCCTTGTTCTACTCCATTTCCTTTTCAAAATGAGCTAATAACTCAAAAAAACAACAACTAAAAATAAGAGAAAAAGAAAAGAATGTTAGAAAAGAAAAATAAAAATAAAAACAAAAAGAAAAGAGGGAGAAAATGTGAGTGAGGGAGAGAAAAAAGAGAGTTTTTGGTTTGAAAGTGGTTTATCTATTTATAGGCTAGATATTAGGATATTTAGATATAAAATAATATAAGGATTTTGCTACTTATACATCCGGGTTGACATCCCGGATAACATTCTCTCTCACAAGAAGGGGGGGGTCCACGGTCCAATAAAATAATCATGGCCCCCCTATTGTGAGGTGGAATGTCATCCGGGATGCATCCCGGATGTACATGTAGCAAGATCGATAATATAAATAAGATATTTTAAATATTTTGAATTGTTTATAATATAAAATAGATATTTTGAGATATTATTTAGACAAAATAAATATCCCCAAATATCCCAAAATATCAACTAATAAACAACCAAAAAATAATCCCAAAGTTGACCAAAAAAAAAGCGGAAAAAAAAATCGACTTAAATTTTTACAACTATGCGGCCACATGGTTATAACCCATGCGGTCACATAGGTAAACCAAAATAATGGTTTGACGTCTTGGATCAATCCAAGCGGTCGCATGGATTTTTCCATATTTGCAGCTCAGGTCCTTGAATATTCTGTCATTGCGCGATTTCATCCCTCATCTTTGAATTAATACAATTTGGTCCTCATACTTTGAACTTTCTTTCATTTAAGCCCCTACCAAATTGCAGTCAAAGCCCTCCATCTTTTGGTCAAGTGCATTTCAGTCCTCAACTTCATATTTTTGTGCAATTGAAGTCCTTTTTCACTCGTTTTGTCTCCGTTTCATTCAAATTCAGAGTTTTGGCCTATAAATACAAAAAGTACACAATTATGGGTAGAAATACATTCAAATTTATCAACAATTAAATCCAAAAAGTGTCTAATAAGTGTGCAAAAACGCACTTATCACACCCTTCAGCCTATCAATGCTCCATCGACCTTCCAAGCCCTTATCAATTCTATTTTTTGTCCATATCTTCGAAAATATATTTCGGTAACGATATACTTATTTATGGTCCATCATGGGGAGCGCATTTGATTCATGTGGGAAAGGCTTTGAAAATCCTAAGACAACAACAATTTTATATCAAAGCTTCCAAATGTGCATTTGGCAAGCAGGAGCTTGAGTACTTGGGGTATATTGTGACCCACTAAGGGGTAAAAGTAGACAATTCCAATAATTTAACCATGTTAGCATGGACACGTCCTACCAAAATCTCAAAGTTGCGGGTTTTTTTTAGGATTAATAGGGTATTATAGGAAGTTTGTGAAGAATTACGGGATCTTAGCTCAACCTCTTACAAATCTCTTGAAAAAGGGATAATTCCGCCAGGGAAAAAAAGCAGAAACCGCTTTTTTTGCACTAAAAAAACCATTACATCTACCCCTACATTAGCCATGCCCAGTTTCAATGAGCCATTTATCATTGAAATCGATGCCTTCGACGATGGGATAGGAGCGGTACTAACACAAAGGACAACCTATCACATATATGAGTCGAGCATTGGGAGTGACAAAACGGTCTTGGTCTATCAATGCTAAGGAGATGTTGGCCATTGTTGAAGCTATACGTACTTGGCGACCCTACTTGTTGGGCAAAAGGGTTTTTCATCCATACGGATTAAACAAGTGGGACGTGTTGCTGAGGAAAATCCAAGAGGCTCTTACCAATGGAGGAATGGATTATTGTTCTTGAAAAATAGGATTGTGGTGCCTCGGGTTCATGAAATTTGGAATAACCTTCTGAAAGAATTCCATGCTAGCAGGACCGCAGGCCATTCTGGGGTTCTTAGGACATACAAGAGGTTGGCCCAACAGTTCTATTGGCCTACCATTTATAAGGATATTCAAACGTTTGTTGCTGCATGTGAGATGTGCCAAAGAATCTGAGGGTCGTCGAGGAGAGCCGATAACTGCTTCATCGCCCGTAATTTTAGACCGATTATTAAGGCAAACTTGAACAATGAGAACGTAGCGTCCTTGCCCCTGAGGTTGAAGTGGAAGGCACCGCCATCGACTGACCTGAGCAGTCGACACAGTATTGCATCGATAATCTGTCCTAAGTATTGTACCTCACTCAACTGATATAGGGTTCAGAGAAATGACTGATGTAGAATATTCGCGTGCTGGTCATCCGGTAGCTCCAGTTAGGACTGTAAGCAAAAATCGCCAAACCGAAATCGCATTTTGGAAACCATCGGTTTGGTGCCACGTGGACCCGTCAACGAAATGGTTTTGAACCAAACCAAACCGGTCAAAAAAGGTTTGGTTTAGGTTTGAGAAATTTTATTGTTGTTTAAAACCAAATCGAATCGGCGAAAAATATATAAAAATTAAAAAAATATTTTTTTTTTCTAAATTGTAACTTGTAAGGCTTTTGTATTGGACTTTTGTATTTATTTTTAAATGAAACTCATATATTCCATAGGTTCTTAAACTGAAAGTTTGAAATGATTCATCAAGCAATTCCACGTTGTATTCCACATAAATTACTATCACCAAATAATCATCAACTTATATAAACTGTATAGTACTCCAATGATTAAACAAATTTCAATCAAAATCAAAATCCTACATTGAATTGGACATCCTTTAAAAAATTATTGCAACTTCTGGTTTCGTTGATTATAATTTGTAGAAATCTAGATGAAAAGTTTTGATCGGATCAATAACTATGTAATCAAAGTGAAAATAAAATAAAAATTTCGGATCTTAGAAATAAAATTATATATTGTAAATAAATTTATTAAGGTATAGATTTACCCAATATTCTAATTTGGCTTGAGAATCAGTTAATCAAAAAATTATAAGAAGAGAAAAGAAAATAATCAAAGAGAAGAAGGAAAGTGCTAGAGTCTAAAATTAAAAAAGAACCCTATTATTTTTTATAAAAGTGATTGGTGAGAACAGGACGGTTCTCATACTAGAGGCGAGAACTGGACCGGAATAGGAACCGGTTGATTCTTAATAATTTGTCCCAAAATCAAATTATTTTTTAGAAGATCCGGAACTGTATCGACCGGTTCTAAATAGTTCCGGTCCAGTTCCACCGATTCTGAAAAAAATGCCCACCCTAAATTAATGCATAAAAGTAGATAGACAAAAATAAATGGTGAAATCGACGGTTTAAAATTGGACGACAGCAAAAAAAAATATACGGCGAAACCGGCGGTTTAAAAACGGACCAAACCGTTAGGTTTAGGTTTGAGTTTTTTTTCAAACCGTTTAAAATGGTTTGGTTTAAGTTTGAGTTTTTCTCAAACTGGTATAAACGGTTTGGTTAAAATCTGTCACAAATCGGTAAAATCAGACCGCTTACATCCCTAGCTCCAGTACTGTCGTGAAACTGTCAAAGCTACTATTTCAAGTAGCTTTCCCTGTTATATGTCTCAATATCTTATCTAGATGGTAGTTTATCATGTAAAAATTCAAATGACAGAACAAGAGATAACGAAATAAAGCATAATATCAGAAAATTAAGTGAATCGAATTGTAACTAATATACGCAAGATGTAAATTCTATACCGATACTAATAAAAAACTAAATAAATTACAGACAAAAAAGTTATTATAAATTTTTTTAATTATAATTGAAAGGGAAAAAAAGGAAAAAAAACATGAGCTGACTGTTTTACCCGAACGAGGACTGGGCCGAACAGTTCATTTCAAAAAATCAAAAAAAAAAAAAAAGGGAAAAAAAGGAAAAAGGAAAAGGAAAAAAATGGAAAGAGAAAAGGAAAAAAATGGGGGGAGGAAAGAAAAGAAAAGAAAAAATAAGGAAAAAAAGAAAAAAAGGGGAATTTTTTTTTTCGCCGATTGTAACTGATTGTGGGCAGTCAATTTTTGCATACTATTCCCATCGGAAATGGTGAGAAATCTCCATTTTCGGCGCGCTCTACTTACAAAATACACGCTAATGTATTTTCTATAACTAAAATCTACCTAAATAATGAAAAAAACCATTATTTTAATCCAAAAATTCACAAAATATTTAAAAGCAAGAATAAATAGCTCGAAGCCACAAAAAAAAAAAAAAAACTAACTTTGAAGTTGAAGAAAGTATTGGAGTCGCGTGAGGATATTGAAAAGGGACAAACTGTTACAACCCATATTTTTTTTAGTTAAAGTCAGAAATTGACTAGTCAAATAAGGACTAAAATGAGAAAAATTATTTTATTGCGATTTATTTCATAAATTGGCAATATTTGAGGATTTACTTGGATACATTTTAAGTTGGAAAATTTCATTTCTATTAATGGAAGATATAAGGGCCAAATGTTATTATTAATGGATGTTGAAGGACTTTCTTTGCAATTTCCGGATTAGGTGGACTACAAGTGGGTTTTTAATCATTTTTTTATTCCATTTTCAATTAAAATCACACACACACACACACACACTAGAAGAGGGAGAAACCGGCAGAAGGCAGAAAACGCAGAAAAGAGGAAAAGGAAAGGGAAAAAGAGAAGGAAAGGGAGAAAGAAAGAGAAGAAAAAGAAGAAGAAGGGTAAAGAGGTATTTTAAGTTTGAATTTTATTCTTTTATGGTCTTTATTTTCTTCAAGAGGTAGAGTTTATATTATGTTAAATTTCTAGGGTTTTGACTTGGTTCGAAAATTTCAGATTTATGGAATAAGGGTGCGATTGGAGCTCAAGTTCCTTGGTTCTTTAATTTTCAATTTCATTAAGGTAAGAAATTTTAGTTTTTAGCAAACCCTAGATTCTCAATTAGATTATTAAGTAAGGATATTTGGTAAAAAATGATGAGGTTGATGGAATACTTAGTGGGATGTATGAGTTATGGTACAAAAGGAAATTTAATTGGTGGAATTATAGTCACTAGTGGTCACTAGAATGAAATGAGTATTACATTATGCTTGGAATGAAGGTTATGTCGATGAATTAATTATTAGTGAAGGGAGTAGAACGGGTAATTAATCCCTATTGTTTAAATGAATAAATTGGGGAATTTATTCAAGTATCGAGAAAATTAGTTTAAATAGTATAGCATTAGATACTAAGAGTTCTTGCTTCGATGGTGGTTAAATTGGTTATTATATCGTATTTCAGGTGGTGACGAGAAAATTGGGAACGTTTATCAGCCAATCTAGCTTGTAGCTTGTACTTTGTGAGTGAAAAAGCTTATTTTTCAGAAATTAGTATTTATTAGATTAAAAGTTAATTATTTTATACAATTGATTTAGAAAGCATGATTTTCAGAATAAAGTGATTCTTATAGCAAGTTCTTTTTAAAGTTAAATTTTACTCAATTAAATCATTTCATTAGCATGTTGTATCAGCATTAAATATTTAAGCAAATCTATAGTTATCTTTAAAACCACTAGAAAGTATCCAGGTGATTTACCTGCTCTGCACTCGTGTGAATGTGTTTCCACAGTCTATGACCAATTATGGTGATTTTACCCGTTCTGCACTGATGTGAATGTGTTTTCACAGTGTATGACCAGATTATCAGAGGTCTTTGGGACCCACTCTTGTACACTCATAGGCTTTGGACCGTGTACTGGGGTGCTTAGCTTTTGGGGCAGCTCTGCATACGTACGACCAGATTATCAGTTATCATATTATCAGACTTGAATGGCTTTGCCTTGCACATCGAGATTACTCTGTACATGAGTAAGGCTATTCATTGGGTACTTATTGGTGTGACTCTTTAGTATATAATATGATGTTTATTCGGCTTATTAGATTTCAGACTTCAGAATTCAGTTTATTTAGTTTGCGGAGTAATGATTTCAGTTTACAGTAATGTGAAATCATATTTTCACTTATAGGTATCGAGATCAGATTATTTATATTCGGTTGTTTATTTAGAATATAGAGCAAGGAATTTTATGATGCAATCATACTTAGTTTTAAAAGTATTCTCAGATATCAAAATTTCTCAAAGTTTTTAACAGAGCAAGACTTTTCAGAAAGTATACTTATTTTCAAACTATCCACTCACTGAGTTACAAGCTCATATTTTTAAAAAAAATTTCTGAGCAGATAGTAGCAGAGTTGTGCAGCCTTGGAGCCTGTTGATTCACGACGTTGAGACACACACATTGCATTAGCTGTATGATTCATTTTGTCAGATTATTTAGTTCATATTCCTTTTGGGTATTTTTATTTTTAAAGTTTGTTAAATATTGATTTGCCAACTTTTTATTTTGAATAATTTGTATTATAAGGGACGAATGTGCACTATTTTAAATTACATGAATAAGTTTGAGAAATTGATTTTTATCCAGGTGGTTTTAGTCCATTTTTCAAAGAAAACTCTGTCAAAATTCTTTTAAAAATAATTCATAGTCAAAGAATATTCAGTTGCCTTGGTGGTAGGTCCAGTATTTATCTGAATCTACCACCGGCGCATGACATGTGTCGGGTCCATTAGGTTGATTCGGGACGGGTCGTGTCAATTGGTATCAGAGCATGGTTTTGAAAGTTTTCATAGTTCACATATTGGCATATCATGCATATTCATGGTGTGTGGTCTCGCGTCGTTGTGGCAGAAATCATTGGCTCCCAAGTTTTGCTGCAAGAATGTTTGGATCCTTATATGGTGGAAGAATATTTTTAACAGATTCAGAAATAAATAGTATGTAAGTATGTTAATTACAGTGATTTGATAGTTGAAGTTATTATTAGTTCTTGGGTTGGAATTGTGGTATATTTAGCTTATTAAGAGTTGAACAGATTGTTAATTTAAAGGTGAAAAATTTGATGGTTTTGCTAGTTGATTATTTATGGGCATTTGAAGTGATAGATTGTACAATCACTTAAGTACCAATTTTTATGTAAAATTTTGGGATTTTTCTTTTACAGTATGCACGATGAATACAGTTTGGTGATAGTCAATAATGAATTTTAATTATCTTGGGAAGCCAAATGGTCAAGGTGTTATTAAAAATTTTGTGGTAATTTTTGGTTTAAGAAATTGAATTAAATGGATATGTGCATTCAGGTATGTTAGAAGTAGCTTTGATTTCATTTCTCAAGTATAGAAAGGATAAGTGATGTAGAATCAGGAACAATGAAGCATAAGATAAGGAAAAGCAGGACCGTTTGAATTTTGTGGAAAAATGTGCAATACAATGAGCGATTAGGTTTTGTTATATATGTGTACAAGGTAGATAGGAGTTGGATCATTTCAATTAAAGAATAAAAAAGTAAATAGTATAAGGATATATATTAATATTTATTAAGGTTGTGAATTTGGTGCATAGTCTCATCGATAATTGTTCATTTGATAAGGATATGATGATATTCATTCAATAAAGGTAACAAGATCGATATGATGAACTATTTTGTATAACTTACAGGACAATATATGATTAAAAATTTAAGGTCATATGTATGATGATGTTCATGTAACAATGTTATATGATTGTGAGGAGGTCAAGGATACAATGATAAAAGAAAGATATGATTGACATTATGCCAAAAGGAAGTGATGATATATTTAGGTTACCATGGGAGATTTATGTTATTCCATTTAGATTACTATCTTCTCACATATAGTTTGGATCTCCTGAGTAGAGTAATTTCATTTGTATTATAACAAGTGGATAAGAAAAGTATGGACGTCATACCAGTGTATTTTAGAGTATGGAAGGATCAGAGAATATTCTGTTGGATATGATTGGATTTTTAGCTGTATTATTTAAACACATGCTTTTTGTGGATACATAAAGGTAGTGGGAATAAAGACCGAGTATTGTATTTTATTCCTTTATATAAGAAATTTGCGTGTAGTTGAGTACTTCAAGAAATGAATGGAAAGAAAAGAAAAAGTGAGACAGAATAAGGTTTAAAGCAAAATAATGTGATAATATAATTGGGATACTAAGCTAATCGGTTTTGCCAAGGCTATTTGTTCGATTATTATGTTATATTACATATAATTTGGAGGTTCAGGTTAAATTTGGCAGTTGAGGTGAATTTAATGAATTTTCAGTAATGTGAAGTTTGAGTTATTTTTTTATTATATTTTGGGTCACACGAGTAAAGTATCACATTCTTATCGAGGTTTATTCACTATGGAATATACGAATTATATGTTGGATAGTTTAAGTCTAATGCGACTATCAAATGTAAACTTTAGTCAATTGTGATATGGTATCGTTTGGTTACATTATCTTAATTAAAGGTTTTTATGTTGTGTACAAGAAAGCTTACGCGCTGATGATACGTTAATGCCTCTTTATAGAATAAAAGTATGAAATTAACTTGGATTAAATGATAGTGTCCTCTTCGAGGAAAGAAAGAGCACCAAAAATATATACGAGTTTAGAAATGTAAAAAGTTTTGTTATCAGATTAATTTATGAGGAAATATGTACTCTTGTATCTAAAGTTGATGAGTTTAATTTATGATAATGGATTATGTTAAGATTTAGAAAGTGTTCCGAGTGAAATGACTAATTATGGATTCTACTATAGATTGTTGAAGAGGCATGATTAAGACATGAGTTAGAGTTTGTTATATTGGGATTGAATTTAGGAATTGTGTTGTTATCACAATTCAAGAAATACCGATACTTATGGATCACTAGAGTTTAAGGTATATTTCTATTTCAAAATGTTGAAACTGAAGTTATGTATATATTATTATTGGGTAATATAGAATTAAAGAAAATAATATCATATTGAGCTATCTCAATTGTTATTGGGGATAATCGAAATTTTGAAGACATTGTCGATTTAGAATTGGATTTGTTACCCTCAATATTTTTCATTATGGGGTTCCAAGTACATAGGATGTAGACAGAATGATATTTTGGTCATTATGACATATTGATAAAGGTTATAAGATTCTTTCAGATGATATAATCGGGTCATGAGACAAATTTATGAATATATAGATAAGATTGTTATTGTTGTGGCAGAAGTTGAGTATCTATCTTTGGCTTCATTATAGGGAGATATATAACTAAATTACCTCATGCAGTTTTGTTTTGTAGAATGTCAGAAACTAGGAAGACAAATTCAGAAGAGAGGTCACCGATGACGATTTGTTAATTAAAGGGGACTCCAATAATTATTTATTTTCATGGAATGGACATGTAAGAACTAGCCACAAGTGCTGATAATCGAGGTTATATAAGATATTAAAATATTCTAAGGACGTATTTATTATGATGAAATTGGCAAAAGAAAGTTAGTGGGCCCTAAATTGGTTCAAATGGCTTCAGGAAATGTGAATTTGATTAGAGAATTCCAAATAAGATGCAAGATACGAAAGAACAAATTATGTCTAGTTCAAGATTACTAGAAAAATCATTCATTGGGTATGTTTTATGCCTTTTTGTGCTCGAATTCTAGTTAATTGAATTTCGAGGACGAAATTCTTTAAGGAGGTGAGATCGTTACAACCCATATTTTTTTTTAGTCAAAGTCAGAAATTGACTAGTTAAAGTCAAGTCAAATAAGGACTAAAATGAGAAAATTATTTTATTGCGATTTATTTCATAAATTGGCAATATTTGAGGATTTACTTGGATACATTTTAAGTTGGAAAATTTCATTTCTATTAATGGAAGATATAAGGGTCAAATGTTATTAATAATGGATGTTGAAGGACTTTCTTTGCAATTTCCGGATTAGGTGGACTACAAGTGAGTTTTTAATCATTTTTTTATTCCATTTTCAATTAAAATCACACACACACACACACACACACACTAGAAGAGGGAGAAACCGGCAGAAGGCAGAAAACACAGAAAAGAGGAAAAAGAAAGGGAAAAAGAGAAGGAAAGGGAGAAAGAAAGAGAAGAAAAAGAAGAAGAATGGTAAAGAGGTATTTTAAGTTTGAATTTTATTCTTTTATAGTCTTTATTTTCTTCAAGAGGTAGAGTTTATATTATGTTAAATTTCTAGGGTTTTGACTTGGTTCGAAAATTTCAGATTTATGGAATAAGGGCGCGATTGGAGCTCAAGTTCCTTGGTTCTTTAATTTTCAATTTCATTAAGGTAAGAAATTTTAGTTTTTAGCAAACCCTAGATTCTCAATTGGATTATTAAGTAAGGATATTTGGTAAAAAATGATGAGGTTGATGGAATACTTAGTGGGATGTATGAGTTATGGTACAAAAGGAAATTTAATTGGTGGAATTATAGTCACTAGTGGTCACTAGAATGAAATGAGTATTACATTATGTTTGGAATGAAGGTTATGTCGATGAATTAATTATTAGTGAAGGGAGTAGAACGGGTAATTAATCCCTATTGTTTAAATGAATAAATTGGGGAATTTATTCAAGTATCGAGAAAATTAGTTTAAATAGTATAGCATTAGATACTAAGAGTTCTTGCTTCGATGGTGGTTAAATTGGTTATTATATCGTATTTCAGGTGGTGACGAGGAAATTGGGAACGTTTATCAGCCAATCTAGCTTGTAGCTCGTACTTTGTGAGTGAAAAAGCTTATTTTTCAGAAATTAGTATTTATTAGATTAAAAGTTAATTATTTTATACAATTGATTTAGAAAGCATGATTTTCAGAATAAAGTGATTCTTATAGCAAGTTCTTTTTAAAGTTAAATTTTACTCAATTAAATCATTTCATTAGCATATTGTATCAGTATTAAATATTTCAGCAAATCTATAGTTATCGTTAAAACCACTAGAAAGTACCCAGGTGATTTACCTGCTCTGCACTCGTGTGAATGTGTTTCCACAGTCTATGACCAATTATGGTGATTTTACCCGCTCTGCACTGATGTGAATGTGTTTTCACAGTGTATGACCAGATTATCAGAGGTCTTTGGGACCCACTCTTATACACTCATAGGCTTTGGGCCGTGTACTGGGGTGCTTAGCTTTTGGGGCAGCTCTGCGTACGTATGACCAGATTATCAGTTATCATATTATCAGACTTGAATGGCTTTGCCTTGCACATCGAGATTACTCTGTACATGAGTAAGGCTATTCATTGGGTACTTATTGGTGTGACTCTTTAGTATATAATATGATGTTTATTCGGCTTATTAGATTTCAGACTTCATAATTCAGTTTATTTAGTTTGCGGAGTAATGATTTTAGTTTACAGTAATGTGAAATCATATTTTCACTTATAGTTACCGAGATCAGATTATTTATATTCGGTTGTTTATTTAGAATATAGAGCAATGAATTTTATGATGCAATCATACTTAGTTTTAAAAGTATTCTCAGATATCAAAATTTCTCAAAGTTTTTAACAGAGCAAGACTTTTCAGAAAAGTATACTTATTTTCAAACTATCCACTCATTGAGTTACAAGCTCATATTTTTAAAATCTTTTTCTGAGCAGATAGTAGCAGAGTTGTGCAGCCTTGGAGCCTGTCGATTCACGACGTTGAAACACACACATTGCATTAGCTGTATGATTCATTTTGTCAGATTATTTAGTTCATATTCCTTTTGGGTATTTTATTTTTAAAGTTTGTTAAATATTGATTTGCCAACTTTTATTTTGAATAATTTGAATTCTAAGGGACGAATGTGCACTATTTTAAATTACATGAATAAGTTTGAGAAATTTATTTTTATTCAGGTGGTTTTAGTCCATTTTTCAAAGGAAACTCTGTCAAAATTCTTTTAAAAATATTTCATAGTCAAAGTATGTTCAGTTGCCTTGGTGGTAGGTCCAGTATTTATCTGAATCTACCACTGGCGCATGACACGTGTCGGGTCCATTAGGTTGACTTGGGACGGGTCGTGTCAATTGATATTAGAGCATGATTTTGAAAGTTTTCATAGTTCACATATTGGCATATCATGCATATTCATGGTGTGTGGTCCCGCGTCGTTGTGGCAGAAATCACAGGCTCCCAAGTTTTGCTGCTAGAATGTTTGGATCCTTATATGGTAGAAGAATATTTTTAACAGATTCAGAAATAAATAGTATGTAAGTATGTCAATTACAGTGATTTGATGATTGAAGTTATTATTAGTTCTTGGGTTGGAATTGTAGTATATTTATCTTATTAAGAGTTGAACAGATTGTTAATTTAAAGGTGAAAAATTTGATGATTTTGCTAGTTGATTATTTATGGGCATTTGAAGTGATAGATGGTACAATCACTTAAGTACCAATTTTTATGCAGAAGTTTGGGATTTTTCTTTTACCGTATGCACGATGAATACAGTTTGGTGATAGTCAATGATGAAATTCTTTTAAAAATATTTCATAGTCAAAGAATGTTCAGTTGCCTTGGTGATAGGTCCAGTATTTATCTGAATCTATCACCGGTGCATGACACGTGTCGGGTCCATTAGATTGACTCGGGACGGGACGTGTCACAAACAGCATAATATAGCTTGATATTTGAATCTCTCTTGGTTGTCTCTCTACTACAAATATCGACCAAAGGAGAGATCACCTAGGAGTATAATGTTAAAACTTTGGGAGGAAATGACTGTTACTGAGCTAAATTATTTGCCATGCAGCTAATGGAGAACGTGATCCCTGTCTTGGAAAAGCGAAGACCTTCACGTTTCCTTCGGAGAGTTCATTCCGTGCAGTGGTAATCAGATTCTAGTGCAGAACCATGAAGGTATTTAAATGCCATTTATCCAACGTAGGAGCAAGATGAAAGAAGTGAACATCGTGTCTCAAAAAAAAAAATTCCTTTTTAGCTTGTTTGATATTGAGGATTGGATGGCTCTTGACAATACTAAAAAAGAAGAATTATACTATTCGGGTCTGCCCGATTCAGCATCCGGATATGTACTCTGGGTTTAATAAGTTATTATAGCGATCATTAGTCTTGGAAAGCAGTTATTCTTCTTGCTATAAAGTGAAATAGCATACAGTAGGATAGAATTGAGTATTTGTAATGAAATTTTGGTGTTCGGTGAAGACAAGTTTAATTAGAAGTGTTGAGTTTTATCTATTTACCTAGTAAGTAGTATCCCATTCCCAGGTGCTAATGTAAGGGGAGAGGTGATTGTAATGGCTTCTTGTATCACTTCAGCTAATGCTTTATGATAGCTCCTTTTTGACAGTGTTGTGCACGCACACATACATATAATATATCCAATTTTGTATACTGAAAGCATTTTTTTCTTAAAACAAAGTTTTAGGTTGTGTTTGATACACCAAATTAGACCATATAAGAATTAAAATATTAAATTAATTATAATTGAAGATTATTGGCTTTGTTTAGTAGGACGATTATACGGTATAAAGAAAGAAATATAAGTCAAGATTTTATAACATTGTGAACCAAACAAGCCCTTGGTGAATTTTTAAATGCAGTATCACATTCTGCCTCATGGCCCCCATCATATTAGCTTGTTAGTTAGCCAATCAGACGTCAACATCAAAAACTTGCTTATTAACCTGATTTTTGCTAAGAAAAGACTTGATATTCCTGGCATCTCGGTGCTTGTTAGTATGTAATAATAAAGACGATTCTTTTCTGTCATTCATATTGTACAATTCGTATCACATGCTTCTGATTGGAATCTTACGTGACAAAATTGACTACTTTCTTACAGAAGTACAAGAAAGCAGAGAGTTGCCTTGGATGCATTATGAGACAACAGTGAATTCAAGTGTAGAGGTTAAAATTGGATGTTTGATGAGAATTAAAATTAGATTTTTTAGTAGATTGTGATAGAAATTTTTGAAATGTGTGATTGAAAAATTGTGGAATCCATAAAATATGTGATAAACAAAATTTTCAAGTCTCCCCTTGATAATCAATCTCTCTTTTTTGCACCTGGCCTATCCATGTCAGTTCACTGTCCTTTTGCATTTTTGAAGTACTGTAGGGCCGGTGCATGACTTCCCAAGATTCCTTATATTTTTCTTCGTCCACTAGTCTTTCGTCCCATTTCTCACCATCTCTCAAATCATTTCTGTTCTCTTTGATATCACTTCTCGTCTCACGTTCTCTCAAATCATTTGTTATTCATGCAGTCCCTGCTCCGACTTCCAATCCAAGGAGTCTTGAACGGAGGATACTCTCAATAGGCGGGCATCAACATTATGCAAAATTTCCAACCCTTCGAATGAAGTTCCTGGTGACTAATAAGTCACAACAGACGAGTTGAGAAAGAAGCATCGGTACCTGAACTGTTCAGGGATTGAAACACACTTCTCGTAGCAAAATTTAGATACAAAAAGATCGGAGAGCCTGCCACTTCTTATTGGGGGACTCATGAAAGCTGAAATGTTTAGGTAACAACGCTGATAACCAAAACTCAAATATTATGCATTCCCTGCTTACCAAGAAAAGACGAGATGTGTTGAGCATTAGCAAAACCCAGTAATCAAGAAACTTGTAAAGTAAGCAACTCCTTGCAGAATCTATAAGGACAAAATTGCATACCTAGAAATAAGAACATGATTCATATATTATGAAACACTAACCCTGAGGGGTAACTCAGTTGGTTAGGCCTTGGGTTTGCTCCCCAATGGTCACCGGTTCGAGTCCCCTCAGGGTCATTGAGGCGAGTATTCGATTGTAAATTTCAGGGTTCTGTGGAATTAGTCGAGGTATTCGTTAACTGGTCCGAACATCCACGGTCATTAAAAAAAAAATGAAACACTATCATTTCAATGTATAGACTGTCACATATCCTTGCCTGAATGTAATATGTACAACATGTGCAATTCAAAAATTCATAAAACCGCAAAGAGTTCTGTTTTGTCGAGCCCTACTTTGGTCTCTAGTTTGATGGTTGTATGTGCCAAGAAAAAAAGAAAAGCATTGAAATAATATTTACCATCTTGCAAAACTAAAATTCTCACATAGACAAATACAAATTTACTCTGAAATTTGATTATCTAAGGGCAACAAAGGATGAACAACAATATATTGGACCAAAGAACATCCAATCCTTTACCTAATCTTTTACATAACATACTGTGAGAAAATGAAAGACATTATCTCTTTTAACCCTTTTATTCTGGGCAAATTGCCTACCATCATTTGTTTCTTCTCTTAATCAAAGAAAAACAAAACTCATAGAACATTAGGAAGTTCCAGTTAAGGTGCTCACACGAATCTCCTCTGTTCAAATGGTATCAATCGTGACTATTTGCTCGTCCAATTGAGTTGAGACCCTCAGTCCTGCTGCGCACTATTCTGTGGAACACTTCTCTAACCTGGCGCTCCAATGGATCCAATCCATCCTTTATAGCTTCATACACCATTCCTAACTCCTTTACTCTCTGTCTTGCTACACCCTCTTTTTCTTCTGTCAAGGGGAACTGGACAGAATCGATCAACTCGTTCATGTGCCGTGCACATTTCTCAATCTCGTGAATCTCCTTCAACAACCCACAAGCATTTTTCCTGCCTCGTTTCTTCGACTCCTCCAAAATCTTCTCGTGGAGGGATAGCATCGGAACTGCCCAAAGGAGCTGCTTAGTAATGGAAAAGTGAGTCTGAAGGCCACGGTCTTGACATGGGATTGCAGCAACAAGAGCCCACATTACGAACAAAAGCACATAACTCATAGTAAAAACCGCCACATTTAGTCCATTGGTGGCTGTAACCTCATTAGGCTTCGGAGCAACTATATTGTTTCCAAGTGCTTGTAGCTGCTTAGCAGCTGACCAAGACCGTGAAACACTCCAAGAAAGTGATCGGAAATGGCCAAACGACCTGCGGTCCTTCTGCACATTGTTGCGCCCGAAGGACCTATTTCTATGTGCAAGAGCAGTATTCAACTCTTTCTCATCAAGCATTCCAATAGTCAAATCGATCAGTGCCTTCTTAGCACGGCGAATCTGTCCTTCCCCAATGCTCCTTTGATTGTCCAAAGCACACAAAACAATCTCCAACTGCTTTTGCCATTGTCTAATCTGCTCAATCCCATCACGAATTGCATTACAAACATCTAAACCCTTAACACTCCTCTCAAAGAACTCATTCATATATCGATCCATAGGAGGTTTATTCAATAACCCCTTATTATTAAAAACAATAACCCGAAATTCTTCTTGAATACATAGAAATACTTCTAAAAGTTTTCGAGTCCACGGGATCGAAAGAAGCTCACCGGAGTTTGACGCTGCCAATTCATGAAACCTTTCAGCCACGAGTTTCTGAAAGGCTTCCAATTCAATTTCTTGGGCAGTGGCCTCATGGGGAGACTCCATTGAATGGACCTGATCTCGGCGTCTGCTCAAAATTGAAAATCCCAGGCTTGAAAATGATGCAGATGATGCTTCTTGGTAATCTGTAGCTGGCATTTCTTAGCTTACATTAAATAGAAAAATCAAAATTTTACCAAACGATCTTGAAATTGAGCAATGAAATTCAAACTCCAAGCACCCGGAAACAGAAAAGCCCGCAAATAATTCTTAGAAAGAATAGACCAGAAAAGGCAAAAGGATTCGATAAATTTCAATAGAAACTTCCCCTAAAAAATCATGAAAACCCCAATTTTTTTTGTTGGAATTAATCAAGAACAGAAGGGATATCAAAGATCAAGGAAGACGGAAGTGTAAGCGAATGAAGAAAGAGAAAGACAAGGGGATGTTTGAAACCCTATTGAGGAGGGGAGACTTTATATTGGGGTGATTTGGACCGCGTAAAATATTATGGAAAGAAACTTTTAATTTAAGATTGACAGTTTGATGTGAATTTTTTTTTTTTACTTATTTTTGAAAAGTAGAAAATAAAAAAAAATTTATATGTAAAAAAATTTATTATAAAAATGTATAATTAAAAATGTGTTTTTAAATAATGATAATCAAATGGGGTTTAACTGTTTAAGTAGGAAAAATTAAGGTAAATTTATTTTATTATAAGAATTTAGGATTAAAAATAAATTTAAGGCTAATTTGATTGGAGCAAGTTTAGGCGTACATGGTGAAACTGAAAAGATCAAAAGGAAAAGGACTGCGGATTCACGCGCCTCCACCACGCACTGAACACGCATTCATTTTTAGTTTTTTATCTTTTATTACACGCCATTATTTGCGGTCATACCTTTCTGTCCCTAGATTTTGATGTGAGGGTAAATCGAAGAATATACTCAAGTTGGCCAGGATTTGAATGCATTTCTACTGAACTACCCCAAATTCTCATCCTTAAGATTTGAACCCAAGACGTGCCAATTGTGTAATTTTTTTCCCCATCTTTTAACAACTTGAATGTGCCCTTAAAGACAACACGCATTCGTTTTATATTTACCAACAATTGGTCATAGCAAATATCATTGGTTCGCTCCACGTCTAATGTGGGCTGTGCAGTACATGATATAAATTATCAAACATGATGAATGTTTGTTTGTTCTTATTTTTCTATTCAATTCAATTCCTATTTGATGTATTCAATAGAAATTGACACAAAATTTTATGGTCTGTTTGATATACAAAGGTAAAAATGAATTGTAATTTTATGTTATTTGAAAAATAAAAACTCATTAAACCTATAGGAATTCGTTTCCATGAAAACAAATAAAATGCAGCTTAAAGTAGTTGTATATTGAAATTCGAATCTCATTTCCATCTTCGTATCAAACGGTCAAAGTGAAATTTGTTTTCCTCGGATGTGACATTTTTCATAGAATTTTGTATGTCAAATGGACCCTAAGATCCTCATTGTTCTCGTTTAATAATGTTTGGATTCATTCACTACACAATTAGTTTGTTTGATTTGGCTAAAAATTTGAATTTTTTAAAGTCAAATTCAATAAATAATTTTAATAATATATTTTATGAGATTACAACTTTTATCAATTTTCCAATTATAAATTTTATTAGAATGTACTAAAATTTTGATTTTTTTTAGCAAAATAAAAAAGGGCTAAATGTTTGTTTGGAAGAGATTATTTAAAGTGAGAATGAGTTTTTGAAAAATGTATAGTTAAAATGTAAGAAAAGAATTATGAATTCACGAGTAAATTTATTTTATTGAGGAAATGAATGGTTACAAGTAAATTTGAAGAAAACTAATTTTCAAACAAACTACGTCAAACAAAGCCTTAAATATATCAAAATGCAAACATACACAATTGGGGTAGTCGACCTTGATACAACGGATTCTAAAGAACATTTGGTTTAAAATAGATAAAAGTCATAATAACGTATAGTTAAAAATGATATTTAATCAATTTATAAATATTTTAAAACATTATCAAATAATAATTGTTTACTAAAGGAAAAAAAAAAAAAGAAAAGAAAAAAAAGGCCAACATATACCAAGTACCAAAGATGTTAAGGATGAATTATATACTTTTATTGGGAGTATGTTTTGTGGAGATTTAAATTAAAAAATTAGTCGTTAGTGGATTATATGCGTGAGATAAAAGTCAAACATAATAACTATATTTTCAATTAAAATTAAATTTAAATTTCTATCGAATAAGTCCCGGTACAATCCAAATGTGAAAACTTGAGTCGAGAATGAAGAAATTACAAAAGAGCAATGCTTGGTGGGGCATGATTTTTTAGAGGGAATATGTGACAGACATCTAATTGGACCTTGTCCAAATTCTTTTTTTATTTTTATTTTTTATAGCCACACAAGTGTTGTCACTTGTAAGAATTCTGGCAAGAATTCCCTTATACAACGGGAATTGCCCATTAAGAAAAATTCAAACATTCAAGCTTTACTTTTGTACTACACGAGTCATGTCAATTGAAAGTTAGCTTGTGGGACCTAATGTAAGCATTAATTGAAGGTACGTCAGCTTTTAACTAATTAATCCCCTGTTTGATGGCTTTCAAAACCACTCCCCCCCCCCCCCCAAACAAAGAGGATTAAGCTATTTATATCAAAAATTTGACATTTCGAATTATTCGATCCATCGGTACCCTTACATGAATTGGCCCACTTTCGATAAATATGAGAGGACTTATGGAATCGAATAATTTGAAGTGTCAAATTTCGAGTACATGTAGCAAGATTGAAACAAAGATATTAATAGTAAATTTATAGAGAATTTGTAGTTAAAAAATGAAGAAAATTTTTGAGTTTACGTACATAATATTTTATTGTGTGATTGTATATAAAAAAAAGATTTTCGATAATAGTTGTCAAATAGGGGCTAAATATCGTCAAATAATTTAATAAAAATTTAAATTTAAATCAATAATTAAATTTAACCGCACCTATTATGGAACTTATAGTTCTATCAAATTTCAAATTACATGTTTCATTACCATTATGAAAGTATGCTAAAATACTAATTTTCAGTTACCCAAAGATAGGTGATATTTTTTATTTCTTCGTGCAATACACAAGTCTTGAAATTAAAATATTTTCTTGTATTATTTTGATTTGATGTTCATACAATCCTAGTATGACTAACGTGTAAACCTTGAAATTAAATTAAGTTAGGAACTCATTGAACCCGCACCATAATATCCTTTTTACTTGAAATAAAAGTTCATTGATCCTTCATAAAAGTAGCATTAAAGAAACTGCGTTTCAACATGACGATAGTACTAATGAAGTTGCGTTTCAACTTGACAATAATATTAAAGTGATACGTCTAATATTGTCTTGTATTTTCTGTGCTCTATACTTCAGTATTACCATTATCATTGCTCAACTTTGTGCGAGATGTTCTAAAAGGAATATTTTCACTAAATCGACAATTATAAAGTCTTGTAGTGGATTATAATTCAGTATTAGCGTTTATTGTACTAAAAAAGTTGTCACATAAGTTTAATAGACAATGTCTATAACAATTCATTTTCAATACAATATGTCCAGTTGATATAACAAGAAAAAGTAGACATTGTCAAAAAAAAAAAAAAAAAAAAAAAAAAAAAAAAAAAACACTTTCAAGCGTAGAGGCACCATAATTTAATATTTCTTTATCTTTATCTTTTATGTTCTTATTTCATCTCTCTCAATTTTATTGTTTTTTCTCTATTCTATTACTATTTGATTCCTATTTTGGGGAAAATAATGTATTTTGAATAATTGATTGATGGAGAATGTGTAGTTAAAAATTCATGAAATTTTTTGAAATTGCGTGTAATATTATTTTATTGAAATATGTGGTTAAAAAAAGAAAGATAGAGAAAAATGATTTTTGAGAAAAATGAGAATCAAACAGGAACTAAATATATACTAAAAATGAACCTTGATTATAGATAGAACTCATTGGAGGTCAAATGAATAGTATCTTTATTCATTAGACAGTAATGTCACGTAAAATTTTATCACGATTTATATTTTATGAACAAAAGAGACGCATTTAAACAAAGTGCTTGTCCGGTACTAATTTTAAGTACTTATAAACCCCACGAATAAAAAATGGGTAAATACGTTGCGAATTTGATCGTTTCATAAATTTGTATGTTTTGGTTGACCACTTGGAATAATATGATTGGTTAGATGACTAAAAAGGGACAAAAGTCAATGGTGTCATGGATGGGACGTGCGACTTGGTCTACATTTTCTCATGGCCAAGTGACCGGGCCATAATTCATATTCTTTGATTTTTAATATTTAATCAATTTATAGGATTGATTCCTCTTCTAGAGAACTTATAGGAGTGATGTCATGGCGTGTGATTGTAGTTGTCAGACGCTTTGGTCTTAAGAAAAGGTCGTTTGTACAACTTTTGTGTACAATTTTGTACACAATTCCCTCGTAAAGGGGTGCAACACGATCTGATTTAATATTATTTTAAACTCAAATTCACTCCATATCATGAGAGAATTGTGTATCGAATTGTGTAAAAAATTGTACACACAGCTCGATTCTTGATATTAATATGTTATTTCGTACAATCACGTTACACGTAGATTATTTTTAACATTGCGTTACGTAATGATACGCTATTGAACAGTTTTAAAAAAACACACTTTTCCGCTCAATACTTTTTGAAATACAATGAAATCACACTTAACATAATTCTATTTAGTAATGGTAAATTTTTTTTTTTTTAAATATACGAAATAAATTAGATCATGTTTGCTTTTGATAAAAATTAAACTTTTGGTAAAATTTAGTAGAGTTAATAAAAATTATAATTGAAAGTTCGTAAAAATTATGAATTTCATGAATGTGTGATTAAAAATAAATTAAAAAGATAAAATTTTAAAAGATAAGACTAAACGGAGACTTAATATTCAAAATATTTTAATATATTCGTATTTGATCTTCTAATAATAATAGTTAGGAGTGTTTAATTATAATAGTAATTTGTAGAAATTCAAATCATGTACGAATAGACGTATCAAGTTAACGAATTAATTAGTTTTAATAATTTATATTTGGGAAATGCTATACGAATATAATGTTTGACATATCTTTCACACACAAGGGAAAAATATTATTTTATTCAAGTGGGACCTATACACCCATGTGAGAAGAATATCAACCATTATGTCAAGTATTATGTTTGTCTAACATTATTCTTTATATTTTCTTGAACACGTCGTGCCACCAATATTATATTTATTTTTTAGAAAAACAAGTTTACTAAAGATATTGTTCAAGTATTGGATGCAACAAAAATTGCAATTGACACATCAATTTAATTTGTATACTATAAAAATTTCTTATCGATAAAATGATAGCTTATAGCTATGCGAGATTCAAAATTCCGTGCTAAGATTATGGAAGCTTAAATCTTTCTAAACCTGTTTGATACAATAAATTTGCCATGAAAAAGAGAAAATGTTTTCCTAGTTCTCACTTTTTGTTGTTTGATTGCCTTTTTTTGCCCTGAAAACTTTTTGCCATGAAATTCTAGGTACAACTACTTGAAACACAAAAGTAAGAAAATATTTTCTTGTGATTTTGGTGGAAATTTGTTTTCAACCTTGTTGAATATTTTTTTTTTTTCCCTTTTTGACAATGAAAACATTTTCTAAATCCAATGGTAAAAATTTTTATCCATTTAATTGACAATTTGCATGAAAAACGAAATCAAACGAACATAAAAAAATTATGAAAATATATATTTTGGGTAATTAGCGCAAAACGTCCATACCTTTGAAGGGTTGTGTGGAAAACGTCCTCACCTTTCATTTTTTGGTGGAAAACGTCCCTACCTTTCACTTTCTTGACGCAAAACATCCCCACCTTTCACTTTCTTGGCGCAAAACATTCTTACCTTTCATTTTTTGGAGCAAAACATCCCTACCTTTCACATTTCTTTGCACAGAACATCATTTTTCAATAATTTTTAACGTAAAATGATCAATATACCCTCCTACTTAAATAAAACAAAAGAAAAGAAAAAGAAAGAGAAATAAGAAATTACAACTATAGACCTGAACTTTTGAAAAAGTGCAAATAACCCACTTGAGTTTACCTTCTTCCCACACCCAATCCCACCGCCGTCCGCCGCCCATTAACTTCAAAATTGAAGGAATTGATGCATCAATTGGAGCAATTAGAACTTGACACATTGTTGTAGTAACTTGAATTGAGTTTCCCATTATGGAATTGTTGTATTGGAGTAGGTTAGGATCTTCAATTTGTTGAAAAATGGGGTTTAGGGTAGGTCGGATGTTCTTGTGTTCAATCACAAAATTTTCAAGTTTCTGAGCGAAATTAGTGAAGACCCATATGTCCATTAGGTGCGCCTTGAAGAGACGGTTCAGGTAGGGGTGGTCCGCCGTCTCCGTTCGTGTCTCCGGCGCCGAAAAATGGCAAAGAAATTGCCGAATTCGCTCTGCCGAAAAATTACAACGAATTCGGCAGTTTCTTTTCCATTTTCCGACGCCGGAGACACGAACGGAGACGGCGGACCACCCCTACCTGAACCGTCTCTTCAAGGCGCACCTAATGGACATATGGGTCTTCACCAATTTCGACCAGATTCTTGAAAATTTTGGGATTGAACTCAAGAACATCCGGACTTTCCGACAGTGCGAATTCGGCAGTTTCTTTGCCATTTTCTGGCGTCGGAGCCACGAACGGCGACGGCGACGGCGGACCATCCCTACCTGAACCGTCTCTTCAAGGCGCACCTAATGGACATATGGGTTTTCACCAATTTCGCCCAGAAATTTGAAAATTTTGGGATTGAACTCAAGAACATTCGGCCTATAGTTGGTTATTTGCAAGTGGGTTATTTGCACTTTTTCAAAAGTTCGGGTTTATAGTTGCAATTTATTATTTTTTTTCTTTCTCTTTTGTTTTGTTTTATTTAAGTAGGAGGGTATATTGGTCATTTTACATTAAAAATTATTGAAAAATGACGTTCTGCGCAAAGAAATGTGAAAGGTAGGGATGTTTTGTGCCAAAAAATGAAAGGTGGGATGTTTTGCGCCAAGAAAATGAAAGGTAGGGACGTTTTCCACCAAAAAATGAAAGGTAATGACGTTTTCCACACAACCCTTCAAAGGTAGGGATGTTTTGCGCCAATTACCCATATATTTTTTATTTTTTATTTGACTTTTTGGTATTCCAAACAAATTTTAATACAAATTGTAAAAAAATTTATCCCAAAAAGTAACAATTTGCAAGAAAAATAAAACCAACCGGATTAGATGAAAAATTATACTAATCAAATACCATTAATTACAATTCCTAGAAAAAAAATTCTAGGCAAATCAATTCTCTGACATTCATTTTCTTTCCACCCATTTTCCACCATTGCAATCAAACGGACTATCTTTAGAATGTTCATCCAACGAATAATTCAATAAACGAACTTCAATAGAGCGAATTGAAATAATTTGTGAATGGATAATGAAATCTAGCACCAAATAGTTGTTGCACAATAATGAAAATTGTATGCACAAAAACTAATTAAAGAGAAATATATATAAAAGTTGAATTAAACACTTGAAGCGTCAATTTTATTTGACTTTATATTTTTACTGCGGTCAGATTGATAATGTAAAAAAGGCAAAGTGAGATAATCAAAACACGCTTAGATAAGACGATACCAACAATGAATGATAGTAGGGTCGTAGATAGGGGGACAACATTCAGGGCAGTCCAAGCCTAGTAAGTATTTTATATATAAAAATAAAATTTTACGGATTTTTTCCCCTTCTATATAGTGGAGTGAAAAAAAAAAAAATAATAATAATAATAAATTGTCTTTTCCTGATTTCATCTCTAGATATTATACCTATTGCTGATAGATATTTGGTCTTTGTATAATCGTGCAAGTCATATAGTGTGATTGGTAAATCTTAAATACGAGTTTGGCCTTCTGAATATTAATCATCAAATCCAAGGTTTTGTGACACAAGAGAGACGGAGAAGGTGCCTAACATGATTTAATTGGAAAATTTTGATCAAGTCAACATGATCTATCACTCGACTCAACATGATTTAATTGAGAAAATTTGATCAAGTCAAATTCAAGCCATGTCAATCATGTCTCATTCAGTAAGGTATTGATGTATAAAATATTCCTCGAGATACTTTGATTCCCTTATTCTTCGACATAAATCAATAATACATTAAAAATAATCCTAGGATTTAACAAATTAATAGTTTGTACATGTATTTACAAAATCCGAGATGGATGATGCATATCAGAATCAAATGTTGGTAATGACACAATTATAAGAGCATTGCTTGGGGTACAGAAGTTCTACATAATACTCACAAATGGGTGGGGCCCACTTCCCATGTGAGTATCTGTGACATTTCTGGGAAGTTTTTTTTTTTTTTTTTTTTTTTTTTTTTTTTTTTGTTTTTTTGTACAAAGGACTTTGCTCCAATTATAATTTTTATATATATAATCGTACACCAAACAGTGAAAAATAGTTCGATGGGATTCCATGAATAATAATAATAAATATATAATTGGCTGATGTTTGGTTTAATACAAATCGGAGAAGGGTTGGGAAAACGTTTGTATAACCCCCTGAAATTTGTACATTAGAGTTTGTCGAGAATAGAGTTGATCGAATAACCATTTGACAGGAAATGACTTTCATGAACATTTTTTGTTGTTGAAATTACTCGTTCTTTTTGTGTAAATTCATTGATAGTGAAGTCAAAATTATTAGGGTCCTGTTGATTTTATCTCTTGGACCGTGAAGAAAACTCGGGTTCTAACCCATAAGAGTAAAATGAACTACTTTTATCTTTCAATTTTTGAATTTATTATTGTATTGATTTTTTAACTAATGATTTTAGTCCATTTATTGTATGGATAAAAAGTCACTATAGTATGTGTAAACATCGTTTGAGAAGCAAAATAAACACAAACAAATAATTATAAATAAATAAATAATGAGAGAGCAAGAAAAGAAACGAAAATACACGATATTGACTGTTTCCACACGTCTCCAAATAATTAAAATCAGGGATATGTCAGTTACCAAACAAACATAAATTATTCATTAAAAACTGAAATATTACACGTAAGGAGTGGATATATATATTTTATTAATACCTAGACCATGCATGATGCAAGTGGGAAAGAGACGTGAGGCCTAAGATTTACCTTTATTCTTCGTTGGGTGTGAAATAATTGGCCTACCACATCTTCCTATGCTGGCTCTAGGAACCAATAATTTTTAGGTTAAATTCCATTAAGAGTCCTCAACCTTTTGTAGCATTCATGTGTTTTTGACCTATCATTTGTTGCACTTACCTCCCCAACCTTCTAATATTGTAACCCATGTCCTCAAGAAAATGTTTATTTGAGTGTTAAAGGTCATGTAAAATTGACATGATGACGAGAAGAGTCGAAGCAAGGATATGATTTTCTTGAATTCAGATTTCCAAATGAAACTTGAAGTCACCGCTTGATTTGTCTTTAATATATATATATATATATATATATATATATATATTGGACAATTTTACTCTTTGAGTTGAACATCATGTGAATGTAACTTGACCATTTAATTATCAAATAAATATTTTTCATTAATTAGGGACATGTATGCCAATGTTTTACAAGACAATTGGAAAAATTGATATGTCTTGATATTTCTTCGTCTACAATGCCACACCCATATAATAATGGTAAAGAGTGAGTCCCCAAGACATAGTTCAGTGGTGCAAAAGACAAGAGTAAGGTAGTCTTAGTTGAACTGACAGTCGCAGTGTGAGGGTTCGATTTCTACCTCTTATAAGATTTGGAATTGGATTCTTTGTGAGTACCAGTATGACAACTCTTGTACCCTGGCCTGTTGAGGCACATCCCATGATTTACTTCCTCCACAATACTTTAGGGGTGGAGCGGTGGGGGACCCTCAAGATTGGAGTTCAACTTTTTTTTAATAATGGTAAAGAGTGATCCTAAAGCTCCATTAGGTAGCATATCCCTTTTAGAGAACCGTACATGAGGCTTCTGCCTCATGCGCCTGAGACTGAATGTAACAAATGGTCATTTGGGAATATATACTTACTAAAAGTTTGCGATTCCTAATGGAATCAACCCTAATTTGTATATTTTGGTTGATCATGGCCCAACTAGTTCAGTCTAATCTTTTAAATTTTTTTTTTTTTTTTAATATAATCGATTTGTAAACTATCAATCTTGGTATTGAACTCTGTTTGTTTCGAATGTGTAGATAACATAAAATCTTTAGACCCTTATTGTCAACAAAGTTATACAGAATGGGAATAAACTATTTCAAAGTATTGTTATAACAGTTATGATTAACTCCACGTATATAAGTAATGATTTCAAATAGAAAAGTAATTGTAATCTATCAACTTTAAATAGAAAAGTAATTTATAGATTTTATATAGAATTAGTCAAGTACGTTAAGTCCTAAACACGTTTTTTCACCCTCCAAGTTATGAAATGAATTGTTCAACTTGGTAGAGGAGAAAAAGAAGTGAATATAAAATCTTATCCATATTTTGTTTCCCTTTATATTTCACTGTGGACTTTCATTGGATTGAAGTGGCGAGGTCAAATATGTATAGATTTTTTTCTATAAATATGGTGAAATGGGGCATCCAATTTATTATAGATTTCTTAATAGCAAATGGCGACTGGCGAGATCAAAGATGCATGAATTATCCAGATAAGGGTTGTCTATATTGATGTCCAAAAGCAATATTTAATCACAATTGGTGAGGTGGTAGACTAACTTAAATGACATACAATACAGTAGACTGCATAAGTTCTTTGATTTTCAAATGGTTGAATAAACGATCAACTATATATAATAAAGTAGACGATCAACTATATATAATAAAGTAGACTGCACTTAGAATGAAAAAGAAGAAAGTAAATGTTAGAAATGGAACGAGATTATATGGTACGATATGAAGTATTGATCACGACAACAAGACGAACACAAATATAATAATTTAATTTGGCAGAATAATTGGAGATTTTTATTCAACAACTATAATGAAGAGAAAACACAATAATTGTGTTTCTACACAATGATTCTAACTTTCAGTAATGCAAAACCTCTAAAGAAGAGTCTACTATTCATAAGGGGTGCATGTTAAATCCTAGAAATAGCCCTAAAAATGAAAATTAGGTCAAGAAATCGAGTGAAGGAAAGAAATATGGAAAAATTTGAACTACCAAGCGCTAGACGGGCACTGGTAAGTCGCTCAAGCGTCATGCTAGCGAAAAGTTCGTTGCTCCAAATCTCGCCTTATTGGTTGAGCAGTAGGCAAGCTTTTCTTCCTCTTGGACTCCATTTTGATGTCTTCAAACCCAATACTCCAAATCATAGGTGTCTTAATCGGATTTGGGTCACAAAACCCAACGACCTCTACATTGACGCAAATTTCGATGCAACGAACAAAACTTTAAAATTCTCTACCTAGAGAAAACATTCGACGGCAACGAATAAACAAACTCTTCAACAAGAATCAAATTTCTGCAATGAACCAAAAACTCCACCTCTTATACGATATCCAACAAGGATACATGAATCCAAACACTGCTACGCAGAATTACCTTGGGTTCAACCAAAAAGTCACAAATGATTTAGAAATTACCAATCAAGGCCGAAACTTACCCTGAAATAGAATCGACACTAAATGCTTTTGTAGAAGGCCCCTTGCTAGACTGAACACCTTCAAATACACTTAAAGTATGAGCAACAAAATCAACATCTCCATACCTATCTCTAATAAGTTGTCCATAGCAATTAAATATGATGGCACTGCAGGTGGTGGCGGCGGCAAAGCGATATTACCAATATCCTTTGAACTCGATTGAGCTATATTCTTCAACACGAACCCCGAACCAAATCCCAACGGTACTGTACCAAATTGAATATCCACCACGATACTAAATATTTGCTGATTGTTCTTAAAAAATTCTGCACAACCTTACAAGATGTGTAATTGAGACTTTTTTCGCCCTTCCAATACAGCTCAGACATGTTTGCAAACCTTCAAAGCTCCACCTCCACCAATGAACTCGCACCCTTTTGAATCAAGAATACTCAATGTAATGAGATTTTTCTTCAAATTTGTAACATGTCGAATGTGATCAAGTGTTCTAAATGTTTTATCCAATAGCTTAAGTTTGACTATACCAATACCAACTACCCGAAAATGTGCGTTATTTTCCATGATCACGACACCTTTTGAAACTATTTCATATGTTGAAAATAAATCTCGATTGTGATACATATGAAAAATACAAGCTTAATTCAGAATTCAATCATCGTCATGTTTAGATTCATCGTTAGGAATAGCCAAAAGATTCCCTTCACTCAAATATTCCTCTACGATATCGACTTCGCCTGAAGTATTCGATCGTATTCTCTTCTGATTTGCAGCCAACTTATCTTTATTTTGCAACTTATTGCAATCCTTCTTGACGTGTCTTTTCCTCTTGCAATAAAAATATACTTGATTACTAAAATTAGATTTCGACCTACTCCTTCTGTGACCACCATGAACAAGGTATTCTCCATCTCTAGTCTCAACTTCAACAAGATGTTTTATCTTTTCCTTTGAAAACAAAGCATCATTCGCATCTTCAATGATGAGAGGATCACGACTATATAAAATCATGTCTCTAAAAGAAGTAAACGAAGAGGGCAATGAACACAAAACAATTAAGATAAAATCTTCTTCATCATACTTTACCTCCAAAGTCTCCAAATCAGCGATGATATCCTTAAAAACAGTCAGGTGATCTTTCAACAATCTACCATTTGTCATGCGATGAGAATACAACATCTGCTTCATGTGCAATTTGCTTGTCAAACTCTTAGTCATGCACAATTGCTCCAACTTTAACCACAACGCAACTATATTTTTCTCCTTCAAAACTTTTGTGAAAAATATTATTCAAAAGATGAAAATAAATTTGTGAAAGCACCTTCTGATCCTTTTGTTGTTTCTCTTCCGCGTCCAAGTTGTGGCCGTCTTGTTAAATCCTAACAACGCATCATCCAAATCTAGTTGAGTGAGTACTACTCGCATCTTTGACTGCCACAACTAGAATCTAGTACTGTGATTCAAAAGCAAAATGTCATACTTCATGGTTGTTACCAAAAAAAAAAAAAAAAATCTAGAACAAATCTAACCAAAGCTTTGATACAACTTGTTGGAAACAGGACAAGGTTATACGACACGATAGATAATACTGATCACAACAACATGAAGAACAAAAAGACGAGAAATTAATTTGGCAGAGGAATTAGATATTTTATTCAACAACTGTATTGGAGAGAAAATAAACTAATTGTGTTCCTACACAATGATTCTAACTTTCAATAATGCAAAAATGGTAAAGAATAGTTTACAATTTATAAGGGTGCATATCAAACACTAGAAATTAGGGGTGAACACGGTTCGATTTACGCAGTTTGTGTTATATTTTCAACTCAAACCATTTTATTTTTCATATCAAACCATTATTTACGATTTGGTTCAGTTTTAATCCGCGGTTTATCTATCAACTTTATAGTAATATGTTTAAAACAAATTAACATATAAATTTAAATGAGAACTAATAATGTTAAATGTTAAATTACATTCGTATTTGTTTGAAATTCGATATAAACAAAAATGAAAAAAAAAAAATATAGTATTAAGTTAGCATCTAACAACAGGGGCTCCACTCAAATTTTCACAAGTAATAATATCAGAATAAGTACAAGAGTACTAACTTTTCATTTAATAAAAATTAGATCAATATCCCCTTCTGTAACACGTGATTCGACCTCTGTATAATATGCAAATATCTAAATATTTATTAGTCCGTATTAATGATATTAACAAGCAACTAAGAAATAATATGCATAAAAAATATCAAAATTGATAATGAAAAACAAATGTCACTTTCTACAGTTTTCTCAGAGTCATCCAATGCCTTTACCTCATCCAAATATTGATGAAACACTATAGGTTCATTGCTGCTATGCAACCAATTCTTCGTGCATATTAAGGCCTCAACCATCTTTGCACCCAATGAACTCCTATAGGAATCAAGAATTTGACCACTTGTAGAAAATGTCGACTCTGAAGCGACCGTGGATATTTAAATTGCAATTTTGGAGACAATTTTAATACTTGTGTGCATTCAATTTCTACCATATTAATATGTTAAATTTGGGATCAGTCAAATCGTCATAATGATAAGACAATTAATCAACCAAATCATTCTTCTCAGATTGCATGTTTTGCACAAGTTTAGCTTTAAAAATAGAAGGAATCTGTTTAGAAAGACCAAAAGCAGGTTGTGAAGGACTTGGACAACTATTTTTGGTAGTCTCTTTTGATGAAGCCGATGGTGGAGTGATTGGAATTGTCATTTCTTCATAGCTTACATACAACATGTGGAGTGTCTCTTCAACCATTTTTAACAACATTTTTGCAATTTCTACTTCGTAAATAAGTTCAAACCCGATTTCAAGAAGTTCTAACTTGCACATTGGGTCAAAAACTGTTGCAATGAACAACAACTGATTAAACTTTTCAACATTGCCCCAATACTTATCATATTTTTCCGTATACTAATTTCCATGGATCACATCAAAGTGTTAGGCTCTTTAGCTAATTCAATCAACTCTCCATGAAATTCACATATTTCTTGAAAAAAAGAGTTAGAAGTTACATACTTTGAGCTACTAAATTTTAAAGTCATTTCATAGAAAGTCCTCAAGAACCTAACAAATACTTCTGCTCGATCCCAGAGATGGTGTAAGATACCATCTGTTGATTATTTGAAGCCAAACGGGCTAGCACCTTTTACCAAATCTTCTAGCAACAAAAATCACATCGCTTAATATCTGAACTCCGTAAAAAATGAGTGTAGCGTTGATGTACGATGTTCCACGGATTTGATGTGGCCACCATACAACACAACAGATCCCAATCCCTTCCCTCGGTAGCCAATCGCAACAAGTAAGGAATCATAGTCAATAGAGTAGAAGTCTCTATTTTGAAATTTAATAGTGAGGTCTACGGTGATGTCAAGGGAGATTTTCAAGTAGGTATGAAAGTGGAGGCGATTGTGGAGATGTTCCAGAGGTGCTCGTCATGTGCCATCCGCTTCCACTTCTTGCTAAAGCACGCAACAACTTCTTTAGACATTTCTTCTTCTCCTTCTTGATTGAGCTTTTTGTTCGCATTGATGCCCTTGATGACAGCTGGTGGGCGTTTCTTTCTAGATTGGTAAGGAAAATTATGGATTTGAGGGTTGGGGAAATGAAATGAAAATAAATTGCCAACCCTTCTAAAGATATTGCTTCCAAATGTATTTCAAAAAAAAAAAATTAAATAAAATCATGTTGTTGATGGGAAATTGCGACATGTGTCCAACATGAATAGTGCCCCAAGTTAGCCTCTTTTATATTTTAGTGAAGTGATATTGAGTTTGAAAACCCTCTCATAAAAAAAACCCTATTTCTCTCACACAAGTAAACCTCCCTAGGACATAAACTTTTTAGACTAAAAAATACAAGTTTAAAATCAATCTGGTTAAGAAGAATTCAGATATGAGATTTTTCTTGAGGTTTATTAGCACAAAACATCCCTATGTTTGGAGTTTATTGTGCAAAATGTCCCAATGTCTCTCTTTTTTTTTTTTTTTTGCATTTTTACCCATATTTCAACATTTCATTGCGAAAATCATTATTTTCATCCAATTTCTCAATAAAAAGCAATGAAATAACGAATATACCCTTATGTTTAACTAAATCAAAAGAAAATAAAATAAAAAATAAAACTAATTGCAATCATACTCCACTCCTACACACACACACACACACACACACACACACACACACACACACATATATATATATATATATATATATAAAGGTGCAAATTGCCAAATTTACTCAATGAATTCCCTGTGTGTATTGACTTACATATATAGAATATACAAAGCTATAAAAAAAGAAAAATAATAAAGCTCAGATTCTATGTTACGTGATTATGCTTTATGATAAGTGCAGATTTTGCACTTATTTATGCCATTAAACTTATGTCTTTGTGAGTTTTCTTTTGTGCTTTATTTCTTATTTTTGTTACTTTTGTCATTTAGGTGAAAATTCGGGTTGATTGGAGATTATGAGGTATTTTATGCGAGAAAAGAGCCAAATGTATTTTTTTTTTTTTTAAATGAAGATAAAACCTTAAACAAAAAGGTTAAAACATTGGTAAAGAGTTTGACATGAAACATCACTATACCATAATCACAAATGGCCCGTGCCTTGTGATTAGTCCTTCTAATAAAAAACGTCATCCCTCATTTCCTTAACTCTTCGCTGCAGCTCTTTCGTTCTCCACTTTCCGCGCAAAAATTTTGGTTGGAAGCATATTATCATCAATATATTTGGCATAAGGGCGCTCCTTAGGAACCAAACTCCTATACTTCCCAAAATTCTTCTCTGCCTCTCCGTTTTTCCTCAACAGGGTATAGATTATGTCCTGACACAGATACGATCTAAAATCCCTTGGCTCTTCCTTCGCCAACTCCTCATATACCTTCAGTGCATCGTAATAATCCCCCTCAATGACCCGGATTTGGGCAAAGAAAAGTTTGAAATCCTTCAAATCACTCTTCTTATTCTCCGTTTTACACAATTTCATAGCCTCCTCCACCTTCTTCTTGATTTTCTCCAATTCCTCACCTGACTCCTCCTGAGAAACTACAGTTACCAGACCATGATATGCCTCCACGCGAAAAGAGCCAAATGTATTGAAGATACAACTATCCAATGTTTGGTGCAAGACTAACACTTGTTGGTGGAAAAATTGTGGCTTGAAAGTGGTGAAAAATGGTGCAAAACAAATAATTTCAGTAGGCCCGGCGCCATGGCGCTCAGAAGAAAAAGAAAAAAAAAAAACAGTGAGCCCGGGTACCCGGTAATGCCGAAAACATGATTTTTGCACTCTTTTTCGGCCCATTTCAACTCCAACTCGTCTCCAATCTTCAACACAATATAAATACAAGTCTTTGAGCTCATTTCTAGGAAAAGAAGAGAGAGGGGAGTCGACCAAAAGAGGGGAAAATCTGGGAGCAAACCTCAACAACACATCAAAATGGGGAAGAAGAAGAAAAAAATTCTTTGATATTGAAGATTTTATCCATTCATCTCTTTATCAATAAGCTTTTCTTTTCTTTAATCTCGTTTTCATCCATGTGTTGTAATATTTTGTTGGGTATTTGTGAATATATCATGAATAGCTAAACATAGTGTGATTGGGGTGATTTTGAGCCCTAGAATGATTTTCTATTATTTTTGTGCTATATAGTTCTCAAGATTGATGTGTTTAATCCATTGTGTTTAATATTTATATTGTTCTTCTTGATTGTTTCGGATGACAACTAGATGATTGAGTTGATACAATGAATGCTATTTTAGGATTTATAGTACGTAATCGTTATTTATTCTAAAACCTAGTAGCAAATGCATTTCAATTGATCGTAGTACGTAATCGCTATTCGATTGAATGTATGTGGATTAACACTTATGTTAGTAAACCAAACTTGTGAGTTTGTGCTTAATTCAATTCAACTCTCTTGTTATAATGCTTTTGGTCCTAGGTTGTTTAATGAATAGGGTTGGGTAAAGAGCTTGTTTTATTCACCTAAAATGTAAGGAGAGTTTGAGGTAATTGAGTTTTTAATTATTCTCGAATTGTTGTTGATCTTGAGAACGAAAATCCCTTGCGAACATTGATAAGTAAATCATTCTAGCGGTGAAGAATATCCCTCGATCACAATCCCATTACTTTGTTTCCTTTTTATTCTCGTCTTTTCTATTTTGCATTTATCGCTTTCTTTAGTTTAAATGAACCAAACCCCCCTATTTACTTATTTACGTATTTTATTTTTCTTGTTGCAATTGACATAATTGAAAACAATCCTTTGCGGGAATAACCCTTACTTACCAAATTACTATTTGAACGACACTTTTAAGAAAAGTAAGGAATATTAACTTGGTACGCTTTTGGAAGCTATCAATTTTGGTTCCGTTGCCGGGACTTAATTTGATACCTTTCCGAGGCGTATCAATTTTGGCACCGTGTCGCTGGGGATTGTTCTTTCAATTTTGTTAATTGCAATATTTTCTTTTTATTTCTATTGTATTTTTTTTTTTCTTTGTGACTTAGGTTGTGATTGAGCTAAATGAATGCATCACACTACAACCTAAGTTTAAGAAAAGAAGTTTTGGTTATGCGAGTGAGATGGGAACAACTTCTTAAATTGAGCGTCAATTGTCCGACCTTACAACTCTTGTACAACAAGTATCTCTTTGGGAAATTCAACAAGAAATAGTGTGCGGGATTTGCTAATATGTGGGACATCTTACTAATTCATGCTCGACACTACAACAAAGAGTCTTTGAGCAAGCGAATGTCATTGGGGGATTTCCAATGCAACAGAGACATTGGGATGATCCATATTCTAACACATATAATCCTGGATTGACATATCATCCTAGTCTCTGTTATGGAGAAAATCACTTCTTAGCTCCACAAACACAGTTAAATCATCCATTGAGTTTCAATCAACAAGATCAACCACAATACTTCCAACCTAGTCGACAAACTCCGCTTCAAAGTTCAAATATGTCTCTTGAAGATTTGGTTAAGTCCTCGGCTTCTAGCACGATGCAATTTCAATAAGATACAAGGACTTCAATCAGGAATTTGGAGGCACAAATGAGTCAGTTGGCTAGCATGGTGGATAAAATTGAGGCTCAAAGATCTGAACAACTTCTTTCTCAAGAATTCAACCTGGAGGAAAGTGTTAGTGTTGAGACACTAAGAAGTGAGAAGAGTTTAGAAATGGAAGATCATGTTGAGGAACCACCGCAAGAGAAAACCTTGGCTTGTGAGAGTATTGTGGAAACCATGGCATTACTTGAGCCATTACCGAGTAATCCAACAAGGTATAATTTCTCCTATATTATTCTTCCGATATCTAATGAGAAATTTTTACCTTTGGTGATGCAGGCTCCCAATGTTGAATTCAAACTTTTTCCCAAGCACTTGAAATATATGGACTTGCGAGATGAGAATAAACTACCCGAGATAGTTGCAAGGAACCTCACAACACTCCACAACCAACTTAGGGGAGTACTTGAACCCCTGGCCCTTACTATTTCATGTTTTATTCTTGAGGGCTTTGTACAAATTAATTTTGGTGATGAAGATGTAAGCTTATTTTGGATGGTTTGATAGTTTTGTTAGTATGCTTTTAGTTGTTGCATTGCTTTGATTTATGGAGTGCGGACATGAATGCTATATGTTGTTTATTTTCATGAACTTATTCCATGTTCAACTCTTTGCGGAGCACTTGAGTCATGAGATTCATCACACGCACTTGTTGGTGGCACTTGAGGTTGTTTAGAAAACTTAAATGATTGTGTTATTAACACTTCTTCAATCACTACCTATGCAAGGATAAGTTTAGGGTGGTTGAGCCGGTGAATGAGATTATTTAGAAGTGTATTAATTCCTTGCTTAAATGATTTATGTTGTGGAGTGCTCTTGAACTTCAAATGAAAGTTAGATGTTGTTTTTATCACAATCGAAAAAAAAAAAAGAGAAAAAAACGTTCTGTAGGAAAAAGTTGCCTACCTTAAGGAGTGTGAGTCAACATTGAGTAATCCGGCCCTATGCATCACAATATGTAGGAGACGATCTACCAATGAAGAAGGCTACCCTTAGGGACCAGAACGTAAACTACCTACATTAGTAAAAAATGAGACAAAAGAAAAGGGATGCTATAAGCATCATTGGTTGATTTTGTAGAAAGATTGGTGATTGTGCGAGATTTGCCTAATAAAAGTTTGTAGTTTTAGCACTCTAAGTTTTTATGGTGAATTAATACATGACTAGATGGTCTAATTTATCGGTTCGATCCAACCAAACTTGAGAGGGAAAAATTGAGTGATTTGAGGGAAACCTTAAATTTTTGACATCTTGGGCTATAATGAAAATATCAAGTTTGGGGGAGTGCGCAATCCCACGAGCGAGATAGGAAAATTTGACCATTTTGTGCATTGTGATGAATTGGAATGACTACACACACACGAGTTAAACTTGATGTAAGTTAAAAAGTGTCGCTGTAGCATTTTTTTGTACATTTCATAACTTATTAGCATATGTGAGAATTGAAGCAAGATGACAAACTATCAAACCTTAAAGTTTTTGTTATTATATAGTATTATTGTTTTATTTTTATTTGTATGTTGCATGTTTGTTTCTATAGCTTTGTTCGAGAACTAACAAAGATTTAAGTTTAGAGGTGTGATAAGTGTGAGTTTTGCACTTATTTATACCATTAAACTTATGTCTTTGTGAATTTTCTTTTGTGTTTTATTGCTTATTTTTGTTACTTTTGTCATTTAGGTGAAAACCCGGGTTGATTGAAGATTATGAGGTATTTTATGCGAGAAAAGAGCCAAATGTATTGAAGATACAATTATCCAAAGTTTGGTGCAAGGCTAACACTTGTTGGTGGAAGAATTGTGGCTTGAAAGTGGTGAAAAATGGTGCAAAACAAATAATTTCAGTAGGGCCAGGGCCATGGCGCCTAGAAGAAAAAAGAAAAAAAAAAATTAGCGAGCCCGATGCCAAGGTACCGGGGGTAACGACCCGGACCTCTCGCCCAAGCTGCTAACTTTCGTACTGTTCGCTTTGGGTGAGCCTGTGCCTACACGGATTTCTTTGCGTTCCCCAGGATTCGAACTCAAGACCTCCATCATATGGGAGATTTAAGGAGAATCCTGGTACCAATTAGGCCCCCAAAGCGGACAGTACGAAAGTTAGCGATTTGAGCAAAAGGTCCGGGTCGTTATACCGGGACTGGACGCAATGGCGCCCGATAACAAAAAAAACATGATTTTGCACTCTTTTACGGCCCATTTCAACTCCAACCCGTCTCCAATCTTCAACACAATATAAATACAAGTTTTTGAGAGCTCATTTCTAGGAAAAGAAGAGAGAGGGGAGCCGACCAAAAGAGGGAGAAAATCTAGGAACGAACCTCAACAACACATCAAAATGGGGAAGAAGAAGAAGAAGATGATTCTTTGATATTGAAGATTTTATCCATTCATCTCTTTATCAATAAGTTTTTCTTCTCTTTAATCTCGTTTTCATGCATGTGTTGTAATATTTTGTTGGCTATTTGTGAATATCTCATGAATAGCTAAACCTAGTGTGATTGGGGGTGATTTTGAGCTCTAGAATGATTTTCTATTGTTTTTGTGCTATATAGTTCTCAAGATTGATGTGTTTAATCCATTGTATTTAATATTTATATTGTTATTCTTGATTGTTTGGGATGACAACTAGATGATTGAGTTGATACAATGAATGCTATATTAGGATTTATAGTACGTAATCGTTATTTTTTCTTAAACCTAGTAGCAAGTGCATTTCAATTGATCGTAGTACATAATCGCTATTAGATTGAATGTATGTGGATTAACACTTAAGTTAGTAAATCGAGATTGCGAGTTTGCGCTTAATCTAATTCAACTTTCTTGTTATAATGCTTTTGTTTCTAGATTGTTTAATGAATAGGGTTGGGGAAAGAGCTTGTTTTATTAAACTAAAATGTAAGAAGAGTTTAAGGTAATTGAATTTTTAATTATTCTCGAATTGTTGTTGATCTTGAAAACGAAAATCCTTTGCGAACATTGATAAGTAAATCATTCTAGCGGTGAAGAATATCCCTTGATCACATTCCCATTACTTTGTTTTCTTTTTATTCTCGTCTTTTCTATTTTGCATTTATCGCTTTCTTTAGTTTAAATGAACAAACCCCCCATTTACTTATTTGCGTTTTTTTCTCTCTCGTTAGAATTGACATAATTGAAAACAATCATTTGCGGGAATGACCCTTACTTACCAAATTACTACTTGAACAACACTTTTAAGAAAGTAAGGAATATTAACTTGGTACGCCTTTGGAACCTATCAATTTTGGTGCTGTTGTCGGGACTTAATTTGGTACCTTTCCGAGGTGTATCACTTTACAATGAAGGTAATAAATTAAATTGCTACAAATAATCTAATCTCTATGATACCCTCCTTCAAATTGATGTCGGCGAATCCACAAGCATTAATTTGCTGATTGAAAAATTATGACGGAGATGAGTCAAAGACTTAGTGGAGATATCTGCGACCTGTTAAGTAGTGGAAACATAAGGGAGAACAATGACCTTAGAATCATAGGTGTCCCTAATGTAATGACGCTTCACTTCAATATGCTAAGGTGTTTTCATGATACACATGATTAGCCGCAATTTGAATAGCACTAGTGTTATCACCATGGAGAGGTGTAGACAGTGATTGGGAAACACAAAGTTCTGCAAGAAGGCCACGCAGACACACAACCTCAGAACATGCAGCTGACATAACACGATACTCAGCCTCAGTGGAAGACTTAAAAACATAGTCATGTTTCTTACATTTCTAAGAAATGAGAGCATCAACCAAAAAAAATACACCATCTACTAGTAGATCGACGAGAGTCAGGGTAACTAGCCCAGTCAGCATCACTATAAGTAGTGAGCTCAAGAGATGTCCTCCGAGGGAAAAGCAAACCACGATGCAGAGTCCCAATAAGGTAATGAATAATTCGACAGACTGCTACCAGTTGAAGATAACAAAGGGCGTCCATAAATTTGTTGATGGTATGAACTGCAAATGAAATATCTGGACGTATGATAGTGAGATAGATGAGACTACCCACCAACATTCGATATAGAGAAGGATTTGGGAAGTTTATCACCTTCATCTTTTTGATACTTAACATTAAGCTCCAACGTAGTATCAACCGAGGAGGCTTCAGATAAATCAGCCAACCTAATCAAGTCTTCAATATACTTATGTTGATTTAAGAAGATACCATGTGATGTAGTATGAGCCTCTTAGCCAAGGAAGTGAGTGAGATGACCAAGGTTTTTCATATGAAAAAATAAGTGAAGATGCTGCTGAAGTTTTTGAATAAGGTTGTGATCAGATCCAGAGATAATAATATCATCTACATACACCAACAAGAAAATGATGCCAGTAATACTCTTGTGAAAAAGCAAAGATACGTCATAGTGACTCTGAGTAAACGTAAACTCCAAAATAATGCGGCGAAACTTGTCAAACCATGTGATAAGTGAGGGTTTTGCACTTATTTAGACCTTTAAATTTCGATAGTTATTAGATTTTCATTAGTAAGTTGTTCCTTATTTTGTTCCTTTTGTTCTATAGGTGGTATCCCAAGTTGATTGAAGATTAGGAAGGTTTTTAGGCGTGAAAAGAGCATGAAGTATTGGAGATGTATTAATTTCAAGATTGACAAACAATGTCATCACATTTGGGAGGAAGAAATTGTGGTTTGAAGAGAGGTGAAAAATGATGTCAACCGGAAGATTTCAGCAAGCCGGGCACTACAGCGCCGTAAATGGGCGCCATGGCGCCCATAAAATAGAAATTTTCAGAATGCCAGGCGCCACCTTCTCGGGTAGCGCAAAAAAACGTGTTTTTTTGACCATTTTTCGACCCGTTTTCGACTCCAACCCGCCTCCTACCCTTAACCTATTATAAATAATACCTTTTGGGACCATTTTTAGGGGAAGAAATCAGAGGGGGGGAGCCGACACACAAGACTAGAGAAAATTTGGAAGCTCCTCTCCTCAACAATGGTGGAAATGGAAGATGGAGAAGAAGATGAAGCATTGACATGAAGATTTGATTCATTCATTTCTTTCAATAAGCTTTTTCTTTCCTCTTTAATTTCGTTTTTAATCATTTGTTGTTGTATTTTGTTGGCTATTTGTAAACCTTTGTATGGATAGTTAACTTGAATGTGATTGGGGGTTATTTTGGAACCCTAGAATGATTTTCTAATGTTTATTGTGCTTTATAGTTCATGTGATTAATGTGTTTAATCTATTGTGTTAAATGTTGATATTGTTATTCTTTGGGATGACAACTAAATGATTGGGTTGATACAATATATGCTATTTTGGGAATTTTAGTACGTAATCGCTAATTTAACCAAAACCTAGTAGCAACTACACTTTGATGAATTATGAGGAATTTTCTATTAAATGTAGGTGGATTATCACTTAAGTTAACAAACTGAGCTAGTGTGTTTGTGCTTAATTCAATTCGACTCTCTCGTGTGAATGCTTTTGTTAAATTAAATCTAACGAGCTTATCCTAGGTTGTTTAATGAATAGGGTTGGGTAAAGAGCTTGTTTTATTCAACTAAAATGTAAGGAGAGTTTGAGGTAATCGAGCTTGTGATTATTCTCGAATTGTTGTTGATCTCGAGAACGAAAATCTTTTGTGCATATTGATAAGAAATTCATTCTAGCGGTGAAGGAGTACCCCTCGATCACATATTCCCTCTTTTGTTACCTTTTTATTCTCGTCTTTCCATTTCCATTTTATACTTTCCTTAGTTTAATCCAACCAACCTCCGCCCATTTAATTGCTTTCGCATTTTATTTTCTATGTTGCAATTGACATAATCGAAAACAATCATCTGTGGGAATGACCCTTACTTACCACATTACTATTTCAACGACATATTTTTAGAAAAGTAAGGAATATTATTTTGACCCCCTTTTGGACGTGTCACCATGCTCGAGGAGCCTACTTAAGACCATACAAAGAATGTTTTAGCTTACATACCAGATGAAATTTTTATATAAATGTCTTCCTTGAGATCTTCATGTAAGAACGCATTCTTTACATCCATTTGATGTAGAGATCAAGATTGGGAAGCAGCAAGCAATAACAAGAGATGCGTAGTGGTCATTTTAGAAATGGGAGCAAATGTCTCATCATAGTCGACTCCATATTTTTGACGATTACCCAAAGCAACCAATTGAGTCTTATAACACTCAAGAGAACCATCATAATGAAGTTTGATAGAATACCCATTTATTCACAATGGGTTTCACAGTTGGAGGACATGACACAACATCCCAGGTTTGGTTGGCTTCAAGAGCATCAAGTTCTGCATTCATTGTTTGTTGCCAACATTCTTGTTCCATAACCTGTCTTTAGGAAGTAGGGATGTAAACTGAGTTAAGGGTAACAGACATAGAGCTATGGGAAGGAAAATCATACCCATCTGAAAAATGAAAGACCCGAGTAGTGCGACGAAGAGTGACAGGAGGTGGAGGATCATTTGGTGAAGAATTTGATGTCGTAGGTGGAGGATCAGAAAGGCTTAAGGAGGTAGTCGTATGAGAAAGAACCTCGGCTGTAGTGACTGGTGCAGCATGCCTATGAGTGTAAACGAGACGCGACTTGTACCGAGAGGATTCTGTAAAGAAATCAGGTAATACAGATAGTGTAGAAGGGTGAAGCAACAATTTCCGAAGTGAAGAATGATTGTTTTTCAAAGAAAACAACATTACGAGAGATCCTAATGCGATGTGTCTTAGGATCATAATATACATAACCTTTTTAAGTCCTACCATATCTCAAAAACCCACACTTAACTGATTGAAGTGTAAGTTTTTTCATTTCATAACAAAACAAACACAACCAAAGGGACGGAGATGAGAATATGTGGGACGATGACCAAAGAGCTTATAAAATAGAAAAACATTATTAAGGGTGCGAGAGGCAACCGATTTATGAGATGGACTGTGGTAGACAAGGTTTCACACCAAAAACGAGAAGGAACAAATGAGTCAATTAGAAGAGCTCTAACTATGTCAAGAAGGTGATGATTATTGCGTTCTGTCACCCCCATTTTGTTGAGGGGTAGAATGACAAGATTGTTGAGAAATAATACATTTGGTCTGTAAGAGAGATTGAAACGCATTACACATATATTCACCCCTCGAGTCAGATCGTAAGATCTTGATTGAAGAAGAAAATTGGTTGTCAATGAGAGCAATGAAAACCTGAAAGATAGAAAAAATCTCACTTTTTGCATGGAGAAAGTAAATCCATGTAAAATAACTAAAGTCATCAATAAAAGTACAGGGGCCAATGTCCCATACATCACTATGAACAATGTTGAAAATATGTGAAGCATGAGAATCATTAGAAGGGAACGATAACACCCTACTCTTAGCAAGTTTACATGAAGTACATTCAAGAGAGATAGATGAAACCGAAGCAGTAGTCTTATTACCAAGTAAACCAGAGTTTAACATATGTTGTAATACATTAGAATTAGGGTGTCCCAATTTCTTATGCTAATCGAAAAAATTAAAAGTAGAAGAATTGCAAACAATAGGAAAATACAAAAAATGATTCGGTGAAATACGAAAGAGACGTCCCTCCTTAGGCTTGTTTCCCAAATAAAATATTAGGCCCCTGTTTGATTCCCATTTTTCCAAAATTCATTTTTCTCTCTCTTCTTTTCAACCACACATTCTTCAATAAAATAATATTATACGTAAACCTAAAACTTTTCTTTAATTTTCAACCACACATTCTCCATCAATCAACTATTCAAAATGCATTTTTTTCCCCTAAAATGGGAATCAAACGGGGCTTAAAACATCAGAAATAATGAAAAAAAAAATCACTTTTCCTCCACCACCACCACCACCATCGACGGAGGAGAGAGGGGCCCAGGGGAGACCCAGACCCCTAATTTTTTGACTTTTAATTTTTTTTTTTGTTTTTTGTTTTAAATTGAAAGATGTATTAAACAAGAAATTGAAATAAATTTACTGATGTAAACAGAGGACTTAGGATTTTCAGCCATTAGTGAAAAATAAAATATTTCTGGTTCTCGAGACTTTGATTTGATGATTTGCAAGTGCTCTATATGATATTTATACTGTTTACTTTTTCCTTAAGGTCAGGAATTGGAAAGCTTATAATCACCACCGATTTTGACTTTGATTGGCTGTCTAAGAAAAGTAGGCTTAGAAATAAACATGATTTGGTCGAAAATGATTGATGATGAAAATGATTCTATTTAATGAGGTATGAGAACTTGAAAGGAACGTTTGTAATAAGGTATGATTGTGTTAAATTAAATATTGGTACTCAAGAAGTACTTTCTTTTATACGTTTATTGATTTTTTTTATTAATAAGTTGGGGAAGAGGATAGAAGGTGATAAGGATATTTTACACACTCATTTGCGCACTTAAAATTGATTAATTGTTGCCAAATTTGATGAAACATGGCTTAATTCTATCCATATATTGTTTGTAGGTAACAATCAACGAAAGATGCAGCAACAAGGAAGATGAGTGGGAAAAAGAACTCATTCGCGTCAAATGCAAAGTTCAGGGACTGAAATGCAATACTTCAAAAGCTGAATCAGAGTGCTCAATGATGATTTGGGAATGCCAAAAGTCAATTGGAATTGATTAGAAGTCAACAAGACGAGAAATGGTGAAAAAGGATCAAAACACGTACATGAAAAAGTTCAGGGACCAAATTGCTAAATTGGTCCCCAGAATTTGTACCATGCGTACGCACACGCACACGCCTGTAGGCCGTGCGTACGCACGATGCTGAAATTGCTCGACTGAAGCCTTGTGGAACGCATTGTGCGTACGCACAAATAAAACCATGCGTACGCATGGTTAAAATCCGGGAAAAATTCCAGTTTCCTTATTCTGTTTTTGGAAATATTTTGGACTTTTTTGGGGGCTCGACCTACTTATCTGAAGGGCCGTCAGAGAAAAAAAAAACCTAATGGGAGAGCTTCTAAGCTTATTTTTGAGAGAAAAAGAGAAAAATATACATTGAAGAAGGGAGAATTCATCGTTTGGATCCGGATTTGAAGGCAAAGTTGATGATTTCCAGATTTTCTTCATCATTTTATGATTCGGGTGATGTCTTTCTTTTATTTTCTTTGTAATTTCTATATGAATATGCTAGGCTAAATCTTTTGTATTGGATGGATGATGAAACTTGTTGATTTTTAGTTTTAATTCGAGACTTGGTGTTTTTATTATCGATTCTTGTAATGTGATTCCATTAACATGTATAATCATATTGTTTTAATGTTTGCGCACCATTAGGACAATAAAGTTGCTTATTCGTAGTGTTGGAAAACTCACGGTAGGTAGAACATTGTTATTGGGACACATAGGCAACAAATATTAGGAATAATTTTTGTGGTGTGTGCGATCATGTATGATAATCCTAAATATTAATGCGTGTTTGCCATATGAATTCGGACTAGGAATATGATCGTCTCGTGGAAATCATAGGTTTGTTATATCTTGGAAAAGAATAATAAATAAATGCGGAATTATCGATTGTCACAATTGCATGAATTGAGAAGTTAACACTAGTCGAGAATTAGAATTAAGAATTGATCAGTGGAGTCGAAAATCCAATACTTTCACACATTTGAATTTTAAATCAAGTTTTTATAGATTTTCTAAGTTTAATTACAATTTCAATCACAATTTCACAAAATCTTCTCTCAGTTACAAGTACGAATTGAAATATATCGAGTACACTAGAACAAAAACTTATTCCCTGTGAGACGATAACTCTTAACTCACTAATTATTACAAGTACGAATTGAAATATATCGAGTACACTAGAACAAAAACTTATTCCCTGTGGGACGATAACTCTTAACTCACTAATTATTACTTGTACAACGAACCCGTACGCTTGCGGGATTTTGACGAAAAAGTTTTTGACGCCGTTGCCGGGGAATAACGGTTTTACTTTTGGTTACTAGATATTTTAGATTCGTTCTTATTTTTGATTTTGTGGTTTTTAGGCTATTACTATATTGCTTAATTCTCTTGTGTCTTGACTTCTTCAGGCGAATTTGGTTTATGCAAAATCTTGACGAACCAAATCTCCTTCCGATAGATCACGAAATCGAAAAGACATTCAGAAACCGTAGAAGAGTACAACGTCGAGCAAGGAGAATGGCCGATAATAATAATCAACCACAAAATCATGGTCGACCTCAAGGGCAAATACCGCAGACAAATCAACAGAGAGTTATCCAGGATGAAGCTCCTATTTTGGTTGGGGATTATGTAAACCCAATTCCTGCACAAGTGCAACCTGCCGTGGTGTACCCTCCTTTCGGACCGCCGAATTTCACCTTAGACCGGATGTCATAAATTTGTTTCAAAATCACCAAGACATCAGGTTTTTTGGAAAAGCCACGGAGAACCCCCATGAACACATTTCGGCTTTCCTCATGTTAAGTGAAATGGTCAGTCACGAAGGGGTGTCAGCAGATGCTTTCCGAATGCATTTATTCCCTCATACCTTGAAGGATGTTGCTAGAGAATGGATTCTTTGTTTACCTCCGGGAAGCATACAATCATGGACTGATATGGTTCAAAAATTCACGATGAAATTCTTCCCACCTTCTCGAGTTCACCAAATTAGGAATGAAGTCCACACTTTCAAGCAGAAAGATTTAGAGAGCTATCCTGAGGCATGGGAGAGGTTCAAGAATTTGTTCAGAAAATGCCCTAACCTTGACATTCCTAAGCAAGCTCAGCAGTACCTTTTCTACTACGGTCTACAACAAGAGTTCAGAAATATGGTGGATGCTTCAGCGGGAGGATCGGTGATGAAACTTGACGTCGATGAGGCCTATAGTCTTTATGAAAAGATAGCCGAAAATCAGTCGATGTGGCCAACCGATAGGGAAGCGCCGAAGAAAATAGCAGGGATGCATAACGTAGATGTAGTTACAGCAATGGCTGCGCAAATGGAAGTTCTCACCATGAAAATGGACAATCTATCTCAGTCAGTGAATATGGTACACCAATCACCACCTGTTTGCGAAGGGTGTAGGGCGGATCACACTACTACAAGCTGTCCCTTGGCTTCTACACATGTTGGTCAACCTGAGGATGTGAGCTACGCACAAAACTTTCAGAGACAACAAAATAATCCCTACTCCAACACATATAATCCGGGCTGGAGAAACCATCAGAATTTCTCATGGTCTAACAATCAGGGACAAGGACAGGGAGGAAGCAATCAGACTAAACCACCAGGGTTCCAACAACAACAACAACAACAACCACAAGGGAGAAGGCCATCGTTGGAAGATTTGCTATCTCAGTACATCACTAAAACTGAGACCAACTTTCAGAATCAACAGGCCTCGATCAAGAACTTGGAACAACAGGTGGGACAGATAGCAGCTGCACTATCAGGTAGAGCTCAAGGGACTTTACCTAGTAATACTGAGACAAATCCCAAGGAACAAGTCATAGCCATTACTACACGTAGCGGAGTCCAGTTACCAGAAATACATGTAAAACGGCCAGCAACTATCACAGAAAAGATACCTACCACGAGCGAGGAGCATGTGGATGAATCTAACAATGCCACAAATGAAAATCAAGTTGAATCGTCAGATAATCCACAGGTGAAGGCCACCGTTCCTGTCAAAGCATATGTGCCTCCGATCCCATTTCCACAGAGGCTGCAAAAACACAAGCTTGAGAAGTAATTCCAGAAATTTTTGGATGTATTCAAGAAACTGTACATCAACATACCATTCGCTGAAGCTTTAGCTCAGATGCCCAGTTACGCCAAGTTCATGAAAGACATCCTATCAAATAAGAGAAAACTGGAGGATAACGAAACAGTCATGCTTACTGAGGAATGAAGCGCAATTCTCCAACATAAGTTACCACCGAAGCTAAAAGATCCAGGGAGTTTTACTATTCCTTGTAACATTGGTAACTTGTACATAGATAAGGCATTATGTGATTTGGGAGCTAGCATTAATTTAATGCCTTTGTCTCTTTTCAGGAAATTGGGTTTGGGAGAAGCAAAGGCTACTACAGTTTCACTGCAGCTGGCTGACAGGTCAATAAGACACCCTAGAGGCGTTTGTGAAGACATATTGGTGAAAGTCGACAAGTTTATCTTCCCAGTAGACTTCATTATTTTGGATATGGAAGAAGATAGGGATGTCCCTCTCATATTGGGTCGCCCATTTTTGGCTACAGGAAAGGCTCTGATAGATGTGCAAAAGGGACAGTTGATATTGCGGTTAGATGAAGAAGAGCTGAAAATCAATGTGTTCAAAGCTTTTAAATTCCAAAGCGAACCGGATACTTGCATGCAAATCGATATAATAACAGAAGCAGTGTCAGAGACATTCAGACTTGATCATCCTCAGGAACCCCTGGAGGCCTGTTTAGTGCATTCTCAAGATTTACCATCAGAAAATGAGGAAGCAGAAGAATGTGCACGTTATCTAGCAGCCACACCACCACGCTTTAAGCAGCCATGTTTGGAGCTAGGTAAAGGGCCCACAAAACCTTTACCATCTATACAGCTAGCTCCAACACTTGAACTCAAACAGCTACCCACTCACCTTCACTACGCATACTTGGGAGAAAAAAGTTCACTTCCGGTAATTATTTCGAATACACTTACAGAAACAGAGGAAGAGTAGTTGCTGAGAGTACTTCGGGAACACAAAACAGCAATAGGATGGTCCATCTCAGATATAAAAGGGATAAGCCCTTCGCTTTGTATGCACAAGATACTGATGGAAGAGGATTACAAAGCTTCGGTCGAGCATCAACGCAGATTAAATCCTACTATACAGGAAGTGGTAAGAAAAGAGGTATTGAAGCTCTTGGATGCGGGGATCATTTACCCTAAATCAGATAGTCATTGGGTCAGTCCAATACAGGTCGTGCAGAAAAAGGGAGGAATCACGGTGGTTCCAAACGAAAATAATGAGCTCATTCCTACACGCACAGTCACGGGTTGGAGAGTTTGCATTGATTATCGCAAGCTCAACAACGCCACAAGAAAGGACCATTTTCCTCTTCCTTTCATTGATCAGATGCTGGAGAGACTTGCTAGACATGCCTACTACTGCTTTCTTGATGGTTATTCGGGGTACAACCAGATTCCTATAGCGCCAAATGATCAGGAAAAGACCACCTTCACATGCCCTTATGGTACCTTTGCTTATAGAAGAATGCCCTTCGGCCTGTGCAACGCTCCTGTCACCTTCCAGCGCTGTATGATGTCTATATTCTCGGATATGGTGGGGAACATCATTGAGGTATTTATGGATGATTTTTCAGTCTTTGAAAAATCATTCAAAGAATGCCTCGATCATTTGGGGAAAGTATTGCAGCGATGTGAGGACACCAACCTCGTATTAAATTGGGAAAAATGTCATTTCATGATTCAGGAAGGGATCGTGTTGGGACATTTGATATCAGCACGGGGTATTGAAGTAGATAAAGCTAAGATACAGGTCATCGAGAAATTACCACCGCCGGTAACAGTGAAGGGAGTTAGAAGCTTCTTGGGTCATGCCGGATTCTACCGTCAATTCATAAAAGACTTCTCCAAAGTCTCGAAGCCATTGTGCAATCTATTGAAAAAAGGGGCTCCATTTCATTTTACTGAGGAGTGTTTGACGGCTTTCAACATTTTAAAGGAAAAATTGGTTTCTGCTCCAGTGTTGACCTCTCTAGATTGGGATTATCCGTTTGAGCTTATGTGTGATGCCAGTGATCATGCAGTGGGAGCAGTTCTGGGTCAACGCAAGGAAAAGATGTCTTATGTCATTCACTATGCCAGTAAGACTTTGAATGAGGCTCAGTTGAATTATGCTACTACAGAAAAAGAGCTTTTGGCAGTGGTGTTCGCCGTTGACAAATTTAGGTCCTATTTGATCGGGTCGAAAGTGATTATCTACACTGATCATTCAGCCTTGAAGTATCTTATGGGCAAGAAGGATGCAGAGCCGAGACTCATTCGATGGATACTCTTATTGCAAGAGTTTGATTTGGAGATCAGAGATAAGAAGGGGAGTGAGAACGTTGTTGCAGATCATCTATCTCGCCTTGAATCACACGAGCCACACCTTACAGAGGAGATAAATGAAGTTTTCCCGGATGAGATGCTCTTTCAGATCATCACTACACCATGGTATGCTGACTACGTAAATTATTTGGCTCGCTCCATCATTCCACCGGATTACTCAAGTCATCAGAAGAAAAAATTCTTCAATGACCTGAAATACTACTTTTGGGATGATCCGTTTCTTTACAGACGGGGTCCAGATCAGATTATAAGCCGTTGTGTGCCCGAAGTAGAGCAACATCAAGTATTAGAATCATGTCACTCTGCACCATATGGAGGTCACTTCGCAGCAACCAAGACAGCAGCAAAGGTACTACAATCAGGTTTTTATTGGCCTACGCTATTCAAGGATGCCCATTATATGGTGAAAAATTGTGATAAGTGTCAAAGGACCGGGAACATCTCCAGGAGGAACGAGATGCCCTTAAACAGCATTTTGGAGGTTGAGATATTTGACGTGTGGGGCATTGACTTCATGGGACCGTTTCCTTCTTCCTATGGTCAACAATACATACTGGTGGCAGTCGATTACGTCTCTAAATGGGTTGAAGCCGTGGCTCTACCAACTAACGACGGCCGAGTGGTGACTCAATTTCTAAAGAAGAACATTTTCACAAGGTATGGCACCCCAAGGGCAATTATTAGTGATGGTGGAAAACATTTTTGCAACCGCCTATTTGCTTCATTGTTGGCTAAGTATGGAGTGAAACACCGTGTCTCGACTCCATATCATCCTCAAACTAGTGGGCAGGTGGAAATCTCCAATAGGGAGCTAAAGAAAATTTTCGAAGCTACAGTCAGTGCATCACGTAAGGATTGGGCTAAAAAGTTGGACGATGCACTTTGGGCATACAGAACAGCATTTAAAACTCCAATTGGCATGTCTCCATATAGGCTGGTATTCGGAAAGGCTTGTCATCTGCCAGTTGAGTTAGAACACAAGGCATATTGGGCGACACACTTACTAAATTTCAATATGAGAGCAGCGGGAGAAAAGAGAGTTCTACAACTCAATGAACTAGATGAGTTTCGGTTGGATTCATATGAGAACGCAAAAATTTACAAAGAAAAGACCAAGAAATGGCACGACAAACATATAAGAGAGAAGGAATTTGAGGTTGGTCAGCAAGTGTTGATGTTCAACTCACGCCTCAGGTTCTTCCCAGGAAAGCTAAAATCTAGGTGGTCGGGCCCATTCACAGTGGTGTCCGTGTTCCCACATGGTGCTGTAGAGGTCGTCTCTCAAGATCAACAGAGGAGGTTCAAAGTAAATGGACAACGGTTGAAAGCGTATTGGGGAGGTGACTACTCCAGTGAAAAGACGACCGTGCAACTTGACAGTGCAGAGTAGTCTGAACAACAAAGTCAAGCTATAGACTATAAACAAGCGCTTATTGGGAGGCAACCCAATTCTCTTCCCTTTTATTTATTGTGCTTTGATGCATTAGATTAGGATTTTTATGTTTAAATGTGTTATTGTACACTTTAGCGTCATCAATTTATCACTTAGGTAATTTAAGCCTATGCACGAACCACATAAGTTTATAGTTGTTATGCATAAGTTTGGGGGTGTTCAAGTCTCACTTGCATGCATTGGGGGGGAAGTCACAAACATCTAGGTGAAAACGAGGTGCTTGCATTCTTTTTACACAAAAACGAGTCGTTCAAGTTTAGTATTGAATTTCAACCTGTGTCCTATGTTCTGCTGCATTTCTTGTCGTAACATAGGTTATGCACGAATTTTTTATTAAAAAAAAAAAAAAAAAAAAAAAAAAAAACGTTCCAGACCATGCGTACGCACACGCCTGCAGGGCGTGCGTACGCACGGTAGGCAGATTGACCGACAGAAGCCAATCTGCTATTGATGTGCGTACGCACGAACAAAGCTATGCATACGCACAGTGCAGCCGGATGCGGGATTTAAACTCGAACATAACCTCATTTTCTACCCTCAAAACACACAACCCTCGCCTCCTTCGTCCAAACCGGTGCAAAGTCTCTCAACTTCTCTTCCTTTTCACTTGGGCATTAATCATTGGACACATTTTAACATCATTCACACCAAGTTCATCCACTCTCCTCCCTCAATTGACAAGAAATCAAAGGTAAGGGTTTCACTTTCAAAAAAAAAAAAAAAAATCTCTACCTCCCTTCTTCTCCTTTTGTTTTTCAATTTGTTGGAATCTATGATTTATTATGGAGATTGGGCCTAGGTAGATGTTGGGTTTGGTTGAATATGTCGATAATAATTTGTTGGTTTCATCACTTACATGAATTAAATGACACTATTGTCAATTTTTATGCCCACTACATGTTTGTTAAATTGCCCCAATGGAGAATTTGTCTACAATTTGAATTGAGCTTTGCAATATACTTGGACTAAACACACATGAACATTTCCATGGATTTACTAGAATAATTTCTCATGCATATGTTTACCAATATCACTTATGTGCATTCCCCTCATATACTATCCACACATTGCACTCCACTTTGGATTTTGGTATTTCATTGATCATTTGTATCTAGTATATCTATCTCACATCGATTAGTTTCCAATTTTGACAGGTATGCCTCCTAAACGAACACGAGAAGCCCCCTCCACTTCTAGAGGAAAAGGCAAGGCTTCTTCCTCTTCAACACCGGCACGCTCTCGCGGTGTTGATGAGAGTGGCATACGAAGGTTTCTTAGCCCAGAGCATAAAATTCGATTTGAACACGTAGTCACAAAATGGACTGTTTTACCTGAGCGGCAAGTGATATTGGAGGATTTCTCGGGATTCGAGATAGAGACATTAATTCACCGTGCGGGTTGGAACAAGGTGATAGCTAAACCTTTTGCTATCTACCCTACACTTGTCCAGGAATTCTACACAAATTTCAATTTCTCCATTGATGAGCCCGGCACCGATCACGAACACCACACTTGGGTGCGAGATAAATGGATCATTTTCACACCTGAGGTAATTGATGAATATCTCGAGTTAAACAGAGACGGGATCATTCCAATACCATTAGAGCAGAATTGGCTAGAGTTGGCATAGGTCTTATATGGGAGAGCAGATGTGTGGCCGCTTCGTCGACCTCATTTATTATATAAGCACTTAACCGAATCCCTTATGGTGTTGATGATGTTTATATGCCATAATGTGGACCCATCCAAGCATCGGAACAAGTTCGACCATACGAAAGCTGCATTGCTCTATCGTCTGGCTAGAGGATTAAAAATTGATTTGGGAACGCACATTTATAATTTGATTTGTGCCCGAGCAGCTGAGGAAGACATACGCCACTCACTCCTGTTTCCTAGCCTTATTTGTGGGATATGTAGAGCTTATGGTGTGCGGCTCTTACCTGCTGAACAGCCTATGCGTCCTGCTGCCTCGATCAACATTCATACTGCCAGAAATTCATGGAGAAAGGTTAGCCAATATAGACGGGGTCGGCAAGATGACGAAGGTAATGAATTTTATGATGACCTTCACCCCGCCCCGCAACAAGAGCCACCAGAAAACAACCCTGTGCTACGTCAGATGTTTGTAACGATGATCGGTGTCACTCGGGATGTTCAGCAATTGCAGCAATCCTTTATGTCCATGGATTTACGGATACAAGATATGCAAACTGACAGCGGGGTTGTACGAGCAAACTCTAGCAAGACACAGGAGGAGATCTCTACTTTACGCCGAAGTACTGAACGGCTCACTGGGCGATTGGACCGTTATACTGGGCTAATGGACGGCATGCAGATTCGGGTTGATCAGACATATGACATGGCTCATCACATGCAGGCCGAGATGGGCCAGCAGTCTACTTTGATGAGGGAAATTCTTTCCCGCCTACCTCCACCGCCGCCTTCCGATTGATCAGGGGAGTTCCTGATTTCTCCCTTGCCCTTCCTTTTGTATTGAATTCTCATTTTGTGGTACATTGAGGGCAATGCACATGCTAAGTGGGGGTGTCTTTGTCTTAAGTAGTTTATTGTGTCTTAGTTTATTGCTTTGTACTTTGCAATTAAAAAAAAAAAAAGAAAAAAAAATGTTTCCTTAGATGGTTTTGCTGGCGATGATGCATACATTAGAACTCTATATTTAACTAAGAACAGTGGAAAAATTATGCATTGAGCTGATTGACACTTATTTATGTGAAACTTGATCCTTATTGAGCACTGTATTCATGTTTTGCATTATTAGTTGATGACTTGGTCCTTTAGGAGAAAGTTGAACATAATCGATGAAAACCTGAAACATTACGAATACACATGGCCAGAATACTCCATTTAGGAGAGTTTGGAGATAATTGAACTAGTGTCGGGAAACATTGAGATAAGTAAGGATTCCGTGTGTGAAATTGTTGTGTGGATTTTCTAAAGCTAACAAGACGAAACGAGGCGAGAACCTCTAGTTAGAGTTCAATTTCAAGAATAGGTGTTTAATAAGGGGCATTGCACTAATCTTGTAAAAAAAAAATAATAATAATAATAAAAAAAAAAAAAAAAAAAATATATATATATATATAGAAAAAGCAGCAGGTGCATGAAACAGAAGACGCATCAATTACCAAGATTAAGCCCCAAACACTTGTTTTCGAAACTTGCACTACTAACAACGGGTTGTTAGTTAAATTGAATCTTGAAGGCCGAAGTGATCGAAAATAGAGGAGAATCCTTATTCATTGAGATTGACTTGTACTAGCTAAAATCTATCCAAACTAGAGAGGGTGAGAAGTAGAATCAGATAAAAGTCAATTTGGTACATACCTGGAAAAAACGAGTGAAACAGGTTTGGGGGTGTGTATCTTACGAGTGAGGAAAGGAAATAACTGACTACTGCAGGGCGGGAATCAAACCAGTTATGATCTTGTGATGCCTACATGAATATTCACACACACACTTTAAGTTCCACCTTGAATAAGTGGAAATCGATTTCAATTGTGTAATTTGGACATTGTTTGGAGTAATGATACAAATATCCAATCCTGAGACTACCGGCATACCATCTAACTAAAATGAAGAATGGGTTAGATTATGGTTTGTTTGAGGGCAAACAAATAGTCAAGTTTGGGGGTATTTGATAAGGATATTTTACACACTCATTTGAGCACTTAAAATTGATTAATTGTTGCCAAATTTGATGAAACATGACTTAATTCTATCCATATATTGTTTGTAGGTAACAATCAACGAAAGATGCAGCAACAAGGAAGATGAGCGGGAAAAAGAACTCATTCTCGTCAAATGCAAAGTTCAGGGACTGAAATGCAATACTTCAAAAGCTGAATCGGAGTGCTCAATGATAATTTGGGAATGCCAAAAGTCAATTGGAATTGATTAGAAGTCAACAAGACGAGAAATGGTGAAAAAGGATCAAAACACGTACCTGAAAAAGTTCAGGGACCAAATTGCTAAATTGGTCCACAGAATTTATACCATGCGTACGCACACGCCTGTAGGCCGTGCGTACGCACGATGCTGAAATTGCTCGACTGAAGCCTTGTGGAACGCATTGTGCGTACACACAAAATAAAACCATGCGTACGCATGGTTAAAATCCGGGAAAAATTCCAGTTTCCTTATTCTGTTTTTGGAAATATTTTGGACCTTTTTTGGGGGCTCGACCTACTTATCTGAAGGGCCGTCAGAGAAAAAAAAAACCTAATGGGAGAGCTTCTAAGCTTATTTTTGAGAGAAAAAGAGAAAAATATACATTAAAGAAGGGAGAATTCATCGTTTGGATCCGGATTTGAAGGCAAAGTTGATGATTTCCAGATTCTCTTCATCATTTTATGATTCGGGTGATGTCTTTCTTTTATTTTCTTTGTAATTTCTATATGAATATGCTAGGCTAAATCTTTTGTATTGGATGGATGATGAAACTTGTTGATTTTTAGTTTTAATTCGAGACTTGGTGTTTTTATTATCGATTCTTGTAATGTGATTCCATTAACATGTATAATCATATTGTTTTAATGTTTGCGCACCATTAGGACAATAAAGTTGCTTATTCGTAGTGTTGGAAAACTCACGGTAGGTAGAACATTGTTATTGGGACACATAGGCAACAAATATTAGGAATAATATTTGTGGTGTGTGCGATCATGTATGATAATCCTAAATATTAATGTGTGTTTGCCATATGAATTCGGACTAGGAATAAGATCGTCTCGTGGTAATCATAGGTTTGTTATATCTTGGAAAAGAATAATAAATAAATGCGGAATTATCGATTGTCACAATTGCATGAATTGAGAAGTTAACACTAGTCGAGAATTAGAATTAAGAATTGATCAGTGGAGTCGGAAATCCAATACTTTCACACATTTGAATTTTAAATCAAGTTTTTATAGATTTTCTAAGTTTAATTACAATTTCAATCACAATTTCACAAAATCTTCTCTCAGTTACAAGTACGAATTGAAATATATCGAGTACACTAGAACAAAAACTTATTCCCTGTGGGACGATAACTCCTAACTCACTAATTATTACTTGTACAACGAATCCGTACGCTTACGAAATTTTGACGAACAGAAGGTTGGGGATAGGATGGGGGGTGGTGGTGGGGGAGGAGGAAAAGTGAATTTTTTTTTCATTATTTCTAATGTTTTAGTAATTTATCTATGGATCCTGGACCGCTTCCAGAAGATATAATTTGTTAAATTTGTTAATATTTAATTATTGAATTGATTGTTTAATTAATATTTAATCATATATATGAATTATGAATTGGTTAAGTAATATTTAATTATAATAATTTATTTAGTATTTAAATTTTTAGTTTAATTGTTTATTTAATAGTTAATTATTTATTTATGTATTATTTAATTATAATTAGTTATTTAATAGTTAAGTATTTAATTATTATGTTTATGTAATATTTAATTATAATTAGTTAATTGATATGTAATTAATTTAGTTATTTCTTTGAATTGGTGAAGTAATATTTAATTGTTTATGTAACATTTAATTTTAATTAATTATTTAATATTTAATTATTTAATTTAATTTTTTATCTAATATTTATTTATTTATTTATTAAGTGGTTAAGTAATATGTAGTCATTTATGTAATATTTAATTATAATTATTTATTTAATGGTTAAGTATTTAATTTATATGTTTATTTAATATTTAATCAGTTAAGTAATATTTAGTTAATATTTAATTATTTCATTTAATTTTTTATTTAATGTAATATTTAATTATTTAATTATGAGTTCTAATAATTAGTTATTTATGTAGTATGTAATTATAATTAGTTATTTAATATTTAAGTATGTAAATTATTTAATTATTTAATTGGTTATGTAATATTTAATTATAATTATTTCATTTAATTGTTTATTTAATGTAATATTTAATTATTTATTTATGAGTTCGTAAAGTAATAATTAGTTATTTATATAGTATGTAATTATAATTAGGTAGTTAATATTTAATTATGTAAATTAATTGTTCATTTAATAGTTAATTATGTAATGTAATTGGTTATTTAATATTTAATTATTTATTTGGCTATATAATATTTAATTATAATTATTTCATTCAATTGTTTATTTAATATAATATTCAATTATTTATTTATGAGCTCGTTAAGTAATAATTAGTTATTTATGTAGTATGTAATTTTAATTAGGTAGTTAATATTTAATTATGTAATGTAATTGTTTATTTAATATTTAATTATTTAATTGGTTATATAATATTTAATTATAATTATTTCATTTAATTTTTTATTTAATGTAATATTTAATTATTTATTTATGAGTTCGTAAAGTAATAATTAGTTATTTATATAGTATGTAATTATAATTAGGTAGTTAATATTTAATTAGGTAAATTAATTGTTCATTTAATAGTTAATTATGTAATGTAATTGCTTATTTAATATTTAATTATTTATTTGGTTATATAATATTTAATTATAATTATTTCATTTAATTGTTTATTTAATGTAATATTCAATTATTTATTTATGAGCTCGTTAAGTAATAATTAGTTATTTATGTAGTATGTAATTTTAATTAGGTAGTTAATATTTAATTATGTAATGTAATTGTTTATTTAATATTTAATTATTTAATTGGTTATATAATATTTAATTATAATTATTTCATTTAATTGTTTATTTAATGTAATATATAATTATTTATTTGAGATATGTCATTGATGATATCTGCATGTCTGTAAATAGTCTGTGGGTCCTGAAACTTGTACATTATCTATTGCCCAATAAACCATGATCCAGCTTGCCTGTGATCATTTTGACGAATACCCACTCGCAAGTGTGTTCTCGCGCATACTTGCGAACTACAATGCATCATTTGTTTCCATCTTAGTCGCTCTCAAATGTCAACTGCAATTATCGTTCACACAAATAATTGTGTACGTAGATTTGTTTGATTTTTTAACTTTGAACTCAAAATTATGTTTCATTGCAATCCGATGCACAGTTTCTTGCAAATCTTTTTTTGATTCGAACAGTTGATCCACAAGTAAATCTTCATTTTCAGGAACCACACGCGAACAATTAGAAGACGTGTTCTCGGCCCAGCATGTGAACTCCCACCAGATTCATGTCTGTCTAGATAAAACAAGCAAATTCTCATTCATAAATTGCCTTCCAAACTTGTTGTCTCGAACTTCATCGTGAATTCTGTATGTAACAGTGAGACCGTGGTAAGTAACAACTGTCTCGAGAATAACCACATCGTCCTCACAAGCAATCTCAGTTGTATCTCAAAAATCATTTATATTACGATCCTCTCCATCGGAAAGTTCGTGTTCACCGTCGGAGACATTCTTTCTCAATAAAGTTATGCAAATAGGAGTCAACTTTCGGTCTTGGTTCAATTTAATTAGATGTTTCATTTGCACTTCAGAAGTAACATTCATAGACGAAATCGAAATGGTTGAATGCTTCTGAAATAAAAATGTCAATTCCATATCGTACTGAGAGGGATCGATGTTAAGCATGTTTTGTATTTCTTGGTACATTTTCATAAACGATGTATTCCTTGTTATCAATATTACATTAATCTCATCTCTCTCACTCATCCATTTGTATTACCAATTGTCACTTTCATTCGTTCGAAATTCACCGAAGTAATAAATTGGGACGCATGCTGATGTCATCTCTGCATTACGAATTAAAATATCAGAACATAATTACATTAATAAGTCTAGAAAAAAAAGTCGTGCGGATCCGCACTGCACTGTCTGGATCAGGATTCAGTCGCCCTTTGGGATTTTAACGATTATAGATCTATTTGCTTCAAAAAATTATGAATACAGATTGTAAAAATTATATATACAGATTGTAAAAGTTTATTTGCCATAAAAATAACGATTCAATTTACTAATTTAACTAAAACGAAATTAAAAATACGTAAATATACTTACCAATTTTGAGTGATGGCTATAAAAAAATATTTTCTTGTTCAGCATTTGATAATTTTCTGTCTTTTCACGTTTGAAGCAGATGAAAAATGGAATTTTTTTTATCTATGTTGGAGTAAACAGATACAGAAAGTGTTTTGATTTTGAAATTTTAAGTGAGAAATATTTGGATTTATTTGTAACTTAAAATGAGTATTTTTTTCTTTTAAATATTAACCTATTTTTGTAATTACATAAGATATATAAGGGCAATATCGTCATTTCAACATCAAAGGACCATTGTGGTGAATGACAAAATATTTTTGGTCAAAGTGGTGAATGACATGTTTGACCTAGCCGTTTTTAAAAGTACCCCTGAAATTGCTCCATTACCTTTCTATTGCCAATCATCCTATACTGATGAAATTTAGAGCCATGAAACTTCTTACTTGTGACGTCTTCTCACATGTATTTTTCCTTCCATCAATCCCATATCTACTTTGCAGTCTTCTTGCCATGGTATCGATCAAAGATTGCATTACATATGTAAGAAACTTGAAATCAAGTAGTAGAAAATAAAATAAGACAATTTCATATATGACTGCCACATGAATCCTAATCCATAAATAGATTGTTCTTAAAACACTTTTCATCATTTGATTAACTATTCAATTTTTATTAATAACTAAATTGAGGGTGAAAAGGGACCAAAAAAAGGTTAAAATCCAGAACAGGTGCAACGACACCCGCTTAGGAACAAGCAGACTGCGGCAGCTAAGCATGCTGCATCCAGCCACTTCCAACCTCCACTCCTATCCCTTTAATTTCTTGTTCTAAACGTGAACCATGATTCAAGATACATCCTACAATGTCAAAACGACATTATTTGCAAAAATAATTCCAACAATTGACAACCATATAATGAAGTAATCGTAGCAAAGTAAGTATTAGCATCATAACTAAATTAGATGACTGAACCAACATGTCACCAGATCCATTTACCTGACCTGACAAGTCAAGTCAACATTATAAAGACCAAATAATTAACCACGATCAAGTCTAGTTGACAAGCTGTAGTATAGAAAAGTAAGTGAGAATGACCAAGAACTATCGAGCTTGTGTCCTCACGAGATCAACAAGTAGGTGTTGCCAAATTTGAAGGCTTTCAGTTTGAGCCACATGAAGGTCGATCAACAAATGCCAAAGCTCAAACCAAGCAGTGAAATGAGGAAACTGAGATTTACATACTGACGCCAGCATGAAACACAAATATTAGCACAGCTCAGAAGTTGATGCTGGATTTCTCAGATCAAATACATATTTAGATTTGACGATTTGAAGTGGATAGAAGCTTATACTATTATCATCTATAAAATGAAGAATAAAGGGCTGTTACCAGAATAAATCACATAATTCTTTGTAATGCCACTTGTTAAGGAAATAAATATATTAGAATAACATAGATTAGGGGAGACTATAATTGGGTTTATTTTGTTTCCATATTTGTACTTATTTTCATACGTCTACTCTTGATTTCACTATATAATGAAAGTGAAGGAGAGGAAGATATCTATCTTATTCTCTTCCTTGTTTATACCAACCTTCGTCTCAACATGTTATTAGAGCAAGGTTCTTAGGGTTTGAGTCTGCATCTGTGTCTTCTCCACTTCTATCGACTGACCAAATTTGAAGCGTACATCTGCGTCGCTGTGTATGCATCCGCATCACTTGTTTCCACATCTGCCACAGGATCTGGAGTGAGTTGTTTCTCCGTTTGCATCCGGGTATTTCTAGTGTGGGTTGTGGTTCTGTGGTGATTTCCCCACAGAAGGCTGGCGAAGTCGGAAGTAGAGGGATTGTCGTCGTGGCTGTTGCGATTGAGAGAGAAAACAAATCTAGGTTGACGTTTGATTCATGTTGGGCCAATTGTTTTTATTTATGGGAAAAATTCATATGTCAGAGGTATTGTTTACCCCAATTCAGAATACAGGTGTAAGGTTTTGAAGTGCAAAAATCAGGTGTCATTTTATTAATTAATTATTTTAAGATCACAATTGTACGATTTTTGGTCACATTTACATAATTAAATGTCACAATTATTAATTTACTAGTCACATATTATCAAATTAATTGGTCACAAATTAAAATTTTTATAGGTCACAGATTATTTCGAGGTCACAAATTGTAGGTCGCAGTTTTTCAAATTAGCTGGTCACAGAAATTTTTCAGTCACACATTATCAAATTTTTAGGTCACAAATGAGTAATTTTTCACAGTTTTTAGGTTACAGTTGAGTGTTTGGTCACAGATTAATAAATAATTGGTCACATACACCCGAAACCCCGACTCTTGACCTCAATAATTGATTACAGATCGACCAAATAGTTGGTCATAGACACTCTTCAACCCATCCCCGTCACTGCCGCCGTTGCAACCACAACCACCCGACAGTAACATCACTGTCTCAAACAAATCAACACATCCACCCCGACGGACCCATTGTCACCAACATCTTACCTAAACACCATGTCAAAACACTTCCACACTCTGACAACACCACTGCCAACCACCGCAAACACACATCGTAAACACCACCACCTCCAACGACTGTAATAGCGCAAAACATCACAACCACTGTCGTCGCGTCGCTGGCACCACCACCATTTCACCAACACCAACAACATCACTGCTAACCACATCACATAGATTGAATAAAAAGCAAAATAACTCCCAAAAAGGTCAAGGTGGCGTTGTAGCGAGGAACGTTGCTCCACTGCGCCTTGCCGCCGACAGTTCCGGGCAAAACCACCACAGAAAGACAAACACCACCGGCCATACCTAATGATGCTACTCAAACCACCACCGCAGTAACACAAACCAACCACCAAAACAACGAAAAATAAACCACCAGATCGCATCACCCATGCCATCCCACACACAAACCACCATCCACATACACCATCGCCACGCTCGACCATGAATCGAAAATACCAAAAAAAATATTCGCAGACCATCGCAGCGAGACAGCGCTGTCAATCGTTGCTCGCAGCTCCACCGTCTTGCTGATCACCGGTGCTCCGTCGTCTTGCTGGGCGACGGTGCTCCGCCGTTGTGGGAGAAATGTAGAGAGAGAGGGGGGATACTGGAGGAGGGACAGTTGTGGGAGAGAGAGAGAGAGAGAGAGAGAGAGAGAGAGAGAGAGAATTAGGGTTGTAATGAATTTTGATTTTATTATTAATATTCATACCTGATTTGTGAATAGTAAAACTTAGTCCCTGATTTTTTATTTCTAATCTTGAAATACCTGGCTGGGTGTAATTTCCTCTTTATTTATTTCAGCCACTATTGGGCCATTATTTTAGGCTAGTCACTTGGGCTTCCTTAATTCCCATTGGTTTTACTAATATAGCATTTTAGGTCTGTTGAGGTGGGTTTAATTGGCTTTATTGTTGAATTGTTGATGTTGGTTTGTGGGCTCCTTTAATTTTGGGCTTGTTAACGATGGTATTCATGTTGGTTTTGTTGTTGGACTGGTATGTGGATAGTATCATGTCAACCAAGATAGAGATGTTTAACCTAACGGATCCTATGACACCTGAAAAGTTGAATGAAAGAAATTATACTTATTGAACTACGCGTGTCGAGGTTTTTTTGTGGGGTAAGGGTTTATTTAACCACTTGATTTTGGACAAGCCGTCGGCCAAGTCCTCAAAAAGTGATACTGCAAAGTTCAAAGGTTGATTCTACTCTTAATGATCAATGTGATCAAGAGGATAACGTAATCATTGGCTTATGATTAGTAGCATTGAGCCTCATATTGGGTCTTCATCTCTCTATATGTTTACGGCTAAGAAAACTTGGGAGCATCTCAAACATATACATTCTGGAACTGGAAATTTTACTCGAATATTTGAGACGTGTAAACAATACTTTGGATCTGAAAAAGGCTTTTCCAGTCTTGTTGAATATTATAATAAGTTTTTTGGCTGTGTTTCAGGAGAGGAATATGCATCAGCCCCTCTCGCTTGATTTGAAGGTTATGGAAAAATAGTGAGAAATCATCGATGTTATTAAATTTCTTATTGGTCTTCTGCTAGAGTTTAAGGCAGTCCGGGCGTAGATATTAGGTGGAAAAGAGCTTCACAATCTTGCAGAGACATTTTCTTGTACTCAGTGCTCTGCTCTATCAGATAGTACACCCAATGGATTATTCTATTTTTATTGCATGGGGTGGCTCATTCAGGTATAGAAGTAGTGGTCGAAGTGGACGGGGTGGACAAGACACTAGAGGTGGTGGTCGTTTAGGAAATCATGAACCTTGAAAATGTACTCACTATGGTCTTATAGGTCACTCCGTTGATTATTGTTAGGACTCACATGACAAACCATCTGGATCTGCCAATCAAGTCTCGTCTAATAAGGCTTGTGACCTTGTATCTAGATCAGTAGCTATCTCTAATTCAATATCAGAATTTGATTTTTTGTTTGTACAACGAGATAAGTATGTTAGTTCTTAGCTCATAAACATGCCACTTCCACTTCTATGGCCACTCTCGCTCAGTCACATACTGCATCTTTTCACTGTCTATTATCATCATCTCGCAATCCATGAATTATCAATTGTAGAACAACTGAACACATGACTGGTTTGTCTACTTCTCTTCTTGATTATCATCCTGTTATTCTTTCCAAATATGTTACACTGCTAATGGTTCCGAACTAGAGTTGCAAGTTCGGACAATGCCTATCTTAGTCCTAATCTTGATATGTCAACCATTCTTCATGATCCCGACTTTCCATTTAGTTTATTATCTATTAGTAGAATTACCCCAACTCTTCAATGTTCTGTAACATTTTATCCTTTCTTGTGTGCCTTTCAGGATCTCAAGACGAAGATAATGATTGGTATGTGACATAAAGTTGGTGGCTTGTATTACTTGATCTTTCACCAGTCTTTTCCCCTCGAGCTCTGCAGTCTTTTGTATCACCCAAGCAATTGCATTATCGTCTTGGTCATCTTTCTCTTTCCACATTAAATTAAAACGTCAAGTTGTGAGTTTTCATAATGTGTCATTTCTTGAATGTGAAGCATGTCCACTTAACAAACATCATCGTGTGTCTTTTCCTTTAAAAATTGTAAGTCGTGCTTCTAGTTTATTTGAGTATGATGTATGGGGACCAATTAATATTTTCTCTAATAAATTTCAATATTTTGTCACTTTTGTGGATGATTATTTTCGTATGACTTGGTTGTTCTTAATGAAAAATCGTTCGGAATTATTTTCTATCTTTCAAGTTTTTAGTATTTTGATCAAATTTCAATTTAACAAGAAAATTCTTATTTTGCGGTCCGATAATGCCAAAGAATATACATCTGCATTTTTTACGTCCTATCTCTCTTCCAAAGGCATTTTTCATCAAACGTCTTATGCATATACTTCACAATAAAATGGAGTTGCAGAACTAAAAAATCGTCATTTGTTAGAAGTTACTCGCGCTCTTCTTTGTCATATGCATGTCCCTAAACATTTTTGAAGTGATATCGTCCTTACTGCATGATATATCATTAATCGCATGCCATCCTCTGTTTTGGATGGTGCATCACCATTTTCTATTTTTTTTCTCATCTCCACAGTACTCGTTACCTCTCAAAGTTTTCGGGTGTGTTTGTTATGTTCATGGCTTTGGTCTTGCTCATGACAAACTTGACTCTCACTCCATGAAATATATTTTCCTTGGTTATTTCCAAACACAGAAGGAGTATCGGTGCTACAATCCTTCTCTACAAATCTACTTTGTAAGTGCAGATGTCACTTTCGACGAGTCACACCTTATTTCTCTATCATAAAACGTCTTCCGATTCCAATTGAGATCCCGTTCACTTACCCGTCCCATATCTACCAGTTGATATTTCTCCCGAACCAGACCCGTCTTCATCTACTGCACCAGAGTTGTCTTCCTCTAATAAGGAATCATCTCATTATTTACAAGTTTATACTCGATGATCTAAGTCATCAATGCTTGTGACCCTATCCGTTACCTTACCGTCTACAGATCCTGCATCTATCATCTGTCCTGATCCTGAATCATTGTTTATCACTCTTTGTAAAGGTAAACATAGTTGTGTAACTAAACATCTTATCAGTCACTATGTTCCTTTTTGAATTGTTGTCATCTTCGTTTTCTTAATCACATCCCAGCTTTCTAGTGTTTTTGTTCATAAGATAGTAACAGGTGTTTTATCTGATCCTTGGTGACAAAAGGCTGTGGAATTGAAAGTGGAAGCTTTGTACGAGAATAAGACTTGGGATCTCGTTCCTTCACTACCTGGAATACATCATGTTGATAATAGATGGGTCTTTGTTCCAAAATTTAATCTCAATGGAGCTGTTAATCGCTGATTGGTTGCTAAATGTTACACACAGACCTATGGTATTGATTACGATGACGCATTCTCTCCAATTGCTAAGATCTCTTCTATTCGCATTTTGATATCTATTGCTACTAACCTTGGTTGGGCACTATTTCAATTAGATATTAAAAATGCATTCCTTCATGGTGACTTGCACGAAGAGGTTTACATAGAGCAACCGCCTAAGTTTGTAAGTTGAAAAAGACTTTATATGGGCTAAAGCAATCACCAAGGGCATGCTTTGGGAATTTTTTTTAGGTTGTTCTGGAATTTCATTTTTAAAGGTCTCAGACAAATCATTCGATATTTCATCTACAAACTGGTACAAGTTATGTTATCCTTGTAGTTTATGTAGATAATATTATAATCATTGGTGATGATGCAAACATGATTGCCTTATTGAAATAGTTTCTACAAAACATTTTCAGACCAAAGATCCAAGCAAGCTCCAATATTTCTTGGGTATTGAAGTTGCTAGGTCACGGGCAGGTATTAACTTGTCGTAGAGAAAATATGTACCTGACTTGTTAGATGAGACATGTTTTCTTGGAACTTGTCCAGTTGATATTCCCATGGTTCCTAACGTAAAGCTTTTGAAGGATGGAGGAGAACCGTTAGGAAAATATCGTCGTTTGGTTTGAAAATTGAATTATCTTACCATCATACGACTAGATATTTCCTATGCAGTTAGTGTCATTTGTCAATTCTTGGTTGCTCCTCGGGTTTCTCATTGGGAAGTTGTGATGCGTATTCTTTGATATTTGAAAAAGACTCCAGGCCTATGATTATTGTATAAATCGAATGGATATATCAGAATAGAAGGGTTTATAGATACAGATTGGGCAAGATCTCCATCAGATAGACAATTTACTACAAGTTTCTATACTTATCTTGGTAGTAATCTCATCTCTTGGAAAAGTAAGAAACAAATTGTAGTAGCAAGGTTATGTGCAGAAGCAGAATATAGGACGATGACTCATACTACTAGCGAGTTGACATGATTGCAACACATTCTTCAAAAAATCGGTCTCTCACCTCCATTTCAATATTTTGTGATAATCAAGCTGCTCTACATATTGCATCTAATACAATCTTCCATGAAAGAACCAGACACATTAAAGTTGATTGTCACTTTATTTGAGACAAACTAGTGAATGGAGATATATGTATACAATTTGTGAAGATAGGATATTAACTTACTGATATGTTTACAAAGTCGGTGAACGAAAATCGATTGAGGTTTGTACACTTGATTTCACTATATAATGAAAGTGAAGGCGAGAAAGATATCTATCTTATTCTCTCCCATGTTTATACCAAGCTTTGTCTCAACACAACTAAAACTCTATTAGCACAGGAAGCATGAAAATAGAGAATAAGAATAAGAAAATAGTTACATCCATGGTAACAAAAAAAAAAAAAAAAAAAAAAAAAGTATGTGGAAAAAAGAGCAAATTTTGTACAGATGAACTCATGATTGAGTTTTGGAACACTAGAGTCTTGTCAAATGCTGGAAATACTTTTCGTTCAGAAGTAATACACAAATTATAGATACTCGAACAACTGTCTCAAAAAATGATAAAAATAGCAGCAGCCCACAATCCTGAAGGATGGTGCACACGGGCATATAAATGCATGCTTGCAAATGCACATTCAAAAATATGCAGACATACAAAGGTATAATGTTTACACTAATATAAAGCATGAAGAAATAGTATTATGTTATTATAGGAAGTTCGTTTGTTCCCTTCAGGCAGAGCTCATGAATGAACAGAATGGATCTCTTTAAATCTACTGTGACTGGTTCTATACTGACAATGTACGAGTACGGAGATTCTTTCATCAAAAGTATAAAGGCATTAAAAAACATTTTGTAGAGATTTGTAAGAAGTCACACTCAGCAAGCACAAAATTCACAAATTTTAACAAGGGTGATACAAAAGAGAGCATTAAACTGCCTTCCTTATAATTTAAAACTATAGCCAATGGCCCTATACCATTCAAGGCAAAGCTCTGAAACTTAACTGGTGCATTGTTACAAAATAAGCAGGAACACACTTCCAATATAAAACGTGATCTACCAAACAGAAAAACATTCAAATAAGCTTGATCATCACTAATTAGACAAGAAATTTTGTTGCATGAACACCGATGATCAAAAGAAGTTAAAAAATACAAGCAAGATTAGCTATTATCAATACCAATTTCCTTTCGCCTTAACTCCAAAGCCATACGTTCATTCTCAAGTTTCATCCGCTCAAGTTCCATCCTCGCCATCTCCATTTCTCTGTCCTTTTTCTGACAAAATCTCTGCCATTTGAACCGGTCTTTCTCCAGATCCAACATTTGTTCTTGAAGATGTAGCCTCTGTTCTTCTAATTGAAGAGCCTGGTGATTAATCCACTGCTTTTGTAACCTGTTTGTTTTCATGCCTTCAGGTGACCCCTGCTTCGCATCAGTATCAACATCAGCATCAACATTTACTGGCTGGAAATTAGAAGTTCTGTTGCGATCCAGAAGATTCAAAGAATTTGCAAAACTAAAATCTTCATGATTCTGATATTGTTTAATCCTCTTTGTCGAGCTGCCTGGCATCCCATAAGCCATGTGATCCCCAGATTTAACAAGATTATCCTCACTTTCATCATGATCATCCAATTCATCTTCTTCATCAACCTCTTCATTATAATCTTTTGACTGCCTTTTCACGTCACTGTCATCAGGATCATCTCTACTTCCAAGGGCTAAGTGCAAAGAACGCTGCAATTCAGGATCAGGGGGCAGATGCAGCCGGTTCCCATTGTGGTATGAACACATCTCTTCATAGTGCAAATGCTTCGAGCTTAGAATTTTCCGAACTTCCTCCTTTGCTTTCTCGGAAATGTGATCCATCACATCTAAAAGTGGTGGATTCTCAACAACTTCACACGAAGTTCCTCTCCCAAGGATCTCATTGAGTCTCTTGTACCTTTTGTTGAGGTCATTGAATTTATCTTCACATTGTTGAGGTGAAACAAAATGTCCCCTTTCAGCCATAACTTTCGAGACTGATTTCCACTTGCCTTTTTTCTGTAAACTTGCATATTTTCTCCTCCCACCACCACCATATTCTGCAGCTGCCTCCTCGCTAATGTAAGAAACAGCAGTAATCAACAGCCTTACCATAGCATCAGTCCATTTCACCCGGTGCCATGGGGATGCCTTCTTTCCTCGGCTTGGATCGCAGCTGCCATCAGCATTTTCTTCGGTAAAACTTGGCTCATCCTCATCACTTGCAGATTTTCTCCTTTCCCTTCTGTCGTAGTCTGCCATGGAAAAGGTCTGGTCGTGATCTTGCATGCTTCCTATAGTAAGGGGAAATTTTTCGTGGATGGTAGGATGAGCAATTGATGAACCTTGTCTAGTATGAGAGTGATGTAGGTGGGGTGCGAGCGGATTTTGTTGGTGATGATGGACTCTTGTAGTTGTCGGCCCTTGCAAATCAAAACCTCCATAAGAACCATTATGTTGCATTATATTTCCTGATGGTGAATTCCTTTCCATCATTAGCTAAAAAAAAAAAAAATCCATTCACCTCATAAATACAAAACTAGAAAAAAACCCTTAGTTTTCACTCGGCAGCAAATTTGTTGAGCTAGATTCTAAGATCCTGAGAACCCTTTATATGTTCTTAGTCCTTACCCCCACAAACCCACCAGTTATACGCAGAGATTTTAAACTAGTGGGGCACAATCAAACATGTCAAAAAGGTGACGGCACGGGCGCACGACAGATTTCAGATTTGGCACGGCAATCGATAGATTTCGCTTGAACGGTGGTGTGAGTCGTGTAAGTTGCGACGTTCTCCTCTCTCTCTCAGTCTCTCTGTCGAATGGATTATCAATTATGAACTTTGTATTTAGGTTAGTTTTAATTAGAAAAACCCACAAATTTTGGGGCCAATTGGCCATTACAATTGTGTTTTAAAAAATAATAGGTTTTCTACAGGTAAAAAAAAAAATAAATAATTGAAAAACCTGGTTGGTCAAGTGACCAACTAGGTCCATATGTAGTTCCGCCAATGGTTATAAGTCTCTACAGGTCAAGAACAACATCTATCCTTCCATAAAGCAAATCCAAATCCTTCTAAAGCTATCATAAAATTCTAAACAAAACTTTAAGAAATTATCCAGAAAAGATCTACAGATATTTAAGCCCTCTTGGCTCTTGGTTTTACCAGTACTGTTAACATTCAACCTTTACAAGAAACCCAGGACAAAAGCAACAATCTTTCACCAAAAATGAACAAAAGCATTACTCTAAAGTCAAGAACTTACATTTAACTGAAGTCCGAAAAAGAAAAACCAGAACTTGAAACTATTAAGCCAGAGATCTCGGCTCCAAGAACGAAAAACCGCACGTCTGAAAAATTGTCAACAGGCTTTTAGATGGGGAAGAAAAAGAGAGAGAAAATGTGTAAGCCTGGAGATTTCTCCAGCATAAACAATTAAGAATAAAGCTGGTTCACTGTACATGAAAATTGTGTCAGCCAATCAAAGTGACAGTTTGTTGAAACTGCAATGTATTGGAGTATCAGAGGTCGGGCCCATATGGGCATAATATTTCGATGTCAAACGCGCCACCTCGGAAAGAGGCTAAAAAGCTTCGGTCAACAGTAGGAAAATTATTGTACTAAACAAACATATAGTGGAAATTTAACCATAGATAACGTGTACAATTTAAAGATATAAAATTAGTGAACGACAAGTACACCTTTTTATATTGCATTTTCAATAAACCGTCACTTTGGTTGATTTATTAGAATTTATTGATGAATGATAATTATATCTTTATAGTTTTAAAAATTATTATTATTGTATCACTAATTTTTACTACTTATAAATATAGAAATTTAATTCTTAATAAAATATACAAAAGTTTATTGATTTTAATTTTTTCTTCTATTTTTTCTCTATTTTATAACATATTATCAGTACGAAATTCTAACCAATTAAGTTAACAAAATTTATTTCTTTCTTTTCATCTACATGAATTCGAACACATTGGTCCCATAAAATCCTCATTGCAAATCTGAAAAGGAAAAATCCCACAGATTTTCGTGTCGCCGAAAAAATAAGAACAAGAATGAAGGTTTTCCTGAAGGTGTCACATCCAATTATAACCAAGAATTGATGGTAAATTGATTGTTGAAGCCTTAGCAAATAATGGGTGGGCCCGTGCCTATTCACTTTGTCCATTTGAGAAAATAAATAGGTTTAAACTGAAGGTTAAAACAATTAAGCTTTTAATTCCTGCTTTGAGCTTCCATCAATTCTTTGAAGACATAGCACTGGGAGGATGCATATCCATGTATTCTTTTCTCAAAGCGAATATATTATTGTTATTTGATGCTGAAATAAAAATATAATGCAAGCATATGTCAAAGGTTTGGCATAAGGTTTCAGTGTTTAGTCTAATATCAAAATATATTTTGGAACGTCACATAAACTATCAATTCATATTAACAGGAAAAAATATAAATTTCACGTTAGTATATCTACCTTTTTCATCCAATTTATGATAATGAATTCAAGTCAATTCATGTATTCTTTGATTTATTACGTTTATGATGATTATTGAATCTTTTTGTGTCTTTAACCTATTTAAATATATTTTAGATATTCTATTATAAACTTAATTCTTAATTTTTCATGTTGTTGCCCTTGAATAAGCATAACTTTACAAATAATTAATATTATGCGATAGAAAACTTACTCCTAAAGAGTAATTGTTTCTAAATATTATTTTGTTATTATTCCTGAAGTGGTACAACATTATATTAATAATCTAAAATAATATTAATTACTCCAGAAGAGCATGATATTACAATTTTAATATCCCATAAGAATATTGATCGATTTCTATATAAAATCACGAATTAGTTTTTAGTTAATTTTTTAAGAGTATGTATTAATTTTTTAAATTAAATTTTATTTGCTCCAGATGAGTATAATAAATACTATCTAACATAAATTATGTTTCAGGACAGATCCTCCTATTCATAAATTTGACACACTTATTTGACAAATAAATCGTGACCTTTAATTTAAGTTCATCTGACGCTAAATATGTATTTGACTAAGATCATGGGAGAGTTGGTTATCACTACTTGAGATTCATAAGATATTGAGTGTTTGATTGATTTAAATTAAAGGTTGCGATTATTTGTCAAATAAGTGCGTCAAATTTATGAGTAGGATGATCCATCCCGATTATGTTTTTACTTCTAAAGAGTAAATTCTTACATATTTTATTATTCTAAATAATAATATGTTATTGTTCCTGAAGAGCGTAATATTATATTTTTCAATATTCCAAAAGAATATTAATTTATTGCTCTGAAAGAAACAATAATAAAATATAATGTGCTCTCGAAATAATACAAATCTCGAATAATATATATCTCATTGTGATCCTAAAGAAACACAAATTAAACAATTCAGTATTATGTTATAATTTTTAAAGAAAACTAATTTTCTATATTATTAATATTCAAGAAGGATATTAAATTTTCGCTCTTGAAGAGAATAATTATAATTTTCAATATTTCAAAAGAATATCGATATATTGCTATTAAAGAAACAATAATTAAAGATAATGTGCTTTCGAAGTAGCACTTTTTAGAAAAAATATAGCATTTTCAATTTATGTTTATCCCTTAATGAAAATATGTAATAAATGTCACGAGGACATTGATTAGTTTGACTACTTGAATGATATATGATTATTTAAGTTTTAATTGTATTTTTCGAAATTAAATCATTGAATTATATCTTATATTGAACCATAAGTTCAATTTGACTTTATTGTTTGGTATGACCGGTTGAATTATCACTGGATTAATAATGATGCGAAATTAAAAATTCAAATGGATATTCAATGAAGAATCAGAAAATTCTCCTATTTAATCCTATATGATGTTTGTTCTCTTTCGTGAAAAGTTTTCATTAATCATCACTAGCTGAAATAGGGACTGAATTCCCTATAATTCTAAAAATTAATTAGAGTGATAAATGAGGACTCGTCATCCTCTATGTTGATCATTTAAATATAATTTGTATATAATAGATTTGATAAATATACTAGATGATTGCATTGTTTGCGAAATTACTGTTCAAATTTTAAATTATGAGCATAATTTTCATATTATATAATCAAGACCATGTCTTGTTAATGCTAATGGGAATAAATCTCAACGTTTTAATAAATGTTAGTTGAGATGTCGATAAATGGTTTGACACAATTGTTTGTTAAACTCATCAAATTAATTAAGAACAAAGTACTTTCCATTTTGTTAGAGAATTCTATTACGTATCATGTCAGCATCATAGTTCTGCATATTATAATTATCTAATGGTTAGAGCCTAAGAGGCCATTTTCTTTGTATTTCAGTTTTGAATTTTGAGTTTTGAATTCATTTTGTATTTTCTATTTTGAGTGTCTATTTTGAAATTGTTGAAAATGTGTTATTTTTGTCATTTTGGGAAATTGTTTCTCAAAACATAAAATTGAAAAACGCGTTTACTTTGAAATTTTGAGAATCTTTTTTTATAATATTTTATTCAAAAATTCTGATTATTCAATTAATTTTAATAGTTTAATGTTAATATAGTATTACATAACATATAAATTTGAAATATCTTTGAATCTTGAAATATTTTTCCAAATATGAAAATAGCATATAATTTTTGATAATTTTTTAAAAATATTTTATTTAAGAAATCTGATTATTCAATAAATTTAAATAGTTTAATGTGAATATAGTATTAAATAACATATACATTTTGAAGTTGGTGAATCTTGAATTTTTTTTCATATATAAAAACACAACCTAAATTATATTTGGCAACACAATTCAATAGATACGATTACAAGTTTATATGTCATAACTAAACAAACATACATTAAAGAAAATATAAAATAAATCTAATTAAGTTTTGAGGGTGTTCTTCTTAGACAAGGCTCATCGTGTACTTCACTTACAAGCTCATGAGCCTCAGCCATGGATGGCCGAATGGCAATAGCTCGTAGGTAGTCTTGAATTGCTTCATTAACTCTCCCAATTTCTTTCTATGTGTTACCTCAATTGACTAGGCCATCTGCTGCCATTGGATCAATCCTCAAGACCTCATTGTAGCAAGACACAACATCCGCATAATTACCTTGTCATTCAAGAGAATAATGCAATTGTTTTTTCCCTACCCGAAAACTATCCAAAGTCCCTTAAAACAGTTTTAGCACGTAGTCGATTTTGAAGTAAAGATAAACACCGAACCTGTTGTTTGTATATTATAGCTAAATTATTAAAAGGGGCAGAGAACCATGTTGTAACAGATAATGTTGCCTTGTAGTATTGTGTAGCAGCACTCATCATGTTCCTTCAAAAATTTGAAAATGGATTTCTTAAAACCCAGTATGGAAACAAAAAACAATAAATCCACGAAATAGTGATTTCAGTAACATATAAAGTAACAAAGATCAGCACAATAATAGTAAAACATACCATTCCATATAAATATTTCAAAGATTGGTGAGTGCTTAATGATGGTTAGGTTGAAGAGACAAACATTGCCTCATTTAGCCTTCCTTTCCGCATGTAAGCACTAGCTAAATTTGACCATGCATCCGCAAAATTAGGCCGAAGCTGCACAATTTCATGAAATCACAGTTATATATACAAGATTCACAGATGAAAGAGGATGGATAACAGTGGTGAGCTCTCTCCCAACCCTCCTCAAACAATTCTCTATCTTCTATTTCACTTTTCAGTTTCACTTCTTTAGTCCTGTCATGTTCCCCAAACTTGTCGCATCAGAATGGGTCAGGTTTTAATAATGGTCCATGCAACATAAATCCTCTCTAAATCATTTACTAACCAATCACATTTGAACTTCAAAACATCAGTAGAAGTGATTTAAAACTATTTTTCACATCAAAGTTAGTCTTTTGATTTTGCTGCCCAGAAAAGTGTTTAAGTCTTCAAGATGTAGGATACTAAAAAGAGGAGTTAACATTTCATTATATTAGGAGGAGGAAAAAGAGGGAGGAAATCCTTGATATAGGGGCAAGTTATTTAAAATTAATGCACAGAAGAATATTACTAACATAAATAAAAGTAATTTTATTGAAAAAATAGAACTCAATCAATATAAATAAAAGTAATTTCTTTACAAACTTTAGTTTCACTTGCAAGACTTGTTATTATACTATAAAATATAAATTATAATTAACAATTCTTTTCCCTCATTTTCATTTGTATCATTTTCGAGCACCGATCATAGTTATTTACTTTAACAATATTTTTAAAGAATTTAAATCTAAGTCAACAAAACATCCAAAGTCCAAACACGCCCCTGTACATGAAAATTGTGCATAATTCACATTTTTACACTCTATGACACACTTCAACAAATTCTCATGATTTTTTTGTTCATTTACTCAAGTGTTTGTTTTGATTATCCACGATGAAATTAGGGCACCCTCCACAAAGAAATCGAAACACCATTTGAATGTCTTCTAATGCTCCACCATCTCTTGACAATTTACTGAAGCAATCATCTATTTTTTGCCTTCTTCTTCCGGTTACACGTACACCTTAAAGCTAACTGCCAATATAATTCACGTCTGTTTCAATTTATAAAGATTTCACAAGCATGGAGTTTTTGTTGGCATAATAGCTGCTACATTCTCAACTTAAGTTTACTGTTTTCTTTTTAGCTGCTATTGTGCATCTTAAGTTCTTTAATTTCTTGAACAAAGTACTTTTATTTTTCCATAATCAATTCGCACTTTTGATTCCCTTACAAGTTTTAGGTAAGAAGAGAACCAGAAATAATCAATTTTTTTTTTTCAAAATCGTTATCACGGTGATTGGTAAAACAAGCATTCATTTCCAACCATTCTCATCTGGCCCAAACATAACACATAATCCTTGCAAGAATAGGCAATGTGTAGGTGAATTAATGGAATTACAGTTTACACACAACGGTAAGTTTAAAGGAAAATCTGTTGCTTAAGATCATATGGATCAGCGCCTTTGGCCTTCATATCTGCAGTCTTGGAGGCTTCCCTTTCAACCTCTTTCTCGTAGGAGTGCAGCTCCTTCACTATTCTCCTGTAGCTTGATGTCTTAATCTTCAGATTCCTCAAAGTCGCCATTATCATGTAAAAAATGGACCTTCCTCTTGACTGGTTAGAGTTTTGGATGCACTCAAATCGCACTTGTTAAGCACTCTACTCCCCTGCACCTTCGATTGAGCCTTGAATAATGAAGGAGATGGAAACGATAGCTTTAACCCTTGAGAAAACGGCAGGAATTTAGAAGGAGAACTAGGGTGGAGAGAGAGAGAGAGAGAGAGAGAGAGAGAGAGAATATGTGAGCGAGACTGAGAGATAGATAATGTTTGTTTTTCAATTTGAGTGTTTTCCGCGTTTTGGTTCAACAGTGTTGTTTTGCCTGAAAAAACCCAAAACGTGAAAATCACGTTTTGGGTTTCCTTCACAATTTTTTTCCTTGTTTTTAAAAATTCATTTTCGAAAATAAGAAAGAGAACGTTTTTTCACCATTTTGAAAAATTGAAAATAGAAAACAGCTTGAAAATGACAAAGAGAATGGGGCGTAATCTTTTCATCTATTTATTTTGACAATGCAGTGTATGTAAAATTGATCCACCACAATGCACTGAGATGAATAAAAATAAAAAAATGCTGAGAATAAATGCGTAATTTGAACACTTATCCCACATGAGTGATATTTTATAACGCAATTTAATTATTATCAATTTTGATTGGATAATTCTCTCAGCATTAGGGGTGGAATTAAGAGGTTGAAAAAATCTTTGATTTGCAAAGAGTTACAAATCAATTACAAAATGTATTTGTTGACGCAAGAAAATGTGACAAAGTCATATATTCTAATAGAAAATATTTCAGCAAAAATTAATGTCCTTGAATGACAATCTGCTATAACAAATGAATCTCAAATACGCAAAAAACGTGGTCGACCATTTGGTTCTAAAGACTCTGTACCTTGAAAAAGAAAGTACATGAGTAGTACCAACCAAAATTTTTGGAAGAAGTAATATTAGAAAAAAAATTGATTAATCAAATATTGAAAAATATGGTTCTTGAAGAATTACAAGTGTCCGAAAATAATGAGATTTCAATAAGTTATATGTTATCTTACAAATTATGAGAACAAAATAATGTTGTTATAGGCAATATTTTCGCCTTTAGTATGACTCTTGATATGATGTAAAATGAAGATATTGAACCACAGTCAATTAAATACCGTCAAAATAGAAATTATTGGACAAAATGGAAAGAAGCCATACATGTGGATTTGAATTCCTTAAAGAAACGAAAAGTGTTTGGATATGTAGTTCAAACACTTGAAAGTGTAATCACTGAAGGATCCAAATGAGTTTTTGTACAAAAAAAGAAATGAACATAATGAAATTACAGGATATAAAACCCGACTAGTAGCTCAAGATTTATCACAAAGATTAGAAATTGATTACGAGGAAGCATATTCTCCCATAATAGACACCATCACTTTTAGATTCTTAATTAGGTTGACTGTATCATAAAAACTTGATATGCGTCTTATGAATGTAGTAACTGCATATTTATGTGGTTCACTTGATTCAAAGTTGAATTTTTATTTATACTAACTTAATTCAATTCATACAAATTTGAATTTTGTTAGATATTAACTAAAAATAATTAATCTAAAGCTGAAATTTTATATGTGCTAGAAAAAGAACCTCAACATCAAAATCCAGGTCGAAATCATGTTCATGATTCCCACAATTAAATAAAGATACTAAATCATTAGTTATCATTAAAAATTAGCCTATAATACTTTCCTTTTACTGAATAATCATGAAATATGTATAATTTTTTACTCGATAACCAAATAAAATATGAACTAATTTAATCAAAAGTAAAAAATTTACAAACCTGTAGATTTGAGTTGATTATTTGCATATTTGGAGAAGAAACCTTAACATAAAAGATAGTTGAATAAGCTTTTGATCTTGTTTGAACTCGATTTGCGCAAAATTTCCTCTTATGATTACGGTTTTGCTTGATTTAGAGCGTGTGAATTTCGATTTTTTTGCTGATAAATCGTTGCAATGTTTACTATATTTCTTACAATTATAATAGTTAAAATTGTAGTATTTATGTAGTCCATGTTTATAATGATTTTTGAAAAGCACTATAAAATTAAGGGTGTTTCTGTAAGTTTTCCCAATTGAAAATTATAGCCTGGGCAGTTTATAAAGATCCAATATCATAAATCAAGATTTAGGTTTCATAATACAAAATTCAGATTTTCATTAATTAATTAAAATTTATTAAATAAATATATATTGTCCATAACCACTACCGCTTTTTACTTTAAAACTAGAGAGAGAGAGAGAGAGAGAGAGAGAGAGAGTTTTCAAATAAAATAAAACAATCTCTAAGAAATCGATTTGATATCTTATCAGAGAAACATAAAGAAAGAAATTGATACTTACCCAAATTCCACTAATCTCTCCTCGATATTTCTAAACATTATTCGAGCTCATTCTTCCACAATCAAAAACCCTTAAACTCACAATACCTAAATCTATTCTCCGTCTTCTTCGCTATTCCGTAAATAGATCGAGAAGAGCGTAAATCTTGAAAAATGGTGCTAACAAGGAGTTGTGACCCATTTGGAGGAAAACAAGGAAAAAAAGAAGAAGACCAAGGTGACTAAGGAGTTCGGGATGAAATTCCCAAAACTTTGGTTGTCCCTCGAAAACCTAGTTCGAAGAAAGTAAGTAAATTTTGTAGTCCTTTGAGTTCATGGGTAATTCATTCTTCTAATTTGTTGTATGATTGTTAGGAAACTTTTCCATTTTTTACCTACGCTTTTTACTACGAAATGATTTGCATATATATTACCAATTGTATAATAACATGTGTATCATTATTCATCTTTGTGACTATTACTATGATTTGTGTGACAATTCGGTTTTTACATGTTCTTTTTTTGTGACCTAAAAGCCTTTACAAATGATTTGGGATCATCATTGCTTTGTTACGTATACAGATAATATGTCCAATTTTATTGATTATAATATGTGAACTATGAAGAGAATGTGACCAATTTTACGACCTATGTAGATATTGTGGCCTGTTTAGTAGTAGTGGGAAGAAATAGTTTGTGACCTGGTTTTTATATAGTATTATAGATGTTCTGTTAGTTGAATGTGTTTATAATTATTAAATATCTAAATATGTTTATAATTTTTGTAATGTATTATAGGAATGGTAGTACATGATCATCGAAGATCTACGACTAGGTAAAATTACCATCAATGTGACCAAGAATGTTCAATAAAAAATTTCACTGATGAACAAAGAGCTATTTTGACAGACACATGTTTTTCGTACTACATGGACTGCCAAATATTGTTGTGTGACCCCAATTGATATACTACTTTTTGATGCGAGAGGTGAAACAATTGAATCCCAATGAGATGTAGTTCAAGGTTGCAAATAGATACATTCAATTTTATTGTCCGAGTTCTATTTAATTACAGGACATAGATATATTGGTAATCATGTTAGGAAAATGCTTGAAAATGTACAATCTAGGGTTAAGAAAACATATTTTGGGCATTTGAAACTAGTTACAAATGAAGATGTCAGAGACGTGTTACTTAAATGTTTCAAAGGTGGATGATTATGATGTGGTGAGAATAGGGTTCCTATATTTGATTACCTCTTACTTGTTCTCTACTTCATATAAGAAGGTAGTTATTTTTTCCTTGTGTAGAATATTTTGATGTGATGTGATGTGATGTTTCCTTGGTGGAAGGCTTCATTTGAGATGTCTATAAAATCTATGAAGACGGGATTAGGTAATAGAAATCCCCATTATAAACTGAAGGGATTTTTGGTTGCATTTCAATTCTACCTTTATGAGTCTGTTCCAAATCTCACTGGACCTGTGACCAATAGGATGGGGAACAGGTATCCCTGCATCATGAACTGGATGTCGGATAAATAGCCGTCTGCTGTTAAATTGGATGAAGAAGTCTTCTCCTGTTTTGATGTAAGTGTTTAAATACATTGGTGTTAAAATGTAGATTTTGTAGTATACAAAAAACATTTTCATAAACTCTTAGATAAGTATTTATGTATTTACAAGGTCGTAGAATATACGTTATTTGCACAGATAATAGTTACAAATCACCGCTCACAGGACACAATACATAGTGTGAAGGTCACAAACGTTATAAAAATAAGTCACAAATTAATGGCACATCACAATATGCAATCACAAGTCAAAGAATTAATATATGTAGCAAAATTGTCACAACACACATGATACATTCACAGATAACAATATAATATCACATGTCTCAACATGCAGTCAAAAGTCACATCATTAATATAAATAACAATTTTATTACAAGTTACGGTATGCAAGTGTAGTGCATAGCATTAATATAATCATTCACTATCCCAATGTTGCCTAAGTTTCATGTCACATAGATGATTTAATGATATTCATTGTCTTATACAATCAACGATATTGAATGAACTTAGGTCATAATCAGTGATACTCCATGTTTTATTACTTAACTCATAAGTGATCCAATTATATTATGTTCACGGCTTCAAGTATGTGATATCGATCCATCTGACTTAAAGATGATGATACCGTATATGAGTTGTGTTCCATACACCAAACCAAGAAAACCACATATACCAGGAGACTTGCATTTCAAAGAGATAGGCCATGCAAGTACGAGTGCAACCATCTAATCTGATAAATGCAGAACATGGTTGCTAATGATTACAAACGAACGACAGGGACATTCAATCAACATTGATAACGATGATGACGATTTCGTTGATCCACCACCGAAAAAGCAGAAGAGTTCTTTTATTTTCATTCTACAATCGACCAATAGACAACACATGAACATTATTCGATGGAGCCGCATGCACCTCATGTCCATTCTAAACCAGATGTAAATTGTTACAAATTTACGATTAAAAGTCAAAAATCATGTTTCATATGTTAACAACAATAGGTCGCAATCATATGCTCATTGAAGTTTTGTTAAATGTTCAATTAGAGGAGCTTGAAGAGTTGAAGAAAGAGTTGAGTAGCAAAAAATAATATGATATCCGACATGGTGGACATAAGGTCGAACATGACATTTTTGTTGAATTCTGTGACTATTTTGATATCAAGTACGATGGATACAATATTGAAAAAATTCAATGAGAAAAATGTAAGGCAAAGTGATGGAGTTGTAGAAGAACTGGTGAAAATAAGTACATCTAGAATTACCAATATTTTTTAGAATCCGTATGTGACATTAAAATTTAATTTTTGTTATGCATTCAGGATATGAACGTTGAACCAACACTAAACAAGAAAAGACAAAGGTAAGATAGACCCTGCTAAAAAAATTGAATACACATATTTTTCCCCGACGTTAACATTTGATTAGGATATTGCATCAACTCAAATCACTTCAAAAGTAGTCAACCTGTATGACATGTCTAAATCCAAATAAGCATAGCAACAGGTTGACGTGGTAAAGGAGACCAAAATTGCTGAGCAAGCCAGCATGGTGAAGGAGATCAGTATTACAAATCCATTTACACACATACCTATCAATTACATTATAGGTCACACATCACACAAAAGTCCATATAGCTCACATGTGACTATTTTCGTTATATAGGTCGCATGTCACATTTTTGTAGATATATCATCATTTCATACATTTCATAGGTTATAAAATTGTATTCATGGGTCACAAATCCATACTGTATACTTTGTGATTGGTCACAGATCGTTAGAGTTTGGAGTATAAAGGTTACAGAACGACAATGTTTTTTTTTCATTTCACATGTCATATTATTGTTTCCATAAGTCACAAATTTGTGTATACAGATTACATTCTCATACAGTGTTGCACACATAGGTCATATGTTCTTGCATTTTTTAAATAGATATCATATATAGGTCACAAGGCCTTACACTTAATAACAAAAAAAATCACTGATTATATAGATCAGACATATTCACAAATTTGTGATATTAACATAACTACATGACACGTTTAATGTTGTATTATTATACAGTGATTACCTCTTTCCGCATCAACGTCTGGACTGCCAGTTAAGAGGGCTCCCAAGCCCACAAAAATACTACAGTCCCCATATGTTACTAGTAAAGGAAAATAAAGTAAGCCTTCATATGATATTTTCATTTTGACGAACATATTAAGTAAGTGAATGAGGCTGATGTTGTCGCATTACAAATGTGTTTAGAACTATTACTTCCCTATTTTTCATTGTTCATTTTGTTTTAAAAAAAATTAACAATGCTGATGATGTCATTCGTTCACCTTTCGTTCTCGTTTCAATCCTGATAGGATCTAAAACATGGTGTCACAATCTAATATGTTCAGAATCATCGTTCATTAAGACAGTATGGTTGTTAATTGATTACTTGGTACATATGCTCAGGTACATATCATTGAAACTTTATCACGTCTTTGGATACAATTTTCAAATACAGTAGTCAGAGATCACATTTCATTGGTGTATAATACATCAATTGTTAATTAATTACTATGCACAGTTAGAAGGGCACAAAGCATAGGTCACAAGTCACTTTGTATAGGTCATAGAACAATGGTTTTTTTTATAATTTATTTCTTATTTGATGGCACATGGATGTATGTGTCTATTATTTACTGCAATTTTGCAAAAAATAGTGAGCATGCCAAATTGAGCGTTATGGTAACTGGCTCTTTGTTTTAGGCTAAGATAAAAAAAAACACATTTCCTAATTCATGAAAGACTCAAATGTGATAATAACATATTCATATCTGGTTAAAGTTGCAACATGTGATCGACTAGAATTTAGTCGTCCTTGAACTAAAGTTGAATATGCAATTTTGCCAATTTTGGCCATGAATTGTGCACATTGAATGCTTTGCTGTCTGGACGTAAGAAGCCATAAATTATATTTATTCAATTCCAGCTACAATACATACTGAGAAAACATGGTTCTCATTGAGTCGACCCATTTGCAAGAATTATCACGCATCTGATAACCTGATTGGGCATCTGAAAAAGAACGTCTGATGACCATGATGAAGATCCAATGAAGATGATGGTATTGGTATCATATTCCACATCAATAGAATGAGTATATTTGTGACCTGTTGTTTAATCACAAACAAACTATTACACTTATATTTCATTTCTAATATACTACATTGTGACATTTTACAACCACGATTGCAACATCTATGTGATTAAGTATGCTGAGTACATGTTTCATAATGACATCAAGTCTATGTCAATGCTGTTTGATACTAGCCGAACTAGGTTGGACATTGCAAAATTATTCTTTAAAAACAAGAAGATCAAGAAACCCATAAAGATGGGAAAGCAAAAGGGAGAGAACATTGTAATAGAGTGACAATTGAAACTCAGTTTATTGAATAGTAGATGTGTATTGTTTATAAATGTTGGAAACATGATACATGAATATTTCAAATCATTTTTTATTAATGCAATAGATTGAAATTGTGGTTGTTCACGTGTCTTCTAAAATTCTATTAGTTTTGCATTTAGACTGTTGTTTGAATATTCACATGTAAAATACGCTCTACCAAGTCACAATTTACATATTACATTTTGGATGTTAGATTTCAAAGGTAATAGATCTTACTGTGACTAATGTCTACAAGTCACAAATGATTGTTTTATAATTCTAGCAGGTCACAATTCTCATATTTTAGTTTAGATGTTATAATTCATAGATCCCAGATCTTACTATGACTACTGTCAATATCTCACAAATGATTGTATAATATTACTAGAAGGTCACAATTCTCACAATATAATTTACATTATATAATCTGTAGGTTACGGATTATTATGCAACCAATTAACACAAGTCAAACCCAATTTTATTTTACATTTTAGATGCTAGATATCATTAGTAGGTTACAATTATCATATTGTCATTTACATGTGATTCAGAGGTCACGTATTATTCTATAGAGATCACAGACTATACATAAACAGTCTCAAATTACTGTTAATAGGTCGCATATCTATTCCAAATTTCCAATTGGTCAAAAAGACTGATATGGTTTCACAATTGCGATAATCCATTTTAGAGTCACAATATTCATTTTCACGTTACAGATCAATATGTTAAATCACATTTCAATAGGTTGCATTTATTTTTGCTGGTAATGACTACTTTATTCATTTTATAGTCAAATTTGTCATTTGCACGTGTTACATGTCATCTTGCTATGTCACATTTGAAATACTCATGTCATGAACCAACTAAGTTATAATGCATAAAGTTTCATTATTTCAATGAATTTTCATGTAGTATTACATGTCATATCAAACCATATCTACAACCAATGAACGAAATAATGAAGAGAAAATAAAAAATTAGTGTATCATTTTGGGTGATTTCGGCATAACGGAATCAAGATGGTGCACGTCTTGTGATTGTGACCACTTCTTTAACAAAGTCCACATTTCACTATTTTTTTCCTCGCAAGATGATCTTTTCTTCTTTTCGACAAGTCTTTTCAAACTTTCCTTTTAATTAGGTACTAGTATGATGCCTTGTATTTATTGAGGCACGGTCCATTCATTTGGATTTCCAACTAGAAAAATAGTAGCTTGATACGCATTCATGTATACCTCTAGTCTGTAATAGTACGAATAATAATCATATGAATCTCTCTTTGTAATTACTACCACAGCCAACGTGTGTGGACAAGGTATTTGATCAACTTAAAGCATCCTACAAGTGCAAGTACGTTCTCTACTCGTTTGTAATCGAAAATATTATTCGGTTGATAGAGGATACCTCCAAATATTTATAACCATCAGGACAGATCACATATTTAAAGTTCTAGTTTACTTTCATGTCACATATATTAAAATTATTTTACCGCATCTACATGGCTAGATACAGAGATCAATTCATGGCAAATAAAAAATGTCAGATTATAAAGATATATTCAAAGTCACATAGATCGTTTTGGACAAGTAGGTAAAGTTCAGGTCACACACATTGATATGAGCCAGGATAGGCGACGGGCGATAAAAAATGCAATGTTCATTGAGAAGAAGTTGATGGCTCGTTCGAAGGTGTTTAGGGTCGATAACATGATTAATGACGTCGTACAAAGTCATACAAATGCATACTCGGAAAAGGAGACACATGGGGTTGAAGACAACATGTCAATGAACAAGTTTCATGTTTGAGTCGAGGCCGGAAATCAATTGTACCAACACGAAAGTTATGCAATTGTTTTCAGTCTCATATTGAAACCTGTTTTTGACATGATAAATGATCGAATTGGAAGATTATATCTGAAGGAAAGTTGTAGATCTTTAAGTAATATTTCCAACGCACTTTGAATTGCTTCAATCAGATGTCGGTAAAGAAAGTTATGACCAAAAATATTGAAGGCTGTCTGGCGGATCTGTCCAACCGGACGCGTAACCGATCGTCCGGATTGACAGAAATTTTCTTGTTTCAGCGTTTTTTTCATTATTTTGACAAGAGTTTGTTATTTTTGGTAGTTTCTACATTTTAGGAGTCTTAAATTTCGTCTTTTCCATATTTCCTAGGTTTAGTATAAATAAGAATTTTATTCTCATTGTATTAACAATTTTGATATTGAATTAAATTGAAAAGTTTTTACTTTCTACTTTGTTCTTTCATGAACAATTTTATCGAACTTATCAAAGATGAATAATCTTTGTGGCGTTCAAATATTAGTACGAGAGTTTTTCAATTATGTAATCAAGGGGTTCAGCGCATCATCGTTATCGTTGAGTTTTTTGGTTCACTTTGTTGGGTTTAAGTTCAACCCGAATTTTATTGGTGTTCTTGGGTTCCGCATAAATCTCGTTGTGGGTTTCGTAGTCACCGTTATTATGGGGTTCGCATCACATACAGTATATATATAAACTTAAATTCACGTAAAAAATATCATCACTACCCTCATGTTTCTCTAATATGTGCTCATTTTTCTCATCAATTTCTCGTATTTGCTAGACAGCTTCGTGAAAGTGTGATTTAAGATGCCATTATTCTTACAAATTGCATAGTTTGTCTCAATATCTCCAACAAAGCTACAACGGAATATTTCTTTGCTGCTTTTGTGATCGCATTCACTGATTCCACTATATTAGATGTCATCGTAGAATACCTGTTCGCAGGCATTTAGAATCGTGACCACCTTTCCAGGTAACCTCTAATCGTCTCATTCACTGTGTCCAATTGTTGCATGTGGTACTCGAATTTTGGCAGTGTGTATACACGAACAGTTGAATTGAATGCTTGAATTATGTTGTGAGATGATTTACCGTAATAGGATTTTCGATTTTGTAGAAGGTGATATGAATAAATCCCATGACAAGTTCCCGAATAAGCATATTCAATTGCATTCTTGATACTATTACGATGATCAGATATAAAACACAATCATTCCCTATCTCTATAAGCCCTCTTCAAGTTCTAAAAAAACTAGGTCCAAGTATCATTCTTATTATCTCTAATTCCAAATGCGAGTACGAATATGCTGTTATTCACATCTTGTGTACATGCGGTACATAGAGTACCACCATAGTATCCATTAAAATACGTGTCATCAACCACAATTATAGGCCTACAATGTCCACATCCTCGAAGCAGTACTTGAACCTATTGTGACTATCAACCTCTACTCATGTGATCGTTCTAGGATTTGTCTATTCAAGCATGTAAAAATAGCTTGATATCTTCTTGAACAAATATCTCGAATCACCTCTAATTATTTTCAATGTTTGTTCTCGAGATCTTCACGCCTTCACATAGTGCAAAGAAACTTCATATGTATGTAACATGTCATTACGCATATCGTTTGGAGTGTATATAATACTCAACAAGGTGTACTTGATGCAAGATGACACTAGATATGTTGACACTTGTATGTAAGATCCCAAGACTATGTTTGAAGCACAAGAGTGACCATCAATAATCTTAAAAAGTTTTGTTTTCCCCAGCCTTGAAGATCTTCATATCCAACTACACTCTTCCTGTAAACACTTGACAAGATATTTATTATTGTCTGATAGAACAATCATAAATTCGAACATATTTTGTATGGCTAAAAATGACATGCTCAATTTCAGAACCTCTTTATTACGAAACACTCTTCCATTTTCTACATCCCTAGCATCAGGAACAAATACAATTGTGACCATGTGTTCATCACTGTGACTTGATGGTTCTACTGTTGCTTCACATATGTCTAATGATATCTCTAGTAACGAAAACAACTCTCCACTTCACTGTACATTAATTGCAACTGGCTTTGCAATTGGAAAACTGACAAACTTTATCCAATTTCTATGGTTGTGATCTCAATGCTTATGTGGTATTTGGAAGGATCACGATCTATAGCTTTTAGCGTCATGTACGATAACATATTACTATCACTATTTATTCTGACTGAAGGCATATCAATGTTCAATACATATGTTATTGTGGCTAACACCTCAGTAGGATCCAAACCGAACTCGGCAATTACTATGTTGACATGCTTTATATAATAGCAATTATGATCAACCAACACCAATGATGAATGTGCTGCATACAACAAGTAAACGTAACAATTCATTCAAAAGCAGATCACAACTTATTATTGCATTTGAGATAATGGACAATAACGGTCACAGAGACAAATTCTAGTATGCATTACATTACTTAATGTGCTTAATTAATGTAACTATCATGTCACATAGATAAATTCTGGTCAGATAGCCCCTCAAATTAGCATTACACATTTGTGGACAAATGTATAGTTCTCAATCAACATATTAGATAACCTCTGGCCTCATATATGAAGCCTGGTCATAGATTTATAACTACGATCATAGATGGATGTAGAAACAAGTAATATATAATACATGTTTATGACCAAGCACACATTACTACAATCAAATATGCATTCTATAAATTGTGATATATAATATAATGAAATAAGCTACTAACGTATAACAGAAACATGTAGAATCACATACCAACAATAATGTAGATTTTGTAATTCCTTGGCGCACGGATGATTAATATTCGACTTCTAAATTCCAATGAGTTGTGACTTCTGTATTCCGATAATTTCCAATTGCAGCTGCCAAAGGTGGTAGTCGTGAACAACTGCGTCGTATGGATCTCGATGGCTTTTGTTAAGTTGTCACGATGAGGTGTTTCGGAGAATTTTGTTGAAATATATATATATATATATATATTATATATCCTTTATACCCAGATTTCTGAATATGTAAACCATGTTTGTTAAATTTGAAATGGTGCGTACTAAAGGTTTGGAATATGTATTGTTCCTTTTCCCAATTTAATTGCCCCAATAGTTCGACCTGTGCAGTAGCCCAAAGCATTAATGGGTTGTTTTCCATCCAATTTCCATTAGTTTGGCCCAAATTATAGCCCAACATAATGTATATTATAAGATTTGTTATTTCAAAATAAAGATATTTTCGACTATTAAACTATTTATCATGATATATTTGTAAATCTTTCAAGGAATTGAGCAAATGGTGAGTTTTCTTACCACAAGGTAAAGTATAGTAGGTAAAATTATATATCCAAAATTGTATGTAAAGTGTAAATATTACATATCTACATGGTTTATTTTGTAAATTATCAACAAAAAACATATGAAAAATAAAGTCGTGACGCTCGGCTAACTACGAAGTCAAATACAAACGTTATATCTCAATGTATGAAAAATGAGGAAATCGAGTAAGATATTTAAGTGTAAAAAGTGGTGACAAAGTTTGTCTTATTTTTGTCGAAGTTGACTGTTAGGACCTTGCCTCTGGAGTACCAAAAGTAAAAGAAATTCAATTGTAAGTAAGAGATAAAAGTGGTAATTATTGAGAACTCCTTGTGGAAGGTAGTTGTTATGAAGAAAAGCTTTGACTGTTATAAACTTTTCTCCGTCTTTTATATTTTTCTCATATTCAAGGATACATACTTAGCTGTTGGACCATCCCAGTTCTTGGCATTTCCTTCATTAATTGAATATATCTTTCATTTCTTGGGAATCTGTACAACAAAAGAAGTTCAAACCTGGAGAAGTTAATACTCTACTCATGACATTGAATCATAGAAAACTTCCAAATATAAATTAGACAGCGATTTTCATGTTAATCATATACACGTGCAAATTTGGATTAATATATTGAAGTCTGAATCAATAAGGAGCATTGATCATATCTGAATTATTCTAAATTGAATGGTGCCTATGTAAAGGTACCTAAATTGTAATTAGTACAGCAAACATGTTTGAAATATCAATAAACTCTGAAGGGTGAAAGGGTTACCTTTATATCTGGATGGGTCAATATTAATTCTCCAAGGGACGGATCGAGGGTGAATCCATTGACTCCCCTTCCAGCACTTCAAACAAGCTGCAATATTTTCAAGTGCACAATTCAGAATTTATTAGTGGCTTGTTTGGTATTGTGGACTATATAGTACTAGCTAGACACTATTAAATAAGAAAACGAGGCTAAAATTGTTGTAGAATTTTCGTTGAAATAGACAACAAGGCCTCCAAATGGATACAAAAACGAAATGATATAGAAAACCACAAAGCAATGAAAAAGACTTGAAACGCAAAGAATGCTGTCCTAAAAGCTTTATTTGAGTCTTCTCGGTAATGAGAATGCTAAAGGACCAACACACAAATAGTTTTAGCGGATTTCAAGTCAAGAACCGGGTTGCAAACAACACTTTTGAAACCCAGAAATAAAGAACAAATGAGAGATATAATATAATTCTAAATGAATTTTGAGAGAGTTTTGGGAAGAAGATATCAAAGTATGATAGAGAATTTGATGTGTTTTAAACCATGAATTCTATCTCTATTTATAGAATTCCTTCATACACTTTCGTACAAGTGCCAACTTTTCTCAAAAGATGGAAGTTTGAGGTTGAAAAGGTGTTAGACGAGTTCTGGAAAAAATTGTCTAACGATCACATTTTTGAACTATGCGGTCATCAGATATCTCTGACGAAACCATGTGGCCGCAAGCCTCAATGGCCCATGCGGTCGCATGGGCCTTTTTTCGCCAATTCTCTTTTTTTTTTCTTTCAACCACATTTCATCAATTCTTATTTAAACTATTTGAACAGCACATTTTATATAACAATCCCCCACTTGTTCAAATATTACAACTCAACTTAGAATTATAAACGATGTCACGCATAGGATAATGTATCTTTCGATTTAAACCTTACATTAGTGCTAACTTTGCAAACTAATATCGAGATTCCAGGTAGCCTTAGCTTTGAACCAATTATCCCTTATGACATTACCAGCAATATCACACACGTAAACATTCTATCTCAACATGTTCCACACAAATTTACTTTGGTGAGTCAATGGCCTTGCTCCCATCTGTATTCATGAATTTTTCAGAAAGTAACTCCAACTTTCTTTGAAGCGGCACCACTTCTAAGTTCACATAAGAGAAATTCTTACAGTGTCTTGGTTATACTTTAAAGACACTTGTACTACATACTGAATTTCTTTAAGTTTTATTCAACCCTCTATACCTTAACCCCAATACTTATATCTTTAGGATAGAGCTTTTAAATTATATATGCTAAGTGTTGTAATTAATTCACTTATCAAATGATTTGTTGTTACCCTTTGAACCCATAAATTACTCATTTGTAACAATAGGTAAGGTTGCCATCATTGGTGAATTTTATTAAAGGAGTTTAAGCCCCATCCTACTCGATGTTGATCTTACCAACTCTTTGGTAAGTGGTTTTGTACATGGATTAGCTAAGTTCTCGCTTGATCTTACATATGTAAGTGAGATTTTTTCATCTTTTATTAATTTTCTGATATAATCATGCCAAGACTCATACGTCTAGACTTTCCGTTGTAGACTTCACTATAAGCACTTGCTAGAGTAGCTTGACTATCACATAGTATAGATATTGAAGACTCGTCTTCATTCTTCGTATCTAATAGAACTTTATAAAGAAGATCTTTAAGCCATTTTGTTTCCTTTCCCGTTTTAGCTAATGCTACAAATTTTGATTTCATTGTGGAATGTGTAATCATAGTTTGCTTCTTTGATCTCCTAGAAATTGCACCACCTCCAAGAGTGAACAACCAACCCGATGTTGATTTGTTTTCACCGGCACTTGATATCCAACTAGCATCGGTATATCCTTCAAGTATGGCTGGAAATTTAGAATATTGGAGTCCAAGGTTTTTGGTTCTCTTTAAATAACCAAGTACCCTTCCAATTGCCTTCCAATGTTCAACACTTGGATTACTTGTAAACCTACTAAGTTTACTTACAGCAAATGCAATATCCGGTCTTGTACATTGTTCGGCATACATTAGACTACCAATTGCACTTGCATATTCAAATTGTCCAATATCTCTTCCAACATTCTTCACAAGTTTGATACTTGAATCAAACGGAGTATTTGCCTCTTTAATGTTCAAATGTTTGAACTTCTCAATTACATTCTCAATATAATGTGATCGAGTTAAAACAAATCCCAAATTATTTTTGATCACTTTTATACCCAAAATGGTATCTACTTGATCAAGATCCTTCATTTTGAATGTTGAAGATAGAAACCTCTTTGTTTCCATAATACCATCAATGTGATTACTTATAATCAACATGTTGTCCACATATAAACATACAAACACAATATAGTTATCACGTTTTTTAGCATATAGACATTTATCTACTGTATTATGCAAAAAACCAAAAGACATGATAGCATTATCGAAGTTCTCATGCCATTTTTTACGAGCTTGTTTTAAATTATATAAGGATTTTACAAGTTTAAAAACTTTATTTTCATTACCCGGAAGAATGAAACCTTCTGGTTGTTCCACGTAAACTTCTTCATCTAATTCTCCATTTAAAAATGCATTTTTAACATCCATTTGATGTACACATAAATCATATATAGAAGATAATGCAAAGAGAATTCTTATAGTAGTAATTCTAGCTATGGGTGCATAGGTATCAAAATAATCAATTCCCTCCCTTTGTCGAAAACCTTTAGCAACTAACCTTAATTTGTAAGTTTGGATTGAACCATCGGTATTGTATTTCCTACGAAATACCCATTTACAACCAATAGCTTTTGATCCATTCGGTAAGTCAACAATCTTCCAAGTATTGTTGAACATTATAGAATTCATTTCATCATTTATAGCATCCTTCCAAAACACGCTATCTCTAGAAGTCATTGTTTCTTTATAGGTTTTAGGATCACTACCAATTTGAAGAACATAAAGAATAGTTCTTACTATATCTTCTCTACTTGCTTCAACCAAGTATAGAGAAATCCGTTGAGAATCAATCTCGTCATGTCCTAATACATTCTCTTTACGAGTTCTCTTGGTTCTTCTAGGTTCACTAGACTTATTTACATCTTGATGAGATGTTTCTAGTGATTTTTTAGAAGCTAGAATTTCCCTTTGAGTTTCCAATGGATTTTGAGCAATTTTATCCACACTTAACAAGTTCTCAAAGAAACTCACATCTCGTGATTCTATAATAACATTGGATGTTAGATCTAGTAGCCTATATACTTTACTATTTATTGCATATCCAACAAAGGCACTCTTGATCCCTCTTGGTCCTAATTTAATTCTTCTAGGATCGTCGTTTTTATAATAAGCAAAACACCTCCACATTTTAAAATATCCAATGTTTGGTTTTTTTTCTTTCCATAATTCATAAGGAGAAACTTTAAGTTTCTTTGAAGGAATTCTATTACCTATATGACATGCAGCAAGTAATGTCTCTCCCCATAAATTATTAGGCAATTTAGATCTTATTAACATAGCATTTACCATCTCAACTAAGGTTCTATTTTTCCTTTCTGCTAAACCATTTTGTTCCGGTGTTCTATATGCACTACATTGATGCATTATGTCATGTTCTTCACAAAAGATGCCAAATTCTTTAGAAAAGTACTCACGTCCTCTATCACTTCTAAGAATTTTAATCATTTTATTCTTTTGATTTTCTACTTCATTTTTATATGTTTTAAACATATGAAAAGTCTCATCTTTATGTTTCATTAAATAAACATAACAAAATCTAGAGTAATCATCAATGAAAGTTATGAAGTATTTATTTCCTCCTCTTGTTAACATGTCATTAAGTTCATATATATCAGTATGAACTAAATCAAGTAATTTAGTTGATCTCTTTACACTTTGAAAATATTTTTTAATCATTTTTTATTCAATACAAATTTCACATTTATCATTTTTAGTTAATTCACATGATATCATTCCACATTTAACCATTCTATGTAAAGTAAAATATCCTATATGCCCTAGTCTATCATGCCATAGAATTAAAGTACGAACAAAGTAAGAAGAATCCATTGTATTAATATTGTCAACAGTACATAGCTTGACCATTCCATCAGTAGAATAACCCTTTCCAACAAAGTAACCATTGCGGGATAGTACAAGTTTTCCCGACTCATTAACACTTTTAATACCCGATTTTCCCAACAAATCCTCACTTACAAGGTTCCTATTCATATCCGGTACATGTAAAACATTAGTAAGAGTTATAACTTTTCCAGATGTGAATTTTAATTCCACATTCCCTTTGCCTATAACCTTTGAGCAATGCTCATTTTCCATTTGAATTTGTTGACCATCATCAATGTCTTGTAAAGAGACTTGTCATAGCAAACATGAATGGTGGCGCATGTGTCATACCACCATCTCGGAATTTTTTCTTTGACAACATTTACTTCACTTTTAGTGGCAACTATTTCATCTTTGTCAATGGAATTCACCTTGCCTCCAATTTTGCTTTGTTTTCTATATCGGCAATTTTTCGCAAAGTGGCCAATTTTTCCACATACAAAGCATTCTCCCTTGGGCTTCTTTTTGAATTTGTTGTTGTCTTTAGTAAACTTCCTTTTGTTTACTTTGATGACTTTGTTGTTCTCCACAGTGTTGGCCTTAGAGGTGCCAACATGAGAATTTTCATTCTCATCTCTTACCCTTGACTCTTCCTCAATTCGGAGATATTTTTGAACTTGCTCCAATGAAAAATTTTCAGAGCTATGAAGAATTTTCTTCCTATATCCTTTTCAAGTAGAAGGTAATTTAGCAATAATTGCTCCTACTTGGAATGATTTCGGAAGTTCTATCTTTACCGCTTTCAATTTATTGACAATGACTTACAATTCATGTACTTGGGGGCAATAGGAGAATGTTATCTAAAAATTGAAAATCAAAGTACTTCAAAATTAAGAACTTTTTAGTACCTTCCTCATCATCCTTGTACTTATTCTCAGGTGCATTCCAGATTTCTTTTGCAGAAGTTGTGTTGGTGTATAAGTCATAAAGATGATCCGACAATGCATTCAATATGTGGCCACGACATATGAGTTCATCTTCTTCACACTTCTTCCTGTCCACCCTTGATTTTTTGGTGTCTTTATCGGATGGTTCGGGTAGATCTTCCAATTTTGGATCAAGTATGTAGAAGATTTTGAGTGCCGTTAACACGAATTTGATCTTGTCTTGCCACATTGTAAAGTTTGATCCATCAAACCGGTCTAGCCTCACCAAGTCTTGATTCATAAGTTTGATTGTTGTCATGGTTGTATCTCCTTCGGTTGCCATTACACAAGATAAAACTTTTAGATTGTTGTAGAATTTTCGTCGAAGTAGACAACAATGCCTCCAAATGGATGCAAAAACGAAATGATATAGAAAACCACAAAGCAATGAAAAAGACTTGAAATGCAAAGAATGTTATCCTAAAAGCTTTATTTACATCTTCTCGATAATGAGAATGCTAAAGGACCAACACACAAATAGCTTTAGCGGATTTCAAGTCAAGAACCGGGTTGCAAACAACACTTTTGAAACCCAGAAATAAAGAACAAATGAGAGATATAATATAATTCTAAATAAATTTTGAGAATTTTGGGGAGAAGATATCAAAGTATAATAGAGAATTTGATGTGTTTTAAACCATGAATTCTATCTCTATTTATAGAATTCCTTCATACACTTTCGTATGGGTGCCAACTTTTCTCAAAAAATAGAAGTTTGAGATTGAAAAAGTGTTAGACGAGTTCTGGAAAAAAAACTGTCTAACGGTCACATTTTTGAACATGCGGTCATCAGATATCTCTGACGAAGCCATGCGGCCGCAAGCCCGCATGGGCCTTTTTTCGCCAGTTCTGTTTTCTTTTTTTTTTTAACCACATTTCATCAATTCTCATTTAAAATATTTGAACAACACATTTTATATAACAAAAATCTTGTCCATTGTATTGCCTAATCCTAGCTAATACGATATGCTAAACATTCCTAATAGTTTATCATGCAATCTGTTATCAATTATATTGAAAGCAACAAAAACATACCGGGCAAGAGTTTCCATATGGTTCATTTCAGATCAGATGGTTAAAGAATTACCAAGGATATGAGGTGGATCACTTAATCCACTTGACACATGATTATTGGCTTTGAGGGTTTGGCAAGGATTGTACTAGTTTGATATAATTGTGGATCATTGGATTTAATCTTGTGGTCACTTTCTATCACTAGTCTAGTCACTTGTCATTAGTTTGAATTTTGTGCACTTTTGTTTTCGGCTCTATATATGTGCACTTTTGTTTTCATTGGGACTTGGAAAAATTGGAAAAAAAAAAATAGATAGAAAAGGTAGAGAGGAGTTAAGTGGAAAAGGTTCATATCTCCGGTCAAATTCTTGGTTGCTTCTGACGATTCTCTCGGTATATCCATTGTCATTCTCGTGGACGACGGTGCATGATCCGGTGTGGCACAAATCTGAGCTCAACATCATATGACATTCCATTGGCAGTGTTGAAGAAGCTTTGTGTCGATTGGTTCGATTTTTTACACTTTTGAGTTTATGTATTCCGCATTGTAGTTTTAATAATCTATTGTACACTACTTTAAAACTCTAAAAAGGATTTGAAGGAATGATAACTCACTTTCCACGCTTAGACTGCTCTACAAATGTTGCCTCTTCATCCTCTTCAGTACATTCACAATTTTTAAGAATAACTCTATATCAGTTATGTTAGAAACAAAATAACTTCGCTGACTTACTGTGCGACCGCTGCTAACCAAAGCCTTGACAAAAACTTCATCTGAGATCACATCTAGTTTCTTTTGCTCTTCACCCTTTAAAACAAAAATGACAAATGAATTGAATTTAAATTTAACCAAATCTGTGTTAAATACTAGAAAATCAACACATTATTCTTAACATGAGCCCACAATACAGTTTCCAAGAACATGCCTGAACATTAGTCTGCCCAGCAAGAAGTACACAATTTAGAGAATAAACCATTATAAAGGAAATAGCACATTAAAAACCTTTTTGGCCAAACCAAGGATTAGACCTCATTCTCTTCTAGTCAGGCAAAAGAAGGGGAAGGAGGGAAGGAGCGGGAAAACGTTTCATAGAATTGAAATTCTCCATCCTTATAATACGAAAGAGCAAACTCTGTGAAAGACTGAGAGTAGGACTTGGAGTTGACCCCTTAAAAAGTCAAATAGTTGCTCCCCTTTTAACCAACCCTGAGTTGATCTAGTGGTTAATGGTATGTTTGGTACACAATATCATATGTTTAACGGACAAGATGATAATTTTTATTTTTTCTTCAAGCTTCCAGTGTGGTCTAATCCAATATACAAAACACATCAAAATGGTTAATCATCATTTTGGAGGTCTTGAGATCAATTCTCCTCCCCTCTGTTCTCCAACCTCTTCAAGTTTGCCAGCTTTTCAAAAAATAAAAATAAAAACATTTACACACTTTTAGTGACTGGCTAAAGTATCAAAATTTTCATCGTTTAAACCACTTATGGTGAAAGAATATTTTCATCCTATAAGGTAGAAGCCCTATACAATCATGGGTGATTTTGATTTTTTCCATTTGATACGTTAGCTTGAATGCCCTTATACAGATATGTTAATGAATAATAAAGTATACGAAAATTTTCCAAGAAATGTCAAAAACTTTGAACAGACTTTCTGCATTCATCTATGTCTCAATACACTTCCATTTTCTCCTCGAAACTAGAAGACTTTTATATATTATATATATACTCTTGCATAGATGTGTGAGCAAACGAATTCAAGTACACTACCTTTCATAAAATCAAGGTCCTCTGCAATTTGAGGCAAAACTTTAATGCAAGAGAGGGAAAAACGCTAACAAAACTGCAAATTCCAATGGATTGCTTGTTTTTAGATTTGATTCTTATTGTGGCTCATTATTTGTTATTTGAATTGTTTTGTCATATAATTATCACTATAAATGAGAACCATAATTCGAACAAGCAATTAATGGATTGATCAAGCTGTCAAATTCTAAAGAAAAACCATTGTTGATGGACCAAGACCATGCATATTGATAGGTATAACTACTATTTATTTACTCAGATTAATTGAAAAAAAAAAAAAAAAATTTAATATACTCAACAATATAATACCCAAAAAGGCCCATATACGGCGAAGATTTTTTTTTCATTGTCGGAAAAAGAAGTCCGACTCCTATTAACATAGGAACTGAAGTGAAACAAAATGTATAATCTATTTTTCGGAATTCGTTATGACATCCAACGGTAATTCATGTTTGTAGCTCACAATTGTTTCACGCTGTAGATCACGCAACAAATATAGGACATTCATAAAGTTAGATAGGTCTAGTCCAGGCGACAAATCAATAGGAAATGCTATTTGCTTTGCAAGAATAAGATTAAAATTCTGCTTCGACTAAGAACTAAGCAAGCTAGAACAAACGAGAAGAGTAAAATAAATATTACTTGTAGCACAAAGTTGATGTCTCGTCAAGGATTTATGCTCGACTCTCATCTCGTCTCACCAATGAATGGCAGGCAGCAAAGCACTTACACGTGCTAACTGCTAAAGTATAAATTGGCTATCAACCACACATGAAATAGCTAGCATTACACAATGGCTTCTTCAAGCTTTCCAAGTAAACATGTCCATGCTCATTGCCTAATGCCAAAACTTTCAACTATAATACACACACGACCATCTCCATCTCTTGAACCTAACCACGTTGAAATTATTTTAGTAATGTCACAAGAATATTAATTGAACATATCTCTAAGCCCTTGTTTGGTTTAGCTAAAAAGGATGATACAATTATCTGTCAAAATCAACAATTAATTTTAACCATAAATTTTACGAAATTCACAACTTTTATCAACTTTTCAACCGTATATTTTATCAAATTTTTCAAAATCTACTGAAAATCTGATTTTTAACTAAACCAAACAGGTAAGTATATGCATAGACCTATTATTTGCACAATCATCCTACATCCATCTCACAACAATCAGAATACAGTAGTATATAAAGCAGATGCCACAAATTATTTCCTTTCAAATACAATACTTTCATAGCAATATAGAATACCAATGCTCAGCCAAATATTACATAGCTACCAAAAAGGGGGAAAAAAAAGAAAAAAAAGAAAGAAAGTAAAAGCTATCACAAATCTAATGCAACCATCGGTATGAAAACCCTTTCCAAATCACTCTTATGCGTTATAGTTACTAAACTGCAACCCAAACCACATCACCAGCAAATTTTCATCCGTACAAGAAATATAAAAAGAAATGCCCCTTCCCTGAAATAAAATTTCAAAATATTAGTTCTTCACAAAACAAACCAAGAAACACAATATAACGATGAAACAAACTCTTTGCACTATATCAAGCAGCCACTACAACTTATTATGATCAACAGAACTCATGTCTTGCACGGTTTTGGACAAAGGAAACAAAAACTACAATTTAGATATCACCTCATTGTCCCTCCCCCAACCAAATCAGTGGAGTGACGAATAGACACATTTAACTGTTGATTACTGGAAATAAAAGGCACTAACCACATGAAATAAGTTCTTTTAAAAGCATTTCCTATGAACGATTGCAGGACCAGATTCATCGTACTCGCTCTTTGAGATCCACATCTGCACCACCAAACACATCTTATAAATACATACACGTATATATTTATACCTACGTATACGCAAATTGAACAAGACTTAACAAATGTTCCTTGTGTGTACATCTTTCGAAATTTATGGGCAGATTAAGAGAGGGGAAGGAGAGCCCTGAGAAAAGAATAAAAGTCACCTGTTGGAAGGTACTGAGGGATGCCAAGATTGATCCCCCAATCCAGACACTGTACTTTCGCTCAGGTGGTGCCACCACCTTAATCTTCATGCTGCTGGGAGCAAGAGCTGTAATTTCCTTGCTCATGCGATCTGCAATACCAGGGAACATAGTTGAACCACCACTGAGCACAATATTTCCGTATAGATCCTTCCTGATATCCACATCACATTTCATGATGGAGTTATATGTCGTTTCATGAATTCCTGCAGATTCCATTCCTATTAATGATGGCTGGAATAAGACTTCTGGACAACGGAACCTCTCAGCCGCGATGGTAATGACTTGTCCATCAGGTAGCTCATAGCTCTTTTCAACAGCAGAGCTGTTTTTTGCAGTCTCCAATTCCTGGTCAAAATCAAGTGCAACATATGCAAGCTTCTCCTTAACGTCACGAACAATTTCCCTCTCGGCACTTGTAGTGAACATGTAACCTCTTTCCGTCAAAATCTTCATGAGATAATCAGTGAGATCACGACCAGCGAGGTCCAACCGCAAAATGGCATGGGGAAGTGCATATCCCTCATAAATCGGAACAGTGTGGCTCACCCCATCACCAGAATCAAGAACAATACCTGTTCACAAGACAGTACTTATTTTAGATCGTGGAAAACCAGATGAGACACAGATTTTTAGATGCTTACTCATCCATGTGACACATACCAGTTGTACGACCGCTAGCATACAGGGAAAGTACAGCCTGGATGGCTACATACATGGCTGGCACGTTGAAGGTCTCAAACATAATTTGAGTCATTTTTTCTCTGTTTGCCTTGGGATTCAGGGGTGCCTCTGTGAGAAGGACTGGGTGCTCTTCTGGAGCGACACGAAGCTCATTGTAGAATGTGTGGTGCCAAATTTTCTCCATGTCATCCCAGTTGCTGACTATTCCATGCTCAATGGGGTACTTCAAGGTCAGAATACCTCTTTTAGATTGGGCTTCATCCCCAACATAAGCATCTTTTTGCCCCATCCCAACCATGACTCCTGTATGTCGGGGACGACCAACTATACTAGGAAAAACAGCCCTAGGAGCATCATCACCAGCAAAACCAGCCTGCAGAACACAAAAAAATATATGGAAGAAATAATCGACAAGCATCAATCGTTTCACCCTACCCTACCCAGTAGAAACAAGATGTCATAACTGACAAAGAATGACTAACCTTAACCATTCCAGTTCCATTATCAACAACAAGGGGTTGAATCTCTTCTCCCTCAGCCATCCTATATTAGTCTGCGTAAATGGAAGAGTAGAAAAAAATGTCAGAAGTGCAACGATTAAAAAATATGAACTTTATACAGCATTAAGAGAAACATAACAATACTTGAAAAGATGAATATTCTAGATAACCCTTCATTATCCGGACTCCTTATTAGTTTTTAATTTCATGATTTCCAAGAATGTGCACAAAATGATATGGACTCCAGACCCAGGAAAAAGAAGACAAAAAGAATAAGAGGGGGATAAAGAAAAGGCAGTATGACCACAATTATTATTTCAGTAGTTTGCTCAAAATTAAGCTAATAAATAAGAATGATGGCATAAGTATAAGTAACACTGCCATTTGCCCATACATACAACCCCATAAACCAGATGGTCAATCATTTTCATTTTCTATCAGCACCATGAAACGAACTAATATATACTGTATAAAACAACTAAAATTTAAAGGAACAGAACGGAAATTCGCGTTGCCTCAGAACTCTTTGTCGTTCTTGAAGATGACCAGAAGAAAATAGAGGAGAATTTAAAATTAGACTAGTTTATTTTCCAACTGAAGGACATTTTAGATGCATATTTCATACGTGCATGTCAAATGTGATAGTAAAGAACTTTATAGAATAACTAATATGTTTCATACTTGAATCAACATCGCATTACTATCATTACTGAGTTAAGGTATTTGATATGAAATAGCATATGATCTTCTCTCTTCAATTCATAATCTCTAACCATTCATAACCACATATAAAAGTAAGGTTCCCATAAATTGTTTCTTTCATGTTTCCCAAGTTCCAAATGGAAGCACCCTTACTCTGAATCAGAAAAAGAAAGGTCATTCTCATCACATCCTCTATTTTAAAGTGTGTTTGGGCATGCAGGTTATGAAGATAGTCTTCACCAATTATTCTATTTTTAAATAATGAATTAACATCTACCACGTAAAAAAAATAACAAAGATACAAAAGCATAAAAGCAGACACGTTATATCTAGTGACTATGCTGCTGTGATAGAACAGAGTTGGAACCACAGAAATAAAATTAGACATGATACACAAACTTGAATTGATCTTCACTAATTCATTCAAAAGACCCATATATGCCACTAGTTCTCATTTCCTGACCAAGATAAATAAGTAAATAAGTTCAGTATCACCTAACTTTCTTTCTTTTTTTTTAATCAAAATTTACCCAATTTTGCTCAATTTATAACTTAAAAAGTTTACCAATTAGCAAAATTAACTTTTAATTAAAAATTAAAGTATTAAATTAATTTATTGTTAAAAGTTAGAAATAAGTAAGATTATTGCTAATTCTTCTCTTTCAGGGCTAAGCCTGAAAATAAGTTAAAAGTTACTTCTTTTTATTCCAAACATATTAGGATAACTTACCTTTTTTTTTTTTTTAAGTACAAAAGCTTCTTTTAAAGTAACTCAAAATAATTAACTACTTAGTTCTAACTTTTCATCGACCATAAGTAAATTTACCTAAACTTCTTAAGGTTAGCAAACATGCACTAAATCGCACAAAACCCAGTATTTATACCAGCCTTAGAAAACAGATCATGCAGATTAAAGCGTTTTAAAGCCGTCACGCAAAATTTATACAATCCGAAAGTTCCTTTCAAGATTAAAATCAGTAAACCAACATAATCATCAAAACACAAATACATCATACTGCGCGATGATCAAAATAAGCAAAAACCATATCAAAAACTCAATTAAAAAACGAATTCAGATAACAATAACAATCAAATCATGGAATTGCAATTTTTAGCTCACCTTCGATTGAAGTAAATGAATTATTGCTGCTTCTCTTTTTGTAAAGTTAGAGAGAGCTAGAAAACAGTAGGGAGAATATTTGAGAGAGAGACACAGAGAGCGGCATGCGGAAACCAACCTATATTCTCTGAGGCAAAATGAGGGTAAAATGAAATGCAAATGAAAATCAAATTGCGATTAAAGAAATTAATGGGGACCACGTGGACGTGGCAATGAATTCAGCAATAGACTGGCAATTATTCCAACCTTCTTTTCCTTTTTTAAAAAAATAAAAAATTCCACGCTTTTATGATTAGGTCTAGACGCACTTTCAATGCCCTCTATGTAAATACATTTTGACATAATAAATTGATGAAAAATATATAATTAAAAAATAAAAATAAAAAGTTTTGAATTTTTTATAATATTATTTTATTGAAAAATATGTTGTTAAAAAGAAAAGAGAAAAAATATATTTTAAAAATAATGAAAATCAAATAAGGACACAAATTTTCATACGTTACCGAAAAGATATTATATGTGCACAAATTTTCATAAATAGGTAAATTGAGAATAGTCACGTGATCAATGAACAATACTACACGAATCGCAAGAGTAATCGTATGTGAGTGTAGGAAAAAATATTATTTTATTCATATGAGACCCGCACAATCACATGCGATCACCCATGTGATCATTCATGCGGGTATAGTAGTATTTTTTCGTGACCAATACTTGCTCCTATCATGTTTAAAATACCTCTTTTGAAAAATTTAGGGCATGTTTGATTTCTGTTTTAGTTTTTAATTTTTAGTTTGGAGTTCATTTTCATTTTTTTTGTATTTTGAGAGTCTATTTTAATATTACTAAAAATGTGTTTCATTTGTTATTTTAAAAAAAAAAAATTCAAAATGTAAAATTAAAAAAAAAAAAGTTTAGATTGAAATTTTGACAAATTATTTTATGAAATTTTATTCCATTAAGTTTGATTACTAAGTAAAAATATAACAATTTTATATTAATATATTATCAATTAATATTTATATATTTTAAAGTTAGTAAATCTTACAATATTTTTCTCATTGCAAAAGTAAAATAGAAGATTTTTTCTTTCACAATTTTTATTTTTCTTAGAATTTTTATTTTTTGGATTTTAGATTTTTTTTTTCACAAAATTTATCAATTTTATTTTTTTAAAATTTTATTTATTAGAATTTTATATTTTTAAAATTTTATTTAATACTTGTTTTCCATGTTTTTAAACGTCTGTAGATTTTTCATTTAAAACACTCAACTTCTAAATTTTGAGTTTTATGTTATAAGTTTAATTTTATTTTTGAAAAATTGAAAACTAAAAACAGTTCAAAAATATAACACTAAACACACCCTTAAATTTTTAAATAACGGTTTATAACATTTTTCTTTTATTTAATATAAGATTAAATTAAAATAGAAAAGTCTCAGTCCATCTTAATTCTCAACTATGAAAATGAGTTTGAATTTTTTTATAAATAAAGCATCATCACAATTTTTTCAATTATGTACATGGGTTGAGATTACCCTGCCATCACCGATTCACCATCACAATAATATATAACGGAGAGGGTTGAAATTTCCCTACCAACTTTCAATAAAAAGTATAAAAGACGAAAGCAGTAAATAATTACAATCAATTGTTTATTAAATTGATGTAAATATAAAAAAATTAAAATACATGCCATGTTATAGATGTAATATTAATTAACGGGATCGTCCCTCCAATTCATAAATTTAACACATTTATTTGATAAATAATCTTGACCTTTAATTTAAATCAATTCAACGCTCAATATGTATTTCACTAAGATCGTATGAGGGTTTGTTATAACCACTTAAGATTCGTAAGATATTGAACGTTAGATTGACTTCAATTAAATGTCACAATTATTTATTAAATAAGTGTGTCAAATTTGTGAGTAGGAGGAACGATTCTAATTAAACTAATAAGAGATTGACAAATTTATAATTGATACGTATTTTAAAGGAATAACACGATCTCAGTTGAATATATTAATAGATGGAACAAAGAGTAAACGAATACTCACATGTCATGTGAATTTATAAATTTAGTTACATTAATATTTTTTAATGTAGAAATTAATTGAATTGAGTTCATATAGCCCACTTCAAGTTCATTAATTTAAAAAAAAAAAAAAAAACAAAACTACAATATCATAGTAAAAAATTATTGTTCACCTCAGTTGGCAAAACCAAATTTATTTTCAGATACGCTTTGGAACAAAGCATGTGGTCTAATAGCAGGAGAACTCAAAGAAACACAGGCAAAAAAAAATGAATAAGAAAAGTCGTAAGTGTTCGAGAGAGTAAAAGTTGCGACCAGCAAGCTAGGCACCATTGTTTTCACTTTAACTCTGTAAAGAGCTTCGGGGCAACCTAACATCAAGAAAATTCCAACAATAAGCATATAGCCATAGCCAATTGAATTCCACAACTACAACATATTTTCTATGCAATAGTGTACCAGATTAGATAGGATTAAAATGTCAAAATAAGTTAAAATTTTGTTTGTTGTATTGTTTATTTATGTTCTGATACTGTACACCAAATTCGCACAAAACGTATTCGATCTTGCATAACTTACACATTTATCAACACACGACCAATAGTTGAAATACTGTCCCGTGCAGTGCTTTTGCCCCGCGTCATCACCTTCAATTCTCTTAATACATTGCTACATGCACCATTGAAAAAATCAACATTTGTAAACATGCTTATACAAGAAAAAGAACCGAATTTCAAATTATTAGAATCCCATCACATATTTCCAGTTTAATTTGGATTCAAAGCTCACGAATTACATATCGAATCTCTCTCTATTCTTGCACATAAATGAACATTTTCTTTTGAGTTGGAGACCACTGTTCAAAATTTTGGTGTCTCAATTATTGCATGAACTATCTACAAGGTGGACCATTTGAAGCTTAAAAGCTTACTAGTACAATTTGATTGTCAATAGCAATGATAATGACACTACAAATCACATGATCAGGCCATCCTCAATATAATTTGAATAAAAATGAAGAAAAAAAGGAACTAGTTCACAAGTCTCCATGAATTGATAGTCAAAAATCGATTTTGCCAAAAGGCAAGAGTTCCTTTGCTTCGCAAATTCCCTCTCAAACAAGGCAATGATACCTCCAAGGGTAAGGACCGTAAGCTTGGATCGAGGTGGCACTTTAGTTATTATTTACGAGTTTCTAGTTCTTGTCTTTGCTCTGGATCTATCTTTTACTTTGCAGTTTATATACATGGATGACAACACGTTCACCTACTAGAATAATTATGTGTCATAATTTTGGACAATGGACCTCAAATTTTGACAGAAAGCACATGATTTATGCTCTTTTGGAAAAGGCTGCTTATGTCTACTCCCACTTCACCTTTCAAAGAGCAAGTGATATGGGGAATCGTTGGATGTGATCTCTTGTATCATTATCCTACACCGCAGATTATCAAGATTGACAACTTCACCTCCTAGGACAAAACTCGAGTCGATATCTAAACCCAGACACAAGTTTACAAACTAGTTCCTCGGCCTTTGCATTGCATGGAATTAGACTATGAAGGATTGAACATTCAACTGCCGACGTGACAACTCCACGTACTACCATCAGGTGCGGATGTGACAAATGGCAAGAATTAGACTATGAATGGTTCGTTTGATTACAAAGGAAATTTGAGTAGAAAGAAAACGAATTGTAAGGAATTGAATTGTCTAGAATTTGTTTTATTGGGAATTGTAATTAATTGTGTTTAATTGGTATAATTTTTCACCTGAAAAATGTTTAAAGTTTGGTGTCCGTTTGACTTTATTTTTCATGAAAATTGTCCATTAAAATATTTTTTTTTTATTTAATTTTTTTTTTTTTTTATACAATTGGCTCTAAAATTTATTCCAATTGGGAAAAAAAAAAAAAAATTGTTTTCCCCCAAAAGTGGGAAAGTGTGAACGTGTGAGCAAAACCAAGAAAATGAATTCCATGGCAAAAAAGTTGTATCAAACAACAAAAAAGTGGAAGTTGGAAAATATTTTCCTAGTTCTAGGAAAAAATTTAAAGCATCAAACAGGGCCTAATTCTACGTCCACCAAGAGCAATAAAATTGTAGAAACAAAAATAGACACAAAAACACGCAAAATTTATAAAAGTTCGTTTCAACGTAAGATTGCTTCCTCTTCCGTCATCCCAATAATTCACTATAGAGAAAAGAGAAAAATAAAAAAAAATTCACAAGAGAAATTCGTAAACTCAATCTTCTCAAACCCCTTTCTCTCTTTTTTATAGTAATACAGAACTCTAATGAATACTCCCTTTTTATAAGATAAATTATAGTAAAATCGAATTAACAAATATGAAATTCCTAAATCGTCTTTATTGATCTGGCTCTACATGAAAACAATAATTTGATTGCACAACTTAACAACACATCCACCAACTATATAATACGTACTATCACTTTACTTTCCTATACAAACTCCTAATAATCTCAAAGTGAAAAACTACTTAGGAAGCATTTCATATTCTCACCACATTTCTATATTATTCTAACTCAGTCGGAGTGGGATAGGATTGTCCCACCTATTATTAATGTCGACACACAATCACTTATAAACTAATTATCACCATAATTTCTTTGAAGAAACAACAATAACTTCAAAGACTGATTTACTGCCAAAAAATAAAATCATAATAATAATAATTCATAAACATACAAATTATTCAATACTCGTTACCTGATAATCAACATAGGCTTTAGTGCATTTGGACTTGCAAGAATCTTCAAGGGTTTTCTTTTGATCCACAATTTCATCTTCCCTGGATTTCATAAAATACACGCATAGTAACCAATCTAAATATAATATAGAAACTGAAAAACTGAATTAAATTATTAAATTAAATGGGAGAATTTTTGTAATAAGTTCTTACATTGATACAAGGGTACTGGTTTTAGATAATTTGGTAACAATTACGCGTAAATCTATACCTATCAAGAAAGGGAATTAGAAAATTTTCAATTTCCCTGTTCGATTCTTCTTTTTTTTTTTTTTTTAAATATTATTATTATTAATTTTGGTTTTACAGTTAGATGGGAGCAAAGGAATCGGATCAAACTGTTGTGGAATATCAAACATTTAGGATTAGAGAAACCAATTATCTGAAATATCAAATTCACAAATAAGTACTACATTGCAATCTCGTAATACTAAATTGATGCAATTGTGCTCCAATTGTTACAGATTCTTCAAATTCATTTTCAATTATAGACTTTAGTAATAAAATATTTTTACACTATGATCCATAAATTTTCCTCACTTCTTAACCATATTCTCCAAAAAAAAAAAAAAAATCAATTTTCAAAATATTTATTCTTAAAAAAATCTACATCAACCATTCTTGAGGATGTGAGTTTTTTTTTTTTTTTTTTTTGGCATTAAAAATCTTACATTTACTCAATTTCAATTTTCTTTTACGTGAGGAGTTTATTTTCCTGCTAGACCTTGTATTTGTTAATATTTTGGAATTTCAAAGTTGCTCCTACAAAACCAAGATCGAAAAAATTGAAATAATCAATCATTTGCAACCATTGACGATGGATTCCTCAAAAAGTTCAGGATTGATAATTTTTTAGAAATCGAATGGATATGGGATACATTGTGTGTTTAATTTTCCTTGATATTGTCAAAAATTTGATATTATCGGAATACCTTTTGTGAATGGTATTACGTATATGATATTTTGTTATGGACTTATGGTGTGGCATGTATGCTATGACAGTTACGTCATATATTATGCGGGGTAATTTATGTTTTTTGTTATGTTTGGTTTTGACGTGCCTAACTTCACTGGTAATCAGTAATGAATATTATTAGTGATAGAAGTATAATATGTTGCGTTGTTTAACTTGTGTATCACGAGTGGAAGATATATATGTGTTTGCAACATGCAATAGTGACTATTGGGACGTTTCTCCTGTAGGGATGTACATACGTTATGCTCCTGGACATTATATGTGGGGAGTTAATTAAGGATCGACCAAATGAAACATGGTGTCTATAATTCTATGAACTATGAGGTTTGTCAACATATGGTACCAATTAAGATTAAGAACGACGTTAATGTGATATTCTTTTTGGCACTAAAGAGAAAACAAGACAATCTAGCATCATACTCACTTGGAGTTGATGTTACCCTGATATCATGAGAATTTGGATTTATAAATGCAGGCGGAGGAAATTGTGTAGCTCCAATTCAAAAGTTGATCTACATTTATGAATTTAGTCAGGAATGCGAATTGTCAATGCCAGTTGAGAGTTTTGCACCTAGCTTAAGCAATATCAAGATTGTTTTGCTTGTCTAAGACCATATCAAAACCAAATGTTTCAAATTTATACTGCCAAATTTACCTTCGAGGAAAAGGTTTCGATGTTAAATATTTATGAAATTTAAACTTTATGAACTTTACATAATTGTCAAGATCTTCATGTCAAATCACTACAAAAATTAATTAATGCGGAACATACATTGATCTATGACTTTGAATCTTGAATATTTAATCTTGAATCTTAAAGATCTAACTTACAATTCCCTCTTGATTGGTTTCTTGTTTTTAATCTTGATTATCTTGTTTTTCAATTTGATTGCTTCAATCATTCTCCTTGATTCTTGATTGTGGGTTGCAGATCTTCTTTTTCAATATATTTTATGTTTCTCTTATATTCTTGTGTTGATTGGATGACGCAAAAAAAAAAAAAAAAAAAAAAATTACATATGAATTGGGGACCATAACCTTATATATAATTTTCAAATGTATTTCGTCCATCATGAAATACAATTTTAAAGGAATATGGTCTCTAAAAATATAATCTGACACATACTTTATTTAGATGTCCAAAGCCTAATTACTTAATTATTTATTAGATCACTTTAATTTTGGGTTTAACTTTAATATAATTTTTATACACAATAAATTACATACGTCGGCTCACATGACAAATTAATATTTTCCCAACAATCTTTCACTTAGGTCACATATGTTATCTTACAAATATATATAAACTTATGAGCTGAACACTTTTGCTATAATAATCAAAAGTATCTCCGAACAATCTGCCAATCAATTATGTCAATAGAGGATCAAAACAGTTTTCATTACATGTATCATCACTAAACCTTCAATGGTCACATATATCAACACTACAAATGACACAGATCAAATGTGGATTTGTAGCATGAAAATTACATGTAATGTGATCCAAACATACATATTTGCAACTGACTCTACCTTATTCTTTAATATTTTATACTTTAATGAGATAAAAAAAAAAAAACTTAATCAATGTGAAAACAGAACTGAATACTTTATTACTGAAATAAACTTGAATGTACACAAATAAAATCATATGTCCAAAAGAGACAATATCCAAAATTACAAACTCCCACTAAACTAGAATATCATCAAAATATAAAACACCAATATAAGCAGTGTGCTCATTAAAGACATTGCATTGTAGACATTTAGCAAATGGATCTGTTATCATAGAGTTTGTTCCAATATGTTCTATAGTAACTTGACCATTCTGAACTCTGTCTTTGCCAACTAGGAATTTTATGTCTATAAACTTAGAATTTGTTGAACTCCTATTATTGTTTGAATACAAGATTGCCAACTTATTGTCAGAATAAAGCTTAAGTGGTTTTTCAATTTCATCCAAAATTCGCAGCTTTGTGACAAAATTTTGCAACCATATTCCTTGATTGGATGCCTTATAACATGTTACAAACTCCATTGTCATGGTTGAAGAAGCTATGAGTGTCTGCTTAGAACTCTTCCAAAATATAGCTCCTCCAGCCAGCAGGAAGACAAAGCTCGATATAGATCTTCCACTATCTTGGCATCCAGTAAAATCAAAATCAAAATAACCAATGATCTCCAATTGGTCTGATATCATGTATGTGAGCATATAATCTTTTGTTATCTGTAAATACCGCATAACCCACTTGGCTGCTATCTAATGATCTATCCCGGGGTTACTCAAATATCTACCTAACTTTCCAACAATGAATGCTATATTTGGACATGTGCATACCTGAGTATACATCAAACTCCCAATTGCTGAAGCATAATAAATTTTCTTCATTTCCTTTTCTTCAAGGTCATTCTTAAGGCATCGATTGAGACTAAACTTGTCTCATTTAGTAATGGCGGTATTTCCTAGTTTGCAATCCTGCATCCCATTTTTCTTAAATAGCTTATCGATATAACTCTTTTGTGATAATCGTAGAACACCTCGAGAGCGATCTCGATGTATCTGTATCCCCAATACAAAAAAAGGTGTCACCAAGATCTTTCATTTCAAAATTCTTTGATAGAAACTTTTAATTTCGTGCAATAAGCCTATATGGCAAGCAAACAGTAAGTCATCTACATAAAATAGCAGAAAATATACTTACTCCTACTGAATTGTGATATATACAATCACCAAGTGCATTATCTAAAAACTAAACGAGATAATTATTTGATGAAATTTATGATACCATTGACGGGAACCTTGGTTAAACCCATAGATGAATTTCTTTAATTTGCAAAACATTTTTTTAGGTCTCTTGACACAAAGTTTTGTTGTTGTACTATATAAACTATCTCTTCAATGTCTCCATTGAGAAACGTTATCTTTACATCAATCTAATATAACTCAAGATCAAAATGTGCCACAAGTAACATAATAATTTTAAAAGAGTTTTTTGTTGACATTGGAGTGAAAATCTCTTTGTAATAAATGTCTTCCAATTGAATAAAGTCATTTGCAACAAGATGAGCCTTATATCTTTCCATATTACCCTTTGAATCCCTCTTGATTTTAAATATTCATTTGCAAGCAATAGATTTCGTACCTTCAGGCAATGAGATAAGTTTCCAAACGTCATTCTCTTTCATGGACTTTATTTCTTCATTATGGCATCAATCCACTTTTGAAAATTATCACTTTGCATTACATGAAGAAAGTTAATTGGATCTTCTTCCATCAATTTAATGCATCCTCATGTTTTTGGAGAAATATTATAAAGTCATCTTAAATTGCATTTTTCATTTCTTTAGTGGATCTCCTTAATGACATTTGTTCTTGAGGTTGTTGAATTTGTTTTTCTGGAACAATTTCTTGATTATGTATAGAGGGTTATGGAATATTATTTTGATTTAGAATTGCTTCTTGAACAAGATATGTAGCAAAAATTTGTCCTTGTATCAATCATTGTCAGTTGCAACAGAAAAATATTTATATATTCATTCTCAAAGACAAAATCCATAGTCTTATCTTCCTCCACAAACTCTATATCCTTAAAGAACTAGGCATTTCCCATTTCAAAAATTGATTTTGTAGTGGGATCATAAAATTTGTAACCCCTTGACCTCTCAAATTATCAAATAAAATAACAACTGTCTAGTTTCTTTTCATTAGGTCTATAAGGCACTCCCTTAACTGAACAACCTCAAATGTCCAAATTCTTCAAACTATGCTTTTTGCTTGTCTAAAGTTCATAAGGGGTTTTGATAGTTGCTTTACTTAAAAATTTATTGAGAATATAAGCTGCGGTTTTTATTCTTCTCCTCAGAGAAAATATGGTTAGGCAGAATGACTAATCATACTTTTTACCATGTCATTAATTGTTCCGTTTCATCTTTCAGCAACATCATTCATGCTAGGAGAACCTGACATGGTGTAAAGTAAGACCACTTCATTTCTCTAGGAATTTAGTAAAAGGCCTTGGAAGTTGTTCTCTCGATCCATCATATCTGCCATATTATTCACCACCACGGTAAAATCTGACATGTTTTATTCTTCTGTTGTGCTGATTTTCAATTTCAGCTTTATAAACCTTGAACATGTCCAATGATGGAGATTTCTCATAAATGAGATATAGTTGGCATAGTGAGAATAAACATCTATGAACGTATTAAATGACTGTTGACCATTCTAATAAGTTGAAAAGAATAACCCATAGACTTCAGTTGAATTCATTCTAAGACGCCTGAAGTTCTATTGGCACCTAATATCCTTATGTTTGTTTGTTTCCTCTTAATACAATTTACGCAAACACTTAAGTCTAAAAAATCAAGAAGATCAAGATTTCCTTCTGATACAAGCTTTTCAATTCTTTTTCAAGAAATGTGGCCTGAACGATAGTGCCATAATGAAGCAGGATTCCTATTGATTAATTTACATTTAATGCTTCATAAATTCATATGCAAGGTTTCATTATAAGAGGCAACCGAATTAAGCAAGTATATATTATCATATCCATATAAAGAATCAGTATACACAAGATTGGAATTAAAAAAAGACTAAATTTATTATTTCCAAATGAATAAGAATAACCGAATTTTTTCAAAACAAAAATAGAATCCAAATTTCGTCTAAAAGACAGTACTACAAAATTCTTTTTCAAATAAAAAAAATCAGTCCTTAAAAATAATATAAAAAATCATATAGCCTCAATTTCAATTGATTTGTTGTTGTCTACATAGATGAATCTTTCAGTATCATTTGGCTTTCAGCTATTCAAGCAACCCTGTATAGACACACTTATATAAGTAGTGGCACGAGAATCAATCCACCAAGTATATCTAGGTACTGAAACCAAATTAACCTCAAGACAAACTAAACTGAGAAACGTACATTTCTTTACACGCCAATCATGCTATTTGGTACAATCCCTCTTCAAGAGTCCAGAAGTTCCAAAAAAATAACAGCTAGATGATTCATCATTTTCAGGCTTTTGTTATTTCTTTCCAGCCGGACAAGATGTAGCTTCCTTATTCTTTCTTTTCTTGAACTTGTCTTTAGATGTACTAGCCAAGTGAGCACTTTCTGTTATGTCTTGCTTTAACATTTCTTCTTCTTGCACACAATATGAAATGAGCTCATTAAAAGTCCAATTTTTCTTTTGACAGTTGTAACTGACCTTAAATTGATTGAATTGTGCAGGAAAAGAAATCAAAATCAAATGCACAAACAAATCATTAGACAGCTAAAGCTTTAGTGCATTTAGTTTTGAAACAATATGAGACATCTCCATAATATACTCTAGAATGTTTCATTTACATTTATACTTTAGTGAAATCAAGTTCGCAAAAAGCGTACTAATTTTGCCATATTGCTTTTCGCTAAGGGTTTTTCAATTTCATCAAGAAATTCCTTGGAAGTAGTTACCTTATCGGACAAAATGCCCTTGAATGATTAAGGAATTGCACGCTTCATGATCATAAGACTCATGCGATTCGAACGATTCCACTTATCATAGTCCCATTTTTCATCAGTGGAATTTTTATCCGTAAGTGTGGGGGGTTATTCAGTCCTTAACGTAAGGTAAGTCCATACAATCAAAAATGATTTGAACTTTCTTTTTCCAATCCTTGAAGTTGGTTTCACTAAGCACAGGAGTTGAATTGATGTTGGTAGGATATTGAAGAAGCTGAAGAGTTAACTAAGTAGAGAACAAAACGAAAGAAATATGTTCATATTAGAATCCGTATTAAACAGTTAATTAATTTAAATCATGATAAATCCCATCACAATAGACCAAGCACAATATTATTAGTTAGTTTTTAGACAGAAATACCAATTTGTAAGTGATACTCTGGGTACAATAATCAAATATTGACAATAAACCTATATTCAGACCGATTTATTGTTCACATAAATTTTTTTACAATTGTCACATATTTATTACCATGGGTGTGTATGGGGGTTCACATCAATAGTAGCTCTGAAACTCATAAAAGATTAAATCACAATCCAGAAAAAGCTAAAATCTCTGTTTGATGCTTAACTCAATAATTAGGTGAATCAAAGAACCAAAGCTATGGAAGAACTTGACCACTTAATTACAAAAATTATGAACGTTGCTATAAATTTGTTGAATGCCACAAAGATGGAATCTTTGATAAGTTCAAAATTAAGTTCAATAAAGAATGAGAAGAAAGCAAATATCGCTTTATTAATTCTCTTAATAATGCATTGTTTACAATGAAAATAATTAATCATATTATAGGGAACCCATAAAAACCTAATTAAAACGAAATTATATCAAAAAGATATAAAATAAAAAAAGATACTATAACAAGAGTTCTACCAAAAAATAGACTTCTGGGAAAAATCTAAAAAAAAACATGTTCCGAAAGTGAACTATGCTACGTCATAGTTATAACTCCCGCGACAGCATAGAACAACCAAAATTTTGCTTTTTTGTTTCAGGAATAGTACATGCTATAGCATTGTTTTATACTATGCTACAACATAGTTATCCAACTAGCTTCCAATTTTATTTTCTTGATTCCAATGCATCTGACTTGTTTGTGTCTTCATGCCCAACATGAAACTTAGTGTTTGACTTGTAAATTTCAAACTCTTGGCCATAGTAGCTACAACAAGTAAATGTGTGGTTTCATTGATCATATTTGCTCACGATCTTGTCACTAATCCCTCTTCAAATTGAGACAAATCTTTGTAAGTTTGTTGCCCTCCATGGATACTATCAGCTTCAATCTTTCTTCTTAATTCTTGATTAATTGATCTTGATTCTTGATTGTGGGTTTCGGATTTTTCTCTTCAATATGTTTTCTCTTGTATTCTTGTATTAATGTGATGACATAAATAATGAGAAATTATATATGATTCCTCCCTATACATAGTTTTCATATATATTTCGTTCATCATGAAATACAATTCTAAAGGGTCTCTATACATATAATTCGGTCCACACTTTATTTAGATGTTCAATGCCCAATTACTTAATTCTTTATTAGATCATTTTAATTTTGGGCTTAATTTTAAGATATCATTTATACACAATTAATTACATATGTAGATCCACATGACAAACTAATATTTTTCCCAACATTCAAATGTCTGATCTCTACTAGTAAGAGTCTACATGTCTATGCATGTACTGTTTATTAAATTGGAATTTATATTTAAAGATGGATTTCTCAATTCAAGACAACCACAACAAAAACCTCAATCATAAACAATAATCTTATATACAAATTAACCTTTCATGTCATCTGTATTGAGCTCAAATTCCTCACCAAATAGAGGCACTTCACTTGAATGAAAACCCACTTCCAGTCACATCCCATTAAGTTACTAAGTCTACTTGATCAAGTTGATCGATCAAGCACTATACAACAAAAATATTCTGTAGTTTATTTCCCAACTCAAACAAATCAAACATAATAGAATATAAAGGGCCAACTATAAGGGGAAAGGTAGGTGTGCATAAACTTAAGCTATATCCTTTAAATATGAACTCTATTCGTTTAACAAGATTCAGAGAATAAGAGAGCCATCAAGCATGAAATATGTATTGGAGAGTGGATTTTGGAAGAAAGCTATTAAAGAAGAATACAAGGCACTAATAAGAAATCAAACTTGGATAGTAATCTTGCACAAAGCACACTTAAATATTGTGGGAAATAAATTGGTGTCCAAAGTGAAGTTAAATATAGATGGATCATTCTAAATGTGAAAGGCAAGACTTGCTGCAAAGGGCTTCCATAAGACACTTAGGACAAAAAAAATTCAGAGCTTTTCAGTCCCATGGTAAAAGCCTCAAGAATTAGAATAATGATATCTATTGCTATATTAAAGAACTGGTATGAAAAACAGTTGGACATAGCAATGTTTTTCTAAAGAAGACTTAATTAAGGATGTGTATATATGACAAACTTGAAGATTTTCTTAATGAAAGCAATTCCACTCATGTCTGTAAACTACAAAAGGCTTTGTATAGATTAAAGCAAGATCCGAGAGGTTAAAAGAAACATTACTAAGCTTGGTTATTTTCAATTTGAAATGTTATGCCTCCCTCTTCTTTAGGAATAAGATCGAAATCCTATAGGCACTTGATAAGTGCGTTTTACGCAAACGCACTTATTTAGGTCACAAAACATGGACAATTGAGTGCAATTATGTTGAAATATGGTTTAATTCTATATAAATTGTGTTTGCAAGACTATATCGATGGAAATAACGAAAGTGAGTGAAAACGAGCAAGAAAGGACCAAAACGGAAGAAAGTCAAAGTGCAGGGACTAAGATGCAATTATTTAAAAGTTGACTCCAAACCCAAATCAAGAGCGAAAATGAAATAAGTACAAGATTGACGAAATCAAAGGGTGTTAGAAGGAAGAAAAAAAGAGTCAAAATTAGGAAGAATGGAGTTCGAGGACCAAAACAGCACAATTTGGAAGTTACTGTACCATGCGGCCGCATGGTGCAAACGTCCATGTGGTCGCATGGCTTCCCCCGAGAGCAAATTGAGGCACAAGAATTGAACCATTCAGTCGCATGATACAATTCTGATGCGAAAAATTCGGTTTTCTTATTTGATTCAACCACCTATGGAAACACGTCTTGGACTTCTTTATAACCCTAAAGTCGACCAGAAACGGGGGCTACGCCTATTTTGACATATTCTACACATTGGAAAGCAAGACAACAAGGAAGAAGAAGAAGATTCATCCCAAAATTCAAGATTTAACTCAAAAATTAAAAGGGTGATGTCGTCTCCAACCTATTTCTTTTGTTTTCTTACTTCTATCATTTTAGACTAGTTTTTCATGTACTAGGTAAACGATAAACCTCACAATGTGATCTTGTAATTTTTATTTTGCAATTTGATATTTAAACACGTTTGATGGATATTGAATGATTTATATACAATTTATTATTACCATAATTAAATGCATGTGATAATATAAGTTTAGATGGTCTATTTTATGCATTCGAAAGAAGGCAAATAGATTTTACAATGTATAAATCATCGTAAGGTCCGATAGAGGATAGAAATATACCACTATACTTTGCGTGAATCTCTAAATGTTTACAAAACGTCATGCATTCTTGTATGTTGCATTTGTCATAGAAATATAGTCAAATTGTATACTAAAATATGTTCAATTCTACTCGAAAGAGATTGTTGGGTAAGTTAGAATTGATTCTTCAACCAATTCATCGTGTCATCAAATTGTGAAATAGGGGTTAAAAGTGAAATTGTTTGGTGATTCGGAATCCTAGTACGGTTTTATTATATTAATTTCATAAATTTTGCATTCAACTTTCATATTGCATTCTAGTATAATTCGCATCTAGTTTAGCCAATTCATTCATATTAGCATTCATAATTTAATTTTATTCTAATTTAGTATAAAACACATAAAAAAACATATCTAGTTTCGGTTAAGGTTGAGATAATTATCATTGAACTACTCAATCTCTGTGGGATCGACAATCCGGACTCTAAAAGTCCATTTTATTACTTGTAACGAACCGTACACTTGCGGTGGTTTTAAATCGAACGGTATTTTCGTGAACAAATTTTTGGCGCCGTTGCCGGGGATTAAGTTTAGTTTAATTTTAGTTATTTTGATACTAATTATAGGGCTGGACATGGTCCAATTAGGTTCGGTTCTCTTCAGAATCGAACCGAACCGAACAAAAAAATTTCGGGTATTTAGTGAATGGAACCATCGGGTCCAAATATAATTATGGACCCATTCGGGTTCGATTCGGTTCAGTTCTATTCGATTTAGTTCGGTTCAATACCATTATTAAATTTTTTAACATTTATATTAAAAATAACTAATGACATGTTCAATCTTAATTTTACAAATTGACGTAGTTCAATTTAATAACATATAAATAACAAGTTGTACAATAACAGTAATTTACTCATGTATACAAATACCAAAAAAAAAAAATAGATACTAATACTAAAATATCGATGATCTATTCCATATCAATAATTCATGTGCTTCTAACATTCAAATCTACATAAAATAAAGAAATATAAATTAGAAGTCATAGAGATAAAAATACTTTAAAGTATTGATAATACTTACTATTTGTTAATTTGCTAATTTGTTAATTGAAAATAATTTGTTAATTTATTTAGAAAAAAGTTAAATAATTTGATTTATATAATATAAAAATTTTTAAAATTTTAAAATATTCGGTTCTTGTTCGGTTCTTCGGTTCTTGGTCTAGAACCAAGAACCGAACCAAAACTTTCGGCTCTAGATTCGAGTACCCGTTCGGGTATTTAATTTCAGAAGAACCACTCGGTTCGGTTCGGTTCAATTTCGGTTCAGTTCGGTTCGGTTCGAGACTTTTGTCCAGCCCTAACTAATTCGAACTTTATTCATTTTTGTTTTTATTTCTATTTGATTAGTCGAGTCACTGAATTTGATTTTTAGTTGCCTCACCTATTTTTGTGCAATTCTTGCTACCTCAAGTTTGCATGCTAAGATCAACTGGAGGAGACTTAATTCCAGCTGATCCAGAAATTGAACGTACTTTTCATCAATTGCAAAGAGAAGCTAGAATAGCACAACAACAGCAAATGGCTAATGAACGACAAAATCCAGTAATTCCGGCTAACGAGGAGGAAGCAATGGACGAAGAAAACATGCTTGTACGGGATTTCATGATGTCCCAAATCATCCAAAGTCAGTCCAGCATCGTGTATCCACCATTTGGGTAGCCAAATTTTGAACTAAAGACCAACGTCATACTCTTGTTTCAGAATGGGCATCAGTTTTATGGGAGAACTGAGGAAAACCCACATACACACGTCTCTAGATTCTTGGAGATGTGCCAACACTTCAGATATCAAGGTAATTTAGATGACGCCATCCGTTTGAGGCTATTTCCACACACATTGTGTGATAAAGCACTTGAATGACTGGATTCTCAACTGATTGCCAGTATCACTACATGGAATGATCTAGCTCAAAAGTTCTGTACTAAGTTCTTTCCACCAGCCAAGATTACAAAACTGAAGTATGACATATCGATTTTCCGTCAATGGGAGTCTGAATCATTTGATGAGGTTTGGAACAGGTTCAAGAACATGCTTCGGAAGTGTTCACATCACGGTATCAACAAGGGACTCCAGGTCCAATACTTCTATGCGGGACGAATTCCATCTTACAAAAGCATGATAGATTCTTCATCTGACGGGTCGGTGTACACTAGGACAGTTGATGATGCACTGAAGCAATTTGAGACTGTGGCTACTACTTCAACCATATGGTCTTCAGAACGAGCAGTTCAGAAGACGGCACCGGGTTTGTTCGAGGTGGATACTTATTCAACTTTGTCAGCAAAGATTGATTCACTATTCCATAAGGTTGAAAGACCGCCAATGCAACAACTGTTAAGAAACCGAGTTGTGGGGAGTGTGTAGTTGACCACAATACTTCAAACTATCCAATTCTCACACAGGAGGTAGAGCATGTGATTATGTGCAATGGGGTCAATGTCAGCAGAACAACCCAAATTCTGAGACATATAATCCGGGGTGGAGAAAACATCAAAATTTCTCGTGGAGTAATCAAAATCAAAATCAAAATCAGAACCAGAACCAGAACCAGAACCAGAGCAGACCACATGGTCAATTTCAGCAGCAGGAGAGAAAGCCACAGTTGGAAGAAATGTTTGGAAAATTCATAGAAACAACTAATCAGTACATGGAATCCAACAACCAGATCATGAAGAAGACAGAAGCCACTCTCCAAGAACAAAATTCTGTAATTAAAAGTTTGGAGACTCAAATGGGGCAGATAGCACTCTCTATGAAAAATAGGGCACCGGAAACTCTACCTAGCAACACAGAAGTAAATCCTAGGGACCAATGTCAAGCCATTACTACAAGAAGTGGGGTTCAACTACCCGAGATCACTGTGAAGAGACTGGGTGCAAACAAAGAAACACTATCATCTTCAGAGAAGGAAAAAGCTGAACAAACAAAAGGGACATCTCCAAAGGAAGATTCAGATACATCACAGAATAAAGCACTTGCTCCTGTCAATCCATACGAGCCACCGATTCCATTCCCTCAGAGGTTGAAACAATATAAATGGGAGCAACAGTACAAGAAATTCCTCGAAATCTTCACAAAACTCTATATAAACATCTCATTCGCGGAAGCACTGTTCAAAATGCCTAGCTACGCCAAATTCCTGAAAGATGTTATATCCAATAAACGAAAGCTAGAGGAACATGAGACAGTGACGCTAACAAAGGAGTGCAGTGCTATAATTCAGAAAAAGCTCCCACCAAAATTAAAAGGTCCAGGGAGTTTTACTATACCTTGCACTATTGGTGAATGCCACTTTGATAAAACTTTATGTGATCTTGGTGCAAGTATTAATCTAATGCCTCTTTTTGTTTTCAGAAAATTGAGATTAGGCGAGGCCAAAGTAACCACGATGACGCTGCAATTAGTTGATCGATCATTGGCACACCCGAGGGGGATAATTGAAGACGACAGATCAAGGTGGACAAATTCATTTTTCCAGCCGATTTCCTCATTCTGGATATGGAAAAAGACAAGAATGTTCCACTTATCTTGGGTAGACCATTCCTAGCTACTAGCAGAGCTCTAATTGATGTTCAAAATGGGAAATTAAATCTAAGACTTAGCGAAGAATAGATCACCTTCCCCGTGTTCAAAGCTATGGACTTTCATACCGAGTCAGATAAGTGCTATCAAATTGATGTGGTAGAGGATGTGGTGTAAGACAAAACTGTTTCTCAAGACCCTTCAAACACTGTTGATGACCTTAATGTGCATGCTCAACCCACTTAAAATTATGAGAAGCACGAAGCCTACATTGTGGAGTTTGAGACAGAAGATAAGGAGGAGTCAAATGACATGGACAAGGATAAGGTTAAAATTGGGAGGAAAGCTGCAGGAAGAAAAAGTTTGTCATTGAAGAAGCTGATCAGGACCTCCAAGGCTGTATTCAACGTACTCTAACAGACCAATACGGTAACGTCGAGCTATCGACTATAAACTAGTGCTTGTTTGGAGGTAAACCAATATTTCTTCCCTTTTATTTATTTTGCCTTATGCATTCACTTAGGATTTTTGATCATTTTATGCATTTTGATAGCTTTTAGGTCATCGATCACATAGGTAGTTCACAAAGTGTCTATGCATGGTTCACACAGGTTTTGAATGTACTTAGCATACTTAATGGGGTGTTGAAATCATGTTTGGGAGATTTGAAATCAAAATCACGCATTTCGAGGTAAAATGAACTTTTTCGAACATTTCCCAAACCAACAAGAGATTTCATGTTTAAAAAGTGATTTGAAATTATTTTATGGCTTATACGCACCTCACGTCGTTTAAAATGAATTTTGACAAATTTTGAGAACGTTGGACGGTCTAGGGGTATTATTGGTAAAAAGTTGAAATTTTGAGAAAAATTGACTAAAAACAAGTTTACGAGGGGTTGAGTGCATTTTAAAACAATTTCATGTTTCATACACTCATCATACCCTACTGTTAGGCACGAAAAACGAGATTTTGGGAGTCCGGACCGGTCGAAAGCTGAAAATTTGAAAACGGGCAGAAAATTGGGTGTTCTGGTAGTCCATGCGGTCGCATGGTATGACCAGAACCCCAAGTGGTGCTAGTAATTTGATCCATGCGGCGGTCGCATGGATTTGCACCATGCGCCCGCATGGTGTAAAATTTTTAAAAAAGAAAAGAAAAAGGGGGGGCCTGTTTGAAGACACAGTCGGGACATCCACTCCACCATTTACGAAATTTTGACACACTACGCACATGACAGAGCACTTCTCATCTCAAAGTATCAACAACTTCCTAAAATCTAGCTACTCACTGACACGAGGTCGAGCACACACGATTCCAACAACACCCATTCCATTCATCCTCTTCAAGCTTTTCAAGGTGAGTTTGGCTTTCCCTCTTCTTTCTTGCGATTTGGTAGATTACATCGATGGAGTATGAGATAGGTATATTGTTGGGTGTTGTTAGGTGGTCGTTGTATGTGAAAAATCCGGCTTTGCTTCAATGCTACATTCCTTACAAATGTCGACGAACTTTCTATGCATTCCACGTGTTTGATAAATTACCTAATTGATGTATTTGGTGCATTTTTTAGACTTGTGCATTGGACGCTATCCTCATACGCATTGTCTTGGTTCTTGTGTGCATTTTCATTAGCAATTAGGCCTTCATCCATCATGGCACACTTAGTGACACACATAGGCATCACGCCCTTCATCGCACTTCATGTCACCAACTTCGCCCGTCATTTTCCCTATTCAAATGATGTCCGAATGGCCTCAATTTTTGATATGTGGTAGTTCAGAGTGAGTACTTTAATATGCTTAGATGATGCTAGGGAAATTTTGACTTTTCTCGACAGTGTCCGAGGTCGAACATCTCAAGTTGAACATACCTTAATTTGAAAAAGTTGACCACTTGCCTTTCTTTTTGGTCTGTGCATGATACATTACACTTTATCTACCCATTCTCACACATCATGCCACATTTGCTCGATCGGAACTCAGTTATGCCACCTCACGTCACTTTCTAGGCACCACCGTACCTCACGTCACCTACTTCGCCACTCAGTTTCCTAACACAAATGAAGTCCGAATGATCTAAATTTTTGATATGTGCTAGAACACTATGCATACTCTTATATGCCAGGATATCACTCGGGAAAATTTCGAGATTCCTCGGTGGTGTCCGGGGGTGAAAATCCTTGGCTGAACATGTTAAAATGTATCCATATATATGAATTGAAGAAAGTTTGGGGGATTTGGGATTTCCAGTGCCAATTTTTATGCCTTCACTGATTTCTTCATTTGTTTTCTTTGAGATGCCTCCGACACAGGACGATACTACTGCAGGGTCCAGCTCGTTTCCTCCATCTTCACCACCGCCTCCATTCTAATAAGGGGAGTTTTCATACCCTCATATTTTATTTTGTTTGAGCTTTGTCATTCAAATTCTATAGTTAACTCTTACACTTTACACATTGAGGACAATGCTCAGTTCAAGTTTGGGGTGGTAGAATTTGTATGACAAAATTGGCGGGCATTCGCATTACTTTCATTATCCATCGATGTCCTTATATATTTTTATTGTCTATTGTGTGTTTTTAATGCTTTCTGTGTGTTAAGAAAATCGTTTTTGCTTATTTCAGTACTTTTTTATGTTGTTTTGTGTGCTTGTGTGAGTTTAATGGCCTTATCGGCAATGAGGTGATTATTGGAGTTTATTTCTCAACTCGAACAAATCAAACATAATAGAATATAAAGTGACAACTATAAGGGGAAAGGTAGGTGTGCATAAACTTAAGCTATATCCTTTAAATATGAACTCTATTTGTTTAACAAGATTCGGAGAATAAAAGAGCCATCAAGCATGAAAGATGTATTGAAGAGTGGATTTTGGAGGGAAGCTATTAAAGAAGAATACAATGCACTAATAAGAAATCAAACTTGGATAGTAATCTTGCACAAAGCACACTTAAATATTGTGGGAAATAAATTGGTGTCCAAAGTGAAGTTAAATATAGATGGATCATTCTAAATGTGAAAGGCAAGACTTGCTGCAAAGGGCTTCCATAAGACACTGAGGACAAAAAATTTCAGAGCTTTTCAGTCCCATGGTAAAAGCCTCAAGAGTTAGAATAATGATATCTATTGTTATATTAAAGAACTGGTATGCAAAAAAAATGGACATAGCAATGTTTTTCTAAAAAAGACTTAATTGAGGATGTGTATATACAACAAACTTGAAGGTTTTCTTGATGAAAGCAATTCCCCTCATGTCTGTAAACTACAAAAGGCTTTGTATAGATTAAAACAAGATCCTAGAGTTTGATACGAGAGGTTAAAAGGAACATTACTATGCTTGGTTATTTTCAATTTGAAATGGTATGCCTCCCTCTTCTTTAGGAATAAGACCGAAATCCTATAGGCACTTGATAAGTGCGTTTTACGCACTTATTTAGGTCACAAAACATAGACAATTGAGTGCAATTATGTTGAAATATGGCTTAATTCTATGTAAATTGTGTTTGCAGGACTATATCGATGGAAATAACGAAAATGAATGAAAATGAGCAAGAAATGACCAAAACGGAAGAAGGCCAAAGTTCAGGGACTAAGAAGCATTTATTCGAAAGTTGACTCGAAACCCAAACCAAGAGCGAAAATGAAATAAATACAAGATTGACGAAATCAAAGGGTGTTAGAAGGAAGAAAATAGGTCAAAATGAGGAAGAACGAAGTTCGGGAACCAAAACGGCACAATCTGGAAGTTACTTGTACCATGCGACCACATGATGCAAACGTCCATGCCCGAGATCAAATTGAGGTATAAGGATTGAACCATGCGGTCGCATGGTACAATTCTGACGTGAAAAATCTGGTTTCCTTATTTGATTCAACTACCTATGGAAACACGTCTTGGAATTCTTTATAACCCTAAACTCGACCAAAAACGGGGGCTACGCCTATTTTGACATATTCTACACATTGGAGAGAAAGACAACAAGGAAGGAGAAGAAGATTCATACCAAAATTCAAGATTTAACTTAAAAATTAAAAGGATGATGTCGTCTCCAACCTATCTCTTTTGTTTTCTTACTTCTATCATTTTAGGCTAGTTTTTCATGTACTAGGTAAATGATAAACCTCACAATGTGATCTTGTAATTTTTATTTTGCAATTTGATATTTAAACACGTTTGATGGATATTGAATGATTTATATACAATTTATTATATCCATAATTAAATGCATGTGATAATATAAGTTTAGATGGTCTATTTTATGCATTCGAAAGAAGGCAAATAGATTTTACAAGGTATAAATCACCGTAAGGTCCGATAGAGGATAAAAATATACCGCTATGCTTTGCGTGAATCTCTAAGTGTTTACAAAACGTCATGCATTCTTGTATGTTGCATTTGCCATAGAAATATAGTCAAATGGTATGCTAGAATATGTTCAATTCTACTCGAAAGAGATTATTGGGTAAGGTAGAATTGATTCTTCAACCAATTCATCGTGTCATCAAATTGTAAAATAGGGGTTAAAAGTGAAATTTTTTGGTGATTCAGAATCCTAGTGCGCTTTTATTATATTAATTTCATAAATTTTGCATTCGACTTTCATATTGCATTCTAGTATAATTCACATTTAGCTTAGCCAATTCATTCATATTAGCATTCATAATTTAATTTGATTCTAATTTAGTATAAAACACATCAAAAACATATCTAGTTTCGGTTAAAGTCGAGATAATTATCATTGAACTGCTCAATCTCTGTGGGATCGACAATCCGGACTCTAAAAGTCCACTTTATTACTTGTAATGAACCGTACACTTGCGGTGGTTTTAAATCGAACTGTATTTTCGCGAACAACACTGATATATGTTGATGATATAATACTAACGGATAGTTTCCATCTTGGAAATTTATTCTCAAACCTGAAAGACTTGAAATAACTGCACCACTTTTTAGGGATAGAGGTACTTAGTGATGATATGCAAACGTACTTGAGAAAATACATAGAAACTGTCGAAAATAACTGGATTGGTAAACTCTAATGCTTTCCTTATAGCTACCAGGTAAGTTATCTTCCTTAATTGGTGAACTTATGCAAAATCTTACAACCTATAGAAATGTAATTGGGGAAGTTCAATATATTATAAACACCAGACTTTATGTAGCATTTAGAGTGAACAAATTGAACTAGTTTATTTAAGCTTATAGAACTACAATTGAGCATTATTGAAAAAGGCTCTAAGGTGTCTCAAATGAACGATTAACTATAGATTGCACATCAAATTCAGTGTTAGACTTGCATATGCAAATTGGGCATGTTACATGGATGATAGAAGGTTAATTGCAGGTCACCGTGTTTTCTTGGGAGATACACTCACTGGCGGACCCACCTTTGGACATGGTGGGTCCTGGGACCAACCAATTTATATATATATATATATATTAAGGTAGAATTGAAAACTCATTAGATTTGGGGTCAATGGGCCATTACAATTACAATGGCCCATTGAACCCAAATTTGTGACCTAACTTACATAGCCACATACCCACATGACCATACCTTACACACGGTCCATTTGACACAAAGAGAGACTGAGAGAGGACACCGCCGTTCATGTGAAAATCTGCCGTGCGCCGTCGTTGTAACGCCCCAATTTCACTATTAACTCGAGGCGCTACTTAAGTCAAAGTAGCCTGTAAATAAATATTTTCAAAAGTCGCCACAATATAAAGGCAAACATATACTTTAAAAATCCATAGCAATTTTACACAAAACGCGGAAACATCACTTCTAAAATAATTTTTCTCATATTCAAGAGTTAATACCAAATGTAATAAGCAAAAATCAACATTTGCAAAGATACCAAATTCGGTATTTAAAATGTCAAATGGAAACCAACTACTTAAAATTTTTGTTCAAAATCAATAATTCAAAAGTGTTATTAATAAATTAAAATTTGCCCCGCTCGTTGCCTTGCCCTGCCAAGCTCCTTAACCTGAAAGGTTGGGAAAATAGTGGGGTGAGCATAACGAATTATACTCAGTGGAGATACAGCAATCAGTCCAAATTAAGTCAAAATATGCAATCAAGTGGTGAACATAATATCCATACAACATACTATAGAATATGTACTGTGGGCATTCCCAAGGACCCAATTTCGATCCCGGACCTATTTACGGTCCCTGACAACATGGCATAAGCTTAGCAAATTTTTAGCACTGTGGGCATTCCCAAGGACCCGATTTCGATCCCGGACCTATTTACGGTCCCTGGCAACATTTTCATATGTATAAACATCATATCACAATCAAAATCACACATCGAGAATTAACATGGACAAATAACCACAATTGCTTAAAAGTAAACCCCACCTCGAAGTCTTGAAAGTTTTCTTGGAAATTGAACAATTGAAATGTTACCGTGCTTCACACTTTGCCCGCGAACTCGTCTAGCAAGAACAAAATTAATTTAATTTAAGATATTAAGTTTAATTAAAACTTTAAAAACTTTTAAGGACTAAATTGAAAGATTTAAAATTGAAATTTAAAAGTTTAAAGGCTAAAAATAAACTTTTTGAAGTTCAATGGGCTGATTTAAAAGTTATTAAAACATAGGGGCTGAATTAAACAATTTATAAAACTTTGAAATTGAAATAATAAACTTTAAAACTTGGGGCTAAAATGGATGACTTTCAAAAACTGGGACTTGAGGGGTAAATCTTCAAAACTTAAATAAATACATATTACATATATCTAACTCTCTCTCTCACTCATTCGTGACTTCACAGGGAGGAGAAGCGAGGAGGAGCCGGCGGTGGAAGTGGTGCTAGAGGTGGGGCGAATTCCGGTCGAAGGCGAAGCTGTCACCGTCGCGAGGTAGCGCCGACGGGTAGGGGTCGACTGGGGTTGATTGGGTGTCAATTGGGGGTCAAAACTGAGGCTAAACCGTTCGGGTTTCTTGGGTTTTCCGGCGAGGAATCCGACCAACAGGGGCCTAGGGTGGAGGTAAGTGAATGGGCTTCCTTATTCTTGGTTTTGTGGTTGATTTTGGGTTGATTTTGAATGAAGTAGAGGTCGATTTTTTGGGAAAACGGGGCTGCCGTGTTTGGGTGGTTGCGGTGCGGTATCATGAAGGTAGTAACGGTGGTGGCTCGTTGGTGGTCTGTGTGGGATGGTGGCGGTATGAGGAGGTGGTTCAATTGTGGGTGATTGCAGTGGAATAAACCGTATATGGGTGATGGTGTAGTTTGCGAAAACAGTTTTGGGTTTGGGTGATTTGGTGATGAATCTTTCAAATTTTTCAGTTGCTAAATGATCAAAATTGAAGAAAGATGGAATGTGGATTCTTACCAATTTCTGTGGTGTTGAGAGCAGGCCGTGTGTTTGGAGTTGCTGTAGGTGTTGGAGAGATCGAGAGAAACGGGGTGATGAATAGTAAATGTAGGGCACGCAAATCAAGGTAGTAAATTGGTTCTAGAGTTCGTGCTGGAAAGAAATTCTTTGGGTAATAGGATTTAATAAAATTGGATTAAAACATAAAATTGGGTTTAATGAAATTGGATATTAAATAGAATATCGAACATCAAAATTGGATTTAAATCGATAAGAATTTAATACTTTTAAAATTGTTCGAAATTGGATTCGATAAGTAAATATTGAAATTTTAACTTTAAAATCGTTTTGAAATCTTAATTTAGTTGTTTGCTAGACAATTCGACGGACGTAAAATAGTTTCTAAAGTTCGACGGGATTGTCGTAACGACACACTTAGTTATAAAATTTGTACTTTAAAAATTCGGGTCGTTACAGTCGTCCTTCTTCTTCCGCCACTGACTGGGACCGTCAGCGCCACTAACTGCAGCCTATTCTTGGCCAAGTAAGCTCTTTAACCCTTAAAATCTCTTCTATTTTTAAAGGTTTTATTTATTTGATTTGTGGACTGTTGGTTGCCTTGTCGCCTTGCCAGCGTTACTTGTTGGTTTGAATATCTTGTCGCCTTGCCAGCGTTGCTGGTTGGTTTGGATATAATGTATGTTGGTCTCAAGTTAAAGATTTCATTTCTAACTCCCCAAGTTGTGCGTGAAATTCATTTTGATTAATCTGTTTGATGAGAAACATGGAATAGACATATTTCCTTATTGATATGCTTCACTAATGTCTCTAGAGTAAATCGTGAATAGATTGTTGGAGCAGTTTTTCCAATTCAAGAAAATAGATGTTTATAGAAATAAAATTTGGTCAAGCTCGAAATGCAGTCAATAAATTAAGAATAATGGGTGGTGCTCAGATAAAGATAAAAGAAAAAAGACGGATTTCCCTTGTATTTTGGACGTCTTAGACATTTACATGTAACAGTTTTAGGTAGGCAATGGACTTGCGGCTCATATCAAATATCGAATAGTTAAATTTTTTGTCAGCTTTTTGACATATTTGAGTGTGCCCCACTAATGCAAAATCTCTACGTCCGCCACTGGATACACTTGTATCTTGGTCTTCTAGAAAGCAATATGTAATAGTAAGATCAAACATAGAGTCAGAATACAGGGCTCTTGCACAAGTGTCTCATGAATTGACGTGGATTGAAGCTGTACTACACGAGATCAACTTCCCACTTCTTTAGTTCCTATTACATGACGAGATAATATAAGTGCTAGTGCACTAGCTGCAAATCCAGTTTACCATACCAGGATAAACATATTAAAAATGATGTACACTTTGTTACGGAGAAGTTATGAGCATACAACTAGATATCAGGTACATTTCATCTCATGATCACATAGCATTAGGGATTTAATTCCGCTCGTCGACTCAAACGGCTCGTGGATCGGCACCAAAAGAGGTCGAGCTGGTTTGGCTCACGACTTGTTAGAATCGAGCCTCATTGTCATGTGTTAGCCCAAGCTCAAGCTGGCCCGTGTCAACCATATGAACACGAGCCAATTTGGCTAATGTATAGCTACCTACAACTGGCTACCTTTGTGAAAAAGTCAGAGACAACAGCTGGAAAAAAAGGGACCTTTTCAGCTGCCTTTTTAATGGCAGCTACAAAGGCAATTGTACAGTATAGCTGCCTATCTTTAGAAAAAGGAAATAAAATTTCAGGGAAAAAATAAGAAAACAAGCCGGTTCGACTCAACTTGAAGAGGTCCAAACTAAGCCCCATTTTTCGACCAAACTTCGATTCGAGCCAAAAAAAAAAAAAAAGTCGATCCATTTTTACCAGAGCCGTGCTCAAGCTATTAACTTCGACTCGCAAGTTGGCTCAACACGGATCGTTTACATGCCTATATAACGTATTGTCTTACCAATCCTTAGAGTATCTCCAATGATTACACCAAATTTGGAGTAACTTTTATATCAAATTTGGTGTAATCTCTCCAATGGTTACATCAAATGAATAGTATTTTCTATATTTTTCTTATTATTTATTTCTCAACGATCAATTGATTTTAAATTTTAAATTATATTATTTCTAAATTTGTTAAATTAAAATTTATATTTAATGAATTAAAATATTTCATTTATTAATAAATTAATGAACTAAATTATTGTTTTAATTTAATGTTGCGTTGTACTTTAATTTATATTTTTAAGATATTTACGTTATTTTATTGATAATTTTAATTATCAAATTTGTAACTTTTAAGTTTTTAATGAACAATTTTAATTTATTATATCAATACTTATTACTTTATTAGAATTTAAAAATAAATATTAAATAAAAATAACCATCATATTAAACACAAGGGGAATTTTCATGAATGTCACTAAAATAGAAAATCCACCATTTTTTTTCATTTGCACATAACTTGTTCAAAAATGTCACTTTTATGTTGTGAAATGTCCTCATTACCCTTCCAAACACATTTGGCACCATTTATGACATGATTTGAATGGTATTAATGGGGTTGATATTTTGATTAAATATCAATATTTTATAGTAATATTTATGTATATCATATTCAAAATATCTAAAATTCGAAAAAAAAAAATGGAAGAAATAACATAAAGAAACATTTGTCCTAAATACTCACCCACCTTCTTCATTAACACTAGGTTATTCCTAAAAATACCATAACTCTCCTCACTCATATTCTTCATTTTCCTGTAGCAAGAACACAAAGTACATCAGGATTCATCATCCATTTTGAGAGGTTAGATATTTCAAATTTTTTACACTTGGATTCTTATAGCTTAATATTTGTAAAGGTTAAATACAACATGGCCATAGAAATACGAAATTTTATGAACCATTTATCATTGATTTGTTAGGTTTTTGAAATGTGTTGAAAGGTTAATCTACCAAACTATCCTTTACAAATTGGGAAGGGTTTAATGTTTAATGAAGTATTCACTTATTGATTTGGGGATATGTTGGAATGTTGTAGTTGTGAATTAAATTCCCCAAATGATTATCACCATTAATGTCTTCATTAATTTCTTCCCAAAAAGGAAATACATGTTTTAAACCGTTCCCGTTAGGTCGTACAGTACTGAAGTGCTAATTAGAAAACGTCGGGATAGACATATAAACTGTCGAACTCGACATTTATTAACTGACGGGAGTAACATTTAAACTGTCGAATTCGACAGTTGAGAACTGTTGATATTTTGATAATTATATCGGTTCAGTAGACTTCTGACAGTTGCAATCCCTATTGTTCAGGCATGAGTAATCAATTGAGATTCATCGTGTCTTATGGGGGAAAATTTGTTCACGTGGACGATGAATGGAAGTGGAGAGGGGACAAAACCACTTCTGTGTTACTGTCAACAAGTATTACTATACCAGTCTTGTTTTACGGTTGAAGGAAAAACTTGGTATTATTGATCCGCGCACTGAACTAGAATTAAAGTTCAAAGTCCCGAACACGAACATACCTCCGGCAGAAATACGCGAAGATGAAGACTTAAATTGATATATCTCTGTTCAAAAAGAAACTGCTATATACGTTACTGTTTTGGACATCGAGGCGCCAACGGTTGCAAGAGGAAGGGATATAAATTGGTCGGATCGTTCGTTAAGGGTAGAGGATTTTCAGCAGAACGAACAACATGAGGGCCTCAATCTGAGGCGTACTGTCTCAAACAACGATGCACCAGAATCACCATTTTTCGATATTGAGGATACACCATCAGATGAGAATTTGGACAACCTCATACATGGTTCTGAAGTTACTAACCTGGATGAAGTGCACGCGCCAATGTTATCAAATTCAGGGACTTCAGATAGACATGAATTGATGACAACTGTGAATACATCGGAACTCGCGGTTGGGCAAATTTTCATCAGCAAGATGGAGTTGTACTTGACAATTCGTGTACTCGCATTGAAAGACAAGTTCCAGTTTCGAGTAAGCAGATCAATCAGGAAAAGGTTAACCGTTGTATGCGAGGACGAGAATTGCAATTGGATACTAAGTTCATCTTCTGTGAAGCAATCTGCACTGTTCAAGATCTGTAGATTCATCAACCAACACACTTGTTCCATGGACATTCGTCGTAATGCACACTGACATGCCACTAGTTCTGTAATTGCCGAGCTGATTTTGGGAAAATTGGAACATCCATACGTCAACTACAATGCTTCCGCTATTTCACGTGACATGGAACGTCAGTTCGGAGTTAAAATTAGTTACAGCAAAGCACGTAGGGGCAAGGTGACCGCTTTACTAAAGCTACACGGTACACCGGGGGATAGTTTTCACAAACTAGCTTCGTACTGCCACGTCCTAGGAAAGACTAACCCAGGAACAGTAACCCACATCCAAATTGATTCTCGTAATAGGTTTCATTATTTTTTCCTCGCATTCGGCGCAAGCATCCGTGGTTATTTGCAGTATTTGAGGCACGTAATTTGTGTTGACGGTAGTCACTTGAAAGGTCCATACAAAGGTACGCTTCTACTGGCAACTGCGCAAGATGCAAACAAACAGATATATCCCTTAGCATGGGGAATTGTAGATGCTGAAACAATGATTCGTGGAATTGGTTTTTATCAAATTTGAAAGATCTTGTAGGTTATTCCGATGAACTCGTGTTTGTGTCTGATCGAAAAAACAATATTGAAAAAGCCATCACAGATCTATTTCCATTGTCTTACCATGGTTATTGTACATGGCATATAGAAAAGAATTTAATACAGTGGTACAACAACGCTAGTTCAATTTTCCTATTCAAACAAGCAGCCACAACTTATAGGGTGGAGGAGTTCGAAAGACTTATGGGACAGCTTCGTAGGGTAAGTGGACGGTGTTACGGGTACTTGGAGAGAGCCTATTTTCCTTTATGGTCCCGAGCACTATTCGTTGGCCAACGTTATAACGTTATGACAAACAACAATGCAGAATCTCTGAACTCAATGTTGCGACATGCCCGTTTGTTACCAATCACATGCTTATAGCGAAGCTATTTATCCAGTTGGAAGGGAAGTTGGAAGGGTTAGGTTGTTCCGAACGATATTACAGGTACTCCTATTTTTCCGCCTATTGTACGACGCCCTCCGGGTAGACCACCTACAAGACATAAGCACTCCAGATTCGAGGGCACCACACGTCTCAGGAAATGCACTCGATGTGATGGACTTGGTCATAACCGTAGCACATGTTCGAACCACTTGTGAACACAGTTACTAGTGGTCTTGTCGACAGGTATTATGAGTTTGTATTCTACATGAGATACCACCATATGAAATGTACAATCCATGCTATATTATGAACTTATTATCTTTATGCTTTACAGACGGTAATAGATGTTTTCTTCCATACAACTAACGGATCCAGAAGCTGTCGGTCTCTACAACTTCCCGACACTTCAACTGTCGAACCCGATATATGAAACAGTATGTATATTTGTATGGATTATGTATTTTCGTGTTTCAGTCGACATGAAATTAATGTTGTCAAGAGCGTACTGTCTGTATTTTTTTTAATCAACCTTCGTCATTATCGAATCAAACATGAACTAAAGTGAAATTGAATGTTGTCCTCGTGCGGCGTACCAATCTAATCGCATGTGCGACAAGTAAAATTGTTTGCCGAAAACATGGATTATTCCTGATGTTTTGCACATTTCTTCAGTCACTATAGGGACAACGACATATTTCATAGACATTTTTTAGCAGACATTATATTACATGTACAGCATCACAACCAAAACATGGATCCATTCACATACTTCCGTATCACATCCCGACATTTCACATGCCGTGCCCGACAGTTTCGCTCTGTCGAGCAACGACATTTCACGACGGTGTACAAAAAATCACTACACATACGTGGCAAAAAGGTGTAGTTGTTGCTGACTGTTTCTAACAGAAATAGTAATTCAACATACTGTGATGACAAACAAAAGAAATTAACATACCAAATTATTACTTTGTACATAATATCGGCATTTACCAACCACCTTACTCAACATCCACGTTGGAACCAGATCCCCCACTTGCGTCATCAGATTCATCGGAGCTTATCACAATAATCTCCTGTGGAGGTGGTATGTTCGCGAACAAGTCAGCATCAGCAGGGTCCTTGTTCTTTCCTTCTGCGAACTCTTGTCCCGCATTTAGCACATTGTTCGGAGAGTACGGTTCTTCACTTGAAACTTCATCTAGGTCAGGAAAAGGAACAGGGACTATGACTCTCCTGTTTGTTGGAGTGTTTACTTCCTCGTCGTCGGAAGAAATGCAGATGGGAAACAATGGGGACGAACCGGGTACCGGTAGAGGCGCCGTCACGTAAAATAAGTCGTTGCTTCCCTTTGACGAACTCATGATATCTTTGAAGCAAGCAACTAGTGGAGTTCAAATATAAAAGGTCACTGCTTCGTAAGTTTTTTATTGTAATGCACAATGAGTTCATGCCATCCTATTTATATACAGGTTTTTAAGGGATTCAACATTTAGTCTTAATGGCCAACCACCATGTCCAATCTCAAACTTCAATACCATATACAAAAATTGAAGGCTGGTAGATATTTTATTGTACCTTTAATTAGAATTTTGGTCATAGTTAATGACAATTGCAGGAGAGTTATGATCAAAGGACAAACTTTTCTCATGTGAATTGATTATGCATGTATTGTGTGTTATACTTAATAAAGTAATTACTTTATACATTTATTTGTTCAATTGTCATTGCATATGACTGTTCATTGTCAATGATAACGTTGATGCACGATTCTTTACATAAAGGCCACGTACCGTACACAATTCTTGCAAGCAACACATATGAACGAACCTAATAACATCATTACGGCAACCGTATATAAACAAAGTGTTGGGCAAAATATTTGCTGCCACGACTAAGATTATTAGATCGTCATTCAAAAACATTAAATCCTTAAATCATTGTGTTGGCCGAACAAATATGTGGCCTAACTAACTTCACAAAATCTTGGAATGTTACATTATCATTCGAAAACAGTACAAGAAAGATGTTTTCAAGAAGATAATTCCCAGGAACATACTTACAAACCCCCGACCATACGTTTTTGCAAAAATATTGTTTTTGACATATCAAAATCGAGACATACCATATTCTACCTACACATTTGTTGGTTGAGAAATAACAACCAACAATCATTCCATGCGTAGCACTATTAAGCCTCCCCTTTTGACATTCAAAAGGGGAGGCTTCGACTCCATACCCATCGTACAAACGGGGAACCCAAAAAAATCCATCTCGATCAACATTATTTGTAGCCTTTTTATCTGAAAGACAATGAAGTGGAAATCAAATTGTTAACGGGTTACACCTTTTGAAGTCCACGAATAACGAGTTAGTAACGTGCAATGACAATACATGGACTAGTCACAAATAAGAGTGTTCCTCAAAAAAATGCAGACAACAAGTACTTTTGAGATAAAGCACCATCAACAACATAATAACCGCAGAATTATGAAAAGTTGAAAAAAATGGCTCACGAAAATTTGGAAGATATAACTGCGAAAATTTACAAATATTTTGTAACTTCTGGGGCACTGAACAAGTCACACAATAAAATCAAACTATACTCGCAATATAACCACCCAATTACTAAACAATAGAAGCCAAATTAATTTGCAACTAAAGTTGTATCAGGGTGAAGTAGAATTTATGAAGCCCAAGACAAGACACTTCACCCATTCTTCTTTAGCACTAAAGATTTATAATTTATGCAGTGACGACCACATCATTTATACAAGCACTGATTCAACTAATTTCAATTTCGCGTGAATGGTTACTAACCTTTTCTTCGGCAATCTATCTCGACCCCTAGTGTATGGAGTCCGCGTGGATGCGGCAGGCCTTCGAAGGCCGCAGAACGCTGCCTTGAGATCGGAACTGCTTTTTCTTTACTGACTTCGGGTACGCTGGGACCTACGGGCCCACCAGGATCCACACCTACGGATTCTACATGGAGAAGGAAAAAACATTAGGACAACATGGACGATATTTCGGTACAAGTGCAAGAACGGACGTGGAAGTAGATACATTTAGCAAGGCGAACATTGAATTCCTTCAACTTCACATGGAAAGTTTATCTAGAAATTGATCTCAAACTTACCTTCCACCTCCATGTCGACGGAAGATGGTACTCGTGCCTCTGTCCTGCTCTCCATCAAATTTTCCTCCACGTCTCCTCCTGCGTATGAAAACACGAGTACATAGTTGTCAATTGCATATGTTGGAATGAAGCGAATGTACATGGACGTTACCAGAACATATGTGCCTAAGTTAGAGCACATACCTACGACCTCACGCATCTCAGTATTCACAGGGGATGATGCCGGACCAGCCCCCTCGCTGTGTATTCCTCCTACGAATGCAAAAATTTGAGAAAGGGGTTGGCAAAAACATATTACAAAATCACAAATAAGAACCTCAGCACATACCACTGATATCATGCTGCCCGTTGTCGTCTACATCTTCCTCTTCAGCCGGGCTCCTATGAAAGTGTACTCTTTGCTCGTCTACATCACAAGCGTAGTGTGAAACAAAATTGATCTAAAATAGAATATGGGGAGTGGTATAGTGTGCAGGTGAAAATGACATTAAACGAAAATGGATTATAAATATGTGCCACACAATACCTTCGGGTACGAAGAATGACTGTACGGGCTAGACAGGAATCGCATCCGAACGTGCAGCGTTGTTTGAAAATGCTTGGGCCACCGCCGTCGATATGAACTCCCGGAGTCTGGCAAATTCTGCTGTCACGTGCTCCATTGTTTCAAGTTTAAATGTCCGCATTCGCATTTCTATGAGCACTCTTTGATCCAACAACATGCCCTCTACGTCTTCTCGGGTTATGCTATCCGCCGACTGGCTACCCCGATGTCTCGATGTGGATGGTCCATTGTCAGGAGGACCAGTAAGTCCCGGAACATAGGCTACTGAATAAGCACCTGTCAGACGTCGTCCCCGGGGTTGCTCAATCTCGCTATCTTCGTTGCTTCCATCGCCATCTCCAGTACTATCAGAACTCCTGTCCTCGCTCTCACGGTCCGTTGGCCCCTCTCCATCAGAGCCGGAATTATCATCATCCGACCTTGAACTAGACTCATCTTCGCCAACTCCACCAATATGAGTATCTGGGTCAAACTGTGGATCAAGAATGGAAGTCGCGATGTCGTCAAGTGTTGGAACGGCATGATCATCGAATGGGCTGAGAGTAGATATATATGGTTGGTCACGCTCGACGTCGGTTGGACGAAGTGTTGCATACACATGCAACTGCAAAAACAGAAAATGAAAGTCATTGTACAAGGCAAATATCGTAAATAGTAGGACAATAAATAATAAATATCAACTTAGTTTGACGACCAGCATTACCTGTACATTCCTGAAGAATTTATCGTATGTTCGTTGCTGAGTTTGTTTAGTAGCCATCCAGCTCAAAAATCGTGGCGCACGATCACCAATCTGTTGACCAAAACGTTCACCAATTTCAGGAATCCCCTCAAACGCCCATATCTGTCAAAGGGTAAATACATTGTTAGTGGACATATGTACGCACGCCTTCATTATTGATATGCAATAACGAATACAACATGAAATCAGTAAGCTTACCTGCATCGCAATGGGGAAGCCATGGATTGTGTAGCTAACCTCCTTATCATTCTTCTTCTTGCCCTCGCGAAACTTCTCTGCCCACTCGCCTCTCCACCCCTTCAGCAGGCGAGTATAGCCGACTCTACCCCAAGGGTAGGCAAAAAATAGGTCCAGGTCGTCGACGATTGATAGTATGGTCTCATCAACGCCGACATTATTATCTGAAGCGTTGAACACTCCTTCAACTATTAGCGCAAGACCGAGCTTGTATCGATCTGCCCGGGCGGTGGAAGGCCGGAGAAATGTCTTCTCAATCTGGGCGCAAGAAATCTGATCTAAAGATTTGAAGTACTTGTCCTTCAGTCTTGTTTTCACAACCAGCGACTGTAATCATCGTCGTGCACAGGCTTGCCACACCGAAGTCCAGTTAGGAGTGCATACTCTTGTAAGCCAAACCGACAATAGTGCCCATGCACCTTGAACCACAACTCCTTGGTCTTCTGTGTTCGAATTGTTCTGAAAACTAGCTGTTAGATCAGTTGTGCAGAAAACTGTATCTCTGCAACATCGGCCAAGAAGCCTAGGCAGGAGTCCCGAAAATCCTATTTTTGTCGGTCATCATGGTGCTCCAACACACGGTACACGTATTTCAGGTTGCTGCGCTGTGAAATTCGTGCCCGCATTCATGAGTTTTCCGGCACAAGATATTCGAACTCCATTTTTCTGCAATGTGAAAGAAGGAAAAATATTCAAATAACCTCATGATTCCAATGGGTACAATTTCATGCCAAATGAAATCCACATATGCACATGTTGTTTGGCCAAATATGATAAAAAAACGAAAGATGTAAATGATATACAGTGCAACAACATATTACAGTTGGAGTTTGAATAACGGGAATTGTATGGTTCACATAAGAAACAGAAAACCCATCTGTGCCTATGACGAAATGTCGGGGACGCGCATTTGTCGGGACAACAGTTTTCAGCCATCTGCCGAGAACTACTGGCGTTAACTGTCGGGAACGACAGTTTGCCAATTTTCTCTATACATATGAACTGCCAGGATATCAACTTTACCTAGAAATCAAGTCTACCTTAATTTTAAGCACAACACAACAGTAAATGCAAATTACCAGTGTATTCACCTGGAATAACAATTGTAAAGAGCTCACAACAATATTGCAAAAGCTAATTTCCTGTAACTGTAGTAAGAGAGGGAAAGAATATTGTGTGACTCAATGTTAGATTGTTTATCACATTACGTCAGGAATCGAAAGAAGAGACTACGAAACTGGAAGTTACTTTAAATAGGAGATGAAAAGATTGTTTGTTGAACTCTTTTTATCTGAAATTACCAAATGTTACTATATTTAATCACATACTCATACAAATTTGTATGTACGAAAATAACTTCAGAGTTGTGACTATTTAACAGCTACAAATTGCTATGAAAAGAAAATTATGAAAAATAACCCAAAAAATGAAAAGATAAAGCCACTAAAGATCGAAATGAACCAAGTAAACAACTGCATTGGCAAAAGAGAAGTTCTGAAAACCCAAAATTAATTCAACATAGAAAATATCTTCGGTAGATGATAAAAAGTGAAGATACAAAGAAAACCAAAATGACGAATCAATTGTAAGAAGAAATGTTGTTTGGCGTTGAAGACTACAAGTGAGTATAACGACGACGACTTTGAACATAATAAATTCTGTACAGAAGTCTATAATATTTGTGCACATTATGCCAAACTGTCTAAGTTAGTATCCATACCCAATGAAGCAAAAATAGACAGTCGTCCAACATGCATAGAAATAAATTAAATAAATTCTATAACAACAACATACATGAGTCCTACATTTTAAAATGTTCAACTCCAAAAATCAACAATGAAAATCATAAATACTCAGGCTAGAAAAATGTTCCTACCTATTCCAAAATCGAACAAGTAAAGCTACCCAAAAATACAATCACAGAAACAAAACATCGAAACATTATATTACAAAGCTTGTACATATAAATTCAAATAGGGTCACCAAAAATCTTCAATTTCCTTCCACAAAAAGAAAAAAAAATAAAAAAAATATCACAAAAAATTTATTATACATAAGATCCCAACAACGAGAAAAAAGAACAGCTTACCTAGTTATTGTTGAAAGAGGAGAGGAGCTTCTTTTGCAAAATTCCAATTCTTCTTAAAAGTTGGTGGTTAGGTTGTCGACACCTACCCAAAAATACAAAAATTTGTGCATAAGAAATCGAAATGTTCACCGAAAATTTCTTGTTTCCTTCGATGTAGTTAAAAATCCATAAGATCTCAAAATCGAAACCAAACAAAATCTTACAGATCAAAGCTCGTAATAATACTTACAGTTTCCTTTCGTGGTCGATAGAAGAATTTCTTTTGCGGATGCTTCTTTTGCAGATTTTCACTGATTCTTGTAATTTCGTTTGGTTTATCAGACAGGAATTTCTTAATTTGAGCATACAATTTAGGATTTTCGGTATGGAGTGTGAGTACTGTAGATTTCAACTTGTAGCAAAACAGATAAAAACATTAGATACCTTTTACTAGGTCAATAACATTACAGTAGATAACAGAATCTTGGACAATGACAGTTATTTGTATAAGAACTAGCTGTTATTCAATCACACAAAAATGGACTGTTATCGTATAATTACTGCAACACCGCATTAATGTAACCCAAATAATTTTGTTTTTGAAATCACAGTCTATCATAAAAATTCTAGGCAATCCATTAAACATCTCTTCCCTAAGCACTATTCATCATTTTAGCGAAGTTAAAGCATCACGACGATGATAACCACACACAGCTGAGTGCCACATTTTGTAGTGTCACTAAACTACTTGTAACATTGATATACAGTTGCAAGTTTCATTCAACCACGACCCAGCTCAATGACTTGCTTACAATTCATTTATTCATCATATTTTGTTTCCTTAGGAGACAGGCAACGACTTGTCTCCTAAATTTAGTGCAAATCAATTTTTTACGTGAAATATATATGTACACATATTAAAACACCAATTCGCCAAATTAAATCTTTATTCATAAGTTTTTTTTACCCCAAATCACAAATTCACAATTAAGTGAAATCAAAATTCTCATTTCAAATTTTCAACGCCAATTTGCCAAATTCAGAAAACTAGATAACTCATAACAAAAAATTAATAATCAGAAAAAATAAAAAATAACAACAAAACCCAAAGTAAAAAAAAATTAATAATAAAATCAGATAACTCACGGGCTAACAAAGCGGCAGAAACTCGACGAGCGGACGGCGGTCAATGGACCTTCTGGCATCGGCACGGCTAGCGCCTGGCTGGACTGGTGGTCGTCTTGGTGGAGGAGTCATTGGACAGAACGGTGGGAAGAAGTAGCGGTGGAACTGGAGGGGTGGAACCGTGGAAAATGAGGGCGTCTTCTTCCGCCGAATCGAATGAAGAGGAGTCAGTCCAGGGGTGCTTTCTTATCTTTTAGGCAGCGGAGTCACTTCACTTTTGGGGGCAGCACTCGATGGCAATACTGACTTCCGGTGAATGGAATGCAAGCAGAGTTCTTCTTCTTCCACAGATTGTAATGAGAGGACAGAGAGAGAGAGAGAGAGAGTACGGGTTGCGAGATTTAGGGCTTGTAGTGATTTAGGGCTTTTGTGAAAATTTAAGTGTAATGTTAGTGTTTTGTCTTTTTCTAAAAAAAAAAAAAAATTCCCCTGACAACGTACAGATTTTTGTATCAAGTTTCAAAATGATGTCAAATCCTCTATCAGAAAACCTGCTGGGAATTTCTTTTCTCTGCAGGGACAAAAAAGGAAATAAGTGACATTCTTGTACATGGTTTCAAAATGTGACATTTTGGTAATTACATTAGCCAAAAAGACTACCTGGTGCAATATCCTCTTAAAACAATTGTAAGTAAATTCAAATCAATTAATTTTAAAAGAATATAGAAAGAACAAAATTGTTGTAACAGAAATGGAGGGTAAATTGAGAATAACGAATTACACAAAATTTAATGCAAGTGAATAACATTACACCAAATTTGGTGTGCCATTGGATGAATGTTTTACACCAAATTTGATGTACCATTGGAGACGATCTTAGAGACTAACATGTAGTTATAGCAAGACCTTCGGCTCGCACACTGATGGGGTGTTGAGAATTGTATAATTCAACATCTTCTAAGTAGTAATAATCTACTGTACAATTTTGCTTTGTATTTTTATTATCTCCCTTTCTCCAATCGTTAGTCTACAAGTGTATAAGGACACAATTGTAAATTACAAAACAATCTCTTGATAAAAGGAACTCAAACAATGCAGTCCGATTTTATGATGCTTCCATCCAAATCTGAAATCCCCAATCTCCTTTCACGCCTTGCCGACGAGATGTAATCTCCATCACTAGAAAGTTATACCAAATGGTTGTACACTATGTGGCATCCAGAATCCACAAAGTAAGGTCTCAAAACAGGTGTGGAAACAGATGGGCTAGTTGGATTCATCTAAAAGTATGTGCAAGCTAGTGTTGTGATTCCCTTGATCACACAAGAGGAACTATGAGAGAAAAGTATTCTTCTATTTCTTACTTGAATAAAATTATGACGAGATTTTACAAACTCTCTACAACACTCAAGAAACCTCACTTGGATTTTCTAAACCTTTTTCTCTCCCTATTTTTTCCTTCCTCTTTTCTCTCTATTATCTCTATCATAGATATCTTATGTAATAGTCCTCTATTTATAGAGAACTCTCGCTGCAGCCGACTCTAATCTTGCTAGCCCAAAACCTTATCTAGAATTAATATCTTAGTCAACAAAAGAAGGTGGTTGATGGTGGATGAGTGGATGCTACGTGTACATGTATGCTGAATTCTTCTTCACTAAGAAAGTGACAAAGGCAAGAGGTGGCTGGGAGACTTTCACTTCAACTTGGCATGTTTTGCATGTTGGTTGCTTCTATATGAAGAAAAGGTGGCTGCCAACATGTTTATCTCATAAACAAATGAAGAATGGTGGCTGGAGATAAATCTCTTTGCATGGACTTTCCTTCTCCATTAAGTAAATAGTTGAATATTCAATAAATGCGGCTGAATATTATCAATTCTCCCCCTTCAGTCGCATCCAAATTAATTGTTATTTGTCAAGCATCCCAGCTATGTCTCTGCACAGTTCTAACTTTTCTTTTGGAACCACCTTCGTTAACATATCCGCTAGATTCTCATTTGTGTAAATCTTAACTAGTCTCAACAGTTGTTGATCCATCACCTCTCTTATCCAATGATAACAAATGTCGATGTGCTTCGTTCGAGAATGGTACATTGAATTCTTACTCAAGTCAAGAGCACTCTGACTGTCACAATGTACTTTGTAATCATTATGCTTGATCCCCAGCTCTTGGAGAAACCGCTTTAGCCACAACATTTCTTTGTCAGCTTCCGTCGCTACAATATATTCCGCTTTTGTTGTAGATAAAGCAACACACTTTTGTAGCTTTGACTGCCATGAAACAGCTCCCCCTGCAAAAGTGTAGAGAAATCCTGAAGTAGATTTTCTATTATCAAGATCTCCAGCCATATCTGAATCTGTATAGCCTTCCAAGATTAGATCAGCTTTCCCATAGCACAGACATATCTTTGATGTACCTTTGAGGTACTTGAGAATCCATTTGACTGCCTTCCAATGTTCCTTTCTAGAATTAGAGAGAAAACGACTTACCATGCCAACTGCATGGGCAATATCTGGTCTGGTACATACCATTGCATACATCAGGCTTCCGACAGCTGAAGAGTAAGGTACCATTGACATCTCCTCTATCTCTTTCTTGGATGAGGGGCATGAACTCTTGCTCAACTTGAAGTGATTGGCTAGTGGAATGCTGACAGGTTTGGCATTCTGTATGTTGAATCTCTTGACCACTCGTTCAACATATTTTTCCTAAGATAACCACAACCTTCGATTTTTTCTGTCTCGAACTATGTGCATTCCCAAAATCTATTCAGCTGGGCCTAAATCCTTCATGTCAAAGGACTTGGAGAGTTCCTTTTTCAGCTGACTGATTTTCGTTGCATCTTGTCCAACGATCAACATGTCGTCTACATACAATAGAAGAGCAACGAAGTTGCCATCAGAAAACCTCTGAATATAAACACACTAATTTGCAGCGGTTCTTTTGTAGCCTTGTTTCACCATGAACGAGTCAAACTTTTTGTACCACTGCCTCGGTGCTTGTTTGAGGCCATACAAGCTCTTCTTCAACTTGCAAACGAAGTTCTCTTTACCTGAAACTTCAAAGCCTTCTGGCTGCCTCATATAAATTTCTTCATATAAATCACCATGAAGAAATGTTGTCTTGACATCCATCTATTCAAGCTCTAGATTCAAACTGGCTACTAATCCAAGGATAACTCGAATTGAGGCCATCTTTACAACTGGTGAAAAAATTTCTTCAAAGTCAATTCCCTTTTTCTGTAGAAATCCTTTGACTACCAAACGCGCTTTATGTTTTATCACATTTTCGCTGCCATCTTTCTTGAGCTTGAAAATCCATTTATTCCTCAGTGCTTTCTTTCCATTCAAAAGCTCAACCAACTCATATGTTTGATTCTTCTGCAGTGACTACATCTCATCCAGCATTGCCTGTATCCATCTGTCTTTGTCTACGTGAGATGTGCTTTCTGGAAGCTCTCTGGCTTTGCTTCATCAGTAAGCAAAATGTACTCAGACTCTGAATATCTCGTTGATGGAACCCGTCCTCGTTCAGATCTTCGTACTTGTGGATTATTGTCTTCAGGAGGTGGTACATCATCTGGTTGATGTGATGGACTGACGACTTCTGGTGAAGAGGGTTGTAACTCCCCTTGGTCAATATCCTCTTATTTTTCATCCTCCTGTTCTGCTTCTAGCATTTCCTCGTGTACATCACCACTATCTGCTAGTGCTAGATCTGGAACAATATCCTGGGCACTGGATTTAGGATCTGGAGACATTGTGGGATTTTCAATGTCTTCTAATGTCTGGTTTTCATGAAACACTACATCCCTGCTTCTGATGACCTTCTTTGCTTTTGGGTCCCATAATCTGTATCCAAATTCTTCATCTCCATAGCCTATAAAGATGCATGGAGTGGTCCTTGTATCTAGCTTCTGCCTGAGCTCCTTACATACATGTACAAAGGCTAAACAGCCGAATACTTTTAAATGAGAATAAGAGGAATTCTTACCAGACCATACTTTCTCCAGAATTTCAAAATTCAATGGTACTAATGGTGATCTATTGATCAGGTAACAGGCGGCTCGAACAGCTTTTCCCCAAAATGGCTTTGACAGCTTAGCCAAACTGAGCATGCTTCGGACCTTTTCCATGATTGTCCGATTCATCCTTCTTGCTACTCCATTATGTTGTGGGGTACGCGGGACCGTCTTCTCATGTCGAATGCCATATCTTCTGTAGTAGGCATCGAACTCTTTAGAAGTGTACTCGCCTCCATTATCTGTGTGGAGACACTTCAGCTTCTTTCTTGTTTCTTGCTCTACCATGGCATGCAACAGTTTGAAGTAATCAAATACCTAATCTTTTGTCTTCAGAAAGTATACCCATACTTTACGAGAAGCATCATCAATAAATGTCTGAAAGTACTTATTACCGCCTAGTGATTCGACCTCTAAGGGACCACAAACATCAGAGTGTACCAGACTAAGCAACTCTAATCGTCTCGTCGAAGAGAAATTAAAGGAAACTCTATGTTGCTTACCAAATAGACAGTGACTGCAAGGATCCAACATAGCTTCCTTGGCAACAGTGATTAGCTCTTTTTTTGTCAAAGTAGGCAACCCCTTCTCACTCATGTGACCGAGTCTTTGATGCCACAAATTTTGAGAAGCATCACATTCCACTATGTTGAGGCTGTCTCTACAAATTTTCATATGAATCTTCATATGAATCTTGTATAACGTGCTGCATATATGTCCTCGAGCGACAACCATGGAACCTTTCATCATTTTCCATGTGCCATTGCTAAAGTGGCTGACAAAGCCCTGTTTGTCAAGGACTATCCTCGAAAGTAGATTCAGCCGAAGATCAGGTACATGTCGGACATCCTTCAGGATAATTTTACATCCGATGTTTGTTTGTATCTGAACATCACCAATGCCCACGATCTCAGAGGAACTGGTATTTCCCATCTTCACTGCACCAAAGTTGCCAGCTTTGTATGTTGTGAAGAAGTCTCTACATGGAGTGGCTTGGTAAGATGGTGCAGTATCTGTCACCCACTCAATATCTTGGTTTGAAACGTGAAGACATGTCTCCTCATGGATGGAGCATATAGCTACTTCTCCAGAAATAGTGACTAGTGTATCTCCTTCCTTGTTCTTCGGCAGTGAACTGTTCTGGCCTTGCTCTTGTAGCAATTTTCGATAGTCCTTCTTCAAATGGCCCTCCATTTCACAGTAGTAACACTTGTAAGTAGGTCTCCTTCCATCTGTGGATCTACCCCTACTTTTACTTTTGCTTCTCCCCCTGCCTCGAATGCCTCCTTGTTGTCTTCCCCAATTCTCTATGACACGGCTCTTTGTGACAAGGGCGTGTGACTGATCCGTATCAACGTCCTTTCTCCTAGCTTCTTCATTAAATAGGGCATCCTTGACCATAGACATGGTAAGTTTGCCACTAGGGGCTGAGTTGCTGAGAGATACTACTAGTGTCTCTCAACTATCAGGAAGAGAGCTTAAAAGTAGTAAAGCTTGTATTTCATCACCAAGCAGCATCTCTACAGATGATAATTGGTTCACCAAACTTTGAAATTCACTGGTGTGCTCAGCAACTGAAGTTCCACTTTTCAATTTCAGATTCACCAAACGCCTCATCAACAGGACTTTGTTTCGAGCAGTCTTGGCTTGGTACATGTCCTCTAGTTTCGTCCGGAGGGCATATGCATCTATTTCTTGTGCCACATGGTGAAAGACTGTATGATCAATCCATTGTCGAATTTGACCAATAGTTTTTCTGTTTAGCTTCTTCCACTCCGCCTCTTTGGTAGGCTCGGGATTCACACCTTTGGCTTCCAAGGGGTTGTACAGATCTTTACAACTGAGTAGGTCTTCCATCCGAGACCTCTACAGCATGTAATTGGTGGCAGTGAGCTTGATCATAGCTCCTGAAGAAGATTCCTCCATGGACATCTTAACTTCACAACAACTTGATCAAAATCAAAGTTTTTTTAAAAACCTACAAAGGTCAAACGATAAACCTCGCTCTGATACCACTTGTTGTGATTCGCTTGATCACACAAGAGGAATTATGAGAGAAAAGTATTCTTCTATTTCTTACTTGAATAAAATTATGACGAGAATTTTACAAACTCTCTACAACACTCAAGAAACCTCACTTGGATTTTCTAAACCTTTTTTTCTCTCTCTATTTTTTCCTTCCTCTTTTTCTCTCTATTATCTCTATCATAGATATCTTATGTAATAGTCCTCTATTTATAGAGAACTCTCGCTGCAGCCGACTCTAATCTTGCTGGCCCAAAACCTTATCTAGAATTAATATCTTAGTCAACAGAAGAAGGTGGTTGATGGTGGATGAGTGGATGCTATGTGTACATGCATGCTGAATTCTTCTTCACTAAGAAAGTGACAAAGGCAGGAGGTGGCTGGGAGACTTTCACTTCAACTTTGCATGTTTTGCATGTTGGTTGCTTCTATATGAAGAAAAGGTGGCTGCCAACATGTTTATCTCATAAACAAATGGAGAATGGCGGCTGGAGATAAATCTCTTTGCATGGACTTTCCTTCTCTATTAAGTAAATAGTTGAATATTCAATAAATGCAGCTGAATATTATCAGCTAGGTGTGTTAGGCTGAAGAAGGAAACTTTGGACTTGGGTTGTGCTTCCTGACCATAAGGGAAATGTCTTGTGTGCACAATCTCGATAGATAGTAGACTCCTTCTCAGTTGAAGATGAGAGGCAGTTGTAGTTACATTCCATCGCATGATCAGATATCATATTGACTTATCAATCCTTAGAGGCAAACTTATAGTTATAGCCACCGGCGGATCCAGTACGCGGCAACAATGGCGGCCGCGCGTGCTGGATCCGTCGAGAATAATTATTTTGTGACAATTGATAAATTTTTTGGATAATATATCTAATAAATTCTTTTGTTTTCAAACATCTCTTGTAACTCATTTGGTTAGAGCTTCCATATCAAAACCGAAAGTCTTGGGATAAAATCTCCGTGAAAGAAATTTTTTGTGCAATTATTTTAGTTCAATATTTTTTACCAAAACCAATGCAATTGGAAGGATCCCAACCTATGTGCTCTCGTTTGGATTATGGAAAGCTTGACCATTTTGGCATTTAATTAACTATGTAATAGAATTGTGTATGTTCAATTTTAAAAGTTTTAATGCAATTAGTCCACTATATGACATTTGATGAATGTTAACATTAAATGTAATAGAATTATATATGTTCAGTTTTAACGAAGTAATAAGTATATCTAATTTTTATTGCAGTCAACGATTATTGATCAACGACTGTCCGTGATCACTCGAGATCCTGAATCCGCCACTAGTTATAGCAAGACCTGCCACACACTAAGTGGGTGTTGATAATTGTATAATTTCAACATCTTTTAAGTAGTAATAATCTACACTACAATTTTGCTTTGTATTTTTCTTATTATTCTTAGTTTCTCCAATGGTTAGTCTACAAGTGTATGAGGACACAATTGTAAATTGCAAAACAATCTCTTGATAAAAGAAACACAAACAGTGCAGTCTGATTTTATGCTGCTTCCATCCAAATCTTAAGTCCCCAATTTCCTTTCTCGCCTTGCCAATGGTAAGTAATCTGCATCACTTGAAAGCTATATGTACCAATGTTGTACACTTTGGAGCATCCAGAATCCGCATTTCATGCATTATTCCAATGTAAGGACATCTCCAATTGTTACATCAAATTTGGCTTAACTTCTCACCAAATTCATATCAATTTAATGTAACCTCTCCAATGGTTACACCAAATTTTAAACCAAATAAATAGTATTTCCTTTTTTCCTTATTATTTATTTCTCAACAATCAATTTATTTTAGTTTATTGAAGGAACTGGAAATGACCTTTTAGAGTACTAAATTATTGTTTTAGTTTAACGTTGTATCGTACTTTGATATATGTTTGTAAGATATTTATGTTGTTCTAGTGCTAATTTATTCTTATTTCTAATTACCAAATTTGTAGTTTGAGTTTTTAATGAACAATTTTAAATTATTGTATCAATTCTTATTACTTATTGCTTATTACTTGATTAGAATTTAAAAGTCATAATATTAGAATAATTTTAAATTAATTTAAATTAAATAAATCTAAAAGGATAAAAAAAAAAAAAAAAAAGGATGTAGAAGGAACAACAATTTGTTGTAATGGAAAATGAAGGGCAAAATGGAAACATTATTCATTACACCAAATTTTGGTGTCATTGGAGTGGAATTTTACACCAATTTTGGTGTACCATCACATGAAAATTTGGTTGATTTGCTTACTAAACCGCTCACATGAGAATTTGTAATAACTCATAGAATGGGGTTGAAACTCCGACATCGGGTTCAAAGGGTAAAAACAAAGTCATTCGATAAGGAGATAGTTTCAGTACTTGTTCTTTTAACCCTATCCTAGGTTTTAAGTGTCGATTGTCAAGAATATGAGGGTTGAGTTTCTATAGCACTTAATAAAGTTCAGATCATTGGATCAAATATCACAAATAGTTGTACCGTCTCAATATAGAGTTGTAGTTTCTCTTTTAAAAGTTCAGTAAGAGAAATGCAAGGTCATAAGAGTGTTAAATGAGATTGTGTGGAATTTAGAACATCTGATACTTGTATGTGTGATTTCATCAATATCTTCACAAGGAATAACATGTTCTAAACTTTCATGCTACCTAGGATTTCGATGTTACTGCTTGAAATTTAAAATAAAATTGAATTTAATCGAAAGATATCCATATTTTATGCATAAGCGCCATTAAGTTTGAATTTGAACTTATTATATAGTTGAATAAGAGTGGAATTGTTATAATATTGTTCAAACATATACTGAAAAATGATTTGGAGAGATCAAACATCAATATGAGAATATCAAATAAGTGCAAAAACACCCAAAGAAAAAAATGGAGATGGACAAAAAATTGGAGGCCAGGTGATTGCCCAGCCTCATTAATGATATACAGTAGCTGAAAGACTACACTAATCTATTGCCCAGTTCAAAGATTCATAATTGTTGCGTTTGAATTTTCTAACAACACTTTGATAATTGTGACACATCTATGGCTTGGTTTTGGCACCCATTCTTGCATTAGACTTGATGTTTATATTTGGATGATTGTCATGTTGAGAAACATAATATTAACATCCAAATCAAATATCAAAATTCACATTTCCTTAAGTGTTCTTCAAGTTTGATAGGATCCATGGAGGGGAACAAACTTACAAAGATCCGGCTCAACTTGAAGCGGAACCAATGACGAGATTGCGAGCAAATATGATCAATGATGCCATGCATTTACTTGTTCAAGCTACCGAGGCAAGAGTTTGAAGTTAACAGGCCAAGCACCAAGTTTCATTTTGGGCATAAAGATAGAAACAAGTTGGAAGCATTGGAATCAAGAAAATAAAATTGGAAGTCAGTCGGATAACTATATTGTAGCATAGTATAAAACAAGATGCTATAGCATGTACTATTCCCGAAACAAAGAAATAAAATTTTGGTTGTTCTATGCTATCTCGGTAGTTATAACTATGCGAAGTCTATTTTGGTATAACTTTTGTTATGATATCTTTTTTATATAATTTCATTTTAATTAGGTTTTTATGAATTTCCTATAAATAAGATTCATTATTTTCATTGTAAAGAACACATTATTGAGAGAATTAATAAAGCTAGTTTTGCTTTCTTCTTGTTCTTCGTGAACTTAATTTTGAACTTATCAAAGATTTCATCTTTGTGGCGTTCAATAAATTCATAAGGTTCATAGTTTTATAATTAAGGGGTCAAACTATTCCATAACTTTGGTTCATTGATTCAATAAATTATTGGGTTAAGTTTCAAACCAAGATTTTAGCTTTCTTGGGGTTGTAATTCAATCTTCTATGAGTTTCAGAGCTATTATAGCCTGGTGGATTCACATCAGTTGATATCATAGCTTTGCTCTAAAATCAAGGTTATATATTTATCTTTTCGCATTTTTTTTTTCAGATTCTTCGTTGAGTTTTCATCTTCTTCATCGAGTCTCCACTGTTTCCTTGACTCTTCATCATCATCATCTTCTTGAGTCTTTTACATCAACACAAATAACAAAAACATTCAAGAATTGTTTCGTGCATTAATTTAGTGCACCAATACAATTTTCTTTCGATCTTTCTTGTCTTTGTTTATTTTCCGTGTATTTAATGTTTAAAAAATTCAAAAAAAAAAAATTTCAAGCCAAAAAAAATTCTTATTCGATTTCAAGAAACATATTCTAAAAAATTCTTGAAGCGCAATTTCTTTCAAAAAATCAATTCAATGTCTAAATCATCTATTATTATCAATTTTGTTGTGGAAAATATATAAATCGATTTTAAAAAACACTTTCTTGAAATTCTTGGTTGTGTTATTGTAACACCCCCAAATCTAGATACCTAGATTTGGAAGTACTATCATTTTATTTACTATTAAAACCATAAATGCGGAAAACAAATTATAAATTTTTCTTTAACAAAAAATTATTAATGACTTTCACTTAAGGAAATAATTTTAGAAACACTTTTATATTTAATAAAGATATAAGATGATCAAATTAAATGTTAAACTTATTTCAACTTGAATCAACATTAAATGTATTAGTACCGAGTTCGTCTCACCACAAATAGTCGTCTCAAATCATCTTGCCTTTGCCATCTGCAATTGAGGAGAGATAACGTGGAATGAGCTAACACTCAGTAAGCAAATCTCATGCATATGATGTATGATTATGATATGCAAATGAATTACTTTAAGATAAAAATATCTCACAATATATATCACATTTCTTTCATTTCTTTAAAAATTTAACATTAACATCGTGAGTTTACTTGGCGTATCGCTTAACCAATCAAAATGCAGTGGACAATTAATATTTGGAACCTAGTTGAGCCCTACCGGTAGTACTGCGAAGTGGTTAATATAAATATTGACATTATCATTGAACATTGGTCGGGTGGGCCGGACCTCATGCCCCATTTCTCACTCACATCTTTTATGGCATAAACATACACCTCGTAAAAAAATATTCAAGATACACATCTTAAAAAAAATTCCTTGACTCATTGACATTTGAAAATTTTTATTTTTCTTAAAACTTCATGTATACTTATAGATGCATTGATGTGCACGGATATGTCACGAGAAGCAGTAATGACATAAAATGTAATAATTAAATATCAAGTTCACATAATAACAAATTTATACATTTAAAGATGTAACGATGTAACGTACGCATGAAGATAATGTAAGGTTTACTTACCTTGAGTCTTAGAAATTTACTTTTCGAATGGCAGTGGAAATGTTCTTAACCACCCACGAAGTCAACGTACCCAAAATCCTAATTCATTATCATTTGTTTAGAAATTTCAATAAAATCCACTTTTTAAAAGGTCAACTCATAATATTGTTCTATTAAATTAATTTTATCTATTTATTATTCTTAAAACCCTATGTGAAAACAAAAGTTTAATATTCAAAAAAGTAAATGCGGAATTGACTGTAAAAAGGCATCAGCAAGTAAATAGGTACTAACCAATTAATAATTATTAAAATAGAAATTTTATTTTATAATTAAAATAATTATGCATATATATTCAAGCATACCTACTTACCCAGATTTATTTATAGATTTAAACACAACATAATACATATACATATACTTAGGGATACATATGGACAGAGGTAGCTAGCACCTGACGAGTCGGCGCGGTCGCCCGTGTTGGCTCTGTTGGAAAAGAAATTACATATAAATTAAGTATAAGTTAAATATGTTTAACTTTACTTGCTTATATGCAAAGTGATTGTAGCTTAAATTGTAGCGCCCTTTTTTTGTAAATGCGAGGCACCTCGTTCGATTCCTCTTACCTTCACTTCATCTTTTAAATTTTTTACATAATATATAATTATTAAATAACTCTATATGATATAGCTTTCATTTATCAACAGAAATGTTGTAGCTCATATAGTAAATTGTTTGCTTTGTATTTGTGAGGCATGGAGTTTGATTCTCCTAACCTCCACTTCTTCTTTTAATTTTTAACAAAGTAAATAATAACTAAACAATTTTATATTATTAGTTTTTGTTTCTAAAATAATTTCTTTAAGAAATTTGTTAACTCAAATTATTATTTCATAATATATATTTTATTGTTAGATTTTATCAATTTATTTTGTAAAACTCAAATTTGGACAATTTAAGTACTAGTCTTTATTCTTTTAAGAGTTCGAAAAACACTTTTCTTTTTTGGATAAAAAAATAGCTTTAAAAATCACTGTTTTAAAGATTTATTTACTCAAATTACTGCTTTGTAATATATACTTTTATTGTTAGATTTTATCAATTTAAAATTCAAATTTGGACAATTTAAGTACTGATCTTTATTCTTTTAAGTGTTCGAAAAACACTTTTCTTTTTTTTGGGGTAAAAAAATAGCTCTAAAATTCACCATTTTAAAAAATTTGGATAGGCTTCGCCTAAACTCTGAGTTTGTCTTTATCATTTAATCACGCATTACGTATAAACTTCATCTTGTCTAGTTTAAGTATGATTAAAAAAATAAATTTTTATTCCTTATTATTTTGGTTTATGTTGAATTATATTTTCATATGTAAATGATTTTTATATTTTAGAACATTTATATATTGATTGAAAATTCTTTCAATATAAATAAATTAAATATTAATAAACAATCTCGCTATATTGGACGATCACTAAGTGACTGCTCGACGCTCCACCCTAATTCACTCGAGTGGCTGGATCTGTCCTTCGGCAGAGGCGGATCCAGCACCTAGCAAGATCCCGCGGTCACGCGTGCTAAATCTGACGGGAAGATTTTATTTTTTTTAAGAATAGATAAAATGTTTATATTATATATTTGATAATTCATTTCATTTACAAACAACATTGGTAGTTCAGTTGGTTGGCGCTTCCTTTTTATAAATCGGAGGTTCCGGGTTCGAAACCTAGCAATGGCAATATGTTATGTAATTTTGAATTTCAACAATATTTACAAAAAAAAAGTGCAAAGTGGATTCGAATATGGGACCTTACCTAAAAGATATTGACAATTTTGCCATTATGACAAGTATTGATTTATAACACTCACTGAAACAAAATAATATATATTCATTTTACCGATTTTAATGCAAATAGAAACATCTTAACCGGTAATTTGTCCCTCTTTTTGATTTTTTTTTTTCTTTAATGAATTAATTTGAGAGTTTGGTCAATTAATGGCGAATGAATTTTTTTTTTAAAAAATGGCCTTAGTGTCATAAGGAGTCTTTCAACAAAACTTATTTAATTAATAGAAGGTTCTACTTTTCGTTCACAAAAAATCTATTGCTGAAAAGTGGAATCACACAAGCACATAAAATTGATATAAGCATATAAATATTTCAACTTTGTTAATATAATAATGCTTATTCAATTAACTTTAATTGTAAACTGAATATTGATATTTTGTTAATATATATTGTATCTTTGATTAAAAAATAAATTAGAACATTTTTCAGATTATAGAACAATTTTTTCATCTAAAATGAAAGTTGGTACCTAGTTCTAATTCTAGTGGTCTATTTACTTCTTTTAGTTCTAGTCCGTACGATTTTTTTGAATATTATTTAATTAAATATTAATAAATAACATTGCTATCACGAACGTTGGTCGTTGACAATAAACGTTCAATGTTCGTTGTGCGTCCTAGTTGAATTCGAACTCTGGATTCCCCCCGTCCCTGGGAATACATATATATATATATATATATATATATATATATATATGTATATATGTACATACACATACACATATATATATAGACACACACATACACAACTGACACGCATAGATACATATAACGTAACTAACACATAGATTTACATATAGATATACAAATACACACAAAACTATATCTATGTGTGATACATACATACAGACAGACATCCATATGCATTCACACATATTATAAAATATTATTTGGGAAAATATGCATATAATAATTATAAACATATAAATACACATATATACATGTATATGCAGACACGTTAATGGAATAGTGATACACACCCTGATTCAGTATAAATGTATTGGCAATTGATTATATAAAACTTATATTAGATCCCCAAAACGAAAGAAGAGTATAAATCTAATACCTTATCAAGAGGATCCAAAAGAGATTGAGAACTAGATGAGATAAAGCAGATTAGTTAGTGCCTGGACTATTCTTTGCATTTGGTAGGAAGAAAGATGATTTTTCTCACGTGAAGGATTTATGAGGTAGAGTCTTGACTTTTAACCTAATGATGGCTAATTAGATTCAATTTGTTCTAATTAAATAAGTAATGAGATCTCATATTAATCCTATTGACTTATTTAATCTTTAAATAGGTTGTACAAACTAACATCCCATTATGACGTTTAAATATTATTTCTATATTAAATTATAGAAAAATATTCACTTATAAAGTAGATGCAAAATATTCTAAGTCGCTATCTAGGTTCGACCCCGATGTTACATTATTCATGGACGCATAGTAAAATAAATATAATATATTATTAAATTATAAAGTATAGACCTATCATAATTAAATTAATTGGCACGTCGATCATCTAGGGAGTCAAGGGTACAACCCACTAAAAAAACATGGTTAGTCACGAGGATGATAATTATATTAATTACACAATAAATATAGTATTAATGAAATTAATCCAGATAGACATGATAATCACGAGAAATAAGTACGCGACGTTACAGTTTTTCATTCAATTCTTTCATTTCTTCCTTTCTTGAGTCATTTTCTCGAGTCAATATCCTTCTTAAATTCCTTGTACTTTGGATTTGAACCTCACAAGGGTAGAAAATTTTTGATTGATATCAATTAGTTCCTTAGAAAATTTAAAAGAAAGCATTGAGGGGGAAAAGGTAAAAGTGGTGAGATTATTAGAAGGAAAATGACAATTTTTTAGTGAAACACGAGTGAAAACACGTGAGCCATACAAAATTCTAGTTATTATTATGTCTAATAAAGAAGAATCAATATTAAGAGAGGGAGACAATCAAGTTTTCATGATGAGGGTTATGCAACAACAATTTGAGTGGATAAATGTGGTATTTCGAGATATTAGAAACATAATAGATTGGCAAGATGCATTGATTGCAAACTTACAAAAGAGGTAACCTATGAGAGTTCATGATGTTAGGAGGCAAGTGATGAGTGTGTTTTACGCACTTATTTATGCTATTCCTGAAGCAAAAAATAAATTTAAATCCAAAATCAACAGAAATGGTGATTTTCGCCAATGCACAAAAATGAAAACAATAAAAATTGAAAATAAATCACCTCACGGCCCGGAGCATTGTCATGGTTAAGTCGTCGGCGGTGTTTGTTTTTACGGTGGTCATCAATGGGAATCGCGATTGAGGGAGGAGAGTGAGACTTAGGGTTTCTTCACGGCCCGGAGCGTTGTCGGGACTCTTCATCAGCGGTGTTTGTTTTTACAGTGGTCGTCGATGGGAATCGCGATTGAGAGAGGGGAGTGGGAGTGGGAGTAGGAGTGGGAGTGAGACTGAAGGTTTCTTCTTCAACGCCTGTTCGATGGACGGAAAATCGAAATGGTTTCAAAACCGTTTCCTTTTTCTTATTTTTCTGTTTTAGTTTTTTCTTTTCTTTTTTTTCCAACTTCGAAATTCATGTATTTTTTCCCTGACATTTCCACTTTTTTTGTACACTATTTCATCTAGTCAAATCGCATTTATTGAAGTACATGTAAGGTATTAAATTTATAAACAATGGCAAAAATGTACAAAAAACGTACCAAAATGACATTCTTCCAAACACTTCAAAAAAGTGACATTTTTGTAAATGCAAAGAGAAAAAATGACACCTAGTGCAATTTCCTGGTAAGCACATATAACTTTGTTATTGCTAATTTACAGCCCACTAGAACCAATCAACTTTGTTAAACCAAATGTTATGGCCATGGCCAAACAACCACCAATCAAAGCCCTTATGGAGGACCTGGCCGCCGGTGCCCTCCCTAACACCGCCCCTAACCAACCAAACACCACCAAAGCAAGGCTGACGGCAGCAGCCACCACCCACATCCTCACCCTGTACTCTCTTATGAAGGAGGCAGCCAATAGTGGCACCATTGCACCCACTGAAAATGCTAGGGCTGATGCAGCAGCTGCTTGTATTGGGTTAGGCAAACCCTCTTTCTCTCCTTTTTTACTGTCTATACCAACTGCCCTTTCCTTTTCTCTCTTCATTTGAGCCATTTCTATGTCGAGTTGTGAGTAAACTGACACGAATTCGCCTATGGCCATGGAACATGCTCCGGCCACTAATCCCGCAAACCCTGCCGATGGAAAATTCACCACCACACTTTAATAAATGATCATCGAAAAATTAAATCAAATAGAACTATAGAAGAGCAAAAAAAAAAAATTCTGCTAAATTTCCTTATTTGTCAAATATAAAACCAATACCTGTTAGGATCATGACCTTAATGTCTTGTTTTACTGCTCCGATACCCATCATTAATGATGCTGTCGAAACTAGCCCATCGTTGGCGCCAAGAACCGCAGCACGGAGCCATTGGGATCGTTTTGAGTAGTCGGTTAATTCCTTTTCTTCTAGCTCAAGGCTCATTTGTCTCTCCATGTCATTGACAGGAGGGAGAGAAAATTTGGAATCTTGATTAAAAGCCATGAAATGGGATAAAAACTTAGTAACCTAGAAATGTAGAGAGGATTAGAATGCAAATGAGTGTGATGGAAAACGCCTTATACTTGAGATTTTATATAGCAGAAAATTTTATTTTAGTGGAGACAAAAAGTAGGGTTTGAGCACCACCATTGTAAAGTTTCATGCATTAAAGAAACTTGGCATGTTCTTCCAAAATCAACTAAACTTGTGGTTTGGCAAAATCAACATTTCTATCAAGTGATTTCTCATCGTGCTTGATCTTGAAACATTGATGTAGCTGTTGAACCAACTCAATTTAAAGTACGAAGGAAGTGATGGGATGAACTTATATCTTTAATGCACGACTCGTGCAGACAAATTTCATTTCTTTTTTTCTTTTTTTTCGTATAGAGTGACTTAAGTTTATTGGATCTAACTAATGTATAGAGCGACTTAAGTTTATATCTTCAACAGTATCAAGTAATATTCGATCTAATTATAGAATTTTTTAACTAAACTATCTGGATAATTCAAAGTTAGTCCACATAATCAAATATGGATTGCCGAAGAGGAAAACACCACAGGGAAGATGAGACATAAAGAGTGGGAAAGAGATAATAATTAAATTGAATGTGTGTGGATTCCACACGAATGCCACCAACTTTTATTGGTTATCTTATTGCAATCCAAATATAATGTCATTCAAACTAATAGTATCAATAGGGAAAAAGGAGAATGGGTTTATCTCTTTCTCGTCAATGGTCAAGTCCAATTCAAATGAGACTATATAAATCGATAATTTCACAAACCTTTTCGGTAAGGATACAAATCATGCACGCAGTGACGGATCTAGACATTTGGAGTTAATGTAGCACAATTAAACTTAATAAAAAGTTACGAAAAAATTATGTATTGTACAAAACACATACTAGTGACCAGTATCATAAATTCACAAATATCATATATATGATAGGGTAAATAGCACAAAACGTCCATACATTTCAATGTCATTGTGCAAAACGTTTCTACCTTTCATTTTTTGGCATTGTCATCCCTATTTTCACCTTTCATTGCTCAAAATGTCATTTTCATCCATTTTTCCAATAAAAAGATTATTTTACCCTCTTATTCAAATAAAAATAAATAAAAATAAAAATTGAAATGAAAGTATAAGCAACTAATTGCAACAATTGACCCAAATTTTCAGAAAATTACAAATTAATCACAAATATATAATTAAAATTCAAAACTAGCTATAAAAAAACAAAAAACAAAAATCATTCATTTTCTTCCTCCATCTTCTCTCTCTGAGTAGGTCCACCAATGCATGCACCAAACACAAGTCGCATTCAATTTTCTCTATGTGGTTTTACATTATGGTGCGTTTGATTGTCAATATTTTCTCTGAAAATGTGTTTTTTCCTATCTAATTATTTACTTTTGTGTTGTTTAATTGACAACTTTTTCATGAAAAATATTTTCCTACTTTTGGTCATATGACCATATTTTCCTTGCAAACAAAGAAAATATTTTCGTTAAGGAGATGTAGGTTTTATTTTCCATATAATTCACTCTCTATTTCTCTCTCATCTATCTCTTCTCTCTCAACTACCCATCAATAAAAAAGGACTAATATTCTAGGTTGAAAACTAAATCAATCAAACACGTTTAATTAATAAATTTCATGCAAATAATTTCTAGGCAATTAAATTGCCTGAATTTATTTTCTTTCTATACAAATTCCATCTAGCAATCAAACATAACCTTAGTTACTAACTTGAGCATAAGAGTGTACACACACAAAAGTTGTTACCCGGGCGATTTTTAATTTTTTTAAGTTAGTTAATGTTTGGTGAAAAGTTTTTGGTAGATTATAAGTTTGTGAATCTTATAGAACGTGCAGATAAAACTTATGAGTAGTACGAAATGTTTAGATAAAAAAAAAATATTTGATCAACTTATTAATTTGAGAAACTAAGGAAAAAAAAAGCATTTACTTTTTAAAACAATTGAAGTCGACATATAGAGGTAAATATTCCGAGAACGTGTAGGTGGGCGCGGTAGCGAGAGCCTTAAATAATGGTTGCTAACAACAAAAAAAGTGTAATTATTGGAGCTAATATGTTTATTTTGCAAGTCATGGTTCTGATTACACCTATTCATTGGTATTTGTATCTTATTTTAAGCTTTTATTTGTATCTTTATTTGATCAATAATTGTTGAAAAAATATATCGATTTTATCGTGCAACAATTTATATTCAAATAGTGAATAAATAGGTGGGTGATAAGTGCGTTTTATGCATTTATTTAGATCACAAAACATGGACAATTGATTGTAATTATGTTGAAATATGGCTTAATTCTATGTAAATTATGTTTGCAGGACTAAAGTGAGTGAAAACGAGTAAGAAATGATCAAAACGAAAGACAGCTAAAGTTCAGGGACTAAGATACAATTATTCGAAAGTCGACTCGAAACTCAAATCAAGAACGAAAATGAATTAAGTACAAGATTGACGAAATCAAAGAGTATTAGAGGAAAGAGAATGAAGAAAAGAAGTCAAAATGAGGAAGAACAGAATTCGGGAACCAAAACGACACAAATTGAAAGTTGATTGTACCATGTGGCCGCATGGTGCAATCAGTCATACGGTCTCATGGCTTCCCCCGAAAGCAACTTGACCCACAGTATTTGAACCATGCGGTCGTATGGTATATTTTCGCAAGAAAATTCTGGTTTCCATTTTTAACTTAAATTCTTATGGAAATCAATTTTAGGACAACTTTTTAACCCTAGACTTGACAGAAAAAAAGGGGCTACGCACTTTTAGAGATTAATTTTGACATTGGAGAGCAAGAACACAAGGCATAACGCGAAGATTCATCAAACACTTCAAGAAATTAATTGAATATCTACTCGGATGATGACGTTTCTTCATTTATTCTTTTGTTTTTCTTTTTTTAGCATGTTAGACTAGTTTTTCTTGTATTAGGAGATCGATGAACTTTGTAACATAATATTTTAATCTTTAATTTTATATTTTTGACATTAAAACACATTTTTCGATGTTTGAATGATTTATACGTATTTATTCCATATAATTATTGTGCGCGTGTTAATTATATGATTGTGGTGATCTATTTTATACATTCAAAAGAAAGGAAATAGATTCGACGTAGTATAAATTGTCATAGGGTCCGATAGGGGATAAAAATATACCGCTATACTCTATGTGAATCTTTAAGTGTTCATAAAAGCTAATGCGTTCTTTTATGTTTGTATTCGTCATAGAAATATAGTCGGATCGCATGATAGAATATGTTTAACATTACACGAAAGAAATTGTTAAATTCAATAGGAACATTGATTCTTCAATATTTAATCGTGTTGTCAAATTGTAAAACTAGGATTTAAATGAATTGTTGAATGGGAATTCGTGATCCTAGTGCTTTTTTTCTTATCAACTAAATCAATTTGCATTTGTCTTTCATATTGCATTTTAGTATAATTTGCATTTAGTTTAGCCAAATCATCCATAGTAGTTTTCATAATTTAGTTCGGTTAGCATTTAGTATAAAAACACATCAAAAACTCATCTAATTTCGGTTAAGGTCGAGATAATTAGCATTAAACTACTCAATCTCTGTGGAATCGACAATTCGGACTCTAAAAGTCCACTTTATTATTTGTAACGAACCGTATACTTGTGATGATTTTAAATTGAACGGTATTTTTGCGAACAAGTTTTTGGCGTTGTTGTCGGGGATTGAGTTTTAGTTTGATTTTATTTTTCTTGGCAGTAATTCGGACTTTTACATGTATTTTTATGTTGTTATTTTCGTTCTATTTTAGTTCTATTTTTTTCTCTCTTTTTCAAGATAAATGAAAAAACAAAAATAACAGAATAAAAGATGACTGTGGTTGATTTCAACAGAATGCTCGTATCTGACTTCATCATAAGACAACAACAATTGGTAGCTCAAGAAATTGATGAGGGTGATATGTTTGTGGGAGATTTCATTATGGAACAGCGACTACGAGATATACAAACAGAATTTGAATTTGATGAAACTGTTCTAGGTGACTTACATGTTGCATTATTTCTCTCACCACAATTTGATGTGGGTGATTTGCCTATGGGTTTATTTCTTTCACCGATTGTTAATGGACATCAATTAAGCGAATCACGTCAACCGAATTTCTTACAAATACAACAAGAGGAGAAGACTCTCCATGAAGATGTCATTGTTGTCTTGCCAAAAGTTTTGAATATAGACGTTGAACTTGAGAAAAAAATCAATTAAAGAAGAGGAGCATGAAAAGAGCGATAAATTAATCATATTGGGCGAAAAAGAACTTGTTGCATTCAAAGAAGAGGAAATTGGCATACAATCCCTCTATTTTATCGTTTGCTCAAAAATTAATTTTGTGATTAAATCTTATGAGGAGATTGAGGTTTACATTGTCGAGTTCGAACCAGGTAATGAGGGAAAGTCATACTACTTAGAGAATAATGAGGTTAAAATTTGGAGGAAAGTTGTCATATGGAATAAAGTCATATTGAGCAAACTAAGCAGGACTTCCGAAGCCATATTCAAGGTGCCATGAAATGCTTGTACAAAAGTCGAGCTCTAGACTTTAAATCGAGCGCTGGTTGGGAGGCAACCCAACACTCCTACCTTTTTATTTATTTTGCTTTATGCATTAATTTAGGATTTTTTATTTTTTATTTTAATTTTTTTCATTATTTCTTGCATTTTTAGTAGTTATAGATCATTGTTTCATCTATTATATCAATTTCTAGTATGCCAAATAATATTCGTCATTTTCACTCCCACAGGATTTCATCAAGTAGAAAAAGAGTGACATTCACCACCGGGCGATAACACAGCTAGACCCAGCTACTTCCCACCGTCTTCACCACCACCGCCGCACTGATTAGGGGAGTCTTTATTAACCTCCCATATTTTGTTTTGTATAAGCTTTACCCTTCAAATTCTGTATTCAATCTTACACTTTACAAATTGGGGGCAATATTTTGTATAAGTTTGGGAGCTGGTCGAATTTGTAGAACAAGTTTAAGGATTCAGTACTTGTATTGAATTATGCATTGCCTATTCATTGTTCATCAATATTAGCCTGGTTTGTTTGTGTGTTTACTGCCTTTGTGTATTTGTTATAAAAAAAAATTAAATTAAATTAAATTAAAAATAATAATATTTTGTTTTTGACGTTTTTGTTTCAGTATTTGTTTAGTTAGTTCAATTTGCGTGCTTGTGTGGGTTTAATAGCCTTGCCGGCAATGATGTGAATATTGGAATAGGTATAAACTATGGACAGTGGAAATGGTGCATGTCTAAATTAGCCAATGCTTATTTTTGTGATACTTGACATATCTTGCGCGCAAGACTCATACTTGGCATGTTAAGTTGATGATTGGATTCAATTTTTATAGGAGATTCGAACATGATAGGTTACACCTGAGTTACCTCTACTATGCTTAAAGATATTCCATTATTGTAGTGGTTTGGAGGATTAGTTATTGTAAGGGAACATTGAGATGAGTGGGGATTCCATGCATAAAAACTGATTGTGCAGATTGTGTAAACTGATGAGACAAAAATGAGGCGAAAGTTTGAAATCAGGGGTTGATTCTTGAAGCTAAGTGTCTAAAAAAATAGGGGCTTGCATAAATTTTGTGAGGAAAACACTCTTTTCAAACATTTATGACTCGAGCAAGTAAGCCTGTAAGGGTGAATAAAAATCTGGTGCTCTAAAATCAACTGATTTGGGAGTCATCGACCTAAAACTCGTTACAGGGGTCATATAGAAAGCTAGAGGGAATGAGTCAAAAGAAAAGAGAGAAAATACATTTCTCGAGCCTTTATAATTTGAGGAAGTAAGGCTGTAAGGGTGAATACAAACCTGGTGCCCTAAAATCAACTGATTTGGGAGTCATCGGCCTAAAACTTGATACATGGTTATATAGAAAGGAAATGAGAATGTGTTGAAACAAATAAAAAGGAATAGAGTGAGAAAAGTGCTCCATGACATTTAGTTGATAGAATTGTACCTTTGATGTAAGGCAAGTAACTTAGTTTAGTTTTAGAGGTTGAAACAATCAAAGAAATAAGAGAATATTTGTTTGTTGAAGTGTAAACTTGTGATTGCAAGTCCTATCCAAACTAAGAGAGGGTGAGAATTTAAGTTAACCAAATTTCAAGTATAGAACACACCACGGGATAAGTGAGTAAAAAAAAAGGTTGGGGTGTGTATCTCTCAAGCGAGGAAAGAAAAATTTGACTACTGTAGGTCGGGATTTTAATCTATCAAAAACTGAGCATGTTCGCATGAGTATACACATACATATGTTAGGTTGCATATGATAAGTTGAGGTTGATTTGACTTTTGCACTGTTGATACTGTTCACTATGTTATTACTCAATTCTAATTTTGAGACACGGCAGGTTGTTAAACCATGTTTTGTTTAAAGTTAAGTCACCATCTTGTTTGAGGACAAACAATAGTTCAAGTTTGAGGACAAACAATAGTTCAAGTTTGGGGGTTTGATAAGTACGTTTTACGCACTTATTTAGATCACAAAATATGGACAATTGATTGTAATTATGTTGAAATATGGCTTAATTCTATATAAATTGTGTTTGCAGGACTATATCGATGGAAATAACGAGAAGTGAGTGAAAACAAGTAAGAAATGATCAAAAAGGAAGAAAGCTAAAGTTTAGGGACTAAGATGCAATTATTTGAAAGTCGACTCGAAACTCAAATCAAGAACGAAAATGAATTAAGTACGAGATTGACGAAATCAAAGAGTGTTAGATGATAGAGAATGAAGAAAAGAAGTCAAAATGAGGAAGTACTGAGTTCGGGGACCAAAACGACACAAGTTGGAAGTTGATTGTACCATGCGGCCGCATGGTGCAATCAGCCATGCGGTCGCATGGCTTCCCCCGAAAGCAACTTGGCCCACAACATTTGAACCATGCGGTCACATGGTATATTTTCGCGAGAAAATTCTGGTTTCCGTTTTTAACTTAAACTCTTATGGAAACCAATTTTGGGACGACTTTTTAACCCTAAACTCGACAGAAAAAAGGGGCTACGCACTTTTAGAGATTAATTTTGACATTGGAGAGCAAGAACACAAGGCATAACGTGAATATTCATCAAGCACTTCAAGAAATTAATTGAATATCTACTCGGGTGATAACGTTTCTTCATTTATTTTTTTGTTTTTTCTTTTTTTAAGCATGTTAGGCTAGTTTTTCTTGTACTAGGAGATCGATAGATCTTATAACATGATATTTTAATCTTTAGTTTTATATTTTTGACATTAAAACACGTTTTTAGATGTTTGAATGATTTATACGTATTTATTCCATATAATTATTGTGTGCGCGTTAATTATATGAATGTGGTGATCTATTTTATGCATTCGAAAGAATGGAAATAGATTCGACGTAGTATAAATTGTCATAGGGTCCGATAGGGGATAGAAATATACCGCTATACTCTATGTGAATCTTTAAGTGTTCATAAAAGTTAATGCGTTCTTTTATATTTGTATTCGTCATAGAAATATAGTCGGATCGCATGATAGAATAGGTTTAACATTACTCGAAAGAGATTGTTAAATTCAATATGAACATTGATTCTTCAATATTTAATCTTGTTGTCAAATTGTAAAACTAGAATTTAAATGGATTGTTGCATGGGGATTCGTGATCCTAGTGCATTTTTTTCCATCTTAAGTAAATCAATTTGCATTCAATTTCATATTGCATTCTAGTATAATTTGCATCAAGTTTAACGAAATCATCCATAGTAGTTTTTATAGTCTAGTTTGGTTAGCATTTAGTATAAAATTCATCAAAAACTCCTCTTATTTCGATTAAAGTCGAGATAATTAGTATTAAACTACTCAATCTCTGTTAGATCGACAATCCGGATTCTAAAAGTCTACTTTATTACTTGTAACGAATCGTACACTTACGGTGATTTTAAATCGAACGTATTTTCGTGAACAATTGGCAAATTTTTGACTTATAGAATGAACAGAATAAAGAATTATAATGGTCAAAAGTTCGACTCTTTTCCTAAAGAAGATATTTCCCCGCGCTGGTGCTGACGGTATTCTGGCACTCGTCTCCCAAGATACAACAATCTCGACTTGTAATAGTAGCACTCCAAATTACAGTACCTGGCGAACCTACTAATATTTTGATCTCTCTAAATGGGAGGATTAAAATGCATAAAATTAATATTTGGGACTAAAATGCACACTATAAATTAATGCAGGATGGAAGGATTATAACTTGCAAAGAGAGAAAATCACGAAAGATTTTGGAATAAATAAAATTCTGGATATGGGGACCTATTTATAGAAGTTGAAATGTTACATCCAAAAAACACAACAGTCAAAAAATAGTGTTTGGAACAAACACAACCAGGGGCGGAGGTAGGGGGTCCGGGGGGGATCCTGGACCGCCCAATTTTTAGACTTTTTTTTTTTACTTGTGGATTTGAAACAAGGAACCTTTTTAAAATGAGAAAATTACACCACACAAGTATTTAAAATAAAATATTTAATATTTACAAAATTCTTAATATTAATTTCTATAAATACTAAATAATTATAGTAAAATTGATTATCAATGATTAATTTCTCTTTATTTTATAGGAACGTGACAACTGAAAACATACAAACTAACCATGGACAAAAAAAATGACGCATTCAAGTGAGCCATCTAGCTATAAAAAATTCATTTCAAATTAGTCTCCACTATAAAACATACATCCGGAGAGAATACAATTCCCTTCCTTTTATTTCGCTTGCTTTGATGATATTTTACATTGAAGGCAATCTTCGATTTAAGTTTGATAGTGAAAAAAACATTGAGTTCTTTCTTACTTTTGTGTGATTGTTAAAATTTTATTGTTTTATTATATTCGAAAAAAGTAGAAAATTCGACATGATTGATGATGATATAGTTATACAACGTTATCAAAGTATGAAAACTCGAAAGGAACGCTTGTAATAAAGTATGATTGTGCTAAATAAAATATTGGTACTCAAGAAATACTTTCTTTAATACGTTTATTGGGTTTTTGTTAATAATGTATAAAAAAAAAAAAAGGGCGCTACCCCCGAACCCCTGTAACCCCCCACCCTTCACCTCTATATCTTCAAATCTAGACCCCCCAACTTCGATAAGCTGGCTCCGCCACTGGACACAACCTATTTGGACAAAAAGTTTTAACTGTCAACTGCCAGTTTTTAAAAGATGCCACGTGCCGTGTATAGAGAAATTTCGAGAAATAAATAATATAATTCAAATATATTATTTAATTTAATAATAAAATAATATAATTAAAATATTATTTTACCAAAAATATATGCACCAACTTAGCTTAAGCCGAAGCCACGACCCATGCTCGTGCTCGTGCCATACCGTATCGATTAGACAGACGATGACAACGGCGGCACTCGCGTCTGAGCTTTGGCTCAACCTACTAACATATAGGTCATCTCTCCTCCAAAGACTATTAGTGCCCCCTCAGAGCCCAAACTCAAGTTCCAAACTTGAGCAATATAAATCGGTTTTTGTTCTAGTTTTCTTATGTGGGATCGATATTTTTCAATTTTTCACCAATTTTTTATTCCCAATTTATTTCAACTTCAACTGGTCATCTTTTGGCCTTAATTTTCTCATCACCCTTAATTGGTTTTGAGAAAAATAAATTTGTATATTAATCTACTAATGGAGTATAATACACTTGGCCAAAAAAATCATTTATCCAACTAACGAGACCCACATAAATAATTGGTCAAACGTTGGTCAAACCAACTTATTAAACCAATTTTCTAACAATTCCTAACATGAATGGAAATTATTGCAATAGATAATGCAGACCCTATAAAGAGATCCGGCATAAAGTTATTGCTCTGAATAGGTAACTTATGGGTTTGAACCTTCCATACTAGAATATTATCGGATTTACTTGGCTAATTAATGAACGTGATGCCTTGAACTGTCAGTCGTTGGTGTAAACCAAGATAATAGTATCAACACAAAAACACCTATAACATTTTTGAGTTCTCACTATTGTGTTCATTTTGGTCCTGAACAATTCTTGGATTTCATAAGTGTTTTAGAGAATTCAAGCCTTTGAAACAATCTCATAGAAACGGCCCCACTTTACACTTATATAGGTAATCTCCTATTAAGAGTACCTGTCATATTCCACTTGGATAGTCCAAAATATAGGAATCAGTAAAAGTATAATTTAACCTAAAATTTTCTATAGATAGCACTTTTCTTATCATAGGAATGGGTAAGAGTTAACTCAGAAGTGTTCTTTGAATCTTTATAACTAAATTGTTTCATTGAACCAAGGTCTTGAGATCTCCAGTCAACAAGATTATATTACCATTAAAAAAATACTTACTTAGTAAGCTTTAAGCTCATTCCCCTTGGTAAGTAGTACACTTGATCTCTTAGTAAGCCTTTGGTAAGCGGATCCACGAGATTTTCTCTAGATTTTACATAATCTATAGAAATAACACCATTCGAGATCAACTACTTAATTTTATTATGTCTTCAACGAATATGTCGAGACTTACTATTATACATACTACTTTGTGCTCTACTGATAGCTGACTTACCATCACAATGCATACTAATTGCAGGCACGGGTTAAGGCCGACATGGAATATTCTCTAAAAAATTACGAAGCCATTATGCTTCCTCTCCAACTTTATCTAAAGTTATGAACTCAGATTTCATCTTGAATCGAACTATACACATTTGTTTTGAGGATTTCCAAGATATAGCCACACCACCAATGGTAAAAACATAATAATTAGTGGATTTTAAGTCTTTTGTATCTTATATGCAATTAGCATCACTATGTCCTTCTAATACAGTTGGATATCTAGTATAATGTAATTCAAAATTTGAGGTGTATTGCAGATATCTGAGAACCCTATTAATGTCTTCCAATGGTCATTATTTGGGTTACTTGCAAACCTACTAAACTTGTTCACTGCATACGCAATATCTTGACATGTGCAGTTTGTAATATACATTAAACTACCTATTATCTGAGAGTACTCCAACTGAGATATGGGTTCCCCCTTATATTTGGTCAAATGTAGACTTAAGTCTTCTGGATTTTTAACTGGACTTTCATCATATATATATATGAAACTTCTTAATTACAGTCTCAATATAGTAAGATTGAGATAGAACAAATCCATTAGATGTCTTAAAGATTTTAATATCTAATATTACATCTGCAATATCCATATCTTTCGTGTCAAAATATTTTGTTAACATTTTCTTGGTAGTTGTTATGATATCACAATTACTAGCCATAATTAGGATATCATCAGTATAGAGATATACAATAATTATATATGCACTAGGTGTGATTTTAATATAAACACATTTATCACATTCATTAATCTTAAAGCCATTTGACAACATAGTTTTGTCAAATTTTGCATGTCATTGTTTTCGAGCTTGCTTTAGTCCGTATAGCGATTTAACGAGTCTACACACATTTTTCTCTTGTCCAGGAACAATGAACCCTTCAGGTTGTTCCATGTAAATTTCTTCTTCTAACTCTCCATTTAAAAAAACTATTTAACATCCATCTGGTGGATCTCCAAATTATGCAATGTTGCGATTGCATTTAATACTTTAATAAATGTTATTCTTGTTACAGGAGAATATGTTTCAAAAAATCAAGACCTTTTTTTTGTTTGAAAACTTTAACTACCAATCTGGCCTTATATTTATCAATTGATCTAACAGTCTTTAATTTTTTTTTTAAAAAAAAATCAATTTACAACTAATAGTTTGTTACCATGAGTGAAATCTACCAACTCTCAGGTATGATTCTGCATAATAGAATCAATTTTACTACTGATAGCTTCATTCTAGAATGGAGCTTTTGTACTTGACATTGCTTCATTGAATATCCTATGTTCATTTTCTAACAAATAAGTTAAAAAATCTGGACCAAATGATATAGCTGTTTTGGTCCTTTTACTACGTTTTGGTTCTTCATCACTTTGATGATTACCAATTGTGTTATTATAAGTTCATTTTTGCAAACTTATATTGTTCCTATCTTTACAAGGAAAATTGTCATAAAAAATACATCATTCCTAGATTCAATAATAGTATTTTTATGTACATCCGGAACGTTAGATTTATGTATGAGGAACTAATAAGCACTACTGTTATAAGCATGTCTAATGAATATGCAATCAATTATTTTTTTTGCCTTATTTTAACTTGTTTAGGTTTTGGTACTTCTACCTTAGCCAAACACTTTCACATTTTTAAGTACTTGTACGAAGGTTTATGATCTTTCTATAACTCATAAGGAGTTTCATTCCTACTTTTGCATGGTAATTTATTTAGAATGTGGTTAGCTGAGATAATTGCTTCTTCCTAGAAATTCTGAAGCAAATCAAAACTTATCAACATAGCATTCATCATATCTGTAAGAGTACGATTTTTATGTTCAGCAATACCGTTTGATGGGGTAAATACGAAGCTGTGGTTTGATGAATAATTCCAGAGTCTAAACAAAATTTTTCAAACAGTGCTCCATATTCTCCACCTTTGTTACTACGAACAACTTTTATTCATTTACTAAGTTGATTTTCAACATCATTCTTGTACTACTTAAATGCTCCTAATGCCTCATCTTTGCTTCTTAACAAATAGACATAACAGTACATAGTACAATCATCTATAAAAGTAATAAAATACTTTTTACCTCCTAGTTTGCACAAACTTTAAGTCACAAATTTCACTGTAAATTGGTTCAAGAGGATTCGAGTTCCTTTCAATTGAATGAAGTGGTATTTTGTCTAATTTAGCATCTACACAAGTTTTGTACCGATGATTTTGATTGAATGAAATAGAAAGCAATCAATCTAAACTTATTGATTTACATAAAGTATTAGAGCCTGTCTGTTTGTGATTTTACCCAGCTTTGCATCAAAATTCTGCCCGTTGTCGCCTGCTTTTTTTGACCAATCATGAGTGGTGTAGGGCCCACTTGGGCACAGCAACGGTCCGAAAATCGCTTTCCTAAGCTCTACCAGACAGCGCCTTAATATTAACATATCTTAATCTATCATGCCATAAATTATAAGACTAAATCAAGTAAGCAGAAGATTTATTTTTATTATTATCAAAATTTCGAAGTACAGGCATTACATTCAATTTAAATAGCCCATTAGCTAAAAACCACAAACATGTCATTTTTGGTGAGTACAAATTTGTTAGACTCAAATACTAGCATAAACCCATTTTTGCTTAACAAAGCTCTAGACACCAGGTTCTTGTGAATATCGGGAACATGCAGCACATCAATGAGGATTACTTATTTGCCCGACGTCATCTTCAGCACTACTTTACCTAGACCAACAACTGTTGATGTTGCCGAGCAACCCATGAATAGTTGTCATCCATTGATAAGAGTATAAGATGAAAACATCTCCTTATCAACATAAACGTGACGAGTAGTTTCAATACCTACGAACTATTCTCTTAGATTGTCGACCATGTTTGTTTCAAATACAACAACAGAGAGCATTAATTCAGACACACCGTTGAACCATTTGTCTTCCTCGATCAAGTGTACTTGGTCCTTTTTATTTTGCTTTTTTTGTCGGTAAATCTTTGCGATGTAACCAGGCTTACCGCAATTATAGCAATCTCATTTGAATTTCTTGGCCTTACTCTTTTGCTTGCTATTACCTAATTGCTTCTTTTTCTTGCTAGTGTTTGGCTCTACCAATTTGACTTTATCTTCCATTTGTAGCTTTTCGGATTTCTTTTCAAAAATTCGATTGTCTTCCTCAATTCTTAATCTTACAACTAGATATTTAAGCCTCATTTCCTTGCGTTTATGTTTCAAGTAGTTTTTGAAATCTTTTCATATTGGTGATAATTTCTCGATAATCGCAACAACCTGAAATGACTTACAAAGCTTCATACCTTCAGCATGTATCTCATGTAAGATGATTTGTATCTTAGCTCTTGGACTTGATTCATTACTGTTTTAGAATCTACCGTTTTGAGGTCAAGGAATTTGCCTACAACAAATTTATTCAATTCGACATCTTCCGTTTTGTACTTCTTTTTCAACGATTCCCACAGTAATTTAGCTGTCTTGATCGATTTGTCTGCACTGTATAATGTGTTGTCAAGGCAATTGAGGATGTAGTTCTTACATAATAAGTCACTAAGGCTCCATGCATCGAATGATGTTCATTTTTAAGGATCTATTTCTTTCTCTTCAACAGTTGGAGCATCTTCACTCGAGAATTATGTCAATTCAGAGTCGTGAAATAAAACAGCATTTTCTGTTACCATCGCTTAAAATTCACTCCCGTGAATTTTTCTGATTTCTCCCCGTGAGCATTGTTGGGGGTACAATAGACGTAGTATTACTTGTTATAATCTAACAAAATTTCAGAACATAAATTAGCACGTAAACAAAAATTTATCGTCTTAAGATTGTTGAAAAAATATATCGATTTTACCGTGCAACAATTTATATTCAAATAGCAATGAATAGTTTAGTAGAATTCTGAACTTACTGAATGAATAAAAAAGAATGATAATTGATGATGGTCTTCGAGCACTCATCTCCCAAGATACAATGACCTAGACTTGTAATAGTAGCACTCCAAATCACAATATCTAACAAACCTACTAATATTTTGATCTCTCTAAATTGAAGGACTAAAATGCACTAAATTAATATTTGGGACTAAAATGCACAATATAAAATAATGCAGGACGAAAGGATTATAACTTGCAAAGAGAGAAAATCATGAAAGATTTTGGAATGAATAAAATCCAGTATATGGGGGCCTATTTATAGAAGTTGAAATATTTGTCCAAAAGACACAACAACCGAAAAGTTGTTTAGAACAGACACAACTCGTTTGGAGAAGCAGTTTTAACTATCAAGAGTCAGTTTCTATAAGATGCCACATGTCGTGCACAGAAAAAATTGGAAAAATGAATAATATAATTCAAATATATTATTTAATTTAATAATAATATAATATAATTAAAATATTATTTTACCAAAAATATATATATCAACTTGGCTCAAACCCAAGTCTATGCCATGACCCATGACCCGTGCTCATGTCGTGTCGTGCTAATCCGATGGACGAGGGGGCGGTGACGGTGAACTTTTGCTCAACCTACTAGCATGTAGGTCTTTTCCCCTCCAAAAACTATTGGTGCTCCTTGGGGCCCAAACTCAAGTCCTAAATTTGAGCAATATAAAGTGGTTTATATTCTTCTAGTTTTTCTTTGTGGGATTGACATTTTCCAATTTTTCACTAATTTTTTATTTCTAATTTATTTTAACTTCAAGTGGTTATCTTTTAGCCTTAATTTCTCATTCACCCTTGATTGGTTTTGAAAAAATAAATTCGTACATTAATCTACTCATGGAGCAAAATACACTTGGCCAAAGAAATCTGTTATTCAACTAATGGGACCCACTTAAATAATTGGTCAAATGTTGGTCAAACCAACTAATTAAACCACTATCCAACAACAATTACAAGTACTTTTATATTTACAATGTTATTGGTGTGTTAACAACTACGAAAAACAAATACTTACATATATCTAGACTACGAAGAGTTGGGTATCAAGTACCAAATATTGAGCGCATGATTTCAAGCACTCGAGTCATGTTTATTATCTTCAAAATGCCGATGAAGTTCATGTTTGGTTTACATAAAAAAAAATTAAAAAAAATTAAGTTAGAGTCAACAATTATTTTTAACAACACATTTAATGAGAGTCACATTTTCTATCAACTTTTCAACCATACTTTTATCACTCTTATCAAAATCTACTAAAAATATAATTTTACAAAAACTAAACATGGGCTAAGCTGTATAAGCCCAAATATGGAAAATCGAGATTGGGCGTAGCATAATATTTTCTACGTACAATCTAATTGATTGAACGTTTTATAGAGTTGTTGAGTACTCTGTACAGAAAAATTGCAAGTTGGACTTTTCACTTAAATAAAGGGGAAGATGGATATTGACTTCACGTTTAAGCCATTTGTTCATACTTATAATCCACTCAGGATGTCTAGTTCATGCACCCTTCTCACCTTCTAAGTACCGCGATCGAGTTAGCCCAATCTTTGTAGATACAAAGTTGAGAAAATTATATTATTAGTATTCAAACCTTTAAATTTCATAAAGAAGTGCATTCTCTTGCCTTTCATTTTAATTTCAAATTCATCTTGAAAGTCTGAAATTACATAGCCTTTATGGAAACATGCGTCGTTCCAAAGTTGTTGACGCCGACCTATGTTGAAAAGCAAAATTTAGCTTCATGAGATTTGGACTTCTTTGATCATTAGGGACTTAATGTGCAACTATATGAAATCATTTTAGGAATTAATTGCTTCTAAAGTCATTAGGTTTGCTGAAAGATTAAGTTTCAAAGTTCGAATTGAGTATCAAGATTGTGTACGTCTTTGGGTGCACAAATACTTGGTCGTCTCTCTAGAATTAGATCAATCAATTTTGACCCAAAAATAAAAATAAAATTAAAAAAATGCACCCTTTCTTTAGTTATTAATTGGACCTCATGACAAGATTGTAATGGATTTGACCTTTTCTAATGCCATCTATGACATTTTACGTCTTCAATTTTGTATGTGTATTTTCTTTCAGAATTCTTTTTACTATTAACAAAATAGTAAATAAAAAAAGTATAGTTTATACTCTATAATTTTTTATTCCTCGATACTTTTTTTTTTCTATTTTATAGATACGTGAAACATGCTAACATTTAAAAATGGATGAAATGAAATTTTCTAATCAGTATATCTAAGTATTCTCAAACATCGAAAGTATTTTCTTGTATTTAATTATTGTTTACTCAAAACATCTAAACGTGTATTTTCATTTTTATTAGAGTTTCAAAATTTGGTCGAAGATGCCTTATATGTTTTATATTTAAATTGTTTTGTCCTTAATAATTGGGTTGTTTTGTTTTTCATTAAAAATATAGCAATGTTATTTTATTTTTATCATTATATTGCAATTTATATTTCAACTTTTATAGAGTTTGACATGGTCACTGGTTTTTAGAATGTTATACTATTTTTTTAATAATATTTGAGTTGTTTTGTATTTTGGTCATTGAATAACGTTTTACGTTCATTGGAATGTTAATTTATTATGTAGTTATTGTAGATATTTTCATTAGATAAAATCCCAAAAAGAACAAGAGCATTAAACTAGGGAGCATGTAATGTTTGTGATGAACAAGTTGAATAGAAATCACTATAACACGAGTTTGAGAAACCCTAAGCCGCTTGTCTCCTTTCGTTGTATTTGAAATGGGCCTAATTTAAAAAGGGAATGGAATTCCCACAATGAAAAAACATTATTCAGCCTAATTTACAAAAGAAATGAAATAGACTAATTTATCAAATTTTCAATACAAAAAACGCAGTGGAGCTGATTTACCAAAAAAAAATGAACGAAAAATATCGAATTCTGAGGGCCCCCTCTAATGTTAGGCATGAGGCGCAGGCCTCACTTGCCTAGCACCAAAACTATCCTTTTACATAGAATATGGAAGAGATGATTTTTTGAAAAGTTCGGTATGATAACATTTGGTGTGGGTGCTTTTTCTGGTTTAAAAGAGAATTTTATATGGAAATCGGGGAATAAGTACTAAGGTGCAGAACAAGTTAAAGTTGAATGTTGATAGGGTGTAAACGAAGGACGGGGGTGCTATGATGTTGATGGGAAATGCAAGAATGAGAATTAGTAGCTACGATGTCGAAGTCTATTCAAGGGCTGGTGATGCAAACCCCGTAGCAACGGTGATTATGAAACCCACAACTAGATTGATGCGGAATCCAAGAATGCCAATGAAAACTCAATTTTGGACTTGAATCCAACGAAGTGAACCAAAAAACTCAACGATAATAAGATGTGTTGAACCCATTAATTACACAATGAAGAACCCTCGATCCGATGTTTAAACACCACAAGAATAGATCTTGATAAGTTCGATTTGTTGTTCAATTGAAGAACAAGGTAGAAAGCAAAGTTTTTCAATTAATTCAATGTCAAAAATTCTTAATGTAACAAAGTAATTAAGTATTTATACTAGAGCCTAAACTTAGTAAAAAAGTGCATAAGGCAACAAATAATATCAAAATATGAAAAGAACTAGAATTTTAAGGAAACTAGGACCATCGTCAAAATCAGGAAACTCGCACAAAATTTATAACTAAGTGGTCGCTTGGTTATATTCTAAGCGGTCGCTTAGAAGACCCTTTTCACTTCCATGAAGTTTCGGTAGCGGCTGGGTGACCGCTTGTCCATTTACTCTAAGCGATCGCTTAGAAGTTACGGCTGGCCTCTTTCTTCGATTGCTTGTATCGTATTGATCCAATTGGTTCCCGGCCTCGACCCCAACATGAAACTTGCTCCATTTATGTCCCGAACATAGTTTCATTAATAGTGGCTTTGACGAGCATTCCCAATGCCTCTTTGACTTGTTTTGCTCCCGATCGCGTCATTACCCCTTCTTCGATAATCAACGGGTCTCGGTTTGGACTTGCATTCATGCATCATGGATCATATCATCCCCTCCCTCTTCAAAAGGATTCGTCCTCGAATCTGTATCTGCATCAAACAGAGAGAGATCAGCAATATTAAATGTAGCTGAAGCATTATACTCACCTAGGAGATCCACTTTGTATGCATTGTCATTGATCCTCTTGATGACTTGGAACGAACCATCTCCACGCGGCTGCAACTTAGACTTCCTCTGCTTCGAAAAACGCTCCTTTCAGAGATGCACCTAAACCCTATCTCCTGGTTCTAATATCACGCGCATCTTTCCTTTATTCGCTTTATGTGCAACGAGCTTACCTTTCTTTTCAATCTGTATCTTGACTTTCTCATGTAGTAACTTGACCAATTCAGCTTTCATTTTACCATCCAAGTTACCCTGTTCATTTACAGGCAACGATAAAAAATCCAATGGTGTTAGTGGATTAAACACATAAACAATTTCAAACGGTGAAAACGTAGTAGTAGAGTGTACGGGCTCTATTATAAGAAAATTCAATAAAGGGTAAATACTCTTCCTAACTCTTTAAGTTCTTATTTATCACCGTACGAAGTACTTGAGTCATGGTCCTATTGACCACTTCAGTTTGCCCATCAGTTTGTGGATGACAAGTCGTAGAAAACAACAATTTAATGCCTAACTTATTCCACAGAACACGTCAAAAATGACTCAAAAACTTAACATCCCGATCTGACACTATACTCTTAGGGACCCCATGCAAACGGACTATTTCTCTAAAGAATAAATCTACAATATTTGTGGCATCATCGATTTTGTGATATGATATAAAATGTGTCATTTTACTAAATCTATCTACTACAACAAATATTGAGTCCCGACCCCTTTAGTCCTAGGTAAACCCAACACAAAATCTATTGAAATATCCACCCAAGGTTCACTAGGTACAGGTAAATGAGTATACAAACCATGAGTTAAAACCTTAGACTTAGCATTTTTACAAGTTATGCACTTTCCACAAACTTGTTCTACACACTTCTCATTTTAGGTCAATAAAAATGTTCCTCTAACATGTCTAAAATTTTTTGTACCCCAAAATGACCCATTAGACCCCCCACTGTGTGCTTTCCTCACCAACAATTTATGTATAGAGCAATTAGGAACACACAACTTATTTTCCCTAAACAAATAATTTTCATGCTTATAAAATTTATCAATAGCTCCTTTATTGCATGCTTCGTAAATGTCAGAGAAATCAGGATCACTCACATACATACTCTTAATGTATTCAAAGCCAAGTAACCGTGCATCTAAGGAATTTAGAAGTACGTACATTCGTGACAATGCATCTGCAACAACATTTTCCTTACCTTGTTTATACCTGATGATATAGGGAAATGACTCTATGAATTTCACCCACCTTGCGTGCCTTTTGTTCAACTTACCTTGACCCAGTAAGTACTTCAACAACTCGTGATCAATGTGTATCACAAACTCCTTAGACCACAAGTAGTGCTGCCAAGTTTCCAATGCCCGAACAAGCGTGTACAACTCCTTGTCATATGTAGGATAGTTCAAGGCAACTCCACTCAACTTCTCACTGAAGTAAGCTATGGGCCTGCGGTCCTGCATCAACACTGCTCCAATACCTATTACTGATGCATCACATACAATCTCGAAGGTTTTGTCAAAATTAAGTAATGTCAAAACAGGTGTTTTACACAATCTATCTTTAATAGTATTAAATGCATGTTCTTGTACATCACCCCAATGAAAACCTACGCTCTTCTTAACAATTTTAGTAAGTGGTGTAGTGATTGTGCTAAAATCCTTCACAAAATGCCTATAAAAACTAGTCAATCCATGGAAACTCCTAACTTCAGTTATGCTTTTAGATGTTGGCCAATCCTTAATAGCCTTACTTTTCTCTTCATCCACTTCTACCCCATTAACACCAACCACAAATCCTAGAAAGACAAGTTTTTCCATGCAAAATGTACATTTCTTGAAATTAGCATACAACTGTTCTTTCCTAAGTACCGCAAGCACACAATTCAAATGTTCCAGATGTTCATCTAGGTTTGTGGTATAGATTAAGATATCATCAAAATAAACAACAACGAATTTTCCTATAAAAGCACGTAAAACATGATTCATCAAATGCATAAAAGTGCTCGGTGCATTAGTGAGACCAAATGGCATAACCAACCACTCATACAATCTATATTTAGTTTTAAATGTAATTTTCCATTCATCGCCATCCCTCATACGAATTTGATGGTACCCACTTTTAAGATCAATCTTACTAAAAATACAAGTATCATGCAATTCATCAAGCATATCATCTAACCTAGGTATGGGGTGACAATACTTTATTGTTATGTTGTTGATAGCCCTGCAGTCCACACACATCCTCCACGTCTCATCCTTCTTCGATACCAATAGGACAGGTAAAGCAAATGAACTCATGCTCTCCCTCACATAACCTTTGTTCGTCAACTCCTCCACTTGCTTTTGAAACTCCTTTGTCTCCTCGGGATTGCTTCGGTAAGTTGGTCGGTTTGGAAGGACAGCTCCTGGTATGAAGTCAATTTGGTGTCCGATGCCTCGAATTGGTGGCAATCCACTTGGCATGTCCTCCGAAAACACGTCTTCGAATTCCTGTAACAAAGACTCAACCAAAGTAGGGAGGGATGTGTTAGATTCCTCAAAGTTGAAGAGTGATTCATTGTATACCAACAACAACACTGTTCTTTTATCAATTATAGCCTTTTGCAATTCACTCTCACTAGCAAAAAAGTTCGCTTTCGACTTTTCTCTCTTCTCAACTGGCTCTTTTTCTCTCCTCTCATGTGACCTCTCTCTTCACCATTTTCTCTCTTACACACTAATTAACTGTTTTCTCTCCTTTTTTCAGTCTCTCTTACTATTTTCTCTTCAACATCTCTTAATTGAATTTGGTCTTCATAAACTTGTGCCGGTGTTAATGGCGCAAAAGTAATAGACATTCCCTCCTTGACCCATCATGGTTAACCTTTCTATCATATTGTCATGGTCTTCCCAACAAAGTATGACCCGCTTGCATAGGTACCACATCTCATACAACCTTGTCACTATAACCCTCAATCGAGAAAGAAATCATCACTTGTTTATTCACCCGAACTTCTCCACTATCATTTAACCATTGTAATTTATAAGGCCTAGGGTGTTTACACTACACCAGAAACAGCCTTTTGCAACGTGCGAAAAACGTTGCCATAGACCTTTTGCAACGTTCGGGCGTACGTTGCGAATTTTGATGTTGCCGTAGAGCGGACAGTTTTCGCAACATGCATTGCGCGTTGCGAAAGAGCTCTTTCGCAACGTGCATTGCGCTGTGAAAGAGGTTTTCCGCAACGTGCATTGCGCGTTGCGAAAGAGCTCTTTCGCAACGCGCAATGCACGTTGCGGAAAACCTCTTTCGCAACACGCAATGCATGTTGCGAAAAAGCTCTTTCGCAACGCGCAATGAATGTTACTAAAAACATACAGCAACGATTGATGAACGTTGCCAAAAACTAATTTTTTTTTATTTTTTTAACTACGTTCATATTACCCTTCCTTCTATCCCTTTTTTTTTCCTATTAATATTTGAACAATTTCATCACACAACTTCCATTAAAGAAAAAATTTCATACATTTCAATCATGCATTCAAAAAGAAACTACATTTTGAAGAATGAAAACTGTCAAATGAAAAATGGATTAGCCAAACATAAATTTTAACCGATATTCAAATTCATACAAACTCATACACACCAAAATATTGTTACAAGCTTATATATTCCCAATGTTTTCAAGGTACAGAGATGAGCCATAGAAATGAGAAAAAACATCAGAGTCTCCAACAGCTTCATAAACCAATCCTTTTCCGAGCTCCAATAGGGACTTCTTCACCTTTCATAAGTTTTTCTAACTTCATGCCCTGTGCTTCCGGGTCATCTGGAGATCTTAGCTTTGGCTACAATGATAGTCCTATAACAAGTTGATGAGAAGTAGAGGCAAGTTTAAAAGTTAGTAAATTTTCAAAGCAACAGCAGAAACAATTTATGAATATTGACGAAAACATCCTACAGGATAGCAGGCCTTCAAAAATAATTGTTGCAGGGGAAGAAGATAAAAAAAATGAGAATAATCTATTTTGTTGCGATTTTCTACAAGGCCCAATCATAACTTAGTTGAATGGGTTAGAAAATGGAAATATAGACCAAAACTAATATGGTACATTGTAGTTGCTAGATAAATATAGCAATGTACGAAACGGAATGAGGAAGAAGGAATCGTATAACATCAAATTTATAGGATATAAGGCTTGGTTTGTTCATGTTGTTTTATCCTAAGCTGAACCACAAATACGTTGTGAATTTCTCACTTTTGCATTTCCAAATTTATAGACAACCAACTAATAGAAGATGGAGAAAGTAATTTCTAGTAGTGTCTTCAGTGTTCCTTAGAATGCAATATTTTATAATGTATGCATCATTATTAGGAGGGTTTAAACATGAGATGCTTACCAGCATGGATCATATCTATGTCAGACGAAAGCTTAGATGTTGAGTCCATAACATTGTACGAACAGCAATTAACATTTTCATTGTGCCCACGAAAAGTCTGCATCGTCTGGCCAGACCACATATCAAAGGCCTAAGATTAAAAACAGTTAGATTTACAGCAGATCTTTATCTTAGAAAAAAAGCAGGATATGAATGTATTACTTTTGCAGTCGACATGCATGGAACAAAAACAAGAGCAGGATTCTGGGATACTGCCATCTGTATTGCCTTATTGCTTTGCAAGCATGTAGTTTCAAAATTTACAAGTGTGTTGCACCCAGATTCTATATCCCATAACCTCAACCTTGAATCAAAACCTGAAGCTCAAAGAAGAAAGGACTATGTTAAAATTGATTAGTAATTTATGACAGATGTAGAAACCAGCACCATAAATTCTATGATCAAATAATTTATTTCAACGATGGCTCCAAAACTTCCAGTTACCCTGTATTCGAGAAAAGGACTACTCTAATGCGTTGCCTTCACTTCCAGGGCCAGTAGAAGATGCCATATATCTCAAGAGCTAGGTAACCAATCAATTTTGATGTCTGATGAATTGGCCCGTTTAAGCATTAAAAGTAAACAAAACTTCGAAAAATCGAAAGAAGTTAGAATTTACATTCTCATACACTGATAATCTGCTCTGAATGGAACAGAGATAAACCAACCTCAATTTCAGGTGAGAGAATGGAGCACCAAAACTCATAGGCAGCTTTCCTCAACCATTCCTTTGATGAATATAACACTAGCAAGGCACAAGGAAAGAGCTTAACATAATGTGACATAAGCGTTTTGTAAATAACTGACAATAATATTGCACTCACTCAAATTAAATATCCAAGTTAAGATGGATTTTTCGACTCAGCCTTGTGTAAAGATCAACTTCAAGAGCCGGCTCCACCAACAACCCTTCAAGAAAAATCAAAATAATTCTTCTCTTTGACGAAACACTTTGCTATCTTTCATTTTTTAGAAGTCCAAAATCCCACTCAAGTTACAGATAAAAAATATGATACACAACTCCCAAAAGTAGTAAAAGGAACCAATTTATGGAAACAACTAAACGAGAGCAATAAGTAGAAACCTTTCTCAATAGTAAGTTCAACCAATGAATTGAGCTTGTTGTTCATGATAGACTGCAAAATAAAACAACTTCTTGGCTATAGATATTCCAAAGCTCGAAATACTTTCTGCAAGTTATAAATAGGAGAAAGATAAATTGCAACATACAATGCAAATTAAGACTGCCAATGGACAATATGTGCAGATTAAGATTAAAAAAATGACACATTATTTTTTTAAGAATTATCAATTTCGTCAATTTCATTAGCAGATTAAAGGAATTTCATCCCAAAGATTCAGTCATTGGCAGTTGTTCATAACTCAAATGAACAAGCTATTAAGCAAACAAACAGAAAATGATGCATAACAGAACATATGACTGAGTATTGTTCATTGTCCAGTTTATCTCTTTTTTTTTCAAACAATTAATTGATTTCACTGATTGAATTACTAATTATAAATGAACCCATCTTTAATAATTATAAAATGAACCCATCCTCCTATTTTTTGAACGTTAATGTTTGTTCAAAATTGCAGGTAATTGTAATAATTAACTGTAGAACATCAAAGAAGCAAATATACGAAATTAACCATAAATAAAAAATGAAGAGATAACACTACAAGAAAACACCAAATGACAGCCCAATAGCTCTAATTTCCAACCAAAAATATGTAAAAAAAAAAAAAAAACAACAGTTGCCTACTTCTCACAAACCCATGTGGCATGCTCACGCCTTCAGCATTTTCAATATGATGACACATGTAGTCTTAAGAACATTAAATGAGGCCTCAAAGTCATCTTTATCAAAATCATTAACGAAATGTGAGCGCCAAATTAATTGAAACTCATTCATTTGCTACACTTTCTTCCCTTTTTATGGTTGACAATCAGGAAAAGTGCATGATTCTTCAGTGACTATTTACCTCTAATACAAGCAAGGAAAAACCCATCCAATACAGATAAAGATAGCTTGAAACCCACAAAAATTCTTACAGTTAACACAAAAATAGGTGGCGATGAGTTTTAAAGTTTCTTATTTAACCCAAATATCAACCAGCCAAAACTGAGGCTTTAATAAACGCGAAATTGAAGGAAAAAGACAATCGAAGTAAAAATTGATACTCACCTATATCGCAATCAGCAGGGTTAAGAAGAATCTGCAAGTGGGTTGCATCCGATTCAGTAACCTTCACTTTCTATCGTTTGCGTACGAATTCGTTGTCGACGAAACTCTTTGGGAGTGAGATCTGAGAACTGAGTGACGCCATGGACGGTGGAGGGGTCGAGCTTCTGGGAGTGAGTACCAAAACGACGTTGATTCTCCTTCCCGCCTGAGTGAGGATTTGGTTGGGGGAGGAATGAATGGAGAGAGGCGTGAGACTGAGAGGAGGGAGGCGTGAATTAGCCTAGGGTTTGGGTTATTTTGGGTTTCTATCATTTGAGTCATATATAATTTTATTTGGGTATTTTCGCAACGTTCAACGAATGTTGCAAAAAAAGAAATTTTTCGCAACACTCAATGCACATTGCAAAAAGGTCACTTTTCAGCAACATTCAACAGAACGTTGCAAAAAGATTTCTTTTCGCAACATTCAACCGAACGTTACAAAAGAGTTAATTTTTGCAACGTGCACGTGAACGCTGCAAAAAGTATAAGTTTTTGCAACATGCAACGACCGTTGCAAAAAACGTGAAATATGTAAAATTTTTCGCAACATTCAATGAACGTTGCAAAAAGCGGCATTAGCAACATGCATTTAAAAACTGTTGCCAAAACTCAATTTTTAACACCAATGGCAACATTCACTTATGAGAATGTTGCTATAGACCTTTTTAGCAACATTCAAGTAATGAATGTTGTCTTTTGCATGTTGCAAAAGGTCAATTTTGGTGTAGTGTTACTTAGTACCAATCCCAATTTCTGAACTAAGGTCGTGCTAGCTATATTTGTACAACTACCTCCATCAATTATCATACAACATACCTTATCATGGATGTGACATCATGTATGGAATATGTTCTCCCGCTGCTGCTCCGTATAATCTGCCTTAACTTGAGTGTTAAGAGCTCTCATTGTGACCATTAACTTCGCAACACGAGCAAATTTCATTGTGTCTCCATGATCACTAACCTTTTCCAATGCTGGCATGTCTTCAAATTCATCCTCATCGTCGGTCTCCACTTCTCCATCGCGTAGAATCATTGTCCTTTTGTTTGGACATTGAGAAGAAATGTGTTATTTCCCTAAACACCTAAAGTACTGGATATCCCGATTCCTGGTTGGCTGTGAGTCTGCCTTTGGTGCTATCCTGCTAGCATTATCATCCCTCCCCTTTGGCACTTCAATTCTTTCTTTCGAATCAGATTCATCCCCTTTGTTATCCCACCTCGATTTCCAGTTTAAGTTAGAACCTGAATTACCGAATGGTTGCCTAGTTGTTCCCTTCCTCTTCAACTGTTTCTCAATTTTCATGGTCACATGCAACATGTCTTCCAACTCCACATAATACTGCTATTTCACCACATTAACGATCTCTCTGTGCAACCCATTCAAGAACTTAGCCATAGTAGTAGCTTCTCGATCTTCCTCTACATTCGCTCTAATCATCAAAATCTCCATATCATTATGGTAGTCTTCTACGCTCTTTAACCCTTGATACAAACCTTGCAGTTTCTGATGGATTTCTCTGTAGTAATGACTAGGCACAAACCGTTTTCTAATTACCGCCTTTAATTCATCCCAAGTATTTATAGGACTCTCCCGGTTCCGACGCTGAGAAGTAACCATTTGATCCCACCAAGTGATGGTGTAATCAGTGAACTCCAAAACCGCAACCTTCACAGTTTTATCCTTCGAATAGTTATAGCAATCAAAAAAATTAATTCCAACTTCTTCTCCCAATCTAAATATGCCTCGAGATCACTTCTACCCTTAAATTGTGAAATTGTCATTTTTACATTACCCAAATTACCATCAACTTCACCGCCATGATTATTTCTACCCCTTCGTTCAAACATCTCATCTATGTCTCATCTGGCCCTTCTCAACCCCTTCGTACTCATCTTTACCTCATTCACTACCGATCTCATGTTCATCCATCCTATGAACTGTCCTACTCGTCCCCCTATCATGAGGTACATCGACCGATTGTCCCCTACTAATATTTGTCATCGAAGTACTCAATTTCTCCATCTTTTCCCCCCATATCCAACAATAATCGCTCAAATTGATCCATCCTATCATTTTATTTATTGGTTTGATTACTGTACCTGCTGGAATTCGAACCTTCCATGTTAGACATTCTCTCAATTTCTGCTTTACCAAGTTCGCTCGGAATCACTCAATTGACTTTTACTCTCTATTAATTTCACCCTCTGTCTTTTACCACTCAATTCTTTCACCAAGTGTTTCTAAAGACAACAAAGAATTTACCGGATCAAACTTGGAAATTCAAAAACCGAATATGATAAGGACTGTGACTCAAGAGGATTATAGAAACTTAGAAGGACAAATTTAAGGGACCTAATGGAAATTTGAACTTGAATTTGACACAACTTGGATGTCATAATTTTAATGATGTTTCCAGTTTGTAGGAGTGTTGGTAGTAAATTAACAATAACTCAAGAAATAGTAATAATAATTTAATTTTTTTTCGTACGGATGAACAGTACCAACGTAAACAATATTTTTTTTTACTCTTGAGAATTTGAAGAGAAAATCAGCAAAATAAACGAAACTTAATTCAGACTTTTAAGTAGTCCAATAACAACCTTTGAATTTTTTTTGGATCAAAGACTCAAAAAATTGCTTGACACAAGAACACGAAAAATACAAGAGAATGAATCAAAGACTCAATAAGGAAAACAAAAGAGGATATAACCTGATTAGATTGGAGTCAAAACTCTGATACCAACTGATGCTAGATTAATGCGGAACCCAAGAACGCCAATAAAAATTCGATTTTGGACTTGAACCCAATGAAATGAACCAAAAAACTCAACGATAACAAGATGCGTTGAACCCCTTGATTACATAATGAAAAAACCCCCCTTGATTACATAATGAAGAACCTTCGATCCGATATTTGAACGCCACAAGAATAGATCTTGATAAGTTCTATTTGTTGTTCAATTGAATAACAAGGTAGAAAGAAAAATTTTTCAATTAATTCAATGTCAAAAGTTCTTAATGTAACAAAGTAGTTAAGTATTTATACTAGAGCCTAAACCTAATAAAAAAGTGCATAAGGCAACAAATAATGTCAAAATATGGAAAGAATTAGAATTTTAAGGAAACTAGGACTATCGTCAAAATCAGGAAACTCGCACAAAATTTATAACCAAGCGGTCACTTGATTATATTCTAAGCGGTTGCTTAGAAGACCCTTTTCACTTCCATGAAGTTTCGGTAGCGGCTGGGCGGCCGCTTGTCCATTTACTTTAAGTGGTCGCTTAGAAGTTCTGGCTGACCTCTTTCTTCAGTTGCTTGTATTGTGTTGATGCAATTGGTTCCCGGCCTCAACCCCAACATAAAACTTGCTCCATTTTGCGTCCCGAACATAATTTCATCAATAGTGGCTTTGACGAGCATCACCAACACCTCTTTGACTCGTTTTGCTCTCGATCGCGTCATTGTCCCTTCTTCGATAATCAACAGGTTTCGATTTGAACTTGCATTCATGACTCCCACGTCCTGGATCATATCAGGTAACACCGTATAAAAGCAAAATGAGTTGCTTTATTATATGGTATTAATAAAGTTTGAAATGGACTCATCTTAAATCTTAGATGGACTTAGAGGCTAAAACTAATTGTATTAAGGCTAATCAGTACATAACATTTCTACATTTCACTATTATTGTGGAAAGCATCTATATCTTCTTCTTTTTTTTAACATTTTCACTTTTATTTATACATTTGATTGTGGAAAACGTCATATTCATCAATTCCCACCTAATTTCTCCATTAAGTGAAGGATATTCTCATCATTTTTCCTCTTTATTCCTCATTTGACCAATTTTCTCCTTTGTTTTTCCTCTAAAAACAAACTTTTTGGGTCCGTTTGATTGCAAAGGTAAAATTTGGGTGGAAAGAAAACGAATTACATGGAATTGAATTGTCTAGAATGTGTTTTACCGGGAATTATAATTAATTGTGTTTAATTGGTATAATTTTTCACCTAATCCGTTTGACTTTGTTTTTTATGCAAATTGTTACTTTTTGGGATAAGGTTTTTTAGAATTTGTATTAAAATTTGTTTGGATTGTCAAAAAGTAAAAATTAAATAAAAATAAAAAAATTAAATTTGAAATTTTTTTGTCTTTGTTTGGTTTCGTTTTTCATGTAAATTGTCAAGTAAATGGATAATTTTTTTACCATTGGATTTAAAATATATTTTCATTGTCAAAAAGTTAAAAAATGCAAAAAAAAAAAAAAAAAAAAAAGGATGAAAAATCACTTTCCCACCAAAACCATGAAAAAATAAAGGTGAAAAATGGTGTTTCACTAGGTTGTACCTAGAATTTGGGGGAAAATGAATTTCGTGGAATTATTTGGCAATTAAACACCACAAATTGAGTGAAATTACACAAATTTTCTATTTTCACCCTATCAAACACACCCTTAATTTCTTCACTAGAATTTATCTACATACAAATCACTAGTTTTTGGTGCCTTTGGATTCAAAATGATGTTCTTATTCTTTTCTTGTTGTATGCAAGCAGTGTTCAAATTTTCAATGCTACCTAAGTAGCCCACCATTTTTTGTTGGCCAACAAGCTTAATAACATATGCTATGGGTAAAGAAGGGCACATCCAAGTTGGCAAAGGATGGGCATTGCGGGGCTTGCAACCTCAGCGTGAGGAGTTCGATTCCTGGTTGGAGCAGCTAAGTGATGTAATAATCATTTATTGGTTGGAGCAGCTTGGTGATGTAATAATCATGGAGGAGACTCCTTTGGGGCCAGGAGTATAAAGGGTGCACAGACCCTGGTCAACTTGGGCATAACCCGCGGTTTACTTCCGCCAGTTACTGAGGGGCCGGTGGCTGGTGGTCCAGGATATAGTCTGGCGTAAGCTGGGAACCTGGGTATCAAAAAAAAAAAAAAAAAAAAAAAAAAGAATATGAAAGATGAAATCAACAATGTCTTTTCTGGCTTCAAGAAATAAATCCTTTTTGCTTTTGGGGTCGATCAAAGCTTCATGATCAATTTGGATTTTGCTATTTCTTCTCTCTGATTCTAGAGTTCTTGTATGGTCAAAGTGTAATTTAATAGAACTTATTTATACACATACTGATGAGAGGTTTGATTTCTTGTCAACTCTGTCAAAATTCTTGCCTTTTGAATGGTTTAGTAGAATATTATAGACAACACGTCGAGAAACATAAATTTCTAGTGAAGAAACTAAATGTTAGTTTTCAGAGGAAGAAATAGAGGGAAAATGGGTTCAAAATGAGAAAAAAGATGAAAATGACGAGAATACCCTTCACTTAATAGAGAAATTGCATGGAATTGATCTTTTGTGCAATCAAATGTATATGAAAATACCAAAAAGTGGAAAGTATGAACGTTTCTCATAATAAAAGTGAAATATAAAATTGTTATGTACTAATTACCCTTGTGTTAATTCTATTGCTAAAGTTAAGAAACCTATCATATATTGTACAACACATGGCCTTTTCCTCAAGTATTCAGTGCTCACACGTACATCGTGAAGCAAATGAAGCTGGCATACATATCAAAACAAGCATTCGTAGATTTTCATGACAATATTTGGTTATATGAATTCCACTTTTCCTAGTAAACATATTAATTATCTTTAGATGTTTCGAGTTAATGAATCTAATTTATAAAAAACAAACATCCACCCCCAATTCTACGGCCAAAGCAACCCCATTCACCTGCTGCCTCTAAATTTGACCTCCACGGTTGACACCCTCAAACCCCAACCAACCCAATTCAATAGACTGAGGACTAGAGCTAGACAAAACTTTCGAACTGAATCGGACTAAATCGGACCCTAATCGAACTGAATCGAATCGAGCGATTCTTGTTAAATTAAATACCTGAACAAGTATCTAAATCAAGAACCGATGAATTCGATTCGATTCTCGATTCTAGATCAAGAACTGAAAAATCGAATAAGAACTGAATCTCCCAAAAAAAAATTATTTATTTATTTTAAATAAGCCAAGTTATTTTATTATTTTCTAAATAAATTTGATAATCCAAAAATATGATTTTTCTATTTCTAATTTTCAGTCCAAACACAATTTAATCATATTGGCCTAAATTTTATCCAAATCTATTATTCAAACATAGTTTCGTTTCTTCTGGAGAAATCAAATTTAAACTCGATAGTGTCTCTCTTAATTATTGTAAGTTCGCTATCGTCCTTTTCTTGTGATTTTCACAATCAAATCTACGAAGAATTCAACAAAGAGATACGTAAAAGACATATAAAATTGGACAACGTTATTTTATAAAGGCTAAGATTGTACATGTCATTAGTTGAATTTATATAATTTTTTAACTATTAAAAAAATTAATTATAGTATAGAACTTGGAAACCAAACCCGAATGGTTCCATAATTAAATTTAGACCCGACGATTTCACTTACTAAATACTCAAAAATTTTGAATTTAGTTCGATTCTCGTTAGAAACGAATAGAATCGGACTGTTCACAGCTCTACTGAGGAACAATTTGCTACTACTCTTATAGGTTTGGGGCCATTGGAGCAATTTTCCCAAAGGATGTATTGGAGCAAGCATGGCAGAAAATTTCCACCCTCGACCTGGTGCAGCCAACTGCCACATTTGTGTTGGCGTATAGCCGTATAGGGGCAGAAGTGGGTCCCACTTCTCCATTTTAGTCAATTCTTTAGCAGTAATCTTTATGCCTTTTACTCTACAGCTCGATTATCAAGTTCTCAATTGCCAATCGTTTTCCTCTACCAAGAAACCCACGAAAACAAGATTTTCAGTAAATCAATCATTACGAGAGCATACACAAATTGGAAAAGAAGGGTGTTTCATGGAATCAAAGTTTGCTGCGAAGCCTATACCAGCAGGGCCATACTTTCCAGGACGCACCGATTTGGATAGGATGCCGGAAACCCCAACTCGCGGAACTCACCACCGCCGGGCACACTCTGAGACCTTTTTCCGGTTCCCGGACCTTGACGATATCCTCCTTGACGACGTTGCTTCAGACCTTAACTTTGATCTACCCCCAAACCCTCCGTCCCTCCCTAATGCTCCGCCGGCTCAGCCGACGTGGTCCAATAACAGTGAAAGTAGGCCTGTGAGCCATGGGTCCCACTTCCGGAGCCTTTCGGTGGACGCCGACTTCTTTGAGGGGCTTGGATTTGATGGGCCTGCGCCGGCTATGGAGGAGAATAATAAGGTTGGCCAAGCGAGCGGTGGGCCGAGACATAGACACAGCAATTCGATGGATGGGTACGGAAGTGCAACTTCGTTGGAGGAGGATTCTAGTGCAAAGAAGGCTATGGCATCAGATAGACTTGCAGAGCTTGCCTTGATTGACCCAAAGAGAGCTAAAAGGTTTGACCTCTTGCTTGCGTTGTCTTTCTTTGGAAATTTTTTAAGAGTTTTTCTTGAATTTTTATTGAAGAGTTTATATTTGGAATAGTTGTTTGTTCATTTATATAGGCATAATTAAAGTCAAATATGAACTAGATTAGTGAGGAAATGTTTTGAATTTTCTTTACTAGAAAATTTATGTCAATGGGTGTTTGATGAGCTATTGCATAGCATTTATTTTCATGTTGTTTTACTATTGTTGAAATTGGTCGTCGCTAAGCTACTTGTATCGACATTGTGAACCTGACTTCCACAAAAAGCCTGCAAAAAGCAAGATCGGCCACTGGTGATGGTATCGAGTTTGTGAATGCTGCTGTGTGAAATCCATCATTATTTTAGTAAGTCGGGGGCTTCTTTTGTTAGATAGAGAGAAAGTTCATTTAGTATTTACGAGATTGAGAGATAGAGAAGGAGAGGTGGTAACCGTATTGGAGAATTAGTGATCTCTCGCGTCATATGTAGATTCTCTTCAGATCCAGTGGGCCCTGCACCTCATGATTCGGGGTTTGGCCCTCCTAGTATTACCTTGCTTTAGCGAGTTGTAACATCACAATCAAGAAATGAAATACGGTTCAAGAATTCCTTGCTTCACAAGTTTAATTCCGGAAACATTTTTGGTTGAATTACTAGCTTTCTTGACTCTGATGCTGCAGTTTGATGCACTTATACAACCATAAACTCAATCATAATTGAAAAAGTTTGATTTCCACAGATCCAAGAGGCAATTTTTGTGGCTTTACCTCACACAATTATGGTTTTGAGCCCTTTTCAGTTTGATATATTTGTATTAGTAGAAAAAGAGAATAGATGTATCCAGAGGCTGTCTTTGAAATAAAAGAAATATATGGGCTTGTTTTTCATGAACGAATTTCTACCTTAAGCTCTTCCACTTAATAAAATTGGGGTTATGGGTGATTTTAGAGAGTTAACTTTCATATTTAAAATTGAATCCCCCAACCCATGTGGGTTGGGTCAACCCACATGGCCTCCCAAGACACATTTTCAACACTAGTCATTCTAGCTCATTGGTTGTAGTTGGCTGACCTTTTTATATTATATATTTGACGTGGGCAGAGAGTATGTGGAACTCTTTGCCCAGGTTTCATCTTGGTAATCTTTAGTTATCGATGCTGACTTGTCTCATCGTATGAGGTCAGCAATCCACATCGCACATGATAATTTTTCTTCATATGTTTCTACTTTCCTGGTTTAGGTTGCTGATAAGGCCTGATACAGAGAAATGATTGCTAGATTTCATTCCTGTCCTATTTTATAGCTATATATCTGGAAAGCAAAGACAGTTCATGATAGGCTGATAGCTGTCTAAAAGAAACTTTTTCCTTTGTCAAGCACCTTGTTTCACTTTTAAGAAACTGCAGCATATTTCCAATATTATATAACCACGATTAAGCATTCATTCAATTATCTTTATTCTGTTTCTCTCTATGTACACATGGCTGTTCTTGTGTGTGTGTCATTATATGGATGAATCATGAATGTTCTGGAATTTTCCTTTTAACTATTTTTGACATGGGTTAGTTCTGTTTTACTTATAATATTGCAAGTTAAATCTGGTTTTTTCTATTATAGGATTCTTGCAAATAGACAATCTGCTGCACGATCGAAAGAGCGAAAAGTACGATACACAAGTGAGCTGGAGAAGAAAGTACAGACCCTGCAGACAGAAGCAACAACACTATCTGCACAGATCACTATACTGCAGGTATATATAAACTACTTGATTATTATGTTTTTCCCTAAAAATATTAGATAACATTTGTAATTCCACGACAACTAATAGCTAACTTGGTTTGATAATTTTCTGCTGGATGGATGGCGTTAAGTTTGATATTTGGAAACATATTGTTAACATAAAGCACCATAGTTGAAAAACTTTAGTCGACATATTGGAATCCTTTCATTCATTTCGTCTTATTTTCAAGTTATTATATATTATGATTGACCCTTAATATGGAAGATTTATAAGTCATGTTAGTCAATGGTCAGTCTTGTGTCTGTAATGCCTTTTGCCTCTTTTTGGAGCCTGTTTTTGTGCTTTCAGTTGTTAGCAGCAATTGACCTTCAAGGAATTTGCTGGAAGTTAGAATAAATTCTTAAATTAGATCGACTGATTCGTTTTAGAAATGCTATAGGGTCCTTTTCCTATTCCATCTGTGCCACTGGTTTAAAAACAAATATTTTCTTGATGTTTCATAATGTTTTGGATTAAACCTTTTGCCATCCTGCAGAAGTTGTCACTCTCCCTAAATCGAAGGGCTTTATATTTCTGCCTTTAGCTAGTCTCTTGATCAACAGCCAACTTTCCAGTTTCATTGATTAGTTTGGCTATTCTATCCTCGCTCTTACACAAGCTGTTCCATTTTTCGCTATCATCAAATAAGTAATATAAGCTTTTTGGCCTACCTAAAACCAGCTGAGTCTTCTACCTTGCAGGAATTGTGCTTCCTTCTAAAAGTTACTAAAAAATTCATCATGTTGAAGCACATATTCTTAAAATGGAAAGTGGCATATGGGGAAAGTTCTGTTTGCCGTATCTTTTAACAAATCTAAAGTCCATTCCTTGAAAGTCAGGGAATACCCTCAAATAAGCCAGATCTCTAACTTTATGCACTACCAAATCCTATTGCATCTTCTCCTCATAAGTGCCTAGGTCAAATGGCACTAAAGATTCCAACACAATCGGCTGCAGCAGATTTCATCATTGGGCTTCCCCATATTCCAGTTTTTTACAGTTTACCCCTGTAAGCTCAAGTGCCTTTCACCGAGGTTGATGAATTTCTGATAAAGTATTGTTAAGACATGAATGGTTGGAAGAGAGTTGAGTCTCATTCCCTTGAGATCCCAAAGAGATTTTCGCTAGATAAGACTTAATGGGCATATCTAGTTTAGTAAAAAGTTCAAGCTGGTACTTTTTTGGCAGGATGGGAGGGAGAGGGTGGGATCCTGGGGGAGCATTGATGTTATTTGTTCTTTTGGTTATCATCCAAACAAAATAATGGGTTTCATGTAGAGGCGAATTCCACTAAATGTTCTGTGAATTTCTGAGGCTTGCAATTATCTTTTCAGATGGCAATTGATATAGAGGAATGCAAGAAGAATATCCTTATAGTTGTAGGTAAGTACATGATAAGATTTACCCCTTGTTTGGGCTCCATTCTAATGGAAAATTGTTTGTGGGGGGAATAGTTATTTTTTTGGAGAATGTGTGGTTCAAAAAATAAGGAAAAGTTTTCGTGTAATTTTATTTTATGGAAGAATTTATGGTTGAAAAGGAGTTTTTAAAAAATGGGGGCCAAACATAGGCTTAGTTAATTTGCTGGTGGCACTTTGTAAACTATATAAATTGATGTGAGAATGAGGCCTCCTTTTACACTGCAAATGGGAAGATCAAATGACATATTTCATCATGTGATCCTTGGATGACAATTTTTTTCTCGCCAAGCTTCCAATTTGTGATGTGTGATGTACAATCAGATAACTAAAGGTAGAAATTCAAATCCTAAACTAAGCTAATGGTAAATTGTAATCAATTTTTAATTGTCAATTCATCGAAGATGCCAAAATTTTGAAATGACTGTCTGTAGATGGGGTTCTAAATAAAGAAATGATCAGTTATAGTAATGAGCCCTAAATTAGTGGTAATTGCATGAAGAATAATCCCCATGTTACACGATCACCAAAAAAAAATCAGAAACTAATGATTAAGCGTAACAATTTATGTACTTCTTTCACATAAATCATTAATATTTTTGTTAGGAAAATACCGGTCATTTTGATTGATTCGCAGAATAGCTTCGCTTCTGTGGACAGAGAGATCAATTCAATTCAGCTCCAAATTATTTATTTCAGATAACACAAAAATTAATTTAGGATTACCATCAAATAGAACTGACTTTTTAACTGTTATTATTACATAACATACTGTCATCAGTTTCAGAACCCGAATTCCATGAACATTATTTGGTTTAGGTGCTTGATCATGGATGTGTCTGTCATTGCTACATAACATACTGACATCAGTTTTAGAACCCGAATTCCAAGAACATTATTTGGTTTAGCCGGTGGATCATGTATGTGTATAGCTAATATGTTCTACACTTCTCCTCTCGACTATGGTTCAACCTTCGCGGCAGGGTCGGTGTATGCTATGGGCAATTGGGGTGGGAGCTCTCAAGGCTTTTTTTTTTTTTTTAAAGTGTTATACGGTATTTTGGAGATTTCACACATAGATCTTCCTAATATTTCCTCCTATATAAAGGGTATTAAGCTAACCTCTTTTTCGCGAGGTAGAGATAAAATAGAGAAATGCGTGAATCTAAAAACACATTGTAATGCTATTCTTCATTATAGTGAATTATGCAATGGCATTAAGTGGACGTAGATTTCGCATTGAGAGTGAACCACTCTAAATTTTGTTTTGTTACTTTCTTTTGATTTTCTATATTCTGTTATTATTATTATTGCTCTTGGAGTCTTGGTAATTATAAGATTAGTGATTAACCCATAACTTTAGCATTGTTTCATATATACTCCTCACAAGGCTGTATATATACAGCTCAGCATTTCAACAACGAACTAAGTTCTTCCGATATTATCTTTGGGTTCGGCTATATGAATCATTTTTGGTTGTTCTGTTAGGCCCATTGCGACCACACATAACATGTAACATTTGGTCTATCCGTCCCACTTCTAATGTGTTCTACTGAGATCTCACTCATACTAACAGATCCAGCTAAACATTTATGTCGGAAGCTTCACTCATGAGCATTTGATAGTGCAGGAAATGAAGAGAGTATCACTTGTGTTTATTGAGACCTTACTTATATGATTATATCCATATTGCTTGATATGATGCAGAGAGACACTAGTGGATTGACGACTGAGAACAAGGAACTCAAATTGAAGTTAGAGGCTCTTGAGCAACAAGCTCACCTTAGAGATGGTATGTGAGATTTCAAATTGTATGGGTTTTTGAAAGTAGCTACTTCAGTTATGCGTGGATTATGTTTCTGCAGGCAAATAATTTTTTTCTTATATCTTCGGTGGAAATCAAATTTTATACCATATTTCTTGAAGATGGCTGAGTTATGTTATAAGACTATTTTTGATCAGATTGGTTTGTGTTGGATATTAATGGTTTGATTATTTGAACATAACGTGTACAGAACCCACTGAAATAGCCGGAAATGCTATGCCTAAGGTGTATAAAAGATAAGAGTAATGGAAATTATCATAGAATGGCTATCCTTGCATACTACTTGTACATATTATTTGTATACAAGATAGATAGAATGCGATTTTTATAACTTAGCCAAACATGCCACTAATGTATCAATTATTGATGCACTTAGTTATCTAATGTTCTTGGGATTGGAAATTTTTGATGCATAAATGGTAATCTTTGTGAATTTCAGCTCTGAATGAAACACTGAGGGAAGAACTGCAGCGTCTGAAGATGGCAGCTGGCCAAATTCCTGCTACTAATGGAAACAACAGAGGATTACGATCACCATTTTCGTCCCAACAACAGGCTTTCAATCCTTTCAGTAACCAACAGGCACAGCAGCAGCAGCAGTTTCAAATGCCTCATTCTGCCTCCGATAACCCCAGTCAAAATATGCAGCATCGACCCAGTTACGGGGATTTCAATCGGGGCGTTTAAAGACATCTTCAGTACCTGCTAAGTATTTAGAAATGGGTTGAGAATACTAGGACTCGACAACTTTAGCGAAAATTCATGTCCGTCTCTAAAACTTCATTACAATTGGATCACTAAACTCTCAAGTTTGTTATAATTTGGTCGTTCTGTCCATTTTCGTTAGTAAGATGATGTGGCAGTCTATTTGGAAAATAACCGAATTGTCATGTCACCATTTTTACTAATTAAACAATGGGATATGGATGGATAACCGAATTATTACAAATTTTGAGTTCATTGAACAACTTGAAATAAAATGAAGTTTAGCGACTAACAAGAAGTTTCGCTTAAAAGTTTAGTGACCACAGTGTATTTTTAATGCCATTTAGAAATAGAAAATAATTTACTGAAGTAGATGTTTGTATATATGAACATGTATACATATATACATGTATTGTAGCCCGAGTGTTGCTCAGACCCCTTTGTATCACTTGTACACGTCAGGTATGATGATCTCTAGAGTACAGAAATCATGCTATATATATGTTATTCGGATCTTGATTTGAATTGCTGTGGAATAGTTTCTGGCTCTTTATGCAGATGAGATGATGTTGACAGTTGAACATGTTTGGCTATGCTTAAACTTTGCTCACAAGTAGTTTACCAGCTAGGTGGCCTTTGTCAAGACCTCTGGACCTCTTGCTTTTTTCTGCCTCGAGTTAATATGGTTCTGGATACGTGTGTGTGTGTGTGTTTGTGTTTTTTTTTTTTAGAATTTTCAGTTTTTGTACAGATGTGCTAGTTCATTAAAAGATAAATTACTCTCATTGAACTAACATAAAGGGTGTCATTCATACTAGTCGAAATACTCAGCCAGAGCAGTAAACACAAAGGATGTCATTCGTGCTATGCAAATGCCTCAAAAACAAATCTGACAATCAAATTTCAGCTCTACGCTTCTACTTCAACACTCGTGTTGCCTTCACTCACCTCCTCCTAATTTTCTTTCAGCTTGATCGTGAAAATATTGACGAGGTGAGGAACGATTGCTATCTGTTCCCCTACCTATTGGGTCAAAAAGTTTACCTTGACCCAAAAGTCAAAAGTTTACCCTGATCGTTATAATATTACAATGTGTTTGATCCACATTTTTTTTGAATAATGTATTTTGGAATAATAGATTAATAGAGAATATGTGGTTAGAAAAGAATGAAAAAAAAAGTTTTATTTGCATATAATATTATTTTAATAAAGAATATATGTTTGAAAAGAAGAGGAAAAAAAAATGAGAATCAAATAGGGACGGAACGATTGCTATATATTCCCCTGCTCATGGGATCAAAAAGTTTACCTTGACCCACGAACTCGACTCCAAATGCATAGTTGATAGTACCACGAAGCTTTCAATTGATTCAATTTGTAACAAATTGAGTGATTTTAAGTATTTGCACGATTGATCTTCGGTCCACTTGCCTATCGGTGAGGTGGCAAGATGTGAACTTTACCATTTCATCAACGGACAAGATATTTCATGTCCAGTCCCGTAAGTATTTGTAAATTGTATGTGCTGAGTTGTTCGAATAAGAGGTATGTTTGCCTTGCCAAACCTGACGCTAGCCCCTATCTAGCTGTCAGAAGAAAATTTTTCAAAATTTAGAGGGTGGACAGATGGATGCCATGCAGTCCCATTCCCAACAACCACAGACAACAGAGTCAACGACCGATTCATTTCCTTTGTACCAGACATCATATTTTCCGAACAAACCCAATTTCTCAAAGTCTCCGAACCAAACAGTACGCACAAAATCATCCCGGCACCTTCCATGGATTCTTCCCCTTTCAACTATCTACCACAAGACGCCCTCCATCAGATCTTCAGTCATCTTTCCCTCCGCCAAATTGCCACCTGCAAATGCGTCTGTAAAGCTCTCTCCGACGCCCTCTCCTCGCCGCCGTTCTTGCATCTGATTGCCGACCAATCACTTCCCGCCTCCCTCTCCCTCCTAGCTTTGAAGCCCTTTAATGGACACCATCTGTCCCCTGATTCCGCCCTTGATGCTTTTGACCTTTCTGAAAATCAGTGGATCAGATTTTCTCTTTCGTTCATCCCTTTTTCTTCACTGCACCCTATCACCGCCTCCCACGGCCTCGTCTACTTGTGGGCTTCTCCACCGCCAGTACTGGAACCCAGTAACGCCCCTGTACCCAATTCCCACAAGGCCCTCGTGGTCTGTAATCCTTTGACCCGCCAGTTCAAAACCCTCCCTCAGCTCGGCTCCGCTTGGTCCCGCCATGGCTCGGTCTTAGCTGGCTCGGCTAATGTAGTCCTTGTCCTCACAGAGCTTGCCATTCTCTATTACTCTGCAAGTAACAATAACATCAGCAATAATAATATGAATGTTAATGTATTCAACCATTGGCTAAAGTTTTCATCGAATTTACCATCTAAGACCCGGAGTCCCATTTTGGTTTCGGATTATATTTTGACATTGTGTGATGTGGGAACTCCTTGGAGGTCCCAATGGGCGATGTTTAAGATGAAAATTTCAGATATGGAGAAAACACAGCAATGGGATCGGGTGCAGAAGCCCGAGTGGGGAGATGTTTTCGACATTTTGAAGCGGCCGAGGTTGGTGAAGGCCGGGAATGAAAAGAAGGTGTTCATGGTTGGTGGGTTGAAAAACACGCAAGCTTTGCAAAGCCTGTGCACGACGGTCTTGATATTGAAGTTGGATTTGGAGAACATGGAGTGGGAGGAAGCGGGGCGAATGCCAATGGACATGTATAGGTGTTTCTTGGAAAGTACAAAGTTCAAGGTGTTTGGTGGGGAGAATAGGATTTGTTTTTTCGGGCGAAAAAGCTAGAAAAACTGGCACTTTGGGAAGAAAATGAGAAGGGAAGAGCCGAGTGGCGATGGATTGAAGGCGTTCCCAAGGATGATGACGGGCTTTGTCGTGGATTCATGTTCGATGCAAGGCTCGATGCTGCGGTATAGGGAAAGAAGGAACTTGGAATTATTGGTAATGTTCTTGTTCTTTTAAAATATAATGAGGGTTATTTGAATCAGGCTATTAAATGCTTCATCTATCAGTGTTTTTGCGTTTTGTATTGCTATGAAATGCTGAATAAGTGTTCTCTTCCTTTTATTCTCATAGAGTTGTAATGTTGTTTTAGTAAATGTTCGAAAGCATCTTACCTTCACTGAATCTTTCAGTCTATGTATTTATTATGAATGTAAATGTGTTAAGAGTTAATGAGTAGTGTGATCGGATTCATTGGTGGTAGAGTTGATGTTTAGGTGTTCTTATTTTTCGGCGGAACCCAATTTTGTGTCGATCTAACCTTCGGTGAGAAGTTGCTTGTGCATCTTGATTCATTTAATTTCATGTATACAGCAGTTGATAACTTGACATTGAGCTTCATTACCGGGGAAGCATTTTGTAAAATTGAGAATTAGAATCCTCTTTTGACAAATATAAAGACATGGTTATGTATGACATTATGGCAAGACATGTGGTTCTTGTTCCCATCAAAATTTGAAGAGTTAAAGTCCCCAAGAGTTCAATAACAAGAATCAAACATGAAATTTATTTTAATCATGAAGTATTCAGAGAGAAAAATTAGATTGAGATTATAAAAATAAAAAAAAAGAGCATGGTAGAGGCAACCAAAGCTAAAAGTACTCATAGGGCCCTTTTAGTATTGCTTTCGCTTTTACATCCTGTAGAAAAGCTTCCTGAGGAAGCTACTTTAATTTTTGTTTGAAAACTAATTTTTAAAAAAGCTTCATATTTCAGAAGTGCTTTTAGAGAAAATTATATTGAACTAGTTTTCTCTAAAAGTTCTTCTAATTAAAAAAAATTCTTACATACAATTAGTCAAACGGGTCCAAAAACAACTTTTGAGTCTCAAAAGTTATGCCAAACGGGCCTTTAATCTTGTACCCTTTTGCTCTAAACATACAAGTTTGGGACTTTTTTGTCATGAAAAGTAGGACTGAAATACCAACGGTCTCAAACAACTTATGCAAATGTCTTGTATTCAGAGAAAAAGTCTAGATGTAATAATCTTTATGAGCTAAGTTATATTTCACAATTCAATTCACTTCTAGCTACAGCGATTGTAAAAGTTATATAAATGCTGAGATATTCATGAGTTGTTTGATTTAGTTGTGAAGCAAGCACAATTGAGGCTAGGAAGATGGATTGATCTCCTTTTAAACTTACCTCCAGATGAAATATCTGGACTTGGTAGATTCTCCTAGTAGTTTACGTTATGTTAACCAGTTGACTTTTCATATAAGCATGTTCATTTCCGTGTTCAAAACGTGGGATGCGTTTTGAAATAACTTCGTTTTTTCTAATTTATATGAAGCAACTTTCTATTTAGCATATTGATAGTAAATTATTTAGAAAGGAGGTAATTAGATCTGCATGTTGTTTTACATCTTCTGAAAAGGCACCTCTTGGTTAATTGATTTGATTTTACCTTGTGCCCTTGTCGTCTTAAAGTAGAAGTGTAAAGTGGTTTGGCTTAGTGTCATATGGCTCTAGTTGCGGGTCAGATCGTGAAAAGACTTTAGCAGAGGCAAAGGTCACCTAGCCCTAGCCCGGGCCCGGGAGATGAACTTTTAACGAGAAAGTTTGTCATTTGATTTCAAAGCAAGGCTTAGAAATGTTGTTTGCAACAACCACATTGAATTATTGAACATTTGTTTCTCAAAATTGACTTAAACTGATCTATCTAGAGCTCCTAAACTTGGTCTGGTGTCCTCTTTTGGAAGGTCTTGGTCTAGTTTACCTCCTTTGTTTCTAGTAAAAGTATTACCACCGAACCCATGTGGTGGTTTAAATAAAATAAAGTACAATTTAAAAAGCAAGGGTGTAGGAAAATGTATAACTCGTGTTGACAGCTTAGCTTAATAATTTTAATTTTTTTTCTTGTTTTCTGTGGATTTTTCTGAAAATAAAAATGGAAAAAGCAAACAAAGGTAGCCAAAACTCTAAAAATCTTAGGGGACGTTCTCTTTGCTGTTTTCGGGTTGTTTTCTATTTTCGATTTTCCAAAACATTGAAAACGCGTTCTTTTTCCTATTTTCGAAAACGAGTTTTTGAAAACGGCTGAAAATTTTGTAAAGAAAACATAAAATAATTTTTTTACGTTTTGACTGTTTTCTTTACAAATCTGCTAAAACTCAAAAAACACGGGTTGTGAAATATTTTTTCAAAGAAAGAGTTTTCAACAATCTCAAAAATGGACACACAAAACACAAAACGAATTTAAAACTCAAAACACAAAACTGAAATACGAAGAGAACGCTCTCTTACCTTCTCAACAATTCTTTGGACTTCAAATTTTGTAATCGAACAACTGTTGGACCAACACAAGCCCGAGTGAGTGACTCGGTTCAAATTTACACCTTAATCCATGACTTAATTTTTTATGGTCCAACTAAAATGATCATTTCAGTTTCCTACCTTCTATTTTCTTCGGCTCATTCTGTTCGAATTTACGCTTTTAGGAAAATTGTCGAAGGAAAAAAAGGGCCACCATCAGTGAGTTTAGTCTATCAGGTAAGTACGTCTAGCCCAAGTCAATCCCCTTGGCATTTAACTTATTGTAATACTCATCCTTTATTTGAGCTTCCAACTACCTATAAAAGGCATATTTAGTGCTTGTTCAATATTGCTTTTAAGTGTTTATAAGTTTTAGACATTAAGGCATGTATAGATCATAAGTGTATAGTAAGTTGTGTGTCTTACATTTATATTTTACCAGTTTAAAAAACTTGAGAAATCCCAAACCTCCCCTTAATTCGACAATGGGTGGCACCAAAGCATAAAAATTGAAATCAATACATAATAAATGAACCAAAATATGAGAATGAAACCAAGACGTCGTAAATACCTATTCCTCAATCAAATAATAAAATAAATAAATTTTGTAGAGAACCTTTTTTTTCTCTCTTTTCCATTATTATAATGTCACCGGGAAGGAAAGGCCAGCAACAATATTAATAAGGAAAATGTTATTTGTACACTTCATGATATAATGCATTTGGTGATACATTATGTACGTATAGCATGGTTGTATTAATAAATGCAAAAAATTATTGTTTTCTACCGCCAATGGATGAAGAGCCATGCTCTGGAAACGACGGGCACCCTACAATTGGGGGGGGAGGCGGGACGCATGTCCCCCTGGAAACTTTTTTTATCTTTTTTTTCTATTACGCATCATTTCTCGCGCCCACACCTGTCCGTCCTTAGGCCTTGGTGTGAAGATAAATCGAGAGATATGCCCAAGTTGGCTAGAATTTGAGTGCGTTTCTACTGAACTACCCTAAATTCTCCTCCTTAAGATTAGAACCCGAGACGTGCCAGCTGCGTAATTTTTTTTCTCCCCCGTCCTTTGCCAATTGGATGTGCCCCTAGGGACAACTTTCTTTATCTTTTTCCATGGAGGAAACATGTGTAGGCTATGTTTGATAGCTTAGAAAATGAGTGGAAAAGGAAAATCAATTCAAATTTCATGCTTAATTTTGGTGTTTAATTACCAGACAATTACATGGAATTCATTTTCAACCAAATTCAAGGTACAACCATTTAAAGCACATTTTCCATCTTTTATTTTTCCTATAGTTTTGGTGGGAAAATGATTTTTCATCTTTTTTTTTTTTTTACTTTTTGGCAATGGAAACATATTCTAAATCTAATGGTAAAAAAATTTATCCATTTAATTGACAATTTGTATGAAAAACAAAACCAAACGAACACAAAAAATTTCAAAAATTATTTTTTTTAATTTTTAATTTTTAATTTTTTTTTACTTTTTGATAATCCAAACAAATTTTAAAACAGATTGTGAAAAAATTTATCCAAAAAAGTACAATTTGCATAAAAAAAATAAAGTCAAACGGATTAGGTGAAAAATTATACCAATCAAACAACATTAATTACAATTCTCTCTAAAAACAAATTCTAAACAATTCAATTCCCTGCAATTCGTTTTTTTCCACTCAAATTTCACCCTTACAATCAAATACACCCGTAGATCGTCATTTTAGAGTTTAGGCAGTGAAAATGATTGATAGCATATTTTTAAGGTTAAATTCTACTTTTAACATACTTTTTAAACACACATTCATCTAAAAATTACTAGTCATAATATTGTTCTCCCAAATAATAGTTGTCAAACATGGACAATATTTGCTAGCAAGATCGAAGAAGAAACATTGTTCTTATTTGGTATGGATTAAAATATAGATTTTAATTTAAATCGAAGTCAATAATTAATTTTAACCACATATTTCATGGGATTCACAATTTTTTCACCACATATTTCATCAATATTTATCAAAATTTACTAAAAAATTGATTTTAATCTCCAAGAAAAGGGGGTGGGGGATACAAACAAGAAGATCGACTTGAACCACCACCCATAAAAAGAAACAAAAACAACACTATGCCCTCTTTCTCTTATGGAATAATGTCCATATATGTGCTTGATTTACTTTCTTTTCATTGACAAAACAACTTTTTGGGCCCACCTTCATAAGCCCCTTTTACAGTGTAAATAATCTTTTTACATCAATATCAATTCTTGTCACCTTTAACCCTATTTCCATATCCATTATTGTCATTAGATATACAAAATATGCATAGGACCCATTCCACCACCCTAAACACCTTTTTCATGCTCCTTTATCCAATTAAGACTCATGGACGGTTTGCCATTAATATTAAGTAGAATTTGTTTTGCAAAAATAAAAGGAATTGACATTGATGGGGAATCCAATCTCTTTGATCAGTTTGATAAGATACAATAAATTTATAATCATTCCCACTTACTATGATCTTTATATGTGTAAAATGGTATTAATTCAATTACTATAAAAATCGAATCGAACTAGCCACTGAAAACATCAAGAATCAATCTAAAAATTGATTTGATTACATTTTGTTTTTTTATACCGATTCAACCATTTTTATCTGTGACCCTTTATCTTTCCAAGGTCGATACTTAGGTCAATTTAAAAGAATTGCATGGTTCATATTTTATTAATTTTACAAGTTTGAATTGCTTGATTAGATATAAAATATCATTGCTATTGTTGAAAATATAATTTAAATAATTTTTTTGTCTTTCAATTTAAAAATATATATTTGACACATTTGTATTTATTTTGAATTGGTGGTGTGAAAATTTAATTATATATTGGTGTCTAAATAAAATTAAAATGTTTATAAATATTTATATATTACCTCTAGTTCGACTCCGGTTAAACCTTTTGACCCTTGAACCTTTATCTTTTTCGGTTTGATGCCTCAATCAAATTTTAAACATTATGATAAGTAGTATGTTATCATTAATTTTCGTATAGAAAAATAATATAAAATTATTTTCATGAGAGCAATTCTAGCATATTATTTTCATGCTAGTTTTTATGATATGAATGAGAGCTCGTACATATTGAACATAATTTTATTTTTATATTTTATTGATCCCAACTTATAAGGCAAGAATTCGATTTCAAGTTAAAATAAAAAAATTACTTCATTATATATACTGGTTCACCTACTTATAAGTAACTTTGTATTGGTGGAGAATTCAACATTTGTATTAATTTATTACATTGGCATTAAACCTTTATGGAATACTATCATTTTGTTTGTTTGAACCTTTTTATGTCTATGGATTACCATGTCACAATATTTGCCATGCCAACAACCATAGTTGAATAAGTATTATTTAAATTGTTCGACATGAATGTTTGTGTGTGTGTGTTAAAAAGGAAAACAGTAATCACACGCCAACAAACTTATCATTTTAGGGTTAGAATTTAGATGGATGAAAGGGAATAATTACCACCAATCTATTTTTATTGACCAATCAAAAATGTTTTCTTAGGGTCTATAATTGCTTCAAAAGGTCCATATATATATTATTGGATGTTTTGAATGATAGTAAAGAAGATCTCCTGAAAATTGAACATTTGCTTCTAATAGATATAAAGCGGATATTGATCAGATTTAGAAAATCATTTCGCTGTTGATTTATCAATAAAGATCTTCGTCACCCCATAATGAAATGGATAATCTTGTAGTTCTTGACCTGTAAAGATGCATTGTTACATAATTTCGGTCTATACCAACACCATAATATTAGATCGTGAAGGTGTTAAGGAACAAATCTCACATCGAAAAATTACCAAAATATATATCAATATATAATGGTTTGATTTATTCCTCTAGTAAAATTGATATTTTGAGATGGAACCACGAGTCTTAGTATACCATATTAGAGTTTATTAAGCTCAAACGAGTAATTTTTAAAATAATATAATATAAATATAATTCTTTTTCAAATAATTTGTTTACCATCTGCATTTTTTCTATTAAAACTCCAAATTTCAAAAGAAAAGAAAAGCAATGAAAAGAATTGTTTATTGTAAAAGCTAAATTTATATTGTAAACTTGCTTTTTATTTTGATGTAATTGTTTGTTAATAAGTACCGGATATATAGGATGATTTTAGAAAAATTGACACTTCACCTTTTACATTATATATATTCTTAATATGTACCAAGCAAAAAAAAAATTATATATATAAGTAAACAATTTTTTTTTTAACTAAAAATATGTAGATAAAATTTTTTAACTTGAACAAATATTTAGGCCGATTAACCAAATCGATTTGATTTGGTTTGGTTCAGTTCGATTTCAATAGCGGGTCAATTAAGGTTGAAACATAATCAAACTGATCGAGTCAATTTCGATTTAGGGTTGAGCTCAAAATCAACCCAACCCGAAGTATACCCGAGCCTATTTAATAGGAGAAAATTTAGAATTATAGATTGATAGAAAATGAAGGATATGGGACTTTCCCTTAGGGTGCATTCCTAATAAGTAAGTCGAGTGCTTCCTTTGAAAAAAAGACTTGGTGAACGTTGTTCAATATTTTATTTCGCCCAAGTTTATGGAATTATTGATCTTGTAGTAGCTGAATGAAAAGATGGATTAATGCAACTTCGCGATTTGAGATTTCATCTACAAATTTAATATTTTATCAAACGCTTGTTTGAGCCACATTTTTTATTTAGAATGCATTTTGAAATAGTTTATTGATGGAGAATATGTAGTTAAAAAATAAGAAATTTTTTGAGTTTACGTATAATATTATTTTATTGAAAAATGTGTGACTGGAAAGAAAAGAAAAAAAATGTAATTTAAAAATAGAGCTAAATAAAATTTATGAACTACATATGAACAGAAGAACAAATAGCATTTTCTACTTAAATTGGAATTTGCAGAATTGATAAAACATTTAGGACCTGTTTAATAGAGTAAAATTTTCTATGGAACTTTCATTTTTATCTTGTTTGATTGCACATTTTTTCTTGACAATTGAAATTCCACATTTTGACCTTTTTCTTGCTTTTCATGGAATTGGTTTTCCCACCACTTTGGTGGAAAAAGCAATTACAGGATTTTTTTTTTTTTTTTTGGCAATTTGAACTAATTCTAACCCTAATTATTAAAAAATTTATACCTTTAATTATCAATTTTCATGAAAAACAAAGTTAAATGAATAATGTTCGATTTTCCTTTTTTTTTTTTTTTTTTTTTTTTTTTGCAATTAGAACAAATTCGATCCCCAATTGTAACAAATTTTATCCCTTTAGTGGACAATTTTCATGAAAAATAAAGCCAAACGAATACCAAAATTTTCAAATTTTTTTAAGTGAAAAATTTTACAATTCAAACACAATTAATCGACAATTTCTGGTAAAACAAGTTCTTTGCAATTCAATTCCCTATAATTCGTTTTCTTTTCACTCAAATTCCATTTTGCAATCAAATGGACTCTTATAGAAACTGCTATCGAGACTTGTTAAGGTATATGATTTGCATAGAATAGGGAAAAAATTCACTCTTTCATATACTAAAGGATTTCACTTGGAAAATAAAATATTTCATACTATGGATTGTTTTAAAGTTATAAAATAAGTAAAAGTTATTTGGAAGTAATTTTTATGTTTTTCTGCATACAATTTTCAATGCTTATTAAGTCCCTAATTGATCACCATTATTTGTTAAGAATAATGAATTTTTCGGAGAATGTGTAGTTAAAAAGTATGAAAAAATTTTGAATTTACGTATAAAATATTTTATTGTGTGAATGTGTCATTAAAAATAAATGTGTAGAGTAAAGAGTTTTGAAATAATAATTGTCAAACAGGGGTTAAAACACGTTACTCACCTTAATTTTAGTAAGCAAGTTATTTAAAACGTAATAACTCGAATACCCAATTTAATAAAAATAGTTCAATCAATTAATGGTTATTTAAAAATTTAAAAAATATGTTTAAATAAGCAAGATTTTTTTTTTTAAAAAAAATCATCATTGTCATTAATTTTTATTTTTTACTTCCTATTTTTTGCAAACTCAATTTATTATTTGTTTTTATTTTACTTTTGTAGTGAAAAAATATTGTAAGATTTATCAACTTTAAAATGTATATATTACCTGATAATATATTAGTATAATTTTTTTTCTATTTTAATGAATAATCAAATTTATTGGAACAATTGTAATAAAAATAATTTTTTCAAAATTTTGAAACAAAGGTGTTTTTTTCTATTTTGAAAAAAAAAATTCAAAATGAGAAACAAAACACATTTTTAATAATGTTTAAATAGAATCTCAAAACAAAGAATTGAAAATGAACTCCAAATTGAGAAGTGAAATACAAACTAAATGGGCCCTTATGTTTCATAGGAGGATACTAGTAACCTGGCATATAACTCTAAGCATTCTCGAGAGATTTTTTAAAACATAACAATAACACTCTCTATTTTAAAAAATCAATCCTTAAAATTATACTTTAACGGACATTTTAAATAAACATTTTAATTTAGATGGTGACTCTGACCGTCTAAATTAGATAGCCAAAATTTACTTTCTATAATTAAATGCATTCAATGTATTTCAATTTTCAATGAAGAAAAATAATATAATAATTTTAAAAAAAAAAAAAAAAACTAGTGAATATATATATTGAAAGTAGTAAAATTAAATGTTAGATATAAAGAGTCTGTAGAAGTACTTGAAATTTTTTACTCTTTAAATTTATATACGCTCTTTATATTGTGGAACGTGCTCTATAAAATAGAGAGTTTATTGAAGATGCTCTAAGATCTGTTTGATGATTTTTTTTTATTTTTTTTTTTTCACGATTTTAATCATTTTTGGGTGGCACCATTTAAAAAAGATTGAAAAAATCGATGATTGTTAATTTTTTCCAATATTGCTTTTGGGTGATTTTGATTCTCAATCCACCAAATAGGTGGGTTTTAGTCATTTCTTAAATTCGCTTTCAATTTTACCACATATTAAATAATCATATCAACCAACATATTTTGTTCATAATTAATTTGTAAATAAAAATATATTAATTAAAAAATTATTTATAAGCAAAAAATTTCTTTAATTAAATAATATTTATTTAAATGTAAAGTCACACGATCTATTTAATTATATCTATTAAGTATGGAAACCTAAATTGTTTCTCTACATAATATTACAAAGAGTAATATTATTTAACATCACTAGTATTAAGTATCAGTTCGTGTGACAATTACATTGTATTATTTTAAATGAAATATCACATAATCTATCTAATTGGATCTATTATGCTATTTATAAGATAAAAATACACTTTTACGTAAAGAAAAAAAATTGCTTATAAAATAAAAATACTACTAATAAAACAAAATTTCATTTACAAAATATAAAAAGTCGCTTATAAATAAAAAAATTCCCTTATATGTAAAAATTATTTAAAAGTACAAAACTAACTTATGACAATAACATTTATTTACAAATACGAAATTAATTATAATATTAAAATTGTAATTATAAGTAAACATTTCACTTTTTATATTTAATTATTACTTGTAAGTACAAGAATTCATATAAAAAAATTATAAATTAAAAATATCGGACATATATGTAATTTTAATTTTTTTTAAAAACTTTTAGGATTATTGAATAATAAATTCTCAAGCACGAATTTGACTGTTTTAAAAATCATTATTAAAAACACTCAAAATCGATACTTTAAAAAACGCTCATAATCGTTACCCCAAAACTTCCAAGGAATAATAAACTCTCAAGCATAAATTAGAATATTTTAAAAATTGTTACTAAAAAACCCCTAATTGATACTTTATAAAAATGCTCATAATCGGTACCCCAAAACTCCCGCGTCCCTAATGGGTGGGACCAATAACCTACTCTTTTTTTTTAGGCTGATTGTTCACTCTTTCATTGAAATGTTTTAACTTTAGTTGTTATTTACAATAAAATTTGAACATTTAGTATTTGTTTGACACACATTTTCAACCACACATTCACACGATAGAATATTTTACATGCATATCAAAAAAAAAAATTCCACCTTTTAACTACAAATTCTTCTAAAAAGTACTTTTCAAAACTCTTTTTTCTTACAATAATGGTCATCAAACGGGCCCTTAATCTTAGAGTCATCATTCTTGCTTCATATTTACATTTTAAGCAATGAAGTGTCTGTAACTGATTAAATTTCATAGACCGGAATAAAAATAATAATTAGCGAAAAAATAAAGTATAAGCCTCATTTTCATTAATAAGTATTCTGCTCTTATTACAAAAAAAAAAAATACAACTTCAGGTCGTCCATGATATTAATGAAGACATCCTTCTCCAAAACCCACAAGTATTCATTTCCATCCTCCTCCTCCATCGGAACTCCACGAACTCACAGAAATTTCGCTGCTTTGCCTTCAAAAGTCATAAAATCACTAATGGACAACGATGTCCAATAGGATAGAAAAAAAATTAAGAAACAAGATGGAGAAAGAAATGTTAAATTATTGTCACTCACTCTTATCTAGAATAGTCAGATGGATAAAAATTATTTTTTCTTATCTTGTGAACTAGACGTATTTCTTAGCATGTTGTATTAAAAAGAATTTTTAATTACATTATTTATTATAACCTATGAGACAAATTTTTTTTTTTTTAAATAATGCCTATTTATTTACTTACAAGAGAAGACACGATCAACAAGTGTCAAAATATTATTTGGTGAACACTCAAACAAGAATAGCAAATTTCAACTATTTTAGCACAACAAGAATGACGAAAGTTGCACACAAGTATTGTAAGTATTCATAGTATTCATAATAATAAATTACGGGTCAAGAATTCTTATGTAAAGAATGAATTTCAAGATTTTTTTTTGTGGTTGAATCACCTTGCATCTCAAAATGGTCTCAATATCAATCACAATAACAAAAGATCATTATCTACAATCTAAATGCCTTATTTTGTGAGTTTTCATGCCAAAGAAATTGATTATAGGGCTTTTCCAATTTTGATGTATTTTCACACACGAAGTTCACCATTCTCTTGCCATCTTTTCTTTCTCTTTTTCTAATAAGTAACTATTGAATATTGTATGGGAGTTAAGGGTGTTCAAAAGAAGTTGTAAGTTTAAATTTCAACTTCAAATCACTCCATCCAATCTTTTCAATGTCTTATCGGTCGGGTCACTCCACATGGACGATCAACAACCCATATTTTCTAACAAGTACAAATGTCATTGTTAAGATTCAAATATTACTAAAAATGTGGTAAATAGGTCCCTTTCTATTAAAAAAAAAAAGGAACGGGGAAAGTTACAAATGGGATCTCCAACGTATTACAAATGTGGTAAATAGAACCCTAGATAATATTTGGCCGTTCAATGACCAACTTATCATTTTGTAACAATGGATCCCTAATTGACGATTTCAAGTCCATCTATGACCCTATGTTTTTCAAAACTTATTTTTTTAAAACTCATTTTCAACCATACATTTTCACATAAAATAATTTTACATGGAAATAAATGTTTTTCTAATTTTTAACTACAAAAAAAAATAATAAAAAAAATCACTACTTTAAAACATATTTTTCCTAAAAATGGGTCTCAAACAAGGGCTAATATTGTTTTTATTAGAATCTCAACTTTTTTTAAAGGGATTAAATTCACCAACAGTCACTTAATTTTATATTTAGTCTCACCATAACTATCCAATTTGATTTTGTTTTACCATAACCACCAAATTTTATATTTAGTGTCACCATAACCTCCCAATTTGATTTTATTACACCATAACCACCCGATTTTATATAATGTTTTACCATCGCCTTCCAACTTCTTTTCACCATTTTCACTAATTTTAAAAGGAATAAAATAGTAACTTTGCATTACATATATAAAATAAATTTTTAAAAAAAATTCTTTTAATTTTTTTGAATTTAGTTTTTATTTTATTTTTTAAGGAACGTTTTTTAAATAACTTTTTATTTTATTTTATTTTTCTAAGTAACTTTTTTTACATAAGTTTTTATTTTATTTTTAAAATAAGTTTTTATTTTTTTTTATTTTTTTAAGTAACGTTTTTAGATAAGTTTTTATTTTTTTCATTTTTAAAATATGTTTTTATTTTATTTTATATATATAATGCATAGTTATTGTTGCACCCATTTTAAAATTAGTGAAAATGGTAAAAAGAAGTTTTGTGGTCATGATGAAATATTATATGAAATTGGGTGACTATGGTGAAATAAAATCAAATTAAGTCGTCATGGTGACACTAAATATAAAATTGGGTGGCCAGAATGAAACAAAATTAAATTGGGTGGCTATGATAACACTAAATATAAAGTTGGATGGTTATTGGTGAATTTAATCATTTTTTAAAGACAACATACTTTTGTTTAATCAAAATAAATAAATAAATGATAGAACTGAAAAAGTAAGACTAAAAACAAAAACAAAACTCACCAGAACTCCCATAATCACGGGGTACTTTTAAAATTGACCTGATAGAGTAGGAGATTTTTAAGATTGACCTCTTTGACTAAAAAATGGTAAAATGTCTATATTACCCTTAATGAAATGAGTTTTTATATTGCAAAATATATCTCTATCTTAGAATAGTTTTTTAATTTTGTCCTGTATTATTCCTATCTCGAATTCTAGCATATAAATTCATCCTTTGATCTAATAGATTGACATAATCTTCCATATATCTATCAAAATTTTCTCCAAGTATATACTATTCTTCAAACGATGATTGATCTATTCTTTCCATTTGAGAGATAATATTATTTATTTTTTTCTAATAAAATTTCTAATAAGTTATCTAATCCTTCAATTGTATATCCTGACATGTTATATAAATCCTAACATGATAAACAAACATTTAGATAATTTAGCCATGCAAATATTCAGATAAGTAATCCCAACGATTCTTTAAGATTTCAGAAAATATCTTTCTAAATTTAACAAAAATAATAGTTTTACCTTAGTTTTGATCTCAAATCTTTATTCTTAGAACTGAGCAACCTTCAGGTTCTGGATCTGCAAATGGCTCCCTTCAATGGCTTCCTGCCTCTACGGGATAATTATTATTCCAGCTTTCCACCTTCATTGTGTCAGTTCTTTGAATTCGGATGATAGGTATTAACTAAAGAAAACTCTCTTTTTGTTAAAGTAAGAAAGGAATTCTTCTTCAATCTTTCAAGAATCTACGGGATGAGGTGTTTAGAGATTCATGATATTTTTTAAAGACAATTTGGATATGAAATAACTTGAAATTTTATTGATATCTAAAGGCTGAAATATGATTACAATGGAAGACAGGAAATTGTTTAGCTAACTTACAGTTTGAGTGCTCAACCAACTCTGTCTTTTTCATTAGCTCAAAGGCTTCTATTTATACACAAATTTGAAGATAAATTATATCATTACTTACATCATACTAATAATATTTTATTGCCTCGTGCTTTTTGTCAAGAGCCTCATGGCCCCTCCATCCTTGTTGTTTTGTTACATTTTCTTTGATAAAGGGCATAGTCCTTCTATAATTGTCCTTCAGATCTTATTTTTACATAAAGCTGGTAAGATTCTCCTGTAGCAGCTTGGACATCTTTCCTCCATGTGTTTATCATTTTTTATCTTTGATTCTGTCGGCAAGTGGGGCATTCTCTTACTCTGCATGGTATGGTTGTAATAGGTCCATTGATTCGATGAGTGTCAAATTTCTCAATGTATTCTTTCAGAATTGTTGATTTCTCTCCTCCATTGTTGGTGAGAAGAGTCTATCCTTCATATTGACAAAAGCATTTGAATTTTTTGTTATACAAGCTTATTGCCATTTTATATAAGACTTTCATCCCTAAAACTCTTCGGGATTTTATCCATGATCTAGTGATTTTTGGTAATGGCTTTTTATTGTGACCGACATCAATCTGAAACTCTCTACTAACATATCCGATTGTTATGATATGTTCAGCAGGATAAAATATCATTCCATCAATTTCAGGACTGATTGAATAAAATTTTATGTATATGGACCTTCCTTTGACAAATTTGGATACTTCAGATTTAAAAATTTCATCAAATCTTTCAATTTCTTTTAGAACTTTTCCGGGGTAGATAAGATCTAAAAATCTATAGTCTGCTGCCATTTTGACCATGACAGGGTCTGCATCATTGGTAATTAGTAACCTTGGATAAACATGATCTCCTGAAGATATGAAATAGGAGTCATTTTCTTGTAATTCATAAACAATTTTGGCAAAAGATCTATATTCTTCTTCTTTTGCTGATAAAGGGGTATCATCATCTTCATCAGTTCTGATTCTAATAACCCTTGTATGTTCATCGTTGGATTTTATGGTCAACTTTCTAGGACTTTGTGTATCTCTTTAGATAGTGCTGGGTCCACTACTACTTTCGCATTGTGGATCACTCCTTGGTACCGTTTGTATCCCTATTTGGTATCATAGGATTGTGCCAAGACATCAATCCTTGTATTATTTGTATCAGTAGACATTAATTGTGTTTCAAGAGCATCAATTTTGTCTTTCATCTCATTTGTAACTTTGGCATGGGATTCACTGATCTCAAGTAATAATTTAATATTATGACTTAAGAGCTCAGCTAATGTCTCCATCCCAATTTTTATATCATCTGCTTCTTCTTTAGCATAGGCTGTCGCAGATTTCATTTCTGATATCATCTGTTTGATATTATCCATCTCCAAATTCAATGTTCCTGCTTAAAAAATCAGCAAGATAATTATTTGTACTTTTAATATGAATAATATCAAAATTATAGAATGATAAATATGTTTGCCATCTATGTAACCTTCTATATTGGGGTTCCATTGGTAATTTATTTCTAACAAATCCTGCAACTTGAGAATTGTCAGTTTCAACAATAAATTTTTTAGATAATAAAAATAATGAAAATTTCTTTATTCCTCTAATAATTGCTAATAATTCTTTTTAATGAGTAGTATAATTTATTTCTGCTTGATTAAAAGTTTCACTTGAATATCTACATATTTCATTTAAATCTGTTTTTAATATTGCTTCCCAATATTTATCTGAGGCATCAGTATTAACTATCAAATTATCCTTTTCATTTGGTAATCTTAATTTTGGTAAATTTTTACATTCTTCTTTGAGCAATCTAACTATTTCTGTATGTTCTTCATTCCATCCTTTAGTATTAGATTTTCTAAGTAAAATTTGTATTTTATGTCTCTTTTTTGAAAGATTTTCAATAAATCCTTCTGCATAATTTAAACATCCTAAGAATTTTTGTATTTGTTCATTAGATTCTAATTTATCAGGAAAACTTTCTATCTTTTTAGATATATGAGACTGTAATTTTATTCCATTTTTATCTATAATTAATCCAAGAAATTCTATCTCAAGTTTTTCTATAATAGCTTTCTTTTCAGATAAAATTATTCCTTCTTTTTAACATTCTTTTAGGAATTTTATAATATGATTTTTATGATCATTTTTATTTTCTGAACATATTAGTATATCATCAACGTATACCAATAAGAAATCATTATATTTTCTAAAAATATTATCCATTCTTCTTTGAAATATTTGAGGTGCATTTTTTAATCCAAATGGTATAACTATCCATTTGTATTTACCTTGAGGCGTACTAAATGTCGTATATGGTATTGATTCTTCTTCCATTTTGATTTGCTAAAATCCTAACTTATAATCAAATTTTAAATAATATTCTTTTCATTTTACAAGGTTTATTAAAACATCTTTATTTGGTAAGAAATATCTATCAAATTTTGTATATTTATTTAATTCTTTATAATTTATTACAATTCTTGGTTTTCCTCTTACTTGTTCAGAGTGTTTCATTGCCATAAAGGCTGGACTACTATGTGGTCCACGACTAGCTCTGATTAATTTCATATTTTTTAATTCTTCAATTTGTTTTCTAAATTCTTGAGTATCTTGTATAGTGTACATCATTGGTTTTACTCTTATTATTACATTTTCAGTTAATTCTATTTTTGCCCTTGGATGTTCAGGTTTCCAATAAGTTAATGGATTTTCATTATAGACATTTCCTATCTTTTTTATTATTTCTTCTATTAATTTTGATTTTTCTGTTGTTTGTATTTTTTGTATTTTAACAGTTATTTTTATTGGTATTTTTATTGTCCTTTCACCACGCTGGACTGGCTGAACTCTGTATGGTTTAAATTTTCTTGAAATTTTTAGTAAATGTCCACATGGTGTTTTTAACATAATCATATAGTTATTTTGTTGGTAATATTGAAATTGTTGAACAAAGTCATTTCCTAATAATATATCACATTCTAATACATCATATGCATATACTTTGTTTATAGTTATTTGTTTACTTCCTAATAGGATTTCTACATTTTCTTTATTTTTAGTAATGGGTGTCGATATTCCCGTAACACCTGTTATTTTTATAGTATTATTATTATTCCAATTTTTTAACAAAAATATTTTTATAATAGTTATATCACTTCTTGTATCTATTAAGGCACATGTTGTTATATTAGTTTCTACAATAGTAATTTGTATATATACTGCTAATGAAAATGTTATTACATTATTCATTTTTTTGGACAAAACAATGTCTTATTATTATGTGTTATATATATTCCTTCTTTATTAATATTATAATGATTTAAGGCTTGTAAAAAACTCATTCCTAATAATATATGGTAATGATCTCCCATACTATTATCTACGTAACATGGTATTATCATTTCTTCTCCATCTAAAACTATTGGTATTTTTACTTCTAATTCACTAGTATGTGTTTTTCCATCAAAAGTGATATATTTATAAGGTTCTACTCTTTTTTTTGTTAATCATTTATCTCTATTTCTTGATATATGGCAGTTTGCTGCTCCTGTATTAATTATGATATTTTTTCCTTTTTATATATTATATTCCATTAAAATATTCTCCATATATTTGCATACTTCCTATATTTCTTTTTACCATTATTTCTCGACTTATGCTCTTTCTTGGTATTATAGATGTACTATTATTTCTTCTCAATCTTCCATCTTTAAATTCTATTAAAAAATTATTTTCTATTTTTTCTGTTACATCTGGTTTTGTTTTAGATATTTCTAATTCATATATTTCTGGTAATAGGTTTAGTTGTTTGTTTGGTTCTACAATATTTAATATATCTTTACATTCTTTGTGAATTTCTATATAGGATTTTTTAGAGTAAATGTTTCCATAGTTTGATTTGGTAAATGTATATAATGCTCTATATTCTATGGTCATGATATAATTTCTTTCTTCCATAATATCTTTTCTATTTATTTTAAAATGTAATCTTAATATTTCATTAAAATCTTTATCTTTTATTGATACACAATATTTTGGATAACATGTAAATATTAATTTTTTATATGCTAAATTTCCTTCTATAGTTCCTAAGTGACTATCATTAGTATTTAGTATTCTTTCATCATGTAAACTTACTGTTATTGATGAATCTATTCCTTCTCTAAATAGGGATTTGAACATTAATTGTATTTCTACTAAATAAACATATTGTATCTTTTCTTTTTGTTTTTCTTTTACTTTTACCATTAATTGGTCAACTGTGAATTTTGTTAGTAATGTTAATTTATAACTTCCTGAAACTGTTCTTATATCTATTGATTTTTCTATCTTGTGATATTCACTTATAGATACCATTTCTCTTCTAAATATTTTATCGAATATTTTTCATTCTCCTAATTTTAAATCTAATGATAATTTTTCTATTTTTCTAAATGTATTATTATCGAATGTTACTTTTAATCCATATCCTTCAAAATTTTCTATTTCTTGTTTTTCTTCTATAGTTTCAACTTCTTCTATTTCGTGATTCATTCTGATTCTGATATGTAAACTTCTTCTTCTTCATAATTATTAATATCTGTTATTTCTTCTAAATCACTTTCTATTTCTTCATATTCTTGTTGTAAAATTCTAACTTTCTTTTTAGTACAATCAGGGCTTATATGTCCTATTTCTCCACAATTCCAACATTTGCATTATTTTTTATCCTTTTTAAACTCTTTTCTTTTTGGTTGATATTTTCTCTTATAATATCTCCTATTTGGTTTTTGATATTTCTTTTTGAACTGTTTATATTTTTTATACTTTTTTGGTTTGAATTTTCTTTTTATATTTTCTTTTCCACATTCCCAATTAATAGGTCTTTCTATTTCTTCACAAGAGATTCTTGTTAGTTTTCCAGATTTTTTCATTAGTTGTCTATTTTTACATATTTCTGCTAATCTTTCAAATAGGAATTTTATTCTACTTCCTAATGTATCTGGTACAGAATTATCCTTTATATATCTTTCATGTTCTATTTTAAAATATATATTCCATGTTCCTGATAATTTAGCAAAATACATTTCTAAGTATGGTCCTTGATTTTCATTACTATAAAATTGGGTATAATAGAAATTTTTAAATTGACATGTATATTCTTTTATTTTACACATATCACATATCATAATGTTTATCAATCCTAATCTTGCTTTCAATTTTTCTCTTCTAGCCTCTTCTTCTGAATTTTTTATACAATTTTCTCCTAGGAATTCATCTGATATATATTCTACTAACTTTTTTATTCCCTCTTTTGAGGTTTTTTGCATTTCTGTTTGTATATTTCTTCTCATTAATAATTTAGTATCTTCAATTACTCCTTCCCACCAATTCCTTACATCTCATTCAAACGATGCTATTGATAGTCAATTCTTCTATCCGTAGATTCTCGTGTATCCTCTTGGTTATATAAAAAGAATAATATTATTGCATCTGCCCATTGTAACAAGGCTTTCTTAGTATCTATTTTACAATCTAAATCTAGTTTTGCTCCTCCATGATTATTGGTTTATTATAGTATGAGTTTGGGGTAAATTGATCTTTATATTTTTCTATTCTATGTTGTGGTATAATTCTATCATAGTACTGCCTATAAAGTCTATGTGGCATTGGTGCATATCCTCCTTCTAATTCAGGAAATTCTAATTTTGGATTACTGCTAGTATTTCCTGGTGCTGGTGTTGGTCCTCTACCAGTATTCATTAATATTTCATAATTTTCTAATTCTTCTATACTTAATTGGTCAAAATTTTCTATTAGATTATCTATTTCTTCATTCATCATCTTTTTTATTTTTTCCTTTTTCTTCTGTATATTTTTCAAATTCTTTTTCTTGCTCTAAGATTATTGGTAATATTTCTTTTCTAAATCTATCATCCATACTTTCTGATTTATAGTATCCTTCTGTTTCTACACGTTTCTTTCCTATTATTGTCATTTCTCCTTTTATTCTATCTTTATCTACTTTTTTATCTGTTAATTTCATATTTTGTTTCATTTCTCTAATTTCTACTTTTAACATTCCTACTTCATCTTTTAATTTTTTAGTTTCATTTATTAATTTCTTTAGTTCATCAAATGATTCTGAAAAAGTCATTATATTTTCCCACTTTTTACTTCTAATAAATATGATAATCTACACTTTTTATCTTTATTTTCATTGATGATTTTATTAAAACTTTCTATTGCTATTTCATTATCAGGTAATTGATCATCTCTTACAGTTTCAAAATATTTTGCTTTTAATTCTAGTTTTTCGATTTTTAGTTTTCCTAACATTTTTTCTTGTGATTTATTTATCTCTCCTGGTGTTCCTAGTATATTTGAGATTTTTTCTTGTATTTTGTTTAGATTTTTAACAATATTGTTAAGTTTTCTAGCTACTTTATCATTACTCATTTATAACTTATGATGATTCATATATTTCTCTATAATATAAAATACTTTCAAATTCTTTATTAATCATTTCATATACATATCTATCTTTTATAGATCCTATACTTAATTTATTTAGTATTTGTTCTTTTATTTCTCTAAGTAATTTTTTAATTATATTTAATGTTAATATTTTTGATTTATTAGGAATAGGTTCATAAAATATTTTATATCTTTTTTCTTCTTCTAATTTATAATAGTTATCTATCTTCTTAATTTTAATTCCCATAATTACTTATATTATTTTCTATTATAACAGCTATTTCTTCTCGATCTATAGTTTCTATAATAGTTTCCCATATAATAAGATCCCTTATTATACTAATTTCTGTCTTTTCTTTTATCTCATTTCTAATATCTAAAGGTAGATCTTTTAATTTTATAAGTATGATTTTTAAGATTTCTTTCTCTATTATAGGTTTTCCTATTATTATCCCAAATCTATTTTTTTTAATTTTATATCTATTTCTTAAATTTTCTATTATCATGTTATGATCTATGGCATTGATACCAATTAGAGTGGGGGATACTAAGACCGTCTTAAAAAATCTCAAAGTTTATTATTTTCGTAAATAGTTAATAAATCGCAATAAAAATTATAGAATTCACTATCTTTTGTTATGACATTTTCTTCAATGATTATATTTAGTTTTTCAATTCTTCTTTCTAAATTAATAATTTCATTATGTATATTATTTTCAATTCTAATTGTTTGACTATCTATATAAGTATTTTTATATCTTAATTTTGGATCTAAATAATCTAAAAGAAACTTTTTAAATCTTCTTTTAAATAATTTAATTCTCTTTTTATTGCAATTTTTAGATCAATAAAATTTTGTATAATATCTGGATTTAAAGGTTTTGAATTCATAGTTTAGGACCTTATTGTATTTCTTTTTCTATTATAATGATTTGGTTGCAATATTTTAAGATTAAGGGTATTTTTGGTAGTTAAAATGGTCAAAGATTATTTTGAAAATATTGATTCATTTTTAGATTACTTTAAAAATAAAAATTTAAAATTAGATTATTTTCATGTATTTCCTCCATATTCACCTCCAGGCTCCAACTTCTTTTGTAGGGAGTTGGTATTCCTATACCATGATATATATGAAAAATAAATGAGTACGAGGGGGGCAAATACTTATCCCTGTCAAAACTATGAAAATCGAAAGCATTAAATGAGACTATTTTCATTTTTCTGTACAAATATAAAAAATGAAATGAAAAGCTCCAACCTCCTAGTGGCTAGTGGGTAACGTTCTTTTATTATTATTTTTATTACCACTACGTGTGTTTTCTTTTCTGTTTAACTAGAAATAAGGTTAAAATGTCTATGAAATAAATTTTGAGTTTTAATAAAATATATTGGTCAATTGGAGACTCGAATGCCATAATAAAAGATGGTTGAGGATTGAAACCCTCAATTGCTACATTTCCAAGAAGTTAGGGACCCAAACTGTAATTATTTCATAATCTAAGACCAAAATCCTGGAATTCCAAGAACTTAGAGTCTGTTTGATTGCAAGGGTAGAAAACGGGTGGAAAGAAAATAAATGGCAGGGAATTGAATTGCCTAGAAAACGTTTTACAGGAAATTGTAATTAATAGTGTTTGATTGGTATAATTCCACCTTACAAAATTTTCGTTTGGCTTTGTTTTTTATACAAATTGTCAATTAAATGAATAAATGTTTTTACCATTGACTTTAGAATGTGTTCCAATTGCTTAAAAAAAAAAAAAAAAAAAAATTGTCAAAAAGTTGGAAAACGTATCAATCGCTTGTACCTTGGAAAACGTTGGAAAACGTTTTCCTTGGAAAATTAGTGCAATCAAACAGGTGAATAGTAAAAGGTAGGAAAACGTTTTCCACCTTCCACGGAAAACGGGTGCCAATCAAACAGGCCCTTAGTAAAACGTCATCATCATTCTTAAGATTGTGGGAGAAATTAGTGCATGAATTATATTTTAGTAATAAAAATACGTGCATACAAATACAAATAAAGTAATGACTTATCAAACTCTGGTACGTACGTAATAAAGAACAAATCAAGACTTACTCAAGCGTAAAAAAATGCAGAAATAAGGAGATGAAATGAAGCGAAATATATTAATATAAATCTCCTTAAAACAGATTTCGCCTGCACTGATGCTAATAAGATCAAATGGACGTGTTTCTCCCAAGATAAACGCTTCTTCCAGAATTAATATAGCACAATATTAATTACATCAGGTGAAACAATGCTTGACTATACTCTTCTAGAATTGAATTTATCGAATACTAAATATCAAACACGAAACTAAAAAATAATATTGAAATTATTTAAACATAATTTGGAGAGAGAGAGAGAGAGAGAGAGAGAGAGAGAATTACAAATCAATTATTTTAAATTAATTTGGAGTGAAAAAAAATAGAATTATGAGGGTCCAATTTATAGATTTTAATTTGTCTCTTCAAATGGTTGCATTTTTTTGGCCAAATGAATTCCAACTACACACCATTTCAAATGGACTATGCTACATGTACACACAATCCCCTACACAATCTCCTACACCTCCCTCACATGGAGGGGGGCCCACAAATATTTTATTATGTGTGGGCCCCCCCTCCATGTGAGGAGGGTGTAGGGGATTGTGTAGGAGATTGTGTACAAATAGCTTTATTCATTTCAAATTGATGGAAATACATTTTCAAAATGTCACATCCATTCAAAACAATTATTTTATATGCACCCTTTGCATTTGATGAGTGATGTCTAGTAATCAAAACTTTTCCAATTCACACATTTAAAATCTTATAATTTATCCATTAATTCCAACAAAAATTGTATACTAGTACAAATGTCACCGTTAAGATTAAAAAATCAACTTATTAAAATGTGGTAAATAGGTCCCTTTCAATAAATTTTTTTTTTAAAAAAAAAAAAGAAGGGGAAAGTTACAAATGTGATAAATAGGTCCATATATCATATTTGCAACGTTTTAGTGAATATATATATATATATATATATATATATATTTTTTTTTTGTTTTTTTTTGTTTTTATTACTACTCGCTTTTCTATTCTGTTTAACTGGAATTGAGGTTAAAGCATCTCTGAAATAATTTTTGGGTTTTAATCAAATATAATTGTCAATTGGAGACACGAATGCATAATAAAAGATAATTGAGGACTGAAACCCTCAAAACAATAGGTCGAGAGGTTTGCTTCCTACATTTCCAATAAGTTAGGGACTCGAACTATAATTATTTCATAATTTGGAATTCCAAGAACTAGTAAAACGTCAAAATCCAACACCACTCACTCAAAAGCCACGTGGCATCATAACGTGACTCTCCACATCACGTACAAGGCTGTCCAAGTCTGTCCCTCTAACAATGACTTTATCATTACCCTTTGGTGCCCAGCGCGTCTCGCGTGACGACTGTAATAATCGGCAGTTGTCCGTATATATCAGCATTCATACCCATTTTTTACGACCAAAGATTCTGCATTAACTTGTAAAGAAAGACTACTTGGGCAGTGTTTGGCCACCAAACTTGACAAAACAAAAATGAAATTTATTTTTAAGTTTTTGCAAATTTTTCATTATGCAATTCAGCCCTTCCTTGGGCTTCAATAAAATCAAAATTTAGGGCAAAATATATTTTGTAATAGTGATTTTTTAAAATAATGTGCTATTAGAAAAATAAAATTTTGAATTTACGTATAATATTATTTTATTAGAAAATATATGATCGAAAAAAAGAGAAAAAAGCATTAAAATTTTAAATATTAAGCTCTTGTTTTTACTCCATTTTAAAATAGATTTTATAAAAAAATGATTTTTTTTTAAGAATATATGATTAAAAAAATTGAGAAATTTTTTGAGTTTATGTAGAAATTGATTTTATTTGGAGAATGTATGTATGAAAATTAGTTTTAAAAAATGGGACTCAAACAATGACTAGATTGTATCTCAACTTCTAAAAATATGTTTTTTTAAAATATTATTTTGATAAAACCCTTGTTTGATCCTCATTATTTTCAAAATATATTTTTTCTGTCTTTTCTTTTCAACCACATATTTTTTAATAAAATAACAATACACACAAATTAAAAAAAAAATCTTTATTTTTTAATCACACATTCATCATCAATCTACTATTTCAAAATTATTGTAGAAAAAAATGTGGCTCAAACATGCTTAAAAAACTCTACACATATCAAAGATTGTGACGATTATATTATCATCATTGATTAGTTAATAAGAACATGATCGAAGAAATAAAATAAAGATACTCGAATTTCTTCATTTAACACGTATTCACTTAGGTTATAAATTTGATTTTCTCTCTTTCTAAAAATATAAAGTTACATTTTCACTTTACGTTTTCTGGTAGGAAAGTATAGGATGCAATGCAAACAATTGGATCTTTTCGTCATAGAAGAGTATACGATGCTTCCAAACACGGCCCTCGAAATATGGAAATTTAACCTTCCCGTAATTCTTGCAAGACTCGTTACCCCTCACCGTAATCTTATTATCAAAAATTGTACAATTGGTTTCCAACTTATTTCTCTATGACAAATTGGTCTCTAGCATTTCCCCCAAAAAAAAAAAAAAAACCACTTTAACGTGTTTTTGAAAAAAAAAAAAAAATATTCTTTGAAAAATATTTTTTGCAAAATGGTATGGTTGAGAAATTTAAAAAAAAAAAAAAAAAAAAAAAACCTATGAAACACGTGAATTTTTTTCGAAAATGTATGATTAAAATGAGAAATGATTATCAAACAATCAAAATCAAGCGAGGGCTCAGTCTTTAGACTAGAGTTGCACACAAATTCTTACTATCAAAAACTATTTTAATCTCTATTAAATCGTCAATTAGCTATTTGTAAAAATATTCTTCACTTCAAATAATATTACTAAGCTTAGCATTTTTTAAAATTTTTATATATATATATATATATATATATATATATAATTAAATGAAATTTTATTATTATTATTTAATTAACTTTGAAAAAAATAAATATTTATTTACAAATAATATTAAATTGAAGAATTTTAAATTAATTAAAATATTAAAATGAAAAAAAAAAAAGAATTTGCTAATTTGTTACAAAATAATATTTCATTCTCATAATTATCAATTTAAAATTAATTATTTAGTTAATTTCATATATAAAAATTAAAACAAAAGAAATTTATTAAAGTGAAAAAAATACAAATATTATTTAATTACGTTTGATTTTTGGTAGTAAATTATTAAATTTAAAAAGTTATTTATTTTATTTTATATATGCAAATTAAAACAAAAGGAAATTATTATAGAAAAAAATACAAATATTATTTAATTTTCTATATCATTTAAAAAAAAAACTTATGAAAGACGTGAATTTTTTTCGAAAATGTATGATTAAAATGAGAAATGATTATCAAACAATCAAAATCAAGCGAGGGCTCAGTCTTTAGACTAAAGTTGCACACAAATTCTTACTGTCAAAAACTATTTTAATCTCTATTAAATCGTCAATTAGCTATTTGTAAAAATATTCTTCACTTCAAATTTCTGAAAATTATTCCTAATTGACGATTAAAACTTAACTTCATAAAATTGAAACACAAACTATTTTATAATTTTAGCCATTGTTTAAGTCTCATTTTTTTTTATTTATCAAAATGTATTATTGAATAGTGATTTGACTACATTTCAATCACATTTTTCAATAAAATAATATTACACACAAATTCAAAACATTTCCTTATTTTTTAATCACACATTCTCCGTCTTGACATTATTGCAAAATATATTTTTTGAAAAAAGAAAAAAAAAAAAAAAAGGGAGGGGGCTCAAACAACCCCAAATATTACTGCATTGTGTTTAATTTTTAATTTATTATTATTTTTTTTTTGAAGTTATACACTAGTTTTGGATTTTAGCTCTGCCACTTAGGCCACATGATCATATAAAATAAATGGATAATTGTAGCAGAAGTTTCAAACCTTTGAAATACTAGCAAACTTTTTCCAAATATTTTAACTATTGTAGCAATCACCCCTGACCTTTCAAACCATTACATGTGAGGCCATTTTAGACGATTTTTATCCAAAATTCAATTAGTTAATCGAAAATATAATTTTGACCACATTTAACAATATTTAAAGGGGCAAATAATAACTTTGCATTTCCCTACTATAAACTATGAAAATATTAAAATAAAAAATTGAAAAAAAATTAAGAGCGAAAAACACCTTCACCAAATTACCTGTGTGCAGTGGCTGTTGAGTATGGTTATTGCTAGTAGCCGTCCTATGGAAATGAATCCTCTAGCTGGAATCCAATATCAACGCCAACTCCAGCCAGCTTCCATGGAGAAGCACAGTAAGAAAATCTGACATTAAGGCATGTTTCATTGAAACAAAGATTTGGAAGGTTGAAAATAGGCTGGTGCACGGTCCGGTTCGGTAGAACTGAAAATTTTAGGGTATTTAGTAAACGAAATCGTCGAGTCCAAATATAATTATGGAATTGTTCGGGTTTGGTTCCATTCGGTTCGGTTTGGTTCCGTACTATAATTAAATTTTTAACATTTATAACAACACTATATAAATATAACTACTGACAGCCTGGGACGTTCAATATTAGTTTTTACAAATTAACGTTATACAATTTAATAACATATAAATAACAAATTGTCAAATAAAATTAATTTATTAATGTATACAAATACCAAAAACTATACACTGATACTAAAATGTCGGTGATCCATATCAATAATTCATTTGTTTCAAACCTTCAAGTCTACATAAAAAAATAAAATATAAATTAGAAGTCATAGAGATAAAATATTTTAAAATATTGTTAATACTTGCCAACTATTTGATTTAACCATCAATTGTTTGACTTGCCATACTAACTAGTAACTAATACTAAGAAACTCTACAAGAAAAAATTGGGTTGAGCTTGACTAGTTAGGCATGGACTTGGAAGTTGTAGCATTACTCACCTAATTAGTTAACTTACTAATTTGTTTAGAAAAATTACAATAATTTGATTTATCTTATATATAAAAATTTTAAAAAATTAGAAAATATTCAATTTTTATTCAATTTTTCGGTTCTTTGTCTAGAACCGAGACTCAAATCGAGCCCGTCGTTTCTTGATTCAAATACTCGTTCGGGTATTTAACTTACGAAGAACTGCTCGATTCAGTTCGGAAGATATGCCCAACCCTAGTTGAAAATGTGTCGTTATCATCAACGATTGAGAAAGAATTGGATGCTTCTAAATTTGTTGAAGAATCATAATTGGGCAACAACTCATGTGCTTCAGCTTTGAATTCGCCACTTGTTATTTGGTAGGGATATATGGCGGCGATGGTTGCTGTTGCTTTTGTCGCAGCAACTTGGATATCTTTCAGTAAAGTGGTAGCAGGGGCGGGGAAGTTGGTGAGCCATATTCTTGATCTCTTCTTCAACTCTTGAATTTTAGACACCCATTTGCATCAACTTTGCTTTCTCACATTGCGATAACTAATCGGATTATGCTTTTCACTGCTACCATTTTTACACACTTTTGGCACTTTGTACCTTCTTTTTCATTAGTAAATGAGTAGCTTGAGGAAGAAACAGACGAACCATCGGACAAAGCGGAGGAACTGGTGGTGGAGGAGAAGAAGTGTAGTTAGGGTTTTTTTTTTTTTTTTTTTCACCTTTTAATTTTAATATTTCCATAGTTTATAACAAGGAAATGCAAACTTATCATTTTAGCCCTTTAAAAATATTACAATGTGGTCAAAATAATATTTTTCGGTCAACTGATGAAATTTTGGATGAAAATCGTCCAAAAGGATTTCACATGCAACGATTTGAAATGTTAGGTGTGGCGGTAACAATGATTGAAAGATTTGGAAAACATTTTCTATTATTTCAAAGGTTTGAAACTTGTGCTGTAATTATCCCTAAAATAAATTTGAATTGTTTATAAGGATTCACTATTCATATCATATATTAAATAAGAAAATGCCTTTTGTGCACCATGCTTTACAGCATGGTGTACAATCTCTCTCACATGAGAGGGCCCCACAATGATTAAAAAATTCATGGGCCCCCTCTCATATGAGAAGACTGTACACCATGATGTAAAGTATAGTGTACTTGTAGCATAATTCTATTAAATAAGTGTTTGCGAGTGATTTTGGGGAAATAATTGATTTTTGAATAGTGATATGATGAGAAATGTGTAGTTGAAAAAGAAGGAAAAGTTATTGATGTGATGAAAAATTTTATTTTATTGAAAAATATGTGGTTGAAAATGAAAATTGATTTTGAGAATCTGTACCGAACAAGTCCTAAATATTAGGGACTACATTGTTACTTTTTAAAACCTGATTGCCAATTTGCAAATTTTCCTCCTACTTTTTGGCTTCCAGTTATTATTTATTGGGTATTAATTAAAACTTCCAGAGCCCTATCCATTTTTATGATTTTACATACCTGACATTCTTCAAATCTTCTCTCTCTCTCTCACGCACATACACACAGTAACATTGTTTTCTCAAGACAAACCTTGAGTCAACTACAGTAATGGCGGACGAAATTGCCCTTGATTTTCCAGCTGAAATCCGAATCATACCCCGCAACACTTTTTAGATTCTACCAACCGTTTGAAAAGATTCCGTTCCTCCGATCATTCATGGAAGTCATTTTCAACTCAGTCAAGTTTTTGAGCAATTCAAAATAGATATGTATATACAAATATCGATATAGAGTTAAGTAGTAGTTGTATATAGTAGGGGATGGATTTGGTTGAGGAGGTAGGAGAGAGTTCATCGCCGCCGCGGAGTTATGGCAGTTACGGCGGTGGTAGCGGTGGTAATGATGGAATCAGGAATGATGTGTATAATCGGCTCATAGAGAATGAAAATGAAGAAGCTCTTGGGAATCCTGATTTCCGCGAACAGTTGGAGGCTCACTTCAATCGCCTACCACCGAGGTTGTGCTTGCGTGCGTAAAGATGCATAAATGAGAAATGTGTACTGCGTGTCTGTGACTGTGTGTGTGACGGTTGAGTAGGTTGGAGTTCAATTTTGTGTGTAATTGCTTTCTATACGGTATATGTGGATGCAAGTATTCACAAATGATTCCTGTAATATTTAGAAAATTCCCCTTTTCAAAGACAGGAAAGTAACTTCATGTATGTATGTGTCTGCGTGCTTTCATTTATGAGGTACATGTGCTTTGCATTATGTATTCTATGAAATAATGAAGCAGTAGCCATCTGGCGAGTCTTAGCATTTATATCACATAATATGAGCGAGTCAGCGGTTGACTGATTCAAATGATGCTGTGATTTTGGTGTTCTAAATTGGAAAACATCTTGGAAGTTTGAAGTTCTGAATGGTATCGGATTTATTTATTTATTGTTTAACATATTGTCATCTATTAACTTTTTCAATGTTGAGTTGATATTTTTTCAATATGAAGGTAAATAGTTCCATTTTAGTACTGTTGACGACAGATTTTTTTTATCAGTTGTTGTCATTATGTGTTTCAGTTATGGACTGGATATTAATATGGATAGAGTGGAAGATGTATTGTTACACCAAAGTCTTCTTGCTCTGGCAAAGGATCCTGATAATCTGCCCGTTTTCCATATTCGGTTTTTAGAGGTATTAATTACAGCAATAATCCTTTTATGCTTCCATGTGCTCAATATAAATCATTGGACTCGTGATATATGCTTTTCAATTTATTAACTTCACATTCCTTCTGATTTAAATTGATGTGCTGTAATGTAATGTCAAATATTCAGTTCAGCAGAAGCAATATATTTAAACAAGACTTGCCCACAATGAAAAACCAGCACTTGGGGGTGATTTTTGGTACTTTTGTGTCAATGAGATTGATATTGAGATTATGGAGATCACATAGATTACGTTTATTACCATATTTATATATGTATATTGTATTTTAGGTAATAATTACAGTTTACTTTAAATAGTCATATTACCATGTACGTATGTAATGATTCTTCTATATAATGCAATGTATCTTGAATGGGGAAGACAATTCAGTCAAATTCTAATATGGTATCAGAGCCATACCTATAGAAGAAATACGAGAATTCGGTTCTGGGTGATTAACAAGACTCTTCAGCGTCTCTGTGGGCGATTTCTGGTGTGTATGATAGACGCGACTCTCGGGTGATCGATGTGGCTTCTTTTTCAGTGTCTTTCTGTGTGTAATCGACGTGATTCCAACTTCGTGTGTGTGGCTTGACGTGATTTCAGGGGCCCCTTCTTTCCGGTGAGCGATGCGGCTCATTTTTCGGCGTCTCTTTGTGTAATCGACGCAATTCAAGCGTCTTGTGTGTGGGCTGGATGAGATTCTGGGCGATTCTTAGCCGATTGACGTGAATCGTGTGGATTCATGAGTCTGAGGTGTGGGAGTGTCTAGGATTCACAGGTTTGGTGATTTGGGCCATCTCTGTTGGGCTGTGTGTTCTTTTCATTTGGGCCTCACGTGTTGGGTTGTGTTCTTTTGGAAGGGGCCTGTAATTCTATTGAGCTCATTCTGTAGTTTGGTTTTGTTTGGGTTATATTTTGTAATTTTCTATTATATTACAAAATTCTGTGGTTAAGTTTACTGGGAAAAATTATTCTATATGGGAATTTCAATTCAAAATGTTCTTGAAAAGAAAGGAGCTTTGGGGGTTATATTGATGGGTCCTCAAAAGCGCCTCAAGATATTAAAGACCTTAGTACATGGGAAACAAATGATGCTCGTATTATCTCTTGGATTTTGGGATCCGTGGAGGGCCACATGGTGAATAATTTATGCTTTTTCACTATAGCTTAGGAGATGTGAGAATACTTGAAGCGGATTTATTATCAAGACAATAATGCACAACGATTTCAGTTGGAGTTAGACATTGCTACCTACACTTAGGGATGACAAAAAGGCTCGAGCCGAACCCGGTTTGCAGCTCAGAGCACCAAGCCAAGGCTCGAATGTATAAAAAAAAGAAGTCAGCAAAATGCTGCCACTTAAAGAAAAAAGAAAAAAAAAAAAAAACCCAAAAAAAGGAGCTTGCTCGGCTTAGCTTGTAAGCCTAAATTTTTTGAGCTAGCTTTTGCTTGGCTCGGCCCGAGCCCAAAAAAAGCTTGGTTCATTTTACCCTAGCCCGACCCGAGCCTTGAGTTTCGACTTCCGAGCCGGCTCGGCTCGTTGACACCTCTACCTACACTCAAGGTAACCTTATTGTTGAGGAATACTATTTTGATTTTCTGAGCTTATGGAGTGAGTACTCTGGTATAATTCATACTAAGGTCCTCGCGGCGGCCGTATCAGTTCTACAAGATGTTCAAGAGGTTAGCAGGAGGGATCGGTTTCTTATGAAATTAAGACCCGAATTTGAAGTGGTCCGAGCTGGTTTATTGAATCGTGATCCGGTTCTCTCTTTGGATGTGTGTTTGGGTGAACTTTTGCGTGAACGACGACCGACTACCCAAGCTGCTATTGGAACTGATTTTTCATCATCTAATGTGGCCACTGTTGCATATGTTGCTCAAGGATGGAGGAGGGGTAAATTACAACGTTTTCGCTACAAAAGATATGGGCATATTGCTTGTAATTGTCCTCAAAAAATCTGCAATTAGTGTAAACTACCAGGACATATCATCAAAGACTGTCCCATACGACCTCCACATTGACAAGCTAATGCATTTCAAGCTGTTGCACAAGGTACTAATCCAGCACTTTGACAAGCTAGCACCAGTCAACTTGTTCTTACCCCAGAAATGATCCAACAAATGATTGTTTTTGCATTATCTGCCTTGGGTTTACAAGGTAATGGTCAAATTGCTTCTTTTCATTGGTTTGTTGATTCAGGGGCATCGAATCATATGGGCGGTAGTCCTGATTCCTTGCATAACATTCGGCGATATACTGGTACACAACACATTTAAATTGCTAATGACAATACTCTTCCTATTACTGCTGTTGGTGATATTGGGTCTTCTTTTGATAATGTTTTTGTATCTCCGGGCTTATCTACAAACTTGATTTCAGTTGGTCAATTAGTGATAATAACTGTGATGTGTGTTTCTCTCGTGCTGATTGTCTTGTGTAGGATCAAGGATCGGGGAAAGTGATCGCGAAGGGGCCTAAAGTCGGAAGATTGTTTCCACTACAGTTTACTATTCCTCCCGCTATGCCTTTGGCTTGTATTAGTAATAGATTTAAACATGAAGTTTGGCATAAACGATTGGGTCATCCCAATACTTTAATTTTATCTCATTTGTTAAAGTTTTTTTTTGAGTAATAAAGAGAAGTTTCAATTTTCCAATTTGCCTTTCGATTGTGATACTTGTAAACTTGGAAAAAGCAAGACTCTTCCATTTCCAACTCATGGGAGTCATGCTGATTATTGTTTTGAGATTATTCATAGTGATGTTTGTGGCGTGGCACCTGTAACTTCACACCCTCATTATAAGTATTTTGTGACGTTTATTGATGATTTCAGTCATTATACATGGATATATTTTCTGTTCTCTAAAAGTGAGGTCGGTACCTTTCTTCAAACTTTTATAGCTTACATTGAGACACAATTCTCCTCCAATATTCGAATATTAAGGTCTGATAACGGTGGAAAATGCATGTCTCATCAGCGTCAATCCTTCTTACAATAAAAGGGTATTCTGTCTCAACCCTCTTACCCATATACCCTTCAGCAGAATGGAGTGGCGGAAAGAAAGAATCGTCACTTATTAGATGTTGTCAGAGTTTTGTTCTTAGAATCTTCGGTTCCTCCTAAATTTTGGGCCGAAGCCCTTTCTACAGCTGTATATCCAATTAATCGACTTCCTGCTCAACATTTGGATTTTGACAAACCTTATTTTTGCCTATATGGTACACATCCTAGCTATGACATGTTGCATACTGTTGGTTGTGTTTGCTTTGTCCACTTACGTCCTCATGAACGTCACAAGCTTGGTGCTCAATCTGTACAATGTGCTTTCATGGGTTACAACATTGCTCAGAAAGCCTTCATTCGTTATGATGGTGTTTTTAATCGTTTTCGTATTTATTGCAATGTGGTCTTTTTTGAGAATCAATACTACTTTCAACATGTAGTTTCATCTTCTCATTTGGCTCTACTTATTAGTTTTGAGAATGACTCTGATTCTGTAGAACGTTTTAAACCAGGTCTGGTATACCAGAGATGACGGCCCCAGATCGACTGCCCGTTCCCGATCTCGATCCTATCTCGGACTCTATTATTCTTCGACGATGCACTCGTGTTACTCATCCTCTTGATCGGTATGGTTTCTCAGCAGCCTTATCTCATTTCACGGTTCCTACTTCTTGTTCTCAGACTGCCACTCAACCAACAGGGGAGAAAGCTGTGCAAGAGGAACTTCAAGCTCTTCAGGAAAATCGCACATGCGATATTGTTTCTTGCCCCCCAGACATCCAACCTATTGGGTACAAATGGGTCTATTTTGTTAAGCTCCGCTCTGATGAATCACTAGAGCGTTATAAAGCTCGGTTAGTAGCTCTTGGGAATTGTCAAGAATATGGAGTGGATTATGAGATCTTTGCCCCTGTTGCTAAAATGACAACAATTCGAACTATTCTGGCTATAGCTACCTCCAGGGGATGGTCTTTGCGACAGATGGATGTTAAGAGTGCTTTCTTACATGGTGACCTTAAGGAAGATATTTATATGACCCCTCTTGTGAGTCTCTTTTCGTTGCCATCTTCCGATGTGTGTAAATTAAAGCATTCACTTTATGGATTGAAGCAGGCTTCTCGTGCTCTGTTTGACAAATTTCGTTCTACTTTTTTGGGTTACTCATTTAACCAGAGTAAATATGATTAGTTTCTTTTCATCTTTGTCACCAAAATGAGTACTATGCTTCTTTTGGTACATGTTGATGATATTGTTATTACTGGGACTGATTCTGGATTGATATCTCAACTTCAAAATCAGCTGAAGGATTCTTTCCATATGAAGGATTTTGGCCCTTTACAGTATTTCTTAGGTCTGGAGGTGCTTATAAGTCCAGCAGAAACTTATCTGCATCAGCACGAGTATTTAGAGGAGTTGATTATTTTAGCTGGACTTCGGGATGGTCGCTCGGTTGATACTCTTTTGGAGGTGAATGTGAAGTATCGTAAGGAGGAAGGTGATCTTTTTCTTGATCCCTCTCCATTATCGTCAGTTAGTGGGTATTTTGAATTATCTCACTATCACTCAACCCGATATCTCTTTTGCCGTACAACAGGTTTGTTAGTTTATGCACGCTCCACGACATCTTCATTTGACTGCGGTTCGTTGCATTATACGATACTTGATGGTCACGCCGGATAGGGGTATTTTCTTTCCAGCCAATTTCTCTCTTGAGTTGATAGGATATAGTGATGCGGATTGGGTTGGATGCGTGGATAGTCGTCATTCGATTACAGGTTGGTGCATGTTTCTTGGGGGTGCACTAATTTCCTGGCGCAGCAAGAAATGTGATCGTGTCTCTAAATCTTCTACTGAATCAGAGTATCGTGTTATTGATACAATTTTGGTTCGATGCCTTTTCTATGTATTACATCCGAATTTATAGAGTATTTACATGGGTATATAAGGTAAGATAATAAAGAAAGGAAATCCCTAATTCTATGCTATCTATCAAAAGAAAGTCAATCATCACCCCACTAAATAGCTATAACTACTCTAACAGTTATGTCTTCTGCTTGTTCTGAGATTGTTTGGCTACGGGGTCTTCTAGCAAAGCTTGGTTGTCCTCAGTTTAAGCCTACTCTGTTTCATGCTGATAATACTAGTGTCATTCAAATTGTTGCTAATCCTGTGTTTTATGAGCGTACTAAACACATTGAGGTGGATTGTCACTCTATCCGTGAGGCTTATGATGGTCACATTACCTCTTCCACACATCACCACTGATGTTCGGATGGCTGCCTTGTTTACTAAGGCAATGACTCGACAACATCATCAATTCCTTGTCGGCAAATTGATGTTTCTTGATCGTCCAACATCAATTTGAGGGGGGATGTCAATGAGATTGATATTGAGATTATGGAGATCACAAAGATTACGTTTATTACCATATTTATATATGTATATTGTATTTTAGGTAGTAATTACAGTTTACTTAAAATAGTCATATTACCATGTACGTATGTAATGATTCATCTATATAATGCAATGCATCCCGAATGGGGAAGACAATTCAGTCAAATTCTAATGTTTTGGACCTGGATTGCATATTATAGATGATATATCATGTTAACTAGATTTATTGTCAAAGTGCACCAATGATCGAGTGTTTGAGATTTCTTTTGCAAGTCGTGCAGCAGCCTCCCTTTTTACATCAGTGCATATGATCAAGAATCTTACATTTGTTCTAGCAGGCTTTGGGAACAAAAATAAGTAATCTCTTGCTTTCAAAAGATGAATAAGATTTGTAGGATCTGGTTGCTTGTTATGAAGCTTATAAAGTGGAGAGGAGAGAAAAATGGCATTTTGACCTGCCAATGATTTGAAACTCCAAAAACTTGATGACTGAAGGGAAGAAGAAATTTGAAGATTGAAGAAGAGTAGGGTTGTATTGAGAGCATCTAGAATGAGTAATGTCATATCAAAGACATTGTTAAAATCAATGTTTCTTTTTCCCTGTTTCTTATTAATCGGATTGCCTTTGATGTGCTCTATTGCTGAGCATAACATTCACATTAGATGTATGTCTTGGTTATCATTGTACCTTTTAGCTAAGTATCCAAATAAATCACCGAAAGCATGTGAAAACTAACCTAAATAAGCATTGCATGTTTGTGTCATGATGTAGCTACCCAATAGCAAAACAAACTTTTTTTTCCATTTTTTGGTGGGTTATCTGTTTCATTTCAATATCTCTACCTCATGCCTGACTGCTTGCCTTCCATCTTGTCTCACTGGTCAGAATATATTCTCTAGAGCTGATGATATCGATGGTGAACAAGTTTCAAGTTTTCCTTCTGCCTCAAGACCATGTGGCAGGGGTGGTAATGAAGATGGCCCATCTTTAAATCACGGGTACTTTTGAATGTCAGAAGCTATTTGTATATTTATTTAGTGCATGTTTGGCAAAGCTTGTACTTGCTTGTGAGGTGGTCAAACTATTTTTATTTCCATAGGACACACATCTCTTACTTATTTTTAAACCACACATTCTTTGGGATCCACTGCTTCTATCTAAGTACTTAAAAACTTAGCCAAGCAAGCACTTAATATATTTCCCACCAGCTTACCCTATACATTATTCTTTTGCTTGGTAATGTTTGTGTCTCTATGTCTGTCCATATTTCCACACTCTCTCTATTTCTTTTCATCTCTCCATGATTTAAAATAGAAAATGCACGGGCGACTTTGAACCTTGTTCTAAGCTTGAGGATCTAAACTTGGATGTTAGAAGGAATTCTAATTACAGAAACAGTGAAACTCCTACCTCAGATTTATTGAGAAGGTAATTTCTTGGTAAATCTCTTTTATTATCGTATTGCTATTATTACCGAGCTTTTTCGAAGACGATTCCTTCATTATTATGAGATTGTCCCTTGGTGAGAAAGACTCAACTAATTTTTTGTCCACTTTGCTTTGACCCTTGACTTCTGAGGGAGAGTTACTACAAAGAGCTATCTCTACAAGGGTCTGAATAGCCTGGATATATTGATTGTTGTAATGGCCAAAAAGTCAAAGAAAAAATTAATGTGATTGAATAAAGTACATTGAAATGCGAATTTGCAAAACTTGATTGTCAGTGAAGATTTTGAGCTTATCTTGAAATGTAATAAGGACCCTAGGAAACAGCATGTGCAGTCTTCAGTATTTGAAGGCTACCCTTTCTTTCTATGTCAATGGCTTATCTAATGGCGTACATTTACTAAGCCTAGTTGAACATGCTTGACTATGCCTCAAGAAGTCCCGTACATATTTGATTTCCTTTCTATTTGTTGCTCTCTCATACCGATAACTATGATCTTTTATTGTGAGATATGCTTATTCCGTGAAACTTTTATGTTGTAATTGTGTATGAACTTGCTATATTCTTCAGATGTACAGGACTCTTAGCTGCACTTAATTCATATAATAGATGTAAATGTTTCTCTGTTACATGTGAAAAGTAAGTTTACTATTGAGAAGCATAGTGCAGGCTGGAGGTTCAACACATACCAATACTACCAATACATGAAGTAATATTTTCAACTATTGACAAGCCCAAACTTCTTAGTCAGGTAAATTTTAGAAGGAAGTTGTACAATTTTGTTTAATAAATGGTTATTGTTTCCTGGTGTGAATTTATCATGTGATTATTGGTCTTGGCCGGTTGTGGTAGGTTAATCTTGTGTAATGTTTGGGGGTGTATTTTCTTGTTTACTTAATATCGCTGATAATGTTCATGGTACATAAAGCTTAGTGGAAATTACACCTAGGGCTGTTTTTTACGTTTGCATTTCATAAACAAGATTTTAAGTTTCATCTTTCACAATTTAGATTATAATCAATTATTTAACATTTATTTATTAAATAAAGATTCACTCTCTTTCTATAATACTCTCTCTAATATCTCTCCACTCAGCCCTAATTCATCACATATCACTCTCTGTATTCTCTCTCCACTATATACTCTTTTGGAACACCAATGCTGACGACACCATCTTCATTAGCCAATGACCACTGCACGCAGTCGCGCGCATGAGCGTTGCATGGTAGAGTGGCTATGGTGTTGCGAAGTAGATTTGTGAGATCTGCGCGAATCCTTATTTGCTGTCGTGGTGAAAATGGTGGTTTGTTACTTTTGTGGTTTGTTAATGAGACCGTGGTGGTTTGCTACTAGCTTCCATACTAGTGGTTTGTTGAGACCATGGTGGTTTGTTACTAATAGGTCTATAGAGTGGTGGTTGAAAATGGTGGTTGTGGTAGTGGTTGAAAATGGTAGTGGTGGTGATGACAGCGATGGTGGGCGGCGCGGCGGCAGCGACGAAGTTGTGTGATAACGATTTTGGATTTGATTTGTTGGTGGTGTTTGGGTGGTGGTGGTCGTCGCTTCTATTGCGGCCCTGATTTGGGATCTATTTTAGAGTGATTATTGTTGTTGCTGTCGTTGCAGTGGTGGTTTTTGGTGGTCATAGTTTGGTTTGTTTGAGATGATGGAGATGGTGGTGGTGCTGCCAATTGTAGTGAGGTAGTGGTTCTGGCGATGGTAGTGTTGGTGATAGTGCTACTGAAGGCCGTGGTAAGGTGATGATCACAAATTGTGGTTGTGACATAAATTATTTGGTTGATTGTGACCAATATATTGGTTAATGTGTGATCAATAAAATAGATAATTTGTGATCAACGAATAATGTGTGACCTAAAAATTTGTTAAGTTGTGTCAATAATTTGATAATTTGTGACTTAGAAATAATGCTTGACAAATTAATTTGATATTTTGTGATCATGAAATAAGTTGTAATTTGTAACTTATAAAATTTGTGATTTTTGACCAAAAAAAATATACGCGACCTATTAATTTGATAAATTTGTGACCAATAAATAAGTTGTGATCTATCAAATTTGTGATTTGGGAATGTGATATCTGTAATTATGATTTTTAATTAATTATTTCATAAATAAAATTTAATTAATATCTGATTTTTGAAATAATAAACATTGTTTCTTAGTTTTGAAATTGGTTATATATAATCTCTTAGATGTGAAATTTTCCCTAAAGCTTAAGCGGTTGCAAAATTCACTTCAAGATTCTAACAATTGGTGCTTCATCCGTTTGGATAATTCCAAACATATTCAAAAGCTTTCAGGTGGTTGCACTTCATATTGTACTCTATAGGGCATCTTTTACCTTCTTTTCTGCTAGTTCTCTATCTCCCCATTTTCTCCCTTCCTATCTTCTGGTGTCCGTTAGCCAAGTTTGATTCTTGAGTGCAAGCTCGTTAATTTGGCAAATGAACATCAAGATCCATTTAGTACCCTTCACGTTCCTTCTAATTGTTTGCTTTATGTTTCTGCAGCTTTCTGCTTTGCTTTCTGACATAGGACTTAACATCCGTGAAGCGCACGTGTTTTCTACAACAGATGGCTACTCTTTGGATGTGTTTGTTGTGGATGGATGGCCTGTTGAGGTACTTACTGTTTTAGGAAAACCGACTTGAGTATACTAAATTTCAAGTAAAACCTAGGACTTTATGTTTCAAGTTTCTCTGATAATGTTCTTCGAATTATGTTTTTTGTAACTTCCTTTAAATTTATGACATGGACTACGATGTGTTGGAATTTAGTGATTGATGCATAATTATTTTCTGGTTGATCTACCTTTTACGTGTTGGTTCAGGGGACGTCTTCTTAGAATGTCTGGGTCTGAACCGGCAGAAGTTAAGAACTTGGTGATAAATATTGCTTCTATTTTTTTAGTCCCTAAAATAACTCATTTGATAACAATTGCTTTTATTTTTGAATACAATTTGTTTCTTAAATATGTAGGGGTATTATGTAAACTTAGAGTGAGCATTGGTTTGACTTCTAAAATAGCACACTTGTATTTCGGGAAACCTAAATTGGAAAGCGGCACACATTTCATGGCAACTGAAAATGGAGAGTCGGATACTTTATGTCAAGGAGGGATTATTTTCTTTGTGCCTTCACTATGTAGAATATGTTATATATGAAGAGTTTCTTACTTTCCCTAGGGGGGGGGGGGGGTGGCTAAAGCATTACTGTGGTTACATCAACATTTTGGTGGCTGTTATACAATGTGATTGTTTCAAGACTGAATATGTTCCATAGGGCCAAGTTATTAGGCTGTTCTGACTCCAAATGTTGTTGACTTGCAAATTTTTTTTTTACCAGAATACAGAGGGTTTATATGAAGAAATGAGAAAATCAATTTCTAGAAGTGAGGTAATCCCCTTTCCATGGTTATCTCATCTCTCTCTCTCTCTCTCTCTCTCTCTCTCTCTCTCTCTCTCTCTCTCTCTCTCTCTCTCTCTCTCTACGAAAGTTATGACGGGGTTCTTGTACATTGTAGAATATATTTCTGCTAGCACGATATCAGTTGCTATTTAATACACGTAAGAAAGAAATGAATTTGCCTTGTCAGGAGATCGTATAATTATCCCCAAGGGGTACTGGAAGAGAGTAAGATGAAGTATAATCAAAATGACTAACTTTCTCAATATGTTCACCAAGCCTGTAGTCAAACCATGATGGAGGACAATCCTATCACAAATAGGATAGAGAATTATTTATTGTTGTAGTAGGATTTTATTTCTTTTTTCAGAATAGAGTTTCTTCTTTCTTGTTAGGATTTCTTCTCGCTTCTCGGAATAATATTTTTTCTTCTACTCCTTTTGGGATTTAATTGCTTAAGTCTATAGGATTAGGGAGTTAACTTGCCTGCATAAACAAAGGGTTTTTGCACTTTTCAATCATCAATTCAATACAGTCAAATTTCTTTCTTATAAACTTTCAAGTTTTCATATTTTCTTCTTGTTTTCAAGAAACCAATTCTGCTTCCGCACCAAACCATCTTTAGCAGTCCTTACTGTTTTACATCTGATCCTTTTCTCTGACAGGTTGCATCCTTTTTTGAGGTCATTCCCATTGTGTTTGATGGAAGCAATTAAGCCAAATACTCTATTTTAGTTCAAGTAGCTTGGGAAGTGATTAGCAGTTGACTTTAACTTAATGAAATCTTGATTTTTCTTTTATTACAGCTATGATAGGATCTCATAGACACTGCCTTCTGAAAATACAACATCCTGTATAATTTCTGAAACTGCAACCAGATCCATTAAAGTAAAGATACAGGTTAACGATGAACGAAGCCAGAGGACATGAGAAGTGTTGCCCGGTTTAAATTTTATATATGCTTGGACTTATTTTCATATTCTAGAAGGAGAAGATAAAGGCTTTTAACATCATTTCTAGAAATTGACTCTCATTTCTTCTGAAAAAGAGTCATGAAGTGAGAGTTTTGTTACACGTTAATCACTTAGTTCTGATTTATGTTTCTTTTGTTTGAGGATTCTTATGTTATATGGTGCAAGATTGGGTTTATACTTTATATGAAATCTTACAAGAAAGTCAATCTTGGTAAACAGCTACAGATCAATGGAGTCTTGTGTTCTTTGCTTTGTGTAGGGAACATGGTCTGGTTCATCACATTCTCAATCAGCTGTGGAGAAAGCCATCGCTGCACAAGAAAAATGCGAATATTGGGAAATAGATTGGAGATCATTGAAGATAGGAGAAAAAATCGCTGCTGGGTCATGCGGAGACTTGTATGTTTCATATCTATGCTATAAGTGCTACTATCTATGGGTTTATTCTGTTTCTCAGCGACATTGCTTGCATATTACTCTTGTTTATAAAAGGTATCGTGGAGTATATCATGGTCAGAATGTTGCTGTTAAGGTTCTTAGATCTGAGCATTTGAATGACCTTCTGGAGGATGAGTTTGCAAAGGAAGTTTCTATTTTAAGGTGAATAGAATTGCTGCCTGCATGCTATTTACATTTAAACTGTTAAATGCCAATTTATTACTGATCTGTCTTGCTACAGAACTGCTACATTAATGACAGGCTATATGACGACTAAGCCAAAAGGGACCCAAGAGTGCTAAGATATCTGATATCTTAGTGAATGACACATCTAAATTGCTACTTTGTTTGATAATATTATGGTATCTTTATCAGTGGGCATAGCCTTGGAATCCTACTGCATCGATTAAGATACCGAGCGAGCTTGTTAGCATGAGCTTGGTTCTTCTTCTAGACTTCCATTTTTTGAATTTATGTTTTCCAATATTTCTGTAGTTTTTGAGAAGAAGAATAATGCTTCTTATTATTCAAGAGAGGAGATTATACATAAATAGTAGAGAAAGGCCACCGAATTAGGAAGGCCATAAAATCAGGAAATAAAGATAGCAAATCTCTAGGCTAGAAAACAGGAAACATATATGATTTCTTAGTTTATTCCCTAGAAATCCTACACCCCCCTCAAGTTGGAGCGTAGATATCTATCATGCCCAACTTGCTTATAAAGAGCTCAAAACTAGGTTTGAAAAGTTTTTTGTTGAAGATATCGGCTGTTTGTTGAGTAGTAGGTACAAAAGGCATGCAAATAGTTCTATTATCAATCTTCTCTTTTATAAAGCGTCTATCAATCTCTACATGCTTCGTGCGATCTTGTTGTACTGGATTTTGAGCAATACTTATGGTAGCTTTGTTGTCAAAATACAACTTCATTGGCATGTTCACCAGCATCCGCAGATCTTCAAGAATTCTCTTCAGCCATAGCATTTCACAAACCTCATTAGCCACAACCCTATATTTTGCCTCGATACTGCTACTTGCAACCACATTCTGCTTAATGCTTTGCCATGTGACCATATTTCCCTAAACATAAGTACAATATCCTAATGTGGATCTCCGGTCAATAATTGAGCCTGCCCAGTCTGCATCAGTGTATGCCTCTATGTTCTACTGTGTGATCTTTTGGAAGAGTAAACCCTTGCCTAGTGTACTTTTCAAGTAGCTAAGAATCCGATAAGCCGCTTCAAGATGTTTTGCGTAGGGTGAGTGCATAAACTGGCTTACCAAATTCACAGCAAAGGCAATATCGAGCCATGTATATGATAAGTAAATTAACTTTCCACCAACTTTTGATACTGAGTTGCATTTACTGGATCACCTTGTCATCACCAAGTTTTTGATTGGGATCGATTGGAGTGTCTGCTGGCCTACAACCATTCATCCCAGTCGCTTTAAAAAGGTCAAAGACATACTTCCGTTGGGAGATAACAATTCCTCTCTTTGACTGAGCTACCTCCATTTCAAGGAAATACCTCAAAGATCCTAAGTCCTTGATCTTAAATGTTGATGAGAGGGAAGTCTTCAATCGGATCATCTCAAGTGCGTCAACTCCAGTGAGAATTATATCGTCTACATACACAATCAATATTGCTATTTCCTCATCACGTGAATGTCTTATAAACATCGTATGATCACCTTGTCCATGAGTATACCCCTGACTTTTAACAAATTGAGCGAATTTTTCAAACCAGGCTCTTGGTGATTGTTTTAACCTATATAAGGACTTCTTCAGTTTACATACCTTTGTGCCAAACTTTTCACCGAATCCTGGAGGTGCATTCATGTACACTTCTTTCCCTAGGTCTCCATTGAGAAATGCATTTTTTACGTCCAACTGTTGTAGAGGCCAGTCACGATTAGCTGTAAGTGAGAAAAGAACTCTTAGAGAGTTTAGCTCTGCGACTGGGGCAAATGTCTCCAAGTAATCAATGTTATAGGTTTGAGTGAATCTCTTGGCAACTAAATAAGCTTTTTATACCGTTCTAGAGAGCCATCAGATTTATACTTGATTGTAAACACCCATTTGCATCCTACAGTTGTCTTTCCTCTCGGTAGATCAACTACCTCCCACGTGCCATTTTTCTCAAGAGCTTTCATCTCCTCGAAGACAACCTCTTTCCATTTAAGAACTTTCAAAGCATCTGCACAGTATTAGGAATCTCCATACAAGATAATTGTGAGGTAAAAGTACGAAGAGCAGATGAGATTTTTATATGACACATAATTGAACAATGGAAGTTGGGTGCAAAACCTCACACCCTTCCAGATAGCAATGGGAATTTCAGAATCATCTACCTCAGCCCTCAGGATTGGAACCAAACTCGGGTTCAATAATAGAGAACTCAGAATTAGAAGATGGATTGGGTTGAACATGAGGTAAATGTTCGATGAGAACATTACCTGGAGGGCTTACGGATTCTGGGCGGTGCAAAGGATTGGAGGACCTTTTCTTTTGAGTTGTCCTTTGTCGCGAGTAGACAATGCCAAATGTTTTTTTTCCTTGTTGTTCCTTCATTAGTCGTTATAGGAACATCATGAGCTGTCACTGTTGGAGGACCTGCCTTTTCAGTATCTAAAAAACTTGGCTCACTTGGCATAATAGAGTTTGGGTGCTCAGGTTGAATAATCAAAGTTGGAGAAGGATCATTTTGCGGTTCTTCAATTTGGAAAAAAATATGAAAAACAGCCGCCGAATCTTTATTTTTTTGGTTCTCCACTGAAGATGAGGCGTGAAATAGGGATGTAATTCAAAAAACGTAACATCCATGGTAACAAACATTTTTTTTGGAAATGGGTTCAAAACATTTATGCCCCTTTTCAGGGAGCATAACCGACAAACACATTTTGTGGCTCGGGGTTCAAGTTTTCCTCGATTTTGTCTATGAATGTGAGTAAAAGCGGTACAATCAAATATCTTTAGTGGTAAAGAGGAAGAAGGCCGATTTGTTGGATGAAGCTTTTGAAAAACATCAAATGGTGTTTCAAAGCTTAAAACCTTATTAGGCATTCTATTTATGAGATATATAGCAGTAAGAACGGCTTCACCCCAAAGATATTTAGGTACCTGATTGGTAAATAACAATGCCCGAGTTACTTCCAATAGGTTTTTTTTTTTTTTCAGTCAGACCATTTTGTTGCAGAGTGTCGACACAAGAACTTTGATGAACATTTCTTTTTCAAGAAAAAATTGGCTCAACATGTTTTTTATATATTCTCGACCATTAGCACTCCGCAATATTTGAATATTTTTTACCATAGTGTAAAAATTTTTGAAGATTATTTCCACTTCAGATTTTTTCTTCATAAAATAAACCCAATTTAATCTCGTGTGATCATCAATAAAGGTCACAAACCATTTTTTTCCAGAATACGTAGGTATTCTACATGGGCCCCAGATGTCACTATGAATAACAGTAAATGGTGTAATTGGTTTGTAAGGTTGGATGAGAAAAGATACGCGGTGATGCTTAGCAAACTAACAAAATTTACATTGGAAAGATGATAGAGTTTTATTTTGAAATAAATTTGGAAACAAGTATTTTAAATACTAAAAGCTAGGATGGCCTAACCTATAATGCCATAATATAATATCATTATTTTCGAATTCAGAAACAGAATTTAAGCTACTCTGACATTGTCTACTCGAGTTAGGTCCGTCGTCAAAATAATAGATTCCATTACAAACTATATTTCTAAAATAGGAAATAAAGATATTGGTCGTTAATTAGGGTTTAGGTTCCTTTCCTAAAATAGAATTTGTATCTTGTATATATACATTGAGACAAGGATGAATAAAGGCGTGAGAAATTACCTCATCTCTGTGTCAAATCTTACATGGTATCAGAGCCCGCCGTTAGGGTTCCGCTCGCCGCCTTCGCCGCCCGGTAGCCTCGCCATTATTCCGGCGATTCCAGTCAAGGTAGGGTTTCTACCTGCACTAGGGTGTCTACCCGTTCCGGCACTCCAGTCAGCGCCGCCTGCACCAGGAAGGTCGCTCGCCGTCGTTCAGACCTTGCCTGTCGTCGGTTCAGCCTCTAGTTGTTTTTTTTCCGGCGTTTCCAGTCACACTAGGGCTTCTAACCCATCTGTCCGGCGCTTCCAGTCCACGCCGCCTACACCGGAGGAATCGCCTGTCGCCGTTCAGACTCCGCTCGCCGACCAGCCCCGTTTTTCAGTTGGTCGAGATTCTCGTTTTTCAGCCAGCCAGTTACGAGAGAAGTGGCTCTGGGCACTGCGTTACGAGGAAGTGGTTTGGGCTTTAAGCTTTCTGGGCCTTAGGTGGGTACTTTAAGTGGTGGTATCACTTTAGCGGTCTGGGCCTCAGTTTTTTTTTTATTTGGTTGAAGGTATATGATTCAACTTTGATATTTGAAGTTTCTAATCTTTACTCAGTTTGATAGTTTGATTTTTTGGTGATTTCTTGTTAAGTTACTTCTTTAATATTTCGTACGATGGAGGAAAGGAAATCTCATGTGGTTGATTTGGTTCCTATAATGTCAAAAATCACAGAACATAAATTGAATAGATCTAATTATTTAGATTGGAGTAAAGCTGTTAGACTTTATTTGCGGAGTATTGCTATGGATAATCACCTGACTGATGAACCACCTAGTGATGATTCGAAAGTCTCATGGCTAAGAGAGGATGCTCGTCTGTTTTTGCAAATACGTAATTCTATTGATAGTGAGGTGGTGGGCTTGATAAATCATTGTGAATTTGTGAAAGAATTGATGACGTATTTGGAGTTTGTGTACTTTGGCAAGGGAAATATTAGGCACACTTATGAGGTGTGTCAAGCCTTTTATCGTGCAGAAAAAGGTGACAGATTCCTCACCAGCTACTTTATGGATTTTAAGAAGACTCATGAGGAACTTAATACGCTACTCCCATTCAGTACTGATGTAAAAGTTCAGTACGCTCAAAGAGAAAAGATGGCAGTTATGAGCTTCTTGGTTGGTCTTCCTTCTGAGTTTGAGACTGTTAAATCTCAAATTCTTTCTGGTTCTGAGATATCATCTCTGGAAGAAGCTTTTAGTAGGGTACTCCGCACGGAGAATTCAGCTTCCACTCAACCGAACAGTGCTCTTGTCAGCCGCACCTTTGAATTTGGGAGACAGTCCTTTAGGAGTGGCAATAAAGGGGAAAACTCTAGTAACTATGATCGAAACCTTGGTACTTGTGGACAGGATTTGGGAGGCGTGTGTTACTATTGTCATAATAGAGGACATTTGAAAAAAGATTGTAGAAAGTGGCAGCGCCTGCAGCACAGGAATCAATTGAACCAATCAGCCCATATTGCCTCTACTAATGATACTTCTGAGTCCATTCTAATACCTGCAGATGAGTATGCCAAGTTCTCACAATATCAGGAATCTCTGAAGTCTTCATCTACTCCTATTACTGTCATCACTGATTCAGGTAAAATGAACACATGTCTTGCTTCCTCATCTTCCAAATGGGTCATTGATTTTGGTGCCACAGATCACATGACAGGTAATTCTAATCTATTCTCTTCTTTCCGGTCACATGCTTCGAGTTCTAAAGTTACTTTAGCAGATGGGACTACATCTCCCGTTCTGGGGTCCGGCACAATTATTCCAACACCCTCCATTCCTTTGCAATATGTTTTAAGTTTACCTAATTTGTCTTTTAATTTAGTTTCCGTCAGTAAATTTACTCGTTCTCTTAATTGTTGTGTCTCATTCTATCCTAATTTTTGCCTATTTCAGGATCTTATGACGAAGAAGATTATTGGTAAAGGACATGAGTCGGAGGCCTCTACATTCTTGATACGCAAATACCAAAGTCGGTTGCTTGCACTGGAGTTATGACCCCTTTTGAAGCACATTGTCGGTTCGGTCATCCTTCGTTGCCTACGTTAAAGAAACTTTATCCCCAATTTTCTAGTCTATCTTTATTAGATTGTGAGTCTTGTCAATTTTCCAAACATCATCGTTTGAGTTCTAGTCCTAGAGTCAATAAACGAGCTAGTGCTCCTTTTGAGTTAGTTCACTCCGATGTTTGGGGTCCGTGTCCAGTTGTGTCGAAAGCTGGGTTTAAGTACTTTGTTACCTTTGTTGATGATTATTCTCGAATGACATGGTTATTTTTAATGAAAAATTGTTTAGAACTATTTTCTCATTTTACCGCCTTTTGTGCTGAGATCAAAACTCAATTTAATGTGCCTGTTCAGATTTTGAGAAGTGATAATGCTAAGGAATACTTATCAGAACACTTCCAACACTATATGGTTCAACATGGGATTATTCATCAAACTTCTTGTGTCAATACACCATCTCAAAATGGGGTTGCTGAAAGAAAGAATAGACACCTTCTTGAAACTGCCAGAGCTTTGTTATTTTACATGAAGGTCCCTAAACATTTTTGGGCCGATGCCGTCTCTACAGCTTGCTTTCTGATTAACCGTATGCCTTCATCCGTTCTGTCTGGTGAGACTCCATTTCATGCCATTTTTCGTAATAAGTCATTATTTCCTATTGAACCTAGGATATTTGGATGTACTTGCTTTGTTCGGGATGTTCGACCTCATGTTACAAAACTTGATCCCAAATCTCTAAAGTGTATCTTTCTTGGCTATTCTCGTGTGCAAAAAGAGTATAGATGTTACTGTCCCAACCTTAACAGGTACCTTGTGTCAGTTGATGTTACATTTCTAGAACAAACACCATTTGCTTCATCGTCAGATTCTATTAGTTCGTGGGCGAACAATGATATATTAATTTATACTCTTACGTCCCCAAGTCCTGATCTTCTTTTATCTGCTCCGGTTAAGCCTCCTATACACCAGGTTTATTCTCGTCGCCAACAACCTCCTGATCCGGTCCTGGCTCCTACACCTCCTGCTTCATGTCCAGCACCAGTTTCTTCGTCATTAGATCTGGTTTTCGGTTCCAGTGATGATCTTCCTATTGCAATTCGCAAAGGTAAACGTCAATGTACTTATCCAGTATCCGCTTTTATGTCATATAACCATTTATCATCATCCTCTTATTCTTTTGTTGCATCTCTTGATTCTGTCACTATTCCTAAGACTGTTCATGATGCTTTATCTCATCTTGGATGGCGTAATGCTATGATTGAGGAGATGAATGCTTTAGATGACAATGGTACTTGGGTCCTGATATACTTGCCTGCAGGTAAGAGGGCTATTGGTTGTAAGTGGGTATTTACAGTTAAAGTCAACCCTGATGGGACCGTAGCTAGATTAAAAGCTCGCCTTGTTGCTAAGGGGTTTGCTCAAACATACGGTGTTGATTATTCTGACACCTTTTCTCCTGTTGCCAAACTTACCTCTGTCAGGTTATTTATGTCTATGGCAGCCTCATATGATTGGCCTCTGCATCAATTAGACATTAAGAATGCTTTCCTTCACGGTGATCTTCAGGAGGAGGTTTATATGGAGCAACCACCTGGCTTTGTTGCTCAGGGGGAGTGTGGGAAGGTCTGTTATCTTCGTAAATCCTTATATGGCTTGAAACAAAGTCCCCGGGCCTGGTTTGGAAAGTTTAGTCAAGTTATTGAAAAGTTTGGCATGCAGAAGAGTAAGTCTGATCATTCTGTCTTCTATAAGCAGTCTGCAGCTGGTCTCATCCTATTAGTTGTCTATGTTGATGACATCATCATTACTGGAAGTGACTGGTGGTATTTCATCTTTAAAAACCTTTCTTCACAGTTAGTTTCACACAAAGGATTTAGGGACACTAAAATATTTCTTGGGTGTTGAGGTGATGAGGAGTAAGAAAGGGATCTTCTTATCTCAAAGAAAGTGTGTGCTTGACTTGTTAACTGAAACAGGAAAATTGGGAGCTAAACCATATAGCACTCCAATGGTTCCTAATTTGCAGCTTACAAAAGATGGTGAATTATTTGACGATCCGGAGAGAGATAGAAAATTGGTTGGGAAGTTGAATTACCTTACTGTGACTCGTCCAGACATTGCCTATTCAGTTAGTGTGGTAAGTCAGTATATGTCTTTCTCAACTGTCGATCATTGGAGAGCTGTAGAACAAATTTTATGCTACTTAAAGGGAGCGCCCGGGAGAGGAATTCTGTATGGCAGTCATGGTCATACTAGGATTGAATGTTTTTCAGATGCTGATTGGGTAGGATCCAAGGAAGATCGAAGATCTACTTCCGGCTATTGTGTATTTGTTGAAGGAAATTTGGTTTCATGGAAAAGTAAGAAATAGAATGTGCTTTCACGTTCGAGTGCAGAATCTGAATATAGGGCTATGGCTAAGTCTGTATGTGAAATAATGTGGATATATCAGTTCCTCACTGAAGTGGGCCTTAAGATTTCTATGCCGGCTAAGTCATGGTGTGATAACCAAGCGGCACTTCATATTGCATCTAATCCATGTCTTTCATGAACGAACGAAACATATTGAAATTGATTGTCATTTCGTTCGTGAAAAGGTTCAGCAAGGTTTAATCTCTATAGGGTATGTGAGAACAGGAGAACAATTGGGAGATATCTTCACAAAAGCTCTAAATGGGGTTCGGGTTGATTATCTTTGTAACAAGCTGGGCATGATAAATATCTATGCTCCAACTTGAGGGGGAGTGTTACAAACTATATTTCTAAAATAGGAAATAAAGATATTGGTCGTTAATTAGGGTTTAGGTTCCTTTCCTAAAATAGAATTTGTATCTTGTATATATACATTGAGACAAGGATGAATAAAAGTGTGAGAAATTACCTCCTCTCTGTGTCAAATCTTACACTTAGTATTGACAATCATCCTCCCCATGGTCAATTCCTGAAACTACTATAAGAAAAGTAGAAATTAGCTTGTGTTGGGAAGTTTTCATATTGCTTAGTCAACCCTACATTATTTTAGGAGATTTAGTTTCCTTAATATTAACATTTAACTTTTCTTTTCTCTTCCTGTCTTATTCTTTCATTTTTTAGTTTCTTCTGCTGTAATTATAAATATGCTATTATACCTATGGAAAGAATGAATGAGAATAATTCCTATAGTTGTTTCTCTCATTCAAGATGGTATCAGAGCCTTAGAAATTCTCGAACTTGTGGTCTCCTCATGAGTTTCCAGACGTCATTTGTGGTTGGAAGGCTCTTCATCGTGGTCGACAACTATAGTCAACCCTCTGTTCGTTGAAGTTGAAGCCTTCGCTCGGTGTCTCTTGCGTTTCTTCAGTGCATCTGAAGTTCAATAGGTTTCTGGGGTTGGAGCTCAGTTGTGACAGGAGTTCTTGGCGTCGCTGGAGTTGGGTCTTGGTCACAACACTGTCTGCTCAAGATCGATCGAAGGATTGGAGAAAATACCGTTGTTGTCTTCTGCGTGTTTGTTATCTGCAGCTTTCAGCCATTTGTTTTTCTTCTTCCAGCAGATCGATTGTTTGTTGGGGCAAGATTTCTGGACTCCAATCTTTATTTGGACAAACCATTTTTCGCTTCTGGAAAATTCAGCGCCGTCGGTGATTGGGTTTCCGGCGTCTCATGCAGTTGATTTCTCTCAGTGATTTGGTCTGGTTCATGTCTTATTGGGCTTTTTGTTCTGGGCCTCAATTTTTTTCTTTTTCGGGCTTCAATTTCTCAGGGGTAGAAATTTTAATTTTTTGGCTTGTGTTAAAGGTTGATTATTTATTTCATCATGTTTACTGAAAACAATGATAATTTCCCAAGTGCTGAGTAGGTGGATCACCTTCTTCAATTGCTGAAATCCACTCCTACATGCAGTCCTCCTATTGGTTTTTTGGCCCAAACATGCGATATCCTTCGTACATACTCTTGTGGTTCAACTCTTGCACCATGGATTATTGATTCTGGTGCTTCTAACCATATAACTAGTACATCACAATTTTTTCAATTTTATTACCCTTGTCCAGGTAATAAAAAGGTTAGAATTGCTGATGGAAGTTTTTCATCCATTGCAGGAACAGGTTCTGTCCAAATCTTTGAGAAAAGTGAACTAAAATCTGTCCTTCATGTTCCTAAATTTGCTTGTAATTTGCTATCCGTTAGTAAACTATCACGTGATTCTAATTGTCGTGTCATATTCTTTGATTCTCATTGTGAATTTCAAGACCAACTCTCGGGGGGGATGATTGGCAGTGCTAGGATGATTGATGGACTCTATTATTTGATGAGATCCTAATCAACAATAAACAAGTTCAGGGGCTAAGTAGTAGTGGTAATAGTTCAACACCTGTGCGTGAACAAATTATGCTTTGGCATCTTAGACTAGAACATCCTAATTTTCTCTATTTAAAACATTTGTTCCCTAGCTTATTTAAAACTGTTGATTGCAACTTTCTTCATTGTGATACTTGTCATTTAGCCAAAAGTCATCGAAACACTTATCGATCAATAGGTTATCATGCTTCAACCCTTTTATTTAATTAATAGTGACGTTTGGGGTCCCTAAAAAATCACTACTGCATCTGGAAAAAAATGGTTTGACATTTATTGACGATCATACGTGGTTGTGTTGGATGTATCTGATGAGCGATAAATCTGACGTTGAAAAAATATTCAAGAATTTTTACATGATCGAAAATCAGTTCCAAACACAAATCAGTATCTTTCGAACTGATGATGACACTGAATATTTTAACAAATGTTTGAGAACTTTTTTGTCAGCAAAAGGTATTCAACATTAGTCTACTTGTCGTGACACCTCACAACAAAATGGTATCATCGAGGGAAAAAATCGTCATTTATTAGAGTTTGTACGAGCTCTAATGTTTTCTATGCATGTTCCTAAATATTTATGGGGTGATGCCATTTTGACTGCCTGTTATCTTATTAACAGAATGCCTCGTATTTTAAAATACATTACTTCATTAGTCTATCTAAAAGAGATTTTCCCTACTTGTCATATAGCATCAGATTTACAACTAAAGGTTTTTGGGTGTACTGTTTTTGTTCATCTACCAACTCATCTTCGGTCCAAACTTGACCTTAGGGCAGAAAAATGTGTTTTCCTTGGATATGCTCCTAATAAGAGAGGTTACAAATGTTTTAACCCTATTACGAAGAAAATTCACATCAGTATGGATGTTCATTTTCTTGAAAAATAGCCTTATTTTAGCCATAACTATCTTCAGGGGGAGAAAGAGAAAAGTGAAGATGAGTTCTGGCAAACTTCTAATGTTAATCTTCTTCCTAATGTTTTCCCTGACATTGACAAAGAAAATTTATCTAGTCAAAGTGATGGAAATCCGAATCCACCTATACAAGACACAAGTGATTCACAATCAGGGGGAGAAATACTACCAAATATTACCTCATCTGAACTTTGTGTTTATACTAGAAGAAGAGATCATCAAAATAATAGAGACCCGTCTTCCAATCTGGAGCAAAGCCACTCATCACCACCTCTACAAGTTGGTCCGTCCAATACACCAGGTAACTGATCCACTCCTACTCCTTTTGTTAACAATTCTATTTATCTAAATTTACCTATAGCTCTTAGGAAAGGAGTTAGAACTTGTACCACACTTCCTATTGCTAAATATCTATCATATCATAGACTCTCTAATACTCATAAGGCTTTCACATCCAATATTTCTCATTTGTTTATTCCAAGAACCATTCAGGAAGCGCTGGATCACCCGGAGTGGAGATTGGCTGTTCAAGAAGAGATGAATGCACTAATTGCTAATGGTACTTGGGAAATTGGTAATCTACCAGAGGGAAAGAAGACTGTGGGCTGTAAATGGTTGTTTACAGTCAAATGCAATGCTGATGGTAGTGTAGAAAGGTACAAAGCAAGACTTGTGGCAAGGGGGTTCACTCAAACATATGGAATCGACTACTAGAAAACTTTTGCTCCTGTAGCCAAGATGAATTCAATCCGTGTGTTACTCTCTTTGGCAGTCCATTCCAATTGGCCCTTATATTAATTAGATGTGAAGAATGCCTTCTTAAATGAAGACTTAGAGGAGGAAGTTTTTATAGATCTACCCACTAGGATTTGAAGACAAAGGAGGCAAAGGGAAGGTTTGCAGGTTGAGAAAGTCTTTATATGGACTCGAGCAATCTCCTAGAGCTTGGTTTGAACGCTTTGGAAATGTGATAAAGAGTCACGGCTACCGTTAAGGTCAAGCGACCACACTATGTTCTATAGATACGTTGGCGGAGATAAGTTAACTATACTTATTGTCTATGTTGATGATATTATTGTGACAGGAGATGATAGTAATGAAATTGAGAGATTAAAGAAGATTCTTGCTAAGGAGTTTATGATTAAAGACTTAGGTAACTTGAAATACTTTCTTGGTATGAAGTTTGCAAGGTCAAAGAAAGGTATATTTGTTTCCCAATGAAAATATATTCTTGATTTACTTGGAGAAACAGGTTTGTTAGGGTGTAAAGCTACAGAGACACCCATAGAGCCGAATCTAAAATTCCAACCTGCTAAACATGAAGAAGTAATCAATAGAGAACAATACCAAAGATTGGTAGGAAAACTCCTATATCTCTCTCACACACGGCCTGACATAGCTTTTGCAACAAGTGTGGTAAACCAGTTCATGCACTCACCGGGACCTGAACATTTTGATGTTTACAGAATCTTGAGATACCTAAAGGGGACTTCAGGTAAAGGCTTATTGTTTGAAGGTCATGGAAATTTACAAGTTGAAATATATACTGATGCAGATTGGGCTGGAAGTGTCACTGATAGAAGATCAACTTTTGGTTATTGTACATTTGTTGGAGGAAATTTAGTAACATGGTGCAGCAAGAAACAAAATGTGGTGGCAAAGAATAGTACAGAGGTTGAGTTTAGGGGCTCATGGAATTTGTAAAGCATTATGGATTAAAGGATTGCTGGAAGAGTTGAAGGTTACTAATTCATTACCATTGAAACTGTATTGTGATAATAAGGCTGCAATAGCTATTGTTTACAATCCAGTTCATCATGATAGAACAAAACATGTGGAGGTGGACAAACATTTTATCAAAGAGAATGGATAGTGGGGTAATTTGTATGCCATATATTTCTACAGTCAAGCAAGTAGCAGACATACTTACAAAGGGTTTGCCAAAGAAACAATTTAAAAACTTAATCAGCAAGCTGGCCATGGAAGACATCTTTAAACCAGTTTGAGGGGGAGTGTTGGAAAGTTTTCATATTGCCCATTCAATCCTACATTATTCTAGGAGGTTTAGTTTCCTTAATATTAGCATTTAAGTTTTCCTTTCTCGTCCTATCTTATTTTTTTCCTTTTTAGTTTCTTCTACTGTAATTATAAATATGCTATTGTACCTATGTAAAGAATGAATGAGAATAATTCCTACAGTTGTTTCTCTCATTCAAGAGCTTGACACTGATGATAAGAGGTAATTTTACAGATGGATAGCAAATTGTAAGACAAATTGGGAACATGCAGCACTTCATGGAGGGTTATCAATAAATAGAGTTTGATAGTTCCTATCCTGGCAATTACCGAGAGTGGACCATTAGCAATTTTTACCTTTTTATTGCCTGCACACAGACTATAGGATGAGAACAATTTTGCGCAATCCATCATATGACCGGTTGTGCCGGAATCAATTATCCAAGAAAGAGTACAATTTGGAATGACACCTAAAAAGGTAGTAGCAAGAGAATTACCCTTTTGTACCAAGGAACAAGGAGTTAAGGACATTTTTGGAGATTGAAATAACTTGTACAGGTGCTCTAATTGTTCCTTGGTGAAAGGGACTGCATCTGAGTGGGTAGAAGGTTCCAGAGTTTTTTCAGCAGTGGTTTGGTAAGTGCAACCTTCACATTTGGATTTTGGTTTCCAATTTGCTGGTTTACCATGAAGTTTCCAGTACGTCATTTTTTATGCCACAATTTTTTGCAATGCTCGCACCATGGTTTCTTAAGCCCATCATTGTCCGAATCCACCTCTAGACACGAGGGCAGAACTGTCTGATTCCAGGTTGCGACCAGATTCGGTGTTGTGCAGCATGATTTTTCTCTTCGATTCCTCACGTCTAACCTCGAAAAACACTTCACGCATAGGAGGCAATGGTTTCCTACCGAGAATGCTGCCTCGAACCTCGTCCAGATTCCGATTAAGGCCGGCTAAGAACATGTAGACCCTGTCGTTTTCCTCCCTTTTCATGTGGCGAGCAGAGTCATTTGGATTTTCCCAAACATCGTCATAAAAGTGATCAAGTTCCTGCCATAATGTTACCAATTCGTTGTAGTAGGTAGTAACATCTCGATCATCCTGCTTGGATTTCCAAAGTCCACTTTTAGAATAAAAAATTTGAGAAGAATTCTCCAGGTCCGAATAAAGATCTCAAACGGCCTCCCAGACATCTTTAGTAGTGGAAAGAAATAGGTGAGGCTTTTCAATGGCAGGTTCCATTGAATTGATGAGCCAAACAATAACAAGAGAATTTTCAGACTTTCATTTTTTAAAATTAGGATCACCGGCAGCAGGTTTTGATATTTTGCCAGTCAGATGCCCAATTTTGCCTCTGCCATCAATTGCCAATTTTATGGACTGAGCCCGCTCGAGATAATTGTGCATGTTAAGTTTTGTAGCTATGAGATAAGGGGCTGAATTCTGGGGATAGTAATCGACAGGTACAAACGTGGGAGAAATAGTAGGATTGGGAATGACGGTGGGATTGGGTTGAATGGTTTTAGAAGCATCGGAAACGTCGACAAGGTTTCTTTGGGCGCTAGTCATCGTCTACTTATATGACATCATCAGAAGAAATGGATCAGGAGAGGAGCATGAGGCGCTGATACCATGTAGTTTTTGATAAGAAGAATAATGCTTCTTATTATTGAAGAGAGGAGATTACACATAAATAGTAGAGAAAGGTCACCGAATTAGGAAGACCACAAAGTCGGGAAATAAAGACAGCAAATCTCTAGGCTAGAAAACCGGAAACATATATGATTTCCTAGTTTATTCCCTAGAAATCCGACAGTTTTTGACAAGAAATCATTGATTCTTAAGCTAAAAGTTATATTCTCTTCAAGAGTAGATATAAGAATTGCTATGAGCTGGCAATGATCCATATGATTGGCATTTCATTAGTAAATAAGCCCAAATTTTGATCGCTAATTGAATATTAGTAGTCAATGGCCGTAATTGCTTGTAGTGGCTGTTTGAATTAGTACTCCGAACAAGCGAAAGTAGTTTGTGAAGAATATATATTTTGAAGTTGGAAGGAGCTAGGTAGTTAGTGTTATAGAATGTACAGCCCGTAGGATTATATATATATATATATATATATATATATATATATATATATCCTTAATTGTAAGGATCCCTAATTAAGATCCTTCTTAATATAGAATTCCCAATGTATATAGATATGTACCTTTTCCAATGAAATAATATAAAATTATGTTCTCTCCTTACATGGTATTAGAGCCATAATTTACTTGTACGTGTGATTTTGGTGATTGGCTCTCGGTTCATAGTAGTCGGCTCTCACTTCTCAAGTGCCATATGGATGATTGGATTCTTCGAACTTCCTACGTGCTTTACTTCAAACTTTTGTACTGTGATTCTTAGAGGAATTACAGGTTTGTTGTTTAAGGTCTCGGTCTTCGTCTTCATCTCGCGTTGCACTTTTCGGTTCGTGCTGCCTAGTGGTGTTTAGTTACAGTTTCCTTCTTGGTCGCAGCAAGTTTCCAGCATCTCGGTGTAGGGTTGCCGGATTCTTCGGTGTTTGGTTGGGGATTTCACATCTCCAATTTTTCCCTTTCTTCTTCTGTTGCTTCCTCTATTCAGTTCTTGTCCTTTATGATTGGGAGTGCTTGAATAATGGGTTTTGTGGTGTCCAATCGGTGGTTAATTAACACTGTTGGGTCCAGTCGAGGGGCTTTGCATCTTTGGCCATAATTGGTTTTGTGGAGTTCGGCCGGATTTCTTTGGTGGCAGTGTCGGTGGCTGTAGTAGGTTGTCTGCTGGTGCGCTGCTAATTAATTTCTTCTTCCAGTGACGATGGTTTTCTTCTTCCGTTGGTGCTTCTATAGGAGTCAATCTCTGCCAATTTAAGCCGCTTCTTTCGGTCGAGAGTATGCGATGGTGAGCACGTGTTTTTGGGTTTCCAGTGAATTTTTTGGTTTAAGGCTGGCATCTACTGTTTGGGTCTTTTTTTGGTTTCATTTTGTTTGCTTGGGCTCTCATCAAGGTAATTCATTTAGGGTTTTCAGAAACTGGGTTGTGATATATTTCATATTGGGCTTGGGCTTGAGTTGGGCTTAGGCCAATTTGATAACAATTTGAATACATTTAAGTGAGCGTCAATATATTTAATTGGGCTGCTCTGCTAATTGGCCAATTTTTAATATTTTTTGGTATTGTGTGGTTGTTTGGGCCTATTATTTTGGGCTGTTATTTGTTGGATTTAGAACTGTGTCTTTTGGGTTCTTTGATTTGTTATTTGGATCTTGTGGTTTATTTCTATGGCTGACAAGCAAAATAATTTAATTATGACTGATGTAATTTCAGTGATGTCCAAAATCATGGAGCATAAGTTGGTTGGTCCAAATTACTTAGATTGGTGTAAGACAGTTCGGATTTATTTGCTGAGTCTATATAGTTTGAAATAGAGTCCACGTGCGTGATTTGGAAAATTCAGTCAAGCAGTGGAAAAGTTTGGAATGCGAAAGAGCAAGACTGACCACTCAGTATTCTACAAAAAGTCTAAATTCGGCATTATTCTCCTTGTATATGTTGATGATATTATTATTACTGGCAGTGATACTATGGGAATTTCATCTCTGAAGTCTTTTCTTTACACCCAATTTCACACGAAAGACTTAGGGGTGTTGAAATATTTCTTGGGAGTTGAGGTGATAAGAAGCAAGAAAGACATCTACTTATCTCAAAGAAAATATGTGCTTGACTTCTTAACTGAGACAGAAAAGTTGGAAGCTAAGCTAAACGACTCCAATGCTTCCTAATTTGCAGCTTACCAAAGATGGTGACTTATTTGAAGATCTTGAGAAGTATAGAAGGCTGGTTGGGAAATTGAACTATCTTATAGTAACCCGTTTTGATATTGCTTATCCAATCTGTATTGTAAGTCAATTCATGTCTTCCCCAACAGTTTACCATTGGGCAGCTTTAGAACATATCCTGTGTTACCTAAAGGGAGCTCTTGGACATGGGATACTGTACAGAAATCATGGACATACCCACATCGAATGCTTCTCAGATGCAGATTGGGTAGGTTCCAAGATTGATCGAAAATCCACTACTGGCTATTGCATTTTTGTTGGAGAAAATTGTCTCGTGGAAAAGTAAAAAGCAAAATGTTGTGTCCTGATCCAATGCAAAATAAGAATATAGAGCTATGTCACAATCTGTGTGTGAGATAATGTGGATATATCAGCTCTTAACTGAAATTGGTCTTAAGGTTACTATACCAGCAAAGTTGTGGTGTGACAATCAAGCTGCTCCTTATATTGCTTTTAATCGTGTATTTCACGAACGAACTAAGCATATTGAGATCAGTTGTCATTTCGTTCATAAGAATGTACAGCAGAATTTAATCTCTATATGATATGTGAAAATTGGAGAACAACTAGGAGATATTTTCACAAAGGCTCTAAATGGGATTCGGGTTGATTATATTTGTAACAAGTTGGACATGATTAATATTTATACTCCAATTTGAGGAAAAGTGTTATAGAATATATAGTTGTAGGAATATATTCTTAATTATAGGGATCCCTAATTAGGATCCTTCATAATATAGAGTTCTCTCTCTGTGTGTGTGTGTATGTATGTATGTACCTTCTCCTGTGAAATAATAAGTAGAAATTATTTTTCCTTACAAACCTAATACAGGTTTTTTCTCTCTTCCTCCAAATGGGTCATTGATTCTGGTACCACAGATCATATGACAGATAATTCTAGTATCTTCTCCATTTTTCAGTCGCATACATCTCTTTTCAATGTTACTTTAGTTGATGGCACTACTTCCGTTCTCGGTTCTAGCTCTATTAATCCAACTCCATTAATTTCTTTATCCTGTCTTAAGTGTACCACAATTTTCTTTTAATTTAATATCCGTGAGCAAACTTACTCGAACCTTAAACTGCCATGTCTCATTTCTTCTTGATTACTATCATTTTCAGGATCTTATGACAAATAAGATTATTGGTAAATGACATGAATCAGATAATCTCTATATTCTGGATACCCAAGTGCCCAAGTCTATTGTGTGTTTAGGTGTTTTTACTTATTTTGAAGCACATTATCAGTTGGGATATCTATCTTTATCTTTGTTAAAGAAATTGTGTTCCTAGTTTCAGAATGTATCGTCTTTAAATTGTGAGTCGTGTCAATTTGCGAAACATCGTCAGTCCTCAATCCCTCGAGTTAATAAAAGAGCTAGTTTTGCTTTTGAGTTAGTTTATTCAGATGTTTTGGGTCCTTGTCCTATTGTGTCCAAAACTGGATTTCAGTATTTTGTTACCTTCGTTGATTTTCTCGTGTGTCTTGACTTTATTTAATGAAGAATCGTTCTGAATTATTTTCTCATTTTAGTGCCTTTTTACTGAAATTAAAATACAGTTTAATGTTTGTGTACATACATTGAGAAGTGGCATCTTTAATATTTTTCGATTCTTTTCAGACTTACATGCTTTGGAATGATATTCTTCATCAATCCTCGTGTGTTGACACCTTCTCTCAGAATGGTGTGCCTGAAAGAAAAAATAGACATTTTCTTGAGAGAGCCAGGGCACTCTTGTTCCAAATGCATGCTCCTAAACAATTTTGGACTGATGCAATCTTCACAACCTTCTTTTGATTAATCGAATTCCTTCATCTGTTCTTCATGGTGAGACTCCTTATAGTGTCATTTTCCTTACTAAATTCTTGTTTTTTTTATTGAACTTAGGATATTTGATAGTGCTTGTAATGCTCGTGATGTTCGTCTTCAGGTAACTAAATTAGATCTCAAATCCTTAAAATATATTTTTCTCAGTTACTCTCATCTGCAAAAAGGGTATGGATGCTACTATTCTAGTCTTAACAAATATCTTGTGTTAGTTGATGTTACCTTTCTGGAACATATTCCTTTATTTCCTACGTCTTTTACTTTTTTTAATAAGGGAGAGGATAATGATATGCTGGTTTATCATGTCACTTACCAATCAACTAATGTTGTCTCTACACTTGTTGCTCCCACACCACTACCACCTATTCGCCAGGTGTATTCCAAACAACAAAACCCTCTTGATGCATGTTCGGCACCTGACTCTTCTTTGACATCAGATCCAGTGTCTAGTGCTCTTGATCTACCTATCGCTCTTCGCAAAGGTAAACGTCAGTGCACTTATCCTATTTCATCCATTGTTTCTTATGCTCACTCGTCCTCTTCTTTTTGTTCTTTCGTTGCCTCCATAGACTATGTGACTCTTTCGAAAACTGTTCATGAAGCCTTATCCCATACTGGTTGGCGTGATGCTATGATAGAGGAGATTAACGCTTTAGATGCTAATGGTACTTGTGAAATTTACTTGCAGGAAGAAAGGCTATTAGATGCAAGTGGGTGTTTGTAGTCAAAGTCAATCCTGACGAATCAGTGGCTAGACTTAAAGCTCGTCTTGTGGCTAAAGGCTATGCACAGACTTATGGTGTGGACTAGTCTAACACTTTCTCTCCTGTAGCTAAATTAACGTTTGTTCACTTGTTCATTTCTATGGCAGCTACACATAATTAACTTTTACATCAATTAGAAGTAAAAAAGGCTTTCTTACATGGAGATCTCCAGGAGGAGGTTTATATGGAGTAACCACCTGGGTTTGTTACTTAGGGGTAGTATGGGAAATTGTGTCATCTTCGAAGGTTCTTATATGGTTTGAAACAAAGTTCACGTGCATGGTTTGGAAAATTTAGTTAGGCAGTGGAAAAGTTTGGAATGTAAAAGAGCAAGTCTCACCACTCAGTTTTCTACAAACAGTCTGAATCCGATATTATTTTCCTTGTTGTGTATGTTGATAATATTGATATTAATGACAGTGATACTATGAGAATTTCATATCTGAAGTCCTTCCTTTACACCCAATTTCATACGAAAGACTTAGGGGTGTTAAAGTATTTCTTGAGAGCTGAGGTGACGAAAAACAAGAGAGGCATCTTATCTTAGAGAAAATATGTGCTCGACTTATTAACTGAGACGGTAAGCCAAGCAGTGTTCCAATGCTTCCTAATTTGCAACTTACCAAAGATGGTCTTGAGAAGTACAAAAGATTGGTTGGGAAATTGAACTATCTTATAGTAACTCGTCTTGATGTTGCGTATCTTGTTATTACTGGCAGTGATACTATGGGAATTTCGTCTCTGAAATCCTTCATTCACGCCCAATTTCACACGAAAGACTTAAGGGTGTTGAAGTATTTCTTGAGAGCTGAGGTGATGAGAAGCAAGAAAGACATCTTTTTATCTAAAAGAAAATATGTGTTCGGCTTATTAACTGAGACAGTTGGGAGCTAAGCCAAGTAGTGCTTCAATGCTTCATAATTTGCAACTTACCAAAGATGGTAACTTATTTGAAGATCATGAGAAGTACAAAAGAATGGTTGGGAAATTGAATTATCTTACAGTGACCCGTTTTGATGTTGCGTATCTTGTCAGTATTGTAAGTCAATTCATGTCTTTCCCAATAGTCCACCATTGGGTCTAGAACAGATCCTGTGTTATCTAAAGGGAGCTCTTGGACGTGGGATTTTGTACAGAAATCATGGACACACCCACATCGAATGCTTCTCAGATGCAAATTGGGTGGGATTCAAGATTGATTGAAGATCCACTATTGACTACTGTGTTTTTGTTGGAGGAAATTTGGTCTTGTGAAAAAGTAAAAAGCAAAATGTTGTGTCCCGATCCAGCGTAGAATTAGAATATAGAGTTATGACACAATGTGTGTGAGATAACGTGGATATATCAGCTCTTAAGAGAAGTTGGTCTTAAGGTTTCGATACCAGCAAAGTTGTGGTGTGACAATCAAGTTGCTCTTCATATTGCTTCTAATCTTTGTCAATGAGATTGAATAAAATTACGAAGATCGTTGAAAATTACAGTTGACGTTTATATTATCATTATATATGGATAGATTGTTTTTACCATATTTAAATTATAAGTTACTATTAGTTAATATTGTAATTGATAGTTACCATATTTAGTTTTGACTTGGTTCTATATAATGAGAGAACCTCTCAGATCGAGAGGTATCGAGTCTTATTGAGTATTATTGAGTATATTTGACATGGTATCAGAGCCAATTATTTAAAATTGTCTCATTTTCTTGATTCGTTTGCTCACAACGGTAGGGGAAAAAAAGCTCCTCTCGTCCAGTCCTCTTAATAGTTTTCTATGTAATTTGGCGTGGTCGATGTGAGGCCACTTGTAGCTATCAATTACTCTTGTTTTTAGTTGGATTTGATTCTTCAATTTAATTTTATTTTCAGTTTGGCTCAACTGGGTTTATCGTTGGTGTTCCACATCACAGTGAGCTCTAGTTGGTGTTCCATATCACCATCTAGAATCGCCAGGTCAAGGCCACAGTTGTCCCCTCCGTTGCTGCCCTAGTTATAAAGGCCTTGAAAGAGGCCTGAGCGTGACCACAAGAAGATAAAGAACATCAAGCACAACGTGAACATTTTGCTGGATGATGTTATTGAGATTGCTAAGGTTCTGAGTCTGAGGTCTATGGCGAAAGATTTGTCTGGCACAGTAAAGGAGACTCCGTTGGGTGTTGATGCACTGACGAATTGTAGAAATTTGAAAGGGGCTAGATTGAGTTCGTGGCGGTGATCTTTTCAGACGGTGATTTAAGGGTGGTGGTAGCTGTCTGCGAGAACCATTGTGGTGCTGGAGAAGATGAAGCGTCGGAGAGTGCCCTGTTGTCGATTTGATGTGACATGATGTCGATTTCGGGTATAGTTCAGTTATTTGGAATGTGGGTTTGCCGGCGCGTCTTAGATTAGCAGGTGACAGGGAAGATTGGGTGCGAGGGAGGCGAATGCAGTGACGAAGAATGATTTTTAGGCCTGGTTAGGGTTTGAATGTAATGGGTTTTGGGTTGGGTTGCACCTTTATATTAATGGTTTAGTGTTTTGGACCTAATTTGGGGCTTGATTTGTTAAGTATTGATTGCTGGGCTATTGGGCAGTGGGCTTGCTTTATTATTATTTTTAATTATTGTTGGCTGTAAAATAGTGGAATTAAGTGGATAATGGATCTAGATGTGGGTTTGGTGAATGAGTTTTTTTTTTTTTTATGAGAGGAGACATGAGAGTGCAGATCCTTGAGTTTCGGTTGCTCGGGTGATGAATTAGAGTTTTGAATTCTCAAAGGATGATCATCTTTGAATTTTTTGGTGTAGGTTGTTTTGGGGGATTTCTCCCAACTACATATTGGCCAGCGATATATTGCTGGAATCTTGGCCGGTGTATTGGCGTTAGTACTTTTGTCGAAACATGAATTGTGTTCGACCGAGTTCTCCCGACAGATAGAGTTCACTATGTATGTCGGCACACTTCGTGAATTTCTTTTGAAAATTCGTCTTGGGGTGTAAGCTCTCTGGAGTGTTCTTGGAGCAGTTCTTGGCTATATTGCTCGGACTCTCCAAAAATGGGGAAGTATCCGTGTCAACACGACATGACACGGATATTGACACGGGATATGGGTCGGATTCTTGGCTTTAAACTCGGACACGGCTCGAAAATGGAGGAATGGAACATGGTAGTAGCATTTAACTGGTAATTGCAGGGAGGGAAGATGAAAGCTGGAGCCTTGGAGGAGACGAAATTTCTGGTGCAATAATTGCTATTTGACGAGTTATTCTGTAATTTGCACCAGATTTGAAGATTCTTCTTTAATGGGTTAACTCTTGGAATTGCAAAATTTTTTATACTAGAAAACATTACAAAATGAGAAGTAAAGCTTGAATAGGAATGCTTGTTTAGTTTGATTTCAAGTGGAAAACTTCTTGCTTTTAAGTTATAACATTTTGGATGTTTAACTTTATTTTGAATTATGTTTTGTTCGAATTTGGATTTTATCATTAAATGAAACATTTGTATTGTGGCACAATTCAAATCTTTTTTAACCGTATCCCTGTATCTTAATTTTTAAAATGAGAAGAATCCGACCCCTAGATATGTACCCATATGTGACACCCGCACCCAAGTTCGAGCAACATAGGTTCTTGGTTGTTTCTGCAATATTTGTCGTTCTTGGATTCTCTTCGTCACTAATTTTCCTAGATGGTTGCTTTGATTTGGATTTCTTCTTCGTGGGCACAAGTATTGTCATTGTCGTCAGTTCATGATTGTAAATTGATGTTTTTACCACCATTAATTTGAGGAAGATGTCAATGAGATTGAATAAGATTACAGAGATCTTCGAAGATTACAGTTGATGTTTATATTATCATTATATATAGATAGATTGTTTTTATCATATTTAAATTATAGGTTATCATTAGTTAATATTGTAATTGATAGTTACCATATTTAGTTTTGACTTGGTTCTATATAATGAGAGAACCTCTCACATCAAGAGGCATCGAGTCTTATTGAGTATTATTCAGTATATTTGACAATCCTGTATTTCATGAACGAATTAAGCATATTGAGATTGACTGTCATTTCGTTCGTGAGAATGTGCAACAGAATTTAATATCTACAGAATATGTGAAAACAGGAGAATTAGGAGATATTTTCACAAAGGCTCTAAATGGGATTTGAGTTGATTATATTTGTAACAAGTTGGGCATGATTAATATCTATGCTCTAGCTTGAGGGGGATTAATTATAGGGATTCCTAATTAAGATCTTTCCTAATATAGAATTCCCAATGCATATATATAGATGTACATTTTCCTATGAAATAATATAAAATTATTCTCTCTCCTAAATTACAGTTAGATTTTGGTATGATGTTGATAGGCCCCCGATTTATATCAGATATGTGGTTAGGGGAAAGTCATTCAAAGAAGTTTTTCCAGCTTCATTTAGACTTCCACTAATTAGGAATCTTTGGTGAGTCAATTAGTCAGCAGGAGGGACCCCAGTGTGGTATGTCTACCTATCTTTAACAGAAATTCACAAGACCTATCTTTAACAGAAATTCACAAGGTTGGGAAGTTCAAACTGTGCCAAACCTTTTGTTTTGAGGTTAAACTGGGCATTCTGGATTGGATTTAACTAGGTGGATTCAAACAGGGAATTAATTATTATCAGCCGTTTCATCATTGTGCACTTAAAGAGGACAATCAAAAAAGTTTTCATTTGAAGCAAAACTGGTAAACTAAATCCCAACCCTGTGAGGGCTTTCTATAATTGGGAGACACCCACAGAGCATATTTTGACAGGGACAAAGGTAACGCAAGATTCATGTGAATTATTGTATCTTTCTTAAAAATGCTGACAAGATCAGGAACCACCTTTTACTTCATTGGGGCACTCCCAGCATTCTTTGGTCTTATGGCTGAGGATTTGTGGCTTATCATGGATTATGCCTTGTTCAGTCAAAGATCTATTTTTGAGGTGGAGTTTGTATAGGAGAGGATGACATTTGGGACAGGACACCTCTTTGTGGAGATGTAGAGAGATGAATGGGTGAAGTTTTGAAGGAAAACAGAACAGTCCTAGAGTTGAAGACAATTTCGTGAACAAACTTTTCTTAATGAATATCTGAAATATCCTGACAATAGGCATAGCTTTTATATGTATAATTTATTTGAGAGGAGTCAATTGCTTATAGCTGTTGAAGTGCTCTATAAATGGATATCACCTTCTTGGGGCAGATATAATGGACCTATTTGTTAAAAAAAAATGTTTCTGATTCCCAAGAATATAGTATGCCACTTTTAGGTGTCTTTGCATGTTTATATTGGTGTCTTAGAATGTATCATTTTTAATCTTAAAGATGATGGTTTATGAATGCAGGGAAGTACAACATGGAAATGTTGTTCGCTTCATTGGTGCATGCACAAAGTTGCCTCATTTATGCATAGTGACAGGTAGAGCAATTTCAACTTCATCAATGCATGTTGCTGGAACTAGTTAGTTAGATTCCTTTGTTCATTATATTCCTTCTTTGACTGTTCTCTACTTTAATTTGCATGCAAGTGAAAAGATGCCAAGAGGAGTCAAAACTTTCTGATTCAGTTTGCAATCCCCCATCGCTATCCCAAATAAAGAATTAATTATTTATGGTTTAGCACTTTTACATTCTCATGATATGCTTATTTGCTTTAACTTGTGTCAGTGCATTGTCTTGTCTTTGGAAATCGAACATTACAGTTCATATTTCCATTGTATTTATGTCTTATGTTTCATCTTACAGCAAATTATTTCTGGAGATACTATTGGGTCTATATTTCAAGTATTTAAAATAGTTTACATCTGGAGCACTTGTAGAATTTACTCAACTGCCTGCTATTATTGCTTGTAGAATACATGTCTGGCGGTAGCCTCTATGAATATTTGCACAAGAATCATGTCGTCTTGAAGCTCTCACAGTTGCTGAAGTTTGCAATCGATGTGTGCAAAGGCATGGAGTACCTGCATAATGAGAACGTTATTCACAGAGATTTGAAGACAGCAAATTTGCTTATGGATGCTCACTGTGTAAGTTCGTGGATAAATTATATTGTTATGCTGGGACTGTAGTCTAGATTGCCTATGGATGTTAGGACAAATGAAAGTTTTGACGACTTCACTTCTCTTCTCTCATTTTTGAAGTAAGATGGGATATTAATCTTCCTTAAAACATTGATCTTATAGAGTTGTACCTCTTTGGTTTTATGTATGTTTTTTCACTCCTCATGCTTTTGGTAAATATAACGAGAAGGCTGCTTGTGGTGGTTGTGTGGCTTATCATTGAAAGTCATGAAATGAAACCCTTAATCTTGAATCGTGCATGATAAATTGGAAATGCACCTTGATTTCAATTTGACAATGAATTTGTAATATGTAGTATGTTTTTGTGAGGATAACTACGTAATATGTTTAGTCCTTTCATTACTCTGTTCTGGTAGACGTATTCAAGTGTCATTCAGACCTATTACTTGTAGTAAATTAATTTCTTGCTTGTTTTTTACATCAAACCTCGTTCACAACTCTCTTCTCTAAGAAAATGCACAAAAATGATCTTTCGCTTACACATGAAATGTAAGTAGTGACATTTGTACTCAAAATGCGAGGACAAGAAAATAGGACTGCTCTGTTGAGCCTGCAGAGTTGTTGAACATGCTGGCCACTAAAATGGCTGCACATATCTCCACATGCTCTGTTATATTAGATGCAAATGATTTATATACTAGAAAACAGGTGAAAGAAAGTGAGACCTCAAGTTCCATGCATCAATATGCTCCAATCTCCGTCGATTGCATTAAATATTTAGAATATGCTACTGTGTATCTAGAACATTGGTTATGTTTCTTATACATACGTCTTGTATAATTTGTTTGTTTAAAATAAGTTTCTTTTGATTATTTTCTCCTAATCATTTGTTTAATTACGTTTGTGTGTAATAAGGTCCTTTTTAATTACTTGCTCTTGTTTATGGAGTTCACTATAACTCAATGTAGCTGTAATCATATTCCTGCATATACTTGTAGGTTGTTAAAGTGGCAGACTTTGGTGTTGCTCGGTTCCAGAGTAATGGTGGGGTTATGACAGCAGAGACAGGAACGTATAGATGGATGGCACCTGAGGTTTGACATTTGCCAGCTATTAAAGATATTGGAGTCTTTTATGTCTCATAATATGTCATGGGATATGGGGGCATACACTTCAATGTCCTGAGTTAGCCTCCCATCACATTCCAAAATAGTTTGTTGACATAGGAACCATTATGGAGATTTTATATAATTAGTGGGTCATAAAAATGTTTTGAAGTGAAAAGGGTCACATCATTTGTATTTTTGATGATCATTTTGTTTGGATTGTGTTGGGGGAGGGTTGTGCGCGAAACTGTAGTATGGAAGTTGAGCAATAAATTATTTTACATTGAGTTGGATGATTGCTGGAAAATGAGGACACTCCTGAGAAGCTTTTGTGTCCACGTTGGTTTTTGACACTCATGTATTGGTTTGAACTCTATTGAACATTTCCAAAAATGAAATACAGAATTCATAAATTCAGACAGGTCAGGCACGTTTTGAACACGTATGGTACAGTCATACTCTTGTTAGACATAATTTTTTCAAATACCGCATTCACAGCAAGTGGTAGGACATAATTGTTTACAAATACACAAATCTAGCAGCATTTGATGTGAGCGTATCATTTTCGTACTTCAAATACACGAAGGGTCAAAGGAGTGGGTGGAAGAAACTGGTGCATACACGGTACATATGCATACTTGTCTTCGTTATTAGTGATTAACCTATTTTCTGTATTTCTCTGATACAAGTACCTTACTGAACATTGGTATTGACAGTCAGATGGCATGCATTCATATTCCCGAGTCCTGATTTTATTCTTTCAAAACAAACACTGTGCAACCTTATCTATGAGTTGCTTCTAAATTCGTGACTTTGTGGTTTGGAAGTATTTATTGCTGCCAGAATGATAATGCCTTACCTCAGGAATTAATAGATTGTTTTTGTTAATTATTTCTTTTTGTCCTTTGCAATCTCTTGGCTACAGGTGATAAATCATGAACCGTATGATCAAAAAGCAGATGTGTTCAGTTTTGCTATAGTTCTTTGGGAGCTTGTGACTGCGAAGGTGTTTCTTAAATTTATATCTTGTAATTGATGATAATTAAAGCTTTGAGAGTGAGAAAGGTCATGCTGTATAAAACTTTCTTTTGTTGGGGCTGCAGGTTCCTTATGATACCATGACACCTCTACAGGCTGCACTGGGAGTCAGGCAGGTTTGTGACCTACTTTTCACTAAAAAATTCTATCCCTGGTGGCCATCATTTGACATAACTCAGCTAACTGAGCAAAGTGCCACATCCCATATTTCTGTGTGAGTTCATTTTTGATATGATGCAATCTAAGTGAAAGGGTGTCCCTGTGTTCACTATAGTAAAAATATCCTAAAACTGCTAAGCCATGTGGAGGCATTAATGTCAATGAATCCAAGGTTTTTTTTAATGATCTTAAATAAACAATCAGTATACTTTTTGAGTCCTTTTCTGTTCAATATTATATTCTGATAAGAACTTGAGACCCTCCTAGTTGCTGAGTACCGCTTGTAATGCGAGTTCTATGAAGTGATGAATTTGACAAATTTTTTTTGATATTTAATCATTTTAGTTGGCCGAAGTTAGAGCAATCAGATTGTCCTATTAGTTACACGAGGGATCAACAGCAGACTAATGTTGATACAATCATGTTTATGTAAATTTTCAATGTTTTCTATAAGTGGAAGTAATTCATACAATCCTAAGTGAAGATGCTGCTTAGAGATCTCATGTAACTGATTTCCTCTGACATGATTTTCTTTAACACTGTACTGTTGATCATCAAACATTTAGATAATTCCAAAGAATCTTGCAGGCCATCCACACTGATATTTGATTTCATAGTGATACAATTTATGAAATAATGACTGCACTTGTTTGTGTTCCTGACATGTTGCTGATTAAGTGATGGCTAAGTACTACTATACAATGCTTTAATTCTGAAACGGTCTCTAGCAAAGTTATATAGCAATCATTTACAGCATAATGCCATCTTCAACTGTTGAAGAAAATTTATACATCTTTTCACTTTCCTTTGTTAATTTTTGGTGTTTCTTTCCCCCGTTTTTGTTTCTTTTTTCTTGATAGAGGATGCAGAGGGGGTTTCTATGTTTAGAACTGGTGGAAAGATTAGCAGAGTTGAAAAAGCAGCAAATAGGAATCAGATTGAACATATGATAACTTTTGTTTGATATATATTCAGCAGTTTCATTTGTTGACAAGCTTCTTGATTTGTATGTGTGCTATGTGCTAGGGTCTTCGACCAGAACTTCCCCAAAATGGTCATCCAAAGCTGTTAGACTTGATGCAGAGATGTTGGGAAGCAGTTCCTGATAATCGTCCAACCTTCTCAGAAATTAAAGTTGAACTTGAGGAACTCCTACAAGAAGTTCAGGTAGAACTTGAACACGTTAAAATCGCTAATGATAATTAACCTTTATTTTGTTTAAAGTTACGAACGAAATTTAATTCTGATAAGTGGGGTCAAAATTTAAATGTTTGTTACAATTTGGTGGTCATCTGATCTATGCCCGTTAGTTTAACTAGTGGGTATGAACAGAGTGATGAAATTGAAGACGCGTTAAGTTCAAAAACAAACTTGAAATTTCGTAAAAAGTTTAGTGCCCACAAATGCATTTAACCCGCACGAACTCATTATATGTGCAGCCCTGTATATAGATACAGGTATTTGTTGTTTAAATTTTACAAATTTCAACTGCAACTCATTTTTGTATGCTTTTCACAGGATTCTCCGGTTGCACCCAATGGCTTTTGATCTATAGTGAATATTTTACCCATGCATCGGCACATTTTGATAGTAAATAGTCAGAGCTTTTAGTCGTTGTCATTTAGATTGAAATCGAATTTAGCTTTGTTATATAGATAGGCGGTGCGATACTCTCAATAGGAAGATGGTATGTTTGTTTTGAAGTACCAAAGTTGTGTCCATGATGAAGTAAGCAACACCAACTTATACCTGTACATGGATGCATTATCAATCAAAGAGGGGTGTTTTTTGAACAATGTGTGCACTTGGACCATTGTTAGTATGTTGGACTGGACATTGTTGACGTGGCATTGGGAAAATATTTTATGTTCGTAATATGTTTGGTACTGAAAATTGGATAGTACTTGACAATATTAAGAAAGAAACAATATTTAGACCTATTCAATATTACTTTCTCAGAATTTGTCTTGGTTGATTGGAAATATGCCTCTCCTTGGGATCAACTTGGCCTTAAGATCCTCAAATGTGAGGGGTTTGCTCATTTTGTACTGTTTAGTGAAAATTAAAATTTTAATTTTAATTTGAGTTAAAATCAACATTTAATTTTAACCCGTTTTCAATCACATGTTATATCAATTTTATCAAAATTTGTTAAAAATTTGATTTTAGAGCTTGTTTGTTACATATTAAAATTTGATTTTAATCTAAGTCGAAGTCGAAGTCGAAGTCAAATAATCAATATCAATCACATATTTCTTGGGTCCTACGAGTTTTTAACCATATATTTCAAAAATTTCTATCACAATCTATTAAAAATTTGATTTTAATCCTCATCAAACACTCTATTAATTTCCACTTAACATGGGCTTTCCCAAAATGTATTTTAAATCTCTGCTAGGATAATTGGAAAGCACGAGATAAATTCAGGGAACGAACAAAAAAAAAAGAGTTAATACACAATTTTTATTTTTCACTGTAAATGCTCAAAATATTCGGTTGAGATTTATGACTGGTCCAGTTTTGGGGAACCAAAAGCACATGATTATTTCCTCAATATGGAATTGGTATCATCTTATTATTACCATTTGGAGATGGTTTCTTGCTTTAAGTGAGAAAATAGCAAAATCATTCTTTGGTAAGGGGTTTATAAGTAAGTTAGTTATAGGAATGAACTTGATATTGTGGTTTGAAAAAGTAGTTAAAATAGACTTTTAACAACATAAACTTTACATTGACTACGTAAAAAAATATTTGTATAATTCTAGTCCCCTTTGCAAAGTTGATAAATACATACCAGGTTGGAAGCCATCTGTTGAGAATTAAAAATTCTAATTTATTTTGAGAGTAATCAATTAACAGAAAGAAATAAAGTTCACAGAGACTGCATCCTTTTTCGCCACTGTTGTAATTTATTTTGGTTAAAAGAAGTTTACAAAGAAAATTGTACATCTATCTTTTTTAACATCTTTTTCTCTTTTATGATAGTAGTATACAAGCCTAATGATGGACCTCTATTTATACAAAGATACAAATTCTATAACTAACCTTAATGAAATTTGGATTGTGCTACTTATATATAAAAACGGTATATAAGGGATTACATAAAATAATGTTAAGAGAAAATATTGAATGAAAAAGTTGATTATATTTTAAACTGATAAATGATAAAGTGATATGGGATAATTGGTGCAAAACGTCCCTACCTTTTATGGTGTGTGGAAAACATCATTACCTTTCATTTTTTTGGTACAAAACGTCCTTACCTTACAATTTCCTGGTGTAAAATGTCATTTTCACAAAATTTTAATATAAAATGACCAATATGCCCCGTTATTTAAATAAAACAAAAGAAAAGCAAAGAAAAATACTGAACAAATTGTAACTATAAGCCCAAACTTTTTAAAAAGTGCAAATAACCCACCAAACATCATCTTCTTCCCAAACCTCACCCCGCCGCACCGCGACCTACCGGCCATTTTTCTGTAAGGCATTATTAAACAAATTCTGGCCACCAAACAAACCTAGCCATTGGTTCAAAGCCCCCACACGAACCTATCCCATCGCCAAAGTCTGTAACTCAGCCAAGGTGCCTGCCCACACAACAGGAGAAACCTTCTCCTACCCCATCGCACCAAAACGACAACCACCAACAGCCAAAGGCTTCACAAGAATCCTCCCCCATTCTGCCTAAATCAGATTTCACAAGCCCTGAAACACAAAGCAACTCCACACAAATTGGACTAAGAATGCCACTCCAAACCATGAAGAAAATACCGACAAGTCACGAAGGAAATAGCCACGCACGGACTACTCAAGGGATAGCAGCGAGCAGGAAGAAAATGTCACGAACAGGGGCTTATTCTGGAGCTCAAAAGCTCGCTTATAATTGACGAAACATATTTCTCAGATCCAGAAATTTGCAAGGAAAAATAGGTGCAGTTTCTCAGATCTAGAAACATATTTCTCAAATCCAGAAAAGTCCCGATGTTATACACACACACACACATATATATATATAAAGCATTTGTGTAGTCTCTAGTTTTTCAATATTGTTAAAATAAATAAAAAATCTGCTGTTGCTTTCAGCTATGGTATCCCCTTTCAAAAACATTAGCAGAGGAGGCCGCGTGGAAATTTGCAAACGAAAATGGCGTGACTTGGTAGTGGTGAATCCTTGCTTTGTATTTCATATTTGGCCCACTTCTTCAGCCAAATCAGAAGGCATTCCTTACTGAATTTGTTTGGTGGCCGAAATTTATTTAATAATGCCTTACAGAAAAATGGCTGGCTGGCGACGATGCAGCGGGGGTGAGGTGTGTGAAGAAGGTGAAGTTTGATGGGTTATTTGTACTTTTTAAAAAGTTTGGGCCTATAGTTATAATTTGTTCATTATTTTTCTTTCCTTTTCTTTTGTTTTATTTAAATAACGGGGCATATTGGTCATTTTATGTTAAAAATTTGTGAAAAGGATGTTTTGCACCAAGAAATTGAAATGTAGGGATATTTTCCAAAAAAACCTTGAAAGGTAGGAACGTTTTGCGCCAATTACCCAGTGATATGTGACATTTTGTATCTAAAACTTGATACATATGTAGCAAGGTCCATGAAATTTTGATCCAAGGATCCTCCTCCTCATGAGGGGGAGGGGGGCTTTCTGCCCCTCTTTCAACCCTTATGATGACCTCATCGACTTAGCAGTTATCTTTCAAGAAGGGCATTAGTCATCTGAATTTATGACAAGTTATTGAAGACGTGTGCAGGGGCGGACCCACCAGTGGACCTGGTGGGTCCTATGACCCACTAGTTTTTTTTATTTATTATTATTATATAGTTTTCATTTTTTTATTATTTATTTAAAATACTGTATAAATTTGGGCCCAATGGCCCAGACCACATTTCTAACCTAAATTAGTCCATAATCCATTTGTTTCTTGACACAGAGTGAGGGAGCCAAAGACCGAGAGCAAAGAGACGGGCTGAGGTTTGAAATTGAGAGTGAGAGTCGAAGATTGGACGCCGTTCGAGCGCCCTTCATCTTCCGTCCACCGTCGCCCTTTATGGCTTTATCTACTGCTGTCTCTGTCGCTTGCCGACTGCCGACTGCCGAGTTCTCTTAAGGTATTGCAAATGCCATTAATCATTTAATTTTAGGGGAAAAATGTATGAACTTTGTGAAATATCTTAATGAAACTTCCGTCCGCCGTCGAACTGAAGCTGATTATAACTAAAAGCATGCTTTAATTGTCTAAAATAGCTTGCAGCAACTAATAAATAGCAAGTCAATCAATAGACATAAAGAGTGATAGAATAGTGACCTTCTATTCGTTGCCAAGCACGTCCATAGAGCTTAAGGGCCTCTAGAAACCTATTATGCTCCTCATCTGTCCATCGCTCCCTTTGCTTAGTGATTGTATATGGTTTCCTTGTCTGCCGTTAAAGTAAATTTAATGTCACTTTAAACATGGAACTGTGACTCAAACTACGAATGAAAAGGACCAGGGAGCATTACAAATTTTAAAATTAAAGTAAAAGATCCTATATAGATTAGCCGTTGTAGAAGAAACCTTGACAGCGAGTTCTTCTCCAGACGAATATGGGTCCATCTAAATACTAGACTGGGGGGCTGCTTCAGATATAGAGTACGCTTTCGTTCATCACTAAAAACCACAAATATAAAGATTTTGTTGAAATGTGTTAATGTGGAATTGCAGATTTTTTTTTATCGTTAATTCTATTTTGAAAGCAATGAAGATGCCATTAGATGATCCTGTCATTCTGTCAAGAAGAAATCGGTAAATGAAAGCAGTGAAGAATCTGAAGATGCCATTATTTAGATTTTTCCTCCATATGAAGTTGTATTTTGTCATTATTTTTTCCTAAGTAAATTGAAGACACTTGAAAATTAAAAATACCATTTCTGTGCTGTATTTAGAGACAAAATCAGCAATGAAATTTGGTTGTTCAAGTATAGACTAAACTTTTGTTCACGTGTTTTTTATTTCGTGAAGTCCAATTGAGATATCTCCTTGAATTTGATAGCAAGAGGTCACCAAGATCAAGTTGTAGTTTAGAGGTCAAAATAAATAATAATATCGATCTTGCTCGGCTTTCTAATTTATAACATACATCTTTGTTTGTAAATTGTAATATATGTAATTCTTCATTTGAAATATATAATAGCTTTGTCTACAATATAAATAAATACTAAACACGAATTAGATTAATGTTATATATCATATATACAAGGATTTTTTCAATCACTTCATTTATGCTTTCGTCTTCTCACCAATCGCTAATCGCTATCCTTCACCTTTTTGTAGCCGTTCGCCTTCAGAATTAGAGACTACGGATTTTGAATGAAGTTGTTGTAATAGTTGCCTCCAATCTCAACCCAAGTAAGCTCTTTAACCCTTAAAATCTCTTCTATTTTAGAGGTACAATTAATTGATTTGTGGACTATTCATTGTTGGTTGCCCCTTGTCGCCTTGCCGGCGTTGTTTGTTCTGTTGGTTTGGATATCTTGTCGCCTTGCCGGCGTTGTTTGTTCTATTAGTTTGGATATCTTGTCGCCTTGCCGGCGTTGCCTGTGTATAGATTGTTGTATAGAAATGGACTTGCCTGTATATAGAAAGTGATTGTTTTTCTTGATTGTTTCTATCAGTCATGGAGAAGTTCTTTAAACGTAAATCAGCGTGTTATGGTGATGAGCAAAATGCTAACAAAATGAATGTTAGAGATAAAAGGAATGAAATAAATGCCGGGGATGAAATTTATGAGATTGATGGAACTAATCTTGGAGATGTCCCGATTCAAACAAATGTCAATGAAAGTCATGAATTTGATGTTGCACAGCTTCCTTCAGATCCTGGATTGAGAGTTCAAATACAAATTTATGATGCTAATGTCCGAGATGAGATTCGAAGAACATATGTACAACGAGGTCCTTGTCAGCCTCGCAATCATGTATTTCCCTCCACCAAAATTTCTAACAAAGATAGACGATTTTGCGTTTCATGGTATAATGAGTATCCTAGTTGGTTGGAATACAGTATAGAAAAAGATGCTGTATTTTGCTTATATTGTTATCTTTTCAGCTCAAGTGGTGGTTCATTTGTTAATGGTGGGTTCTCAAATTGGAAAAGGAAAGAGATTATTAGAAAACATGTTGGGGCTTCAAATAGCGCACACAATGAGGCTCGAATCCAGTATGAATCATTCATCAATCAAGAACAAAGCATCCAATCTAGTCTCTTCAAGCAATCACATCAAAATCGAACAGAGTATCGAATTCGTTTGAATGCTTCAGTTGATTGTGTGAGATTTCTTCTACGACAAGGGTTGGCCTTTCGTGGACACGATGAATCTGAAGATTCAAACAATCAAGGGAACTTTCTTGAACTCCTACATTGGTTGTGTGATCACAATGCCGAGATTAATGCTGTTGCTTTGAAAAATGCACCTAAAAATCTCATATTAACATCACCACGAATTCAAAAAGATATCGTCAGTGCTATTGCTTCTGTAACTCTGAACGTGATTATCAAAGATATGGATAACAGCTTATTTTCTATTCTACTTGATGAATCCCGGGACATTTCAGTGAAGGAGCAAATGTCAGTTGTCATTCGTTATGTGAAGAATGGGCATGTATTGGAACATTTTATCGGTGTTATACATGTTCCGAGTACTAAAGCTGTCTCACTGAAAGCTGCACTTGATCAATTATTTTCCACGCATAGTTTAAGTACATCTAATTTGAGAGGTCAGGGATATGATGGAGCTAGCAATATGCGAGGTGAGTATAATGGTCTTAAAACACTTATTTTGAAAGAAAATTCAAGTGCTTACTACATTCACTGCTTTGCTCATCAACTTCAACTAGCTCTTGTAGCTGTAGCACAGAAACATCCAAAGATTGAAGCTTTTTTCACTTCAGTACACAGATTGGTGAATGTTGTAGAAGGATCAGCTAAACGAAGTGATCTTATTCGAGAGAAACAAAGATTGAAAATTTTTGAATCACTTAGTGTTGGTGAAATATCAAGCGGACGGGGTCTCAATCAAGAAACTACTCTTAAGCGTTCTGGTGATACACGCTGGGGATCTCACTACAGTTGTTTACTTAACCTGATTCTCATGTTTTCAACCACAGTTGATGTTGTTGAGATGATTGCTACTGACACTACAAGTACTGGGACAATAGGTGATGCGGTTATTCTATTGGAGTCGATGTTAAAATTTGAATTTGCATTTAATCTACATCTCATGAGAAAGATCTTGAGAATTTCAAATGAATTGTCGAAAGCATTACAAAGAAAAGATCAAGATATTGTCAATGCAATGAGATTGGTACAATTATGTAAAACACAGCTCCAAACCATGAGAGATGATGGATGGGATTCTTTTTTTGGAATTGTTTGTTCGTTCTGTGAAGCTCATGAGATAAATGTTCCAACTATGGATGCTATGTTCATAACTATAGGTCGTTCACGACGTCTAACGGTGACAAATCTACATTATTTTCGTGTGGAAATGTTTTATGGCATCATTGATATGCAACTTCAAGAGCTAAATGATCGTTTTTCTGAGATTAATAGTGATTTGCTCCTTTGTGTTGCGTGTTTGTGTCCAAATAATGCATTTGCTGCTTTTGACAAGAACAAATTGATTCGAATATGTGAGTATTACCCAGCAGATTTTGACGCAACAGATATCATGGAACTTGATGATCAACTATATACATATATCTTGGACATGCGCACTCATGAAGATTTTGGAGAATTACAAAGCCTTAGTAGTCTTGCACAGAAGTTGGTTGCGAAAAATAAACATGAAGTTTATGTATTAGTCTACAAGCTTGTAACATTAGCCTTAGTTCTTCCCGTGGCTACTGCTACAGTCGAGAGAGCATTTTCTGCGATGTCAATTGTCAAAAATCGTCTTCGTAATCGAATCGGGGATCAGTGGTTGAATGATAGTTTGATTGCATATATTGAGAAGGATGTATTTGCCAAAATTGAAAATGACGTCATTATGGAACGTTATCAATGTATGAAAACTCGTAGAGAACAATTGTAATAACATATCGAATAGTTAAATTTTTTGACGTGTTTGAGTGTGACCCACTAGCATGAAATCTCTGCGTCCGCCACTGGACGTGTGGATTATTACAAACAGCAAATTTGCAATGACAGTCTTTTTTGCTAACCTAGTTATCTTTGCCCCTTAGAAATATCAATTCTAGAAATATGAAATTCGTATGAGATCACAATAGGGAAAGTTACATGTTACACCCCCATCCTATGCTTGGACGCCGTCGAATATTAAAACAAGGGATTTTATTAAAGAATAGGGAAAATTAGGAATAGGTTTCCCAACTTTTCAATTAGTATGGTTTTAACTTTCTAATTTCAAAAGTGGGATTCTGGCTCACTAATCTATTTAAATACGTAAAATTGAGTCTTCACCATGACGAAAATAATCTATGTGAGCATCCAAATTGCACATGAATGCCAAGTTAAATCGGTGAATTTAAGTCTAAATGTTAGATATTTGACAATTTTTTCCTCCAAGTTCAAAACGCATGAAAGTCGAGTATAATATTATAGTAATATTATTTATCTCTATTATAGATGATTTCATGTGATATGACATTAAATGATAGGGTCAATAAAATGACTCTCTATTAGTTCATGTGTATCTACCATTAATTTATGTTTTAATTGAAATAATGAATAGACAATCTATTAGTAACTTGGTAATTTTGTAGTCGAAGGTATCAAATCGTATCAAGTGTCCTTTTTTTAAGTAGCCAAGTTGACTCCATGTCGACCAATAACTAATCTATGTTGAGTAGTGCTAAGCTGAGCTCCCAAATCTTGCTATTTTTTCCCCTCTCTTCTCTATATACTTACTAAAAGATGTAGTGCTCGAACCCAGAGATCCAGACTTGAGCTACTCGATCCTTTTATACGCATTTGATAAGAGGTCAAAGTTCCCAAACTTATTTTCATTTCCATTTATCTTTCTACTTATAATTTTTTTTTTCTTTTACTACAATGACAAATTCATTTAATCATGACCTCGAAATTTTGAGTCCATTATACCATTTTACCGTCACTTCGTCCTATAGCAATGAAAGTTGAACTCAAAATACTATTTTATATCACATTATCTTAAAAATTATTTATTTATTTAAATTTTATCTACAAGATTTGACAGTGACTGCGCTTATAGAACAAACCTTCAAACGAATTTAAATGCATGAGCATTTGACTCCAGTATGACAAACAAGTCAAAAAATGCCAAAATTTCTTTATTAGTTAATACCTTTCAATGCAGAGGATAATATAATTAATTAACGTAGCATAATATTCAAATGAGAGTAGGTGAACTGCTTGACTTTTTGTAAACAAGAAATTGAATATTCATCCAATTTATAATTTGATGACACTGGCCTCTGTCTGTGTAGATTGGGATCCCTTGACTCTAAAGAGGAACAACTGTATTAGATCTTGATTTTGTCCTAGCCATGATTTTATTTTATTTTTTTTCCTTTCACCTCTCTCTTTCGCACACATGGATTTTGATTTTGACCACGAAATTTATTACTTTTGAGTTTTTGACACTCGAAAATGATATTATGTTAAACAATATAACTAAAAGCTTTTTCATGATGAAGGAAAGTAATACAAGCAAAGAAATAATATGATTCGTGTAAATATTTTATCAATTGAAGTTCCCGTAACATCATTGCCTTGTTGACTATAGTGTGGTTGAGAGGGTCAATTTGGGTGTTATTTTAGTTAGTTAGGAGGCTAATATTGACTTTGTAAAAAGTGGTCAAGTTGTAGTACGATCCCAATATTCTTGAAAGATTAGTTATATTCACATCGTATTTTTTTGATAAATGCACCATATTTTAATTACATTAAAGTTTATTAAAAATGTTGAACCCCAACCTTGAGGGTCTCCCACCGTCCCACTCAAGAGCATTGTGGATGAGGTAAATCGCAGGATGTGCCTCAATAGGTCAGGGTACAAGAGTTGTCATACTGGTGCCCACAAAGTGTCCAATTTCATACCTTGTAAGAGGCAGAAATCGAACTCTCACATTGCGGCTGCCAGCTCAGTTGAGATTACCTCACTCATGTTCTTTGTACCACTAAGTTATGCCCCGGAAAGGTTACATTAAAGTTTATTGACCTTACTTTATTATCACAATTATATCCTTAAACTTTTCTTCAGCATATTGCCCCCCAGTTCGGCGATAATCAGGATAGAGAGAATGGACTTGATTCACCTTTGCCCACGAGACGTCCGCCATGAATGAGAGCAAGAATTTCCACGTCCATTAGGAAGTAATATTGACATTGTAAAAAATGGTCAAGTTGTAGTATGATTCCAATATTTTAGAAAGATCGGTTATATTCACCCCATATTTTAATTATATTAAAATTTATTAACCTTAATTTATTGTCACAATTATATCCTTAAACTTTTCTTCAGCACATTTTTATTTTTAACATTTCATTAGTTAGAATATTGTCCTTAATCATGATTTTCGTCCAAAGCATTATTAACATGCTTTAAAATAAAGATAAGATATTTAATCGCACTTTTGTAGTATTATTTATTTTGCTTATTCAAAAATACAATGGGCAAATTAGTATTTTGACTCTATCTCAAAGAAAATCTTAGAGAGAACCCATAATAAAAAATAATTTAAATATTTGAGTATAGGAATGCGACGAAAAAAAAAATTGAGACAAATGTAATAATGTGTAAATGTTATGAATCTTTTATACAATTAAAATGTAGTCTAGTTATTAAGATTTGGAGTGTGAATATATATTTTAGTCATTCTAGAATCGTGTCCAACACATTATTTGAAAATTATGTTAAGTGCTTGTTTGGAATGGTATGAAAAGTTGCAAAACAATTGAGGTCGAAATCAACAATTAATTTTAATCATACGTTAAATAGTCCAAATTTTTATTTAACTGTTCAACCACATATATTGTCAATTTCTATCAAAATTTACTAAAAATATTATCAAAAAACTTTGTTAAATTATCCCTAAACTGTGACAAGTGCAAGTAAAGTTTGGACTAACATGGTGGGGCTCGCCACAAGAAACTATGAACCTAAAGATAAGAGACGTAAGGATCAAATAGTACGTACATTTAGTCTATATATAATCTCAATGATTGTGACAACATGCTATGAAGATGGGAATTTAGATATTTAAGTGATCAATTATCAATTAGTAAGTTGTAAATTGACTCGTGTATTTAGCAATAGATATCGTAGTTTCAGGAACGAAAAAATTCATACCTAAAACTATGTTTTTTAGTAGTGTATATTTATTATTCAAATTATTTAATTTTTTTTAAGAGAGTCAAGCAGAGGAGAGATACCAATCCTCAAAATAATTGACTTTGATGGTGAAACAACAATCTCTAAGTGCACGCACATTTCATTTTTTCAACAAACTTATATATCCAAGTTATGTCTTCAATATTTCATTCGATTTTAGCTTTAGCCGTGAAAAAGGGTTTCGGCTTGAAGAGCCTTTTTTTGTCAATAAAATAAATAGATTATATATTAAAGCTCTGTTTGATTCTCATTTTGGGGGAAAAAATACATTTTAAATAGTTGATTGATGGAGAATGTGTGGTTAAAAATTAATGAAAAGTTTTAGGTTTGCGTATAATATTTTTTATTAAATCATTGTGGTTGAAAAGAAGAGAGCGAAAAATGAAATTTGGAAAAAATGAGAATCAAACAGTGTGTAAGTATATTTTACGTTTTGTATTTTACTCAATATGTCGATATCTAATGTGAATAAATTATTTATGTATATTTGTGTTTTCAATATGCCTATGTGAACATCTTATATTTATGGCGGTAGATGTTATTTGAATCCATAACTTTTATATCATTAAGTATGATATTTAATAATCTCGTCTAATTAAAATAAATATTTATTTCAAGAATTCCATTAAACAAGAACAAGAACATGAATATCCACTTAATTTATTTTATAAATCATAAAACACTCTGCATACGAACATGCATGGCTTCGTCCGTAAAACATAGGGACACAAATCTTAATAAAATAAAAATCTGAAGCAAATTATGAGAAATTCTTCTGCATTATAGCTTATTCTATTCTTCTTCGATCGCTTTCATTCTTTCCTCAAAAATCATTTTCAGCACATCTATTTCTTCTTTATTCTGGAAATATTCTCCTTCCTGCAAGAATAGATTGACTTATAAGATTAAAACGAGTTGTTAGAATTAACTAAATCGAACTCCAAGACTCAATATGCTATCAAAGTCCAATAAACTCGACAGTGCGATTTTGAGATTGATATTTGCAAACGAGACTAGCATTCTTGATTTTCGTATTGTGGCAATTTTTTTTGTTGTCTTGGCAGAGTTTATTCCATTATTTTAGTCATGTTTACTTTTTTACAATCAATTAAAGACACTACACTGTATAAAATAATTTGGAATATTTGTAAAATGGAAAATAGATTACCCTTTCTTAGTAGTGGTGAGGAGGTGGAGGAGACTTGTACTTGTAAACTGGAGGTGGTGGGGACTTGTAAACTGGAGGTGGTGGGGGAGGAGACTTGTACTTGTAAACTGGAGGAGGTGGTGGTGGGGACTTGTAGACATAAGGCTTCTTTGGGGGTGGTGGTGGAGACTTGTAGACATAGGGTTTCTTCGGTGAAGGTGGTGGTGGTGGAGACTTGTAGACATAAGGCTTCTTTGGGGGTGGTGGTGGAGACTTGTAGACATAGGGTTTCTTCGGTGGAGGTGGTGACTTGTAGACGGGAGGTGGTGGAGACTTGTATACAGGAGGTGGTGGTGGTGGAGACTTGTATACGTATGGTTTCTTTGGTGGAGGTGGTGACTTGTAGACCGGAGGCGGTGGAGACTTATATACTGGTGGTGGTGGAGACTTGTAAATATAAGGTTTCTTTGGTGCAGGTGGGGACTTGTGAACCGGGGATGGTGGAGGAGATGAATACTTGTAATCTGCATTGGATCCAAAAGGCAAGGATAGGGCCACTATTGCCACCATTAGAGTGGCAATAAGAGAAACCATTGTAGACATCTTTATGGTTTTTGCTTGTGCTAAGAACCCTCCCATGCATCGCTTTATATATAGATTAGGATTTACCATTTACGGTTAAAAAAAATTAAATGATTTAACCCATAACTTGATTGCTAGATCTTGCCCGCAATTAGTGGCTGAAAGCTAAGCAAAAAAATATATATATATTTTAGGGTAATTAGCAGAAATGGTCCCTAACGTTTACACTCATTGTTAAAATGGTCTCTATCGTTTTAATTTTGGCATTTACACTCTTATTTCAAACCTTTGTTGCGGGATTGGTCCTTCCATCCAATTCCGTTAAATCAACCGTTAACAATTTAATGAAATTTGTAGAAATGGTCCCTAACATTTACATTTATTTGCTAAAATGGTCTCTATCTTGTTTGAGTCTAATTAAATTTTATTCTATTACATTTTATTTTTCTCTATCCTATTTTCAACCACACAATCTTTCATAAAATAATATTATACGTAAATCGAAAAATTTTCCTTCTTTTTCAACCGTTCATTTTTCAAAATATAAAGTTTTGAGTTGGGGTATAAAGTTGTAAATTACATCAAACCATATGAATTATATTCACCGAAAATTTTAAGAGGAGAAAAATATGGGAAGTTGACTATATTCCCCGTTTGGCCCCCATTTTTTGTGAATGAAAATATGTGGAATATTATTATTATTTTTAAATGAATGATTGAAAAAGAAGGAAAAATTTTCGATTTACATATAATATTATTTTTTAAAAAGTTATGTGGTTGAAAATAGGAAAGAGAGAAAAATAAAATGTAATAGAATAAAATTTAATTAGGCTCAAACAAGATATAGACCATTTCTGCAAATTCCATTAAATTGTTAACGGTTGATTTAACGGAATTGGATGGAAGGACCAATCCCGCAACAAACGTTTGAAATAAGAGTGTAAATGCCAAAATTAAAACGATAGGGATCATTTTAGCAATGAGTGTAAACGTTAGGGACTATTTCTGCTAATTACCTTATATTTTATATGAAAAAGCCGTAGATCTAGATGCTATAATTCAATGAAAAAGTCTTCCAATTGCCAGACTTTCTTTGTTTTTACATTTCTAAATAGTACGAGAAATTTGAAATTTTGTTACCTAACTTTGGATAACCTTTGGTACATGCAGCATGTTTTTCTTTGTATTCATATTTTTCAAGCCTTTTTCTTTTTGAAAGGAACACAAGTTTTTTCTTTTTAAGTATAAATTCATTAAAATTTATGTTGGATTTTTGGCCGCCATGTTTTATAGATAATAATGTTTGAGTCGTGTAGCGATGAGTTTTATTAATGAAAAAAGAAAACTATACGACTTATAAGGGTCTAGATCTGACCTTCAACTATGGATACTAAACTTTCTCCTAGACTAATGTGAAAATACATGAAATAAATCGAGGAGAATTTGAACATATTTAAGGGGATCTCTGTTTTTCATGTACCTTCATTGCGTCGTGTGTTGTATTTGTATGAATCATTGGCAAATTAAGTCATGATCATTAGAGGGAGGCGACTTAGGGTTGAAACTCGTAGGAATATCATTGAGATTCTCAATTTCACCAAGAATGTAACCATGAGCATCTACTTTCGAATTATACTCATAATCTAATTGAAAATTAACTGAGCGATTCGTCATCCATATCACTTTGAATGCTTATTGGTCTTGACTCAAGAAGTAGTAGCCATCTCATGGAACTTAGTGGAGCCTCTTAATATATAGTGACTAGGTCATCAACCGCTTCTCGAAGAGAGCTCCCACTTTGATCCGACAGTTCTTGAAATGGTCAATAATTTCTTGCTTAGTAAAAACATCGTCCCACTTGCCCTTGTGTGGAGCTTCCGTAACTTCTAGCTGCCACTTAGGGTCAAGAAATCGCACCACCATGTTCATCTCATTTTGAGACATTTCCAAAAGAGATAGGAACGATAGTTTAAAAGTTTAGCTTAAAACTTAGTTTTTCTAGTGCCTATTTATCTTCCACTACTACCATGGAAGGTTGCACTATCTCAAATTGCTTTATTAATGCAAATTCTCGTCTTTTGTCTGTCTAACGCCCATGCTTTCCCCTCGGGAAAGGTTCTTCTCCTCTTAACAAAGCCTACTCCATAAGACTTTTTTTCTAACATATGCACTAGTAATAGAGAGAATCAGAGAAATTAGCGTCGAAATAATTTTATATAATCGAATCTAAATTTATCGAGAATAATAAATTTTTTTATTCTTTCGACCATTAAAAAGGAAAGCATCCAGATCCATTAATTAATTATTCCGTTAAATTACATAGAATATATTCATGAAGAACTGGTCATTTGTCGGCAAGTTTGAAACTGCACACGTTGAGCTTTCTAAGAAAGAACTGCTCATCTTAGTTTGATAATAAATAATGAGTGATGCTACAGGAACATCATGGATGACCGCAGGAATGACCGCACACTCACATGTGAGAAAATATTATTTTATTTACATGGGCCCCGCACACTCACATACGGTCACCCCAATGTACAATTTATTCTCAATAATAAACACTAAAGTACAAAAACGGCATTACAAAAAATTTAAATAGGGAAACCTCTTTATTTACCTTTAACTCGAATTATTTCCAATTAATTGTGTTTTTTTTACCCTTACTAATACTCAGACGAGTCACTATAATAACTCGAGTTAAATTATAATATAATTTAATTAGCTTAATGAATTTGAAAACCTTGGTAAAATTTTTGCTTATATTGAATATTGTACGTGAAAAATAATGCAATGTGAACATCTCATAATGGAAAAAAAATTAGACATATAGTCAATTATACGACTTCATGATTGAGAGCTAAAATCCAGGAAAACAAATTTGTATACAGGGCCCACATTAGTCGATCTTGTAGACTAAGGGAGTTGATCGGCCCCATTTTTCATTTGTAATAGTTTTTTTTTTTTTTTTTTAAATATTTGATTAAAAAAGTAGAGAAAATTCTTAAATTTATGTATAAAATTATTTTTTTGAGAAAAACTTATTGAAAATGAGTTTGAGAAAAAAAGAGTTATGGGGATCAAATAAAAGATAAAGAATTTTGTTACAGTATCCGCATAGTTGACACACCGATTAACACTATACACACGCATGGAGAAAAATATTTTTTATTCAAACGGAACCCACTCAACTCATGTGAGAGCAGTGTCATTCATGGTGTTCATTTAGCATAATTCAGTAAAACATGTCTTTGCTCGACTCTCAAAGGGGCATAATGATCGAGTGAAAGGAGGGACAATCTCCTCCCACTTTACTGCAGATTGTGTTTAATAATCCACTTTTTATTGGGATTTGATTAGTTTACTTGATCACCGACAAAACCAAATTATCTCTCTCCTAATCGTCATATATTAGCATAATAAACAATATTAATAGGTTTTATAATAGTTCTTGGTTAGCGGTCAATATTATATCGTACCATTGAGACTCAGTCGGTACCACAATGTTAAGAAGTTGTGCCATGTTCAAAAGTAAGTAAAAGTTTCAAAATTTCAAATACTTACTTTGCAATGTTATCCTTTAATAACGGATATTTGCTTAGTGATTTGATTATTTTAATTACTCTTTAATCACAACAGAGATTATCTTAGTAGATTCACATAATAAAAAATATTAGTCGTTAGCACATTGTTAACACTTGCTATTTGAGTCAACCACGTGAACAACTAAAATCCTAGGTCATTTTCGAATTTATAAGATCTCTAACTACTCATTTTAATAAAAATTTTCTTTTAATATGGAGCATCAAATCTTAATAAAGATTAAAGGCAATTCCTTAATATTTTATTATATTACATAAAAATAAAAAGGGTGATTATATTGTCATCGTAATTTTTATTTGATACACCATATTTTAACTACAGTTAAGCGGATTTTTACTCATTGTATCAATTATTTCTTTAATTTTTTTGTTGAATTCTTATCTTCAACCTTTCATTAATTAGTACGTCTCGATCTTGATGATAATTTATATCAAAATATTTTATTTTTATACTTTGAAATGAGGGGAAAAAAAAATTTCATACTCTTATTTATTTATTTTTAATAAAATATGATAGAAAAATAAGACCGTTGGACATAAAATTATCAACAAATACAAAATGTGTTAACTAATGAAAAGTTTGAGAATAAGAATGGTATGAAAAATCGTTTGGAAATAAGTGCTATATAGTGAGCAAAGATTAAGAACATTAAATACAATTAAAATGTGGTGGAAGAAATAAAAACTGTGATGTGAATATAATTACTCAAATAAAAATACCCGTCACATGTAGGACTTGAAGGAATAAATCCCAACAATTAGAGCATGTTTGTTACTTATTACTGAATAACAACAAGTATAACAACTCGTAAAATACCGAGATCGTGATGCATGTTGGCTTTTCTTGAATTTATCTTTTTTATTTCAACCTTTCAGAAAGTAATAAATTTCTTTTGAGGAAATTAATCTTTGATGGGGCCAAAAAAGGATTAAAAGAGCATTAATTATTGTTAGATGAGTCAAGGGTTTTAGGTGCAAGGCGTTTCTTGAGCTATTTTCAATGATAGAAACTTGGAAATGCCATGTGATGATTTGATACGTATATTGCGGTCCCTCCAAACTCTCATTCTTCAAAATAAGTTATTTAATTTCAAAAATTTTATCACTCATTTGATTGTGCTTAAAAGTACACGAATGATCCGTTTGATTTCAAATGTGGATTTTGAATGGAAAGAAAATGAATTACAGATAATTGAATTACCTAAAATTTATTTGATCGAAAATTGTCGATTAATTGTGTTTGATTGGTATAACTTTTGATTGTGCTTAAAAGTACACGAATGATCCGTTTGATTTCAAATGTGGATTTTGAATGGAAAGAAAATGAATTACAGATAATTGAATTACCTAAAATTTATTTGATCGAAAATTGTCGATTAATTGTGTTTGATTGGTATAACTTTTCACCTCAATTTTTTTTTTAAATTTTGAATCTTTTGGTATTCGTTTGACTTTTTTTATATAAAAATTATTCATTAAAGTGATAATATTTTCCACCATTGAGTCTAAAATTTGTTTCAATTGCCAAAAATTAAAAAAAATAATTTAACATACCGAATATCATTCGTTTGGCATTGTTTTTAAGCAAATTGTCAAGTAAAGAGATAATTTTTTTTACCATTGGATCTAGAAATTGTTCCAATAAAAAAAAATTACCATACCGAATATCATTCATCTGATTTTGTTTTTCATGCAAATTGTGAATTAAAGAAATAAACTTTTCTACCATTGAATCTAGAATAAATTTCAATTGCCCAAAAAAATAAATAAAAAGGAACCTGAGTGGTGGGAAAAGCAATTCCCTCAAATCAAGAAAATGGTGGTCATGTGAGCAAAACCAAGAAAATGATTTTCATGGAAAAAAATGTGGTATCAAACAGCACAAACTTAAAAGTTGAAAAATATTTTTCTAATTTTAGGTAGAATCTATAGCCATCAAACGGAGCCTAAAAGTACTTTTTATGAACAAAATATAATACTTTCTAAAACTTACTTTATAAAAATATAACTTCTAAATATTCAGTCACACCAGCGTGTCATTGCTCTAGCCTCTAGCTAGGGAGTTGGTGTGGCATGTATGAACCTAAAAACATGAATTAAACTCAATGTAAAGGGGGCCTGTCAGGGGCTTACAGGGCTCTCACTATAGCGCGGGTCTTTCATGTATAAAAAAAATAAAAAAATTACGACGGAGCTCATACTGTGAGTGCCCTGACAGGGATCTGGCAAGCCTCCCTTGTACATGAAGTACGTCTCTAAAAACATTGTCCCTCACATAGTATAATCTCACTTTAATTACTAGTAATTTCAAATTATCAATAATTTCTAGTCGAGAGAGATGTGTTAATGTTAAGAGTAGAATTTCACATCCAATAAAGATGGAAATACTAAATAAGGATTTGGACTAACTCTTAAGAATGTTGAAATTTTAAGATGCAATTCAAATTTTAATATGATATTAAGAGTCTGTGTTGGTTTGGATTAAAATCTGATTTTAATTTAAATAAAAGTCAAACAATTAACAATTATGCTACATGTACATAATGCATCACCAAATGCATTACACCCCCCTCACATGGAGAAGGGTCCACAAACAATAAAATATTCGTGAGCCCCTGTCCATGTGAGAGGGTTGTAAGCCATTGTGTACACCATGAGGTGTACGCATAGTTTTATTCAACAATTAATATTAATCACATCTTTCATTGATCCCACAACTTTTCAATCATATATTTCAAAAACTTCTATCACAATCTACTAAAAAATTTGGAGCGTGAATATATATTTTAGTCATTCTAGAATTGTGTACAACACATTATTTGAAAATTATGTTAAGGGTTTGTTTGGAATGGTATGAAAAGTTGCTAAAAATTTGAGGTCGAAATCAACAATTAATTTTAGTCATACGTTAAATTATCCAAATTTTTATTTAACTGTTCAACCACATATATTGTCAATTTCTATCAAAATTTACTAAAAATTTTATCAAAAAACTTTATTAAATTACCCCTAAACTGTGACAAGTGCAAGTAAAGTTTGGTTAGTACATGGTGGGGCTCGCCACAAGAAACTATGAACCTAAAGACAAGAGACGTAAGGATCAAATAGTAAGAAAATTGTACATTTAGTCTATATATAATCTCAATGATTGGGACAACATGCTATGAAGATGGGAATTTAGATATTCAAGTGATCAATTAGTAAGTTGTAAATTGACTCGTGTATTTAGCAACGGATATCGTGGTTTCAGGAACAGAAAATTCGTGCCTAAAGTTATGTTTTTTAGTAGTATTTACTTATTATTCAAATTATTTAATTTTTTTTAAGAGAGTCGAGGAGAGGAGAGATACCAATCCCCAAAACAATTGACTTTGATGGTGAAACAACAATCTTTAAGTGCACGCACATCTCATTTTTCCAACAAATTTATATATCTAAGTTATGTCTTCAATATTCCATTCGATTTTAGCTTTAGCCGTGAAAAGGGTTTCGGCTTGAAGAGCCTTTTTTTGTTAATAAAATAAATAGATTATTTATTAAAGCTCTTTTTTATTCTCATTTTGGGGGAAAGAATACATTTTAAAAGTTGATTGATGGAGAATGTGTGATTAAAAATTAATGAAAAGTTTTAAGTTTGCGTATAATATTTTTTATTAAAAAATGTGTAGTTGAAAAGAAGAGAGCGAAAAATGAAATTTGGAAAAAATGAGAATCAAACAGTGTGTAAGTATATTTTACGTTTTGTATTTTACTCAATATGTCGATATCTAATGTGAATAAATTATTTATGTATATTTGTGTTTTCAATACGCCTATGTGAACATCATATATTTATGGCGGTAGATGTCATTTGAATCCATAACTTTTATATCATTAAGTATATGATATTTAATAATCTCGTCTAATTAAAATAAATATTTATTTCAAGAATTCCATTAAACAAGAACAAGAACATGAACATGAACATGAACATGAACATCCACTTAATTGATTTTATAAATCATAAAACACTCCGCATACAAACATGCATGGCTTCGTACGTAAAACATAGGGACACAAATCTTAATAAAATAAAAATCTGAAGCAAATTATGAGAAATTCTTCTGCATTATAGCTTATTCTATTCTTCTTCGATCGCTTTCATTCTTTCCTCAAAAATCATTTTCAGCACATCTATTTCTTCTTTATTCTGGAAATATTCTCCTTCCTGCAAGAATAGATTGACTTATAAGATTAAAACGAGTTGTTAGAATTAACTAAATCCAATTCCAAGACTCAATATGCTATCAGAGTCCAATAAACTCGACAGTGCGATTTTGAGATTGATATTTGCAAACGAGTCTAGCATTCTTGATTTTCGTATTGTCTGGCAATTTTTTTTGTTGTCTTGGCAGAGTTTATTCCATTATTTTAGTCATGTTTACTTTTTTACAATCAATTAAAGACACTACACTGTATAAAATAATTTGGAATATTTGTAAAATGGAAAATAGATTACCCTTTCTTAGTAGTGGTGAGGAGGTGGAGGAGACTTGTACTTGTAAACTGGAGGTGGTGGGGGAGGAGACTTGTACTTGTAAACTGGAGGAGGTGGTGGTGGGGACTTGTAGACATAAGGCTTCTTTGGGGGTGGTGGTGGAGACTTGTAGACATAGGGTTTCTTCGGTGAAGGTGGTGGTGGTGGAGACTTGTAGACATAAGGCTTCTTTGGGGGTGGTGGTGGAGACTTGTAGACATAGGGTTTCTTCGGTGGAGGTGGTGACTTGTAGACGGGAGGTGGTGGAGACTTGTATTCAGGAGGTGGTGGTGGTGGAGACTTGTATACGTATGGTTTCTTTGGTGGAGGTGGTGACTTGTAGACCGGAGGCGGTGGAGACTTATATACTGGTGGTGGTGGAGACTTGTAAATATAAGGTTTCTTTGGTGCAGGTGGTGACTTGTGAACCGGAGGTGGTGGAGGAGATGAATACTTGTAATCTGCATTGGATCCAAAAGGCAAGGATAGGGCCACTATTGCCACCATTAGAGTGGCAATAAGAGAAACCATTGTAGACATCTTTATGGTTTTTGCTTGTGCTAAGAACCCTTCCATATGCATCCCTTTATATATAGATTAGGATTTACCATTTACGGTTAAAAAAATGAAATGATTTAACCCATAACTTGATTGCTAGATCTTGTCTGCAATTAGTGGCTGAAAGCTAAGCAAAAAATAAAATAAAATAAAATATTTTATATGACTATTCTTTGGCCACTTGATGCTATACTTCAATGAAAAAGTCTTCCAATTGCCAGACTTTCTTGTTTTTGTGTATATTATTTTGTTTTTACATTACTAAATAGTACGAAAATTTTGAAATTTTGTTACCTAACTTTGGATAACCTTTGGTACGTGGAGCATGTTTTTCTTTGTATTCATATTTTGCAAGCCTTTTTCTTTTTGAAAGGTACACAAGTTTTGTTTTGTTTTTTTTTTTTTTTTTTAAGCATAAATTCATTAAAATTTATGTAGGATTTTTTGGCCACCATGTTTTATAGATAATTTTCATATATATAAGTTTGAGTCGTGTAGCGATGAGTTTTATTAATGAAAAAAGAAAAATATACGACTTATAGGGGTCTATATCTGACCTTCAACTATGGATACTAAACTTTCTCCTAGACTAATGTGGAAATACATGAAATACCTCGCGGAGAATTTGAACATATTTCAGGGACTCTCTATTTTCCATGTGCCTTCATTGCGTGTGTGTTGTATTTGTATGAATCATTGGCAAAATCATAATCATTAGAGGGAGGGGACTTAGGGTTGAAACTCGCAGGAATATCGTTGAGATCCTCAGTTTCACCATGAATATAAAAATGAGCATCTACTTTCGAATTATACTCATAATCTAATTGAAAATTAACTGAGCGATTTTAATGATCCATGTCATACATATCACTCTGAATGTTTATTAGTCTTGACTAAAGAAGTAGTAGCCATCTCATGGAACTTAGTGGAGCCTCTTAATATATTAGCGACTAGGTCATCAACCGCTTCTCGAAGAGAGCTCCCACTTTGATCCGATAGTTCTTAAAATGGTCAATAATTTCTTGCTTAATAAAAACATCGTCCCACTTGCCCTTGTGTGGAGGGTCAAGAAATTGCACCGCCATGTTCATCTCATTTTGAGCCTTATCCAAACGAGAGAAGAACGATAGTTTAAAAGTCCAGCTTAAAACTTAGTTTTTCTTGTGCCTATTTATCTTCCACTACTACCATGGAAGGTTACACTTGAAAGCCCTATTCCACCTTATCTCAAATTGTTTTATTTGTGCAAATTCTCTTCTTTTGTCTGTCTAACGCCCATGTTTTCCCTCCGGAAAGGTTCTTCTCCTCTTAACAAAGAAAGCATCCAGATCCAGTCGATCCGTCTACATAAGACGGTCACATAAAATAACGAATCTTGGACCATTAGGTGAAGACTTAATCAAATTAATTAATTATCAAAATAAACAAAGAAACCGTTAAATTACATAGAATATATTCATGAAGAACTGGTCATCTTAAATTTATAATTCAACATTGATGTCGGCAAGTTTGAAACTGCACACGTTGACCTTTCTAAGAAAGAACTGGTCATCTTAGTTTGATAATAAATAACTCAATAACAAACACTAAAGTACAAAAACGGCATTACAAAATTTTATGGACTTTGCTACTTGTACCCTCTTTTTTACATTTTGATTTACTCGGTCTCATCCGTCCTTTCACATGGAGGTAGGGCTGCCAGACCTCCATGTGAGAGAACGGGTGAGGTCGAGTAAACAAGAGGGTACAAATAGTTTAATTCAAAATTTAAATATCAAAACCTCTTTGTTTACCTTTAACTCGAATTATCTCCAAATAATTGTGTTTTTCTACCCTTACTAATACTCAGACGAGTCACTATAATAATTCGAGTTAAATTATAATATATTTTAATTAGCTTAATGAGTTTGAAAAAAAAAAACGAGTTCTTGATGAATGAGGATCAAATGAAGGATACAACATTTCCTTGCTCGACTCTCAAAGGGGCATAATGATCGAGTGAAAGGAGGGACAATCTCCTCCCGCTTTACTGTAGATGGTGTTTAATAATTCACTTCTTTATTTATTTATTGGAATTTGATTAGTTTACTTAATCACCGACAAAATCAAATTATCACTCTCCTAATCGTCTTAGATTAGCATAATAAACAATATTATTAGGTTTTATAATAGTTCTTGGTTAGCGGTCAATATTATATCGGTACAACAATGTTAGGAAATTGTGCCAAGTTTAAAATTAAGTAAAAGTTACTTTTAAAATTTCAAATATGTACTTTGCAATGTTTTCCTTTAATATAGATCTTATTGCGTTATTCGCTTATTTGCTTAGTGATTTGATTAGTTTAATTACTCTTTAATCACCGACGAACTGAGATTATCTTAGTCATCTATTCTTAGATTCACATAATAAAAAATATTAGTCGATAGCACATTGTTTACACTTGCTATATGAGTCAACCACGTGAACTACTAATATAATTTATCTTTTAATATGGAACATCAGAACTTAATAATGAATTAAGGACAATTCCATAATATTTTATTATATTACATAAAAATAAAAAGGGTGATTATATTGTCACTGTAATTTTTATTTGATATACCATATTTTAACTACATTAAGCGGATCTTTACTCATTGTATCAATTATTTCTTTAATTGTTTTGTCAAATTCTTATCTTCAACCTTCATTAATTAGTACGTCTCGATCTTGATGATAATTTATATCAAAATATTTTATTTTCATAGTTTGAAATGAGAGGAAAATTATTTTTTCACTCTGATTTTTTTTTTTTTTTAAATATGATAGAAAAAAAAATTATTTTACGCAATTTCAACAAGTCGTTGGACATCAAATTATCATCCAATACAAAATATGTTAACTAATGAAAAGTTTGAAAATAAGAATGGTATGAAAAATCATTAGGACAGAAGTGCTATATAATGAGCAAAAATTAATAATATTAAGTACAATTAGAATGTGGTATTAGAATGTGGTGGAAGATATAAAAATTGTGATGTGAATATAATTCCCAAATAAAAATACATGTCACATGTAGGACTTGAAGGAATAAATCCCAATAATTAGAGCATGTTTGTTACTTATTACTGAATAACAACAGGTATAACAACCTGTAAAATATCGAGATCGTGATGCATGTTGGCTTTTCTTGAATTTATCTTTTTTATTTCAATCTTTCAGAAAATAATAAATTTCTTTTTGAGGAAATTAATCTTAATGGGGCCAAAAAAGGATTAAATGAGCATTAATTATTGTTAAGATGAGTCAAAGGTTTTAGGTGCCAAGGCGTTTCTTGAGCTATTTTCAATGATAGAAAATTGGAAATGCCGTGTGATGATTTGATACGTATACTGCGGTCCCTTCAAACTCTCATTCTTCAAAAAAGATTATTTAATTTCATATATTTTATTACTCATTTGATTGTGCTTAAAAGTACACTAAAAATACTTTGAGCAAGTCTTAGTGTACAAGTAGGAGTTCACACTGACACCACACAACATGATATTTTATTTTTAGTTATGAACAAAATATAGTACTTTCTAAAACTTACTTTATAAAAATATAACTTCTAAATATTCACTCACACGTCTTCATCTTCAGCGTGTCATTGCTCTAGCCTCCAGTTAGGGAGCTGGTGTGGCATGTATGAACTTAAAAACACCGTCTCTCACATAGTATAATCTCACTTTATTTAGCCCCTATTTGAGTCACTTTATTTGAGAAAGAATGCATTTTTACTGTTTATGTGATGGGGAAGAAGGAAAAGTTATTAATGTGATGAAAAATATTATTTTATTGAAAAATGTGTTGTTGAAAATAAGTAGAAAAATGAGAATGAGAAAAATAATGTGGTTCAAATAGGGGCTTACTAGTAATTTCAAATTATCAATAATTTCCAGTTGAGAGACGCCTGTTAATGTTAAGAGTAGAATTTCACATCCAATAAATATGGAAATACTATACAAGGATTTGGACTAACTCTTAAAAATGTTGAAGTTTTAAGATGAAACTTAAATGTTAATATGATATTAAGGCTCCGTCTGTTTTCCCTTTATTCGTTCGTAAAAATGAAAAAATATGACCGTTATCCATCACATTTAGCCACAATTTTTGACTTTACATCTCTTGTGTAGGGCCATTACGGTTATATTTTTCATTCTTATTCTACAAAGAATGAAAATCAAACAGAGCCTAAAACTCATTAAGCTAAAATATGCAATTTCGTCAACCTAAGCTCAAATGAGCATTCGAATTCCAAGATATATATGTGTGCTCAAATAAAAATATAAATATAAGTTAAGAGTGGAATTACTCCAAATTTCTAAGAACACTTATATGATTTGCATAATATATTCAAATCATCTATTGATTAGGAAACACATTTTGACTCCGGAGGACACGAAACAGAAAATGTGAGATGGATTCGTCACCATGTGCACAAAAATTACACACAAATTGCAAATATTCAAAAGAGACGTATGAATTATGTAATTTATTTTTCTAATTGTCTAAAATCTAAATTCACTTGGGCATAAATATTCATTGGCAAAATATCATAATCTTATTTCAAGTGTAAATTGTTTACATTAATATTGTTTATACAGTTTTTCATATGTAAATTCAATTTTATTTTTTAATTTTTTTTATCAAAGAAATGCCTGATAAATACATAATTTTCATACATAAGTGATATTTGTGTAATTTAAGACCATATTGAACACATCATGTAATAAATTGAAGTTTCAAACTAGTTTTTTCATTTAGAGCTTGTTTGGTTTCGATTAAAATTTTATTTTAATCTAAGTCAAAGTCAAACAATCAATATTAAGCACATCTTTCACGGGTCCCACAACTTTTTAACCACATATTTCAAAAAAATTTATCACAATTTACTAAAAAAATTTAATTTTAATCTCCACCAAAAATCATCTTAATTTTTTTCTCATTTTCTTTAGGACAGGAACAACAAACCAACTCTAATTTCAACTCCAACTCCAACTCCAACTCCAAACCCATGGCCCACACTTTCGAGCTTGAGGTGGGTAGAGGCAATAATTTATCAATCATGCTACATATACAATGATGATTGACAATGCTTATTATTTGACATCATCACATTCATTCATTTCAAAAATTATTTTTTAAATCAACAGTTCAAATTTTACCACATCAAATCTTGTCAATAAATCTTGTCAATCATCATTGTACATGTGGATTAATCCATAATTTATTTCTATCTATCCGTAATCAATCAGAAACAGTGTTACAAAACTTGTACCACAATTGATGGTCAAATGTACTACTTTTTAAGGAATAAATGAACCAAGAGATGTCTCTTTAAAGCCAAAAAAAGAAGTCCACAAAATCATCCTCTTTTCCTGGTTTTGACTATGCAAGCACGACTTTTGCTTATTAATTATGTATAGTTTGACTTAGGAGGGTTTCATTAAAGAGGCTCAGTAAAAAAAAAAAAAAAAATACAATTTGTAAATTACTAAATATCCTTGTAGGAAAAGACATATAATGCCCTAATTCCTCCTTCAATTTCCATTTAATCCTAATTCAATTTTGACTTCCTTTCTTCCACGATCAGGTCGACATCTCTATTTAATTATTCTCCCTTAATTATCATCCTCTTCTCTCATTCAAAAAAATCCTAAAATCTACCATTGTCATTCCCTTGAACACTCATTTAGTTGAAATAAGTAATCAAAGTTTACAATGTTCTTGTTGGGCATTTGAAGAAGAAGAGAATGTAATGTTAAATTTCAATATTTGGGCCACTTTCTTTTTCAATTTTTTAGAATCATTTCTTCATATTATTGTGATTTGTGTTTATGGTGTTCATTTATCAATAATGGCTTTGAATTCATTTTATAATTGAATTAGAGTTTTGATATGTGTTGCTTTTCAATCTTTCTTATTACCCCTTATTTTTGAAGTGAATTTATTGATAAACACATGTTTAGCTATTCTATTTGTTGTTTTATTGTGAAATATACATTTCATTTTTTTTTATGTCCAAAATGACACATCTTTTCTGCAACTCATAACAACATATATCTCATTGTCAATAATGCATGAAGTTTGATGTTTGATGAAATTTTAAAATTTTAATGTTGAATTGCAGTTATGGACACCATGAATATGCTATGAATTCAATTTGTTATCTCGTCTAGTTGAATATGAGCAGCAAGTTGAAGGTACTTGGAAATGGAAATATACACGGAGTGGCAAAGGAAGAAGAACTCTTATTCTTGTTTCGAAAATAATTTTTTTTGTTAACTTGTATGATAAATTCAGAGAGATGTTAAAGGTCGATACAATGTTATACAAAATGGAAATGTCAACTTTTGTCCCTATAATGTCTAGAGCTTTAATTGTAAAAAAAACTGGTCATATTTGCTCCACTTGTAAGGGTAGTAAAATATAAAATTGTAATATTTTCATGACTTATTGCTTTATTAGTTTGTACTTATTGGAAGTTCAAATGATTTATTAGATTTATTATTTTGTACTTATTGGAAGCACAAAATGATTTATTAGAACAAAATTAAAATCATTTTACGTTACTTTTTTTTTTCATATTACAGACAAGCGACTTTTATATCATTATAGTTGACGCATGTCATTCCTGTACGAAAAATGCATAGATTCACGTAATAACATTGAAATCATTCCTGAGACACAAAACGATATTGATGTTGTTCCAGTATGAAAATTGCACTAATTCACATAATGACATTGGATCGTTTTTGAGACACAAAATGAAATTGATATTGTTCCAGTATGAAAAACACATTGTTTTACTGACTTTCATAACGACATTGAAGTCATTATAGAATAATAAAACGACATGAAAGTTGTTATATAAAAACTTGCATAGTGCACGCAACATAGAGAGCCATCGTGCGCGCGTCCAAGGAACCATTTGTTCTCTCAAGTGATAAATAACTTAGAGGTTCACATGCCAACCAAATTTTTTTGGAGTTAACTTTTCGGTCCCCAAACATTCATCATTTGTTTAATGGAGATTTTTTGTTATGTAATTTTCAAAAAACGACAACAAATCATAAGTATCAAACTCACGAAATAACATAACAACATCCGTGTCATTTCAGTACAAATTTAACGAAATTGAAATCGTTCATGTTCAAATCATAACTAAAACGACATAGATGTCATTTTCTTTAATATGTAACGATACTAATATCATTATGTATTAAACTCACAAAATGACATAACGACATTCATATCGTTTCAGTACAATTTTGATGATATCGATATCATTTCAGTTTAAATTATAATATTTTTAGCCAGAATGATATAATTATCGTTTTATATGAAAATAAAAGATATCTATGTCGTTGTAGTTATGATTTGTACTGGAATAATTTCAAACTCATCAAATTTGTACTAAAACGATATGTATATCGTTATGTTATTTCGTGGATTAGATACATAACGACATCATTATTTTCTTTGTACAATTTTGACGACATTAACATCGTTTCAATTTAAATCATAATATTATGTTGTTTTAGTTTATATAAAATGATAATTAAATCGTTTTTGCTAAAAATGGCGATTCGTCCGTCCATGATCACCCGACATGCATTCGACATATGTAGGACGATTGAAATAGGTTATCAAGTGGGTTCGATCTCACTCAAAGAAACTATGGGAACATTTGTATTGCTTTGATTGTATACCCACATTCTAACTATTTCGATAGAAAGAAAGTATTTTCATTCACTCTTTTTAAGTCATTCGAGTTGTATCAACCCACTTGATAACATTTTTCAATCATCCTACGTATGTTGAAGGTATGCTGAGTAGCTATGGTTTAGTCATAACGAAATAATTATAGTTTTATATGAAAAGAAATAATATCTATGTCGTTGTAATTATGATTTGAACTGGGATGATTTCAAACTCTTTAAATTTGTACTAAAATGATATGGATGTCATTATGTTATTTCATGAGTTTGATACATAACGATATTATTATCGTTCTAGTACAATTTTGACGATATTGATATCGTTTCAATTTAAACTATAACTAAAATGACATATACATCGTTTTAATTTATATAAAACAATAATTATATTATTTTTGTTAAAAATGACGACTCGACTGTTCACAGCCATCCAATATACCTCCGATATACGTAAGACGATCGAAGGAAGTTATCGAGTGGGTTGATATCACAAAAACGACTTAGGAAGAGCGAATGCGGATACTTTCTTTCTGCTGAAATAGTTTGAAGGTGCTAGATAACTATGAAAATATAAATGTTCTCATAATTTCTTTTAAGTGAGATCGAACCCACTTGATAACATATTTCTATCGTCTTACGTATGTTGAAGACGTGACAAACTGTTATGGACGGTCGAATCGTTGTTTTTAGTCAAAATGATATAATTATCATTTTATATAAAAAGAAACGATTTCGATGTCGTTGTAGTTATTATTTGAACTGGAACGATCTCAGCCTCGACTAAAAGAAAACGACTTTAATATCGTTTTAGTTATGATTTGAACTTGAACGATTTCAATATCGTGAAATGTTGCATTGAAACGACATGAATGTCGTTATGTTATTCGGTAGGCTTAATACATGACAATATCAATATTATTATGTAACAAACGAAACGATATCAATGTCGTCGCAGTTATGATTTGATTTAGAACGATATCAATGGAGTAAATATTGTATTGAAACAACATAGATGTTGTTATGTTATTTCGTGGGTTTGATGCATACGATATCAATGACGTTGCATATTAAAAGAAACGACTACAATGTCATTTTAGTAGTGATTTGACGCGCACGCGTGGTCTATGCCGGTGTGCGTGCACACCTTCGAGTTGTTCACTACCCGAGAGCAAATTGTCCCTTAGATTCGTGTTCATAACACCCTATGTCGTGCGCACAGTGCAAGTTTTTTTTTTATCAAAACGACTTTTATGAAGTTTAATTAATCTATAAGGACTTCAACGTCGTTATGAAAATCAATAAAGCAGTGTATATTTGGTACAAAAATGACATCAACATCATTTTGTTTATCATGAACGATTTCAATATCGTTATGTTAATCAATGCAATTTTTATACTGGAACGACATCAACATCAATTTTTTTTTTATATAAGGAATGATTTCAATGTCGTTATATGAATACGTGTATTTTTGTACTAAACCGATATCAATATAGTTTTGTATCATAGGAACGAAATCTATAACGTTACGTAAAACAATACTTATATTTTGACGTAACGACCTAAATGTCATTTTATTAGTTATAGAAAAATACCATTGTCTTGGACATATATGATATTTAAATTTGAAATTTAAAAGGCCTGAAAATATGTAAATTTTGATTACATTTAATATCCTTAATCGTCGCAATTGCAAATGCATTAGCAAGTGGCTACACAACATCCTAAAAATATCAATTAGTCTACACAAAGAAGACGAAGTAGATATACGACATTCTTCAAATATCGGCTACTTAGATTAACAGAACAAAGTAACTACAAAATTATATCAAAACATCAATAAAAATAGCAAAAAATTATAATGGTCGAAATACCATGCCAACAACTCCTTAAACCATGCTTCTTTTTTTGGTAGTCTTCGTCATTCGCAATAGTAATTGATGCACAATTTGTGAAGCCAACCTAATATCCCTCAATCTAAGAAGTGATCCAAAGCAGCTTTCTTGAAGCTTGTTCTTCATAGCACTGCAAAATACAAAACAATTACAAATATTAGAACAATGATGGGAATAAAGGACATAAGAACAAGGTGCATAAGATGTACAAACCAAGTTCAGCATATAGATTTTTGACAAAAAAAAAAAGAAAAAAAAATTGGTATAGATTGCAATCAATGTAGTACTTTACAACAAAAAAAAGTTATACTAACATTATGCTAATATAATTACCAGCTTTATAACCAAATGTGAAATCATTATGAAAGATTATACTCAATTTCACACATTACTTAATAGTTTAATAAGAGGAATTAAGTCCAATTCGAAGCATAACTCCTATTTTTTCCTCAAAACTTAGACGACAAAACATCAAATTTGGAAAGAGTTAAACACAATGAGCCTCAAGTAACTTTCAGCTCACATACATATTTGAGAAAAGAGTTAAAAGACAATGAGCCTCAAGTCACTCTCAACTAACATACATATTTGGGCATTACGTCTATTATGTCATTTTTAACATCCTCTTTTACTTCCCATCTCATCATATCAAATAAGCCTTACATTGCAAGCAATTATGATATGAATTTTGAGCCTCATTTTAAGTACATATCACTCTCTAAAAAGTTTTACTGTGTTATGTGAGCTTATATGGTGAAGTCGCCATTTTTACCAAAATTGACAACAATATTGCAAATGCTATTGAGCATTGCATCCTTGTGAAGGAAATGCAAGACTTTACACATCATTGCTAGAAAAAGAAAAAAAAATTAATGACCTTTCTTAAAACAAAACTGAGAAACTTAGTCAAGTGAGAACCAACAATCAACATCTTCAAAAAGCCACAAATAGAACCCAATTTTGGAATAAGCCACAAATACTGATAATGGTGCCAAGAGGTGACTAACACCTCTCCCGTTTTCGATCATAGGAGTAAGTTACAAACCCTTCTCCGACCTATTTACTGTTTTGATCCACCATTGCTGGCCAATAAGTCAATTCACATGCAAATATTTAAAAATCCAACGTACAACTAAAAAATCAGATGAGGAAATGGATTTATCTGCGACGAAGAGAGGACAAAGAGTGAACTGTGCTAGAATAGTCCTCACTGTGCCTTCTTTTTTTTTTTCTTTTTTTTTTACAATAATTTTAGTAATTGGCAGAGAAATTCTTCATAGGGACACACATTATTTCACGTTTGATCATTCACTTCTGCTTTGAATTTTTACCTTCAAACTAAGCAAAATAAATCCTAATTTACACATAAATGTGCCCAAGTTGTTCCATTTACAAACGTAAAAAAGACCAAATCTGGGATGAACAAGTTCAATGCTATAAAGAATGATTATCTCCTCCACTTCCTTAGCTGATTTAATAAAACTTGAAATCAATTTCAAAACTTTTTCAAGCTCTTCTTCTGGATAATTTTTCAGCCACAAGCCAATTTCATGATAATTGTCGACCTTTCTTCCTTCTTCTTCGTCCTGGTAAAAACATTTTACACAATAACAGTGAAATATAGAGACCTTTGCTGCAAAGAAATATGAAAATAGGAGTAAAAATGTCAAAAAATAAAATACAAAGACGTTTTGCACGATAACATTAAAGGCATGAACATTTTGTGCTAATTACCTTTTTATTTTATTTTTGAGCTTGGTCAAAGACCAATTGGACAAAAAAAAGACTAAATGATGGTCATTTCAACTCATTCCCCTTTAACTTGATATGACATAATAAGTGCATCACATTGTGTTGTATTATAATTTCTAAACGATATCATTGTCGGCTGCTGAGAAATGTATAGAACCTTAAAAAAAAATAAAATTTGAAAGTACAAATTGCAGTAAATTGAGGAGTTTAGCTAGAGCAACAGGCCCTAGGACAGGGCCTGCTGACAAGAGGCGCGTGTGGCGTCGGTGGGTTGGCGCCCCCTCCAATAGAGGGGCGCATGTCAACAGGCTTTATCTTTTCCCAAATGAGAATGTTTACTTCATTTCCAACAAAGGAAGATGTCTCAAAATATGACAACAATCACAGAGTCACCCTTCAACTCTTCCCTGCTAGATCGAGAGATTCTAGTGCAGACTTCCACTAAAAGGGAGCTATATAAAGTTTAACAACTTATAATAATTAAAGTCAAGCAACTCAATCCGTCCCCAGGGCACATGGTGTTTGCATCACGCTTAGTACATCTAAAATCCAACGTACGGAGCACGTTCACCGCCTCCCACGAGGTCCGGGGGTAGACCTAGGACCTGGATGCTTAGAGAATTGCAGCCGCAAGTGAGTAGAATCTGGATCGTGTTCATCCATCTTATAACCTGTGCAATTAACAAGCAAAGACTTTTTAGCGCGCAAATTTCTACAGAATGTTTGAACGTTGGATGGTTAACGGGTTATTGATTCAAATTAGCAATAATGTTCATCATTTCTTTGCACTAGAGAGCATCCTCCAAACTTCCAACATAAATAGGACAGACTATCATATCTGAAACAAAAGAGCCAAATAGTTTCTCAATCTGAAATTTGTAGATAATTTTGTATTTCCTCTGGCCTAAGTAAAGCATACATAATATCAAATGTTAATTCAATGAATAAAAGAAATATAGCCAGAAGTTGTTGCAGAATCAAAATGATCATAAGAATACTAAATATTCAGGCATCTTAATTTCCGAAGAGAAGCATCAACATGGATTCCTACAAACAACACAACAAGAGGAAAGCAATCACCTTGCAAAGCACTTAAAGCAGTTGCTGCACATGCGGGGTCTACGAAATCCACAAAACTAAGGACAAGAGGATCTCCACCACGCTGCAAAGAAAATATTCGACAAAACCTCACTTTTGAGCACATTGAAGTCAAGAAGATGGTAGCTAGGTGAATAGAAGTAGTGGTAAGTAGTTTTTATTTTTAAATTTGGCAGGGCAAAAACTGTAGACTTTTCAAAATTAGTTATCAACTTACATGCTTCGATTCCTTTCTTACAAGTCTTACTTCTCTGTACCCTACAAAAGGACGAAAAATATCTAGAGAAAATGTTAAAGACACAAAGGTTTCAAGATGATATCAAGCTAGTAGAAGAGCATAACTACTAAAAAGAAAGAATTTCTCTATTTGTTATAGAATCTCAAAGGATACGAGCCACTTCCCTTCTGGTGCTGTTGGGAGGAAGCCCCTCAATATACAATGTGCTGGAAGCATCTGGAGGTAGAGGGAGTGTTTCCCTAGGTCTGACAATTTTCTCTACTGGAAGTGGACCACTAAAACCCAAGCCACTTTCATTTGGTGTTGGTTTTGGTCCACCAGCCCCGTGACGCCCTGTTACAATGGGATCGTGAACTGAAAGTGCATGCACACCACCACTAACAGATCTTCCTAACCCCATTCCACTGTAGTGAGTACTTTCTTCAGAAGGTAATTGCTGGAACAGCAACAGGATTTACACATTAGTACCTAAGAAAACCAAAACTGTGCGAAGCAAGAAGGTATTAGGATTACCAAATTCTGAAGATAATGATCATATGCTGAACCAATTGATTTTGTATCCTTCACTATTGTGGGCCCACCATAATCATCATTCTGAGCCAAATTATAATGCATTTCATGACCCACAGGCACCCTAGATGGCAGGAGATCTACATTGGTTGACAAAGCAGATTAAATAATTATAAATAAAATAGACAAAGAAATAAATGCAGTCATCTGTTTTTGTTTAAATAAGATAAGAAATTTAAGTTTCTTCCAGTACACATTGTAACCCCACTTCCAAGTATGCCTTGTGGAGAAGTATTTTCTACACAAAATGAAGAAAATGTGCAAAAGTTTCATGGTTACTACACTACAACACAAGAAGTCAAGAAGGGATATCTGACTGATAAACAAACAAACTTTTCTTTAACTAAATCAGAGGCATCAAAGCGATACATGGTGAATACCGAATTATCAAGTTAGAGTTATCAGAGAAGTCTTAAATGGAAATGCGGTCCCATAAAGGCATAAGAGATGGAAAAGCAAAATTGTAAAGGAGAACAAGATACAATTAAAATTCCAGAAAACCTACAAGGTGTTTAGATGCATTTAAAATCATAAGGTATCAACTTCAATGACACATAAAATGAAAAATAAGGATATAGAGAGCCAGTTTGGGATCAGGAATTAACCTAGAATACAACAAAATAATAGCCATACGCCTTTAATAATAGCAATAAGAATACAGTGGTGGTAGGAATGATGATTAAGATAAGTGTCCATTTCCAAAATCACATTTGGATACCCAAGAGTGTCCTCAAAACTATACTTAAGTGTGTATTTAAGGTGTCTCAACACGACTCCATTAAGTCCCCATAGTTCCAAGATTAGAAAATGACAGAAATACCAAGCATGTTTCCATGCCTCTAATTGAGAGTGTCTGAGTTTCACAAATGAAAACCCTATCCAGAGGAGTATCTCTGTGCTTCCTTGATTATTACTTTTAAGTAGTCATAATTGAACTATAAGAGGTAAAATAGATGCATACAACCAGCAGATTAAGCATGGAAGAGGCCATCACTTCTCAAATCAAAGATTGCAATGTTTGTTCCCACCGAAAAGAATGGTTGAAGGAATCAATTTAGAACAGAAGATGTTACGTTCTGTAACACCATACACAAGGAACAAAGTGCACTATAAAAATATGAAGGTATTTCCTCTCAAGACCATCCAAGCCGCATCTTCAAATAATCCTAAAAAGAATGCAAGAGTAATGATCATTTGATTTTTTATGGTAGATTTTACATATTCAACATATTCCTTAAAATTTTGAGTTGTTCTAACTTCTACGGCTCTCCAATTAAAGAAAAGAACTGAGGGTTGTAAGATAAAATGAATTGACAAATTTACTTACCAGGAAGTAACAAAAAGTGAGCTATCATCTTATGGAGAATAATCGTACAGTGTATACTAAGGTGCACATTTTAGGCCAAAAGGAAGTGTTGAGATGGCCCACACCAAATTTAAGGAAAGGGGAGTATTGACAGTTAATAGAATAATGTTAAAAGCTCATATTTTTTCTTGAACTTCCTCCAACAAATTGATCAAACATTATCCAGAAACATGAGATGACATAAAGATACATATTTATGTATAAGGCGTAAACACGCAGATACTTTAGGAAAAATAAAAGATGTTTACCAGCATGACACTAAAAAAATTATCAAGACATTTACAATGTCTGAGAGAGTTATAAATGAACTTCACATTTGCATCCCAGCGGAGAGTCATACCCACTATATTAACAAGAGAAGAAAATTTGAATTAAGCTTAGGCTGTGTTTGATAGGCGAAATTTTTTTCAGGAGATTCCAACTTCCACTTTTGCGCTGTTTGATAACGTTTTTTTCCATGGAATTGGTTTCCACCCAATTTCAAGGTACAACCACTTGAAGCGTGATTCCGTGGAATTCAATGACTTGCTATATGGTGGGAATTGGTTTCCACTTTTTTTTTTTTTTAGCAATAAAAACAAATTCAAATATAAAGTGTAAAAAAATTTATCCCTTTAATTGACAAATTCCATGCAAAACAAAGCCAAATGTAAAAATAAAAAATAAAAAAAAAATTTTTTTTTTTTTTTTTTGCAATCTAAACATATTTTGTCCCCAATGGTAAAAATAATTATCCATTTAATTGACAATTTGCATAAAAAACAAAACCAAACGTATTCTAATAGAAAAGTGAAAAATTATACCAATCAAACACCTTTAATTCAATTCCCGGAAAAACAATTCCAAGCAATTCAATTCCCTGCAATTCAATTCATTTCCACCCAAATTCCACTTTTACTATCAAACGGACCCTTAATAGAAATCGGTCGACAAAAACCTGAATTTTTGACAAACTTAGCTTCGCATAATTGCAGACCACAATATAAAATCATCAATGACGGGAAAGTATATAACTGATATTTTGGGCCATACAAAACTTCTTTTTAAAATATAATTTATGACCTATTCTTTGGCCACAAAGTTTATTCTCAAGAATTTCAAATTCTCATGAATCGATGGTTTAATTCATAATATATTGGATTATACAACCAAAAAAATTTGCAACCAATTGCTTTTTCAATCATCAGAACTGATATGAAATACATATTTTAAGTTCATCTCGATCTGCCTGATAATTTCATACATATTAAGAACATAGTGCAAGCAATGCCCTTCCGTTATAACACCTTGAAAAGAGGTGATTCACATCTAATTTTTCTCCTTGAATTCCCATCAAATAAACCGGCCATCAATACCAGATAACTTTTCACCAAAAAATTGTAAATGGAGCACTAAGCCGAAAACCACATTAGAAATCCACAATAATTGTCACCGCTAGAATTTTCCTGAGAAGTAAAGATTGTGTTTTGACATTCAATTATTCCTCATGGCCTGCTATTCTCTGAGCAGGGAAGCTGAAAAGCCACTTGGATATTGGATTTTGGAATTCAGTTAAGGCAAATTATAGAAAGCCCCATATATCTAATTGAAAGGTAAAAAAGAGCAAGGCAAATTGATAACAATGGATGAATAAATTTTCGTAGTTTGTTAAAAGGCTATCATTATTTCCATAACAAACCAAGCTTAGCCTTCCAAAAACACATGATATCCTCCATAAGTTCAACCCTAAAGACAAATTCCAGACAGAAAAGACAGCATTCAGAGTTACCTTAAAATGATCTCAACAACATGAAAATTTTGACAGCAAAACATTAATACCTAATCAAGAGAACATCACGAAAATCAAAACCATTAACATAATTGGTTTTGTACTCAGTTTTACAGAGAAACATAAAAAGGAATTTAAATGTAAATAAATTAAACCAGGAAAGGAAGAAGCAACTTCCAGCAAAGGTCAGTCACTTATAACATTCAAATTAAATTTTAAACCCAAGTAATAGCTCATAAATAACAACAATTTCACAGTTGGTCCTACTTAACACATATCAGATTTAAAAAATAAAATAATAATGCCAATACAAATCAAGAGCTGATAAATTGATTACCATATTCACTTCGAGGTCGTTTTAGGGAACCCGCAGATTGTTGCAGAGGTACTTGCCGATTATTCCAGTAGTCATCCCCCATATCCTCTTAAAATCACAGAAAAAATGAAAGAAAAACAATTTCAATTATCTATATTAATAGTTTATACATCTAAAATAGTACATTTCCTGCAAAAAATTATGTAGTATAAACTAACCTGGTGGAGTGATAGCGAGAGTGTTTGTGTAGAAACCCTAGATCCGGCGCTCCAGTCGCGGTTCCTCCGGGAGTAAATTTGGAGAAGATTTTGATTCTATTTTATTGATCTGCTGCGTGAAAGGTGTAGACTGTTCTCCTGAGGATGCGTTCAGTAAGTACTTGAATAGATTATTTTCTCGTGATTTAATACTAAGCTCCCATTTGACATCCATTAAATCTCTCTTTTTTTTTTTTTTTTTTTTTTTATCAAACTCATTTTCAACAACAAATTTGCACAATAAAATATTTTATACATAAATTTAAAATTTACTTTAAAATATGTTACTTGTTCATAATACGACATCCATTCGGATTTTCATGTCCCTCACATGAGGGGACCTACTTCGGATAAATTATATTTTATTCAAAATGAATCCTCCTCCATGTGAGGGGTGGATATCGGGATCGACACCTGGAGGTACGTATAGCATCACTCATTTACTTTTAATCACACATTTTCCAAAAAAAATCACTATTACAAAATTTATTCTTCCCAAAAAACCTCATTAAAATGAATATCAAACAAGGGCTATATATATATATATATATATATATATATATATATATATTGCTTCTCTTTCCTAAGACTAGTAATTGATTGTCTTGAGAAAATTATAACTACGATTATCAACATCTTTGATACATAACAACGTGTTTTTTTTATTGATAAAAATTATAATAGGACAACGAATGATAGGGCCTTTTCTTTTAGCGCAAAAAGAAGTACCGCACGGTCATAGTCTTTTTTGCTAGACTACCTATTGCCTATTCTCGAGTTAATTTGGATACAAAAAAATAAAACTTTATAATAAAAGATGTTCTGAAAAAAGTTTTATAATTAGGGGTGTAAAGGGTGAACGCTAGAGAGTTTGACCCTAAACTTCGAATACCAACTATCCCATTTAATAACTTAAGTAAGAAAAAATCTATATAATAAAAATAGACATTTAAAAGTTGAGAAACCATTATAAGTATTTACAAATATCAATGTTTTGATAACTTAAATAAGCATTTATAGCTGAACGAAAATTACAACTTAAAAGTAATATTTACAAAGCGCGGTTGGAGTTAGGAAAATTGTGACTTCGAGTGTCATGGGGCCAAGCATCGATGTGGTTCTAGACATCCTTAGCTCTTTGTAAAAGACCTTAGCTTTGGTTTGTAGAATTGCTTCTTGTTGTGTTTGACAATCGAGTGAGGTATGTCAAACCTACAAATGACTGATTTTAAGATGAAGTTGATAATTATTTGTTTTGTGACCTTAGTGGGTAGCTTTTGCGGTGAGCTCTTCAGGTGAGTCTTAGATTATTAGAGTGAGCTGTTAACATTTGTCGACCTCTTACATAGTCTAAGGCATCTTGTTTCATAGTCGCTAAAAGTATCAATGTCTGTGAGCAAAAGATTGTTTCCCAACATAGTACCACGTATTCTTTCATGTACTTCTTAAAGAGCATTATGTGCTTCTTCTTTGTTGAGGCATCTCAAAAGAGGAGCAACATTTTTTTACTAATGGTTGACTTCTCGTTTTGATTATCACAAACGAATTGCGTTTATTTCTAACAAATTGTATTCGAGTGTTGATAGATAAAAAGTTCGGGACTAAGTGATTTGCAAGTAACGATCGACATGAAAAAGAGAGATGCTCAATGAGGATCAAGATAAAAGTCGAAGTATTGTCAAGCATGCATGTCAAGTCATTCAAGATGAAGCACTTGCATTGAAAATATTAGACTTCGACTTTTTTGTATTCATGTGCAAAGGTAAAATACTAAAATACTTGGCAATGAATCGTGAAAAACTCAAAATTGATTTTATGCTAAAAAATAATCACGTTACAAAAGTGTTTGCATAAAGACTATTTTTCAAAGGTAAAAAACTCAATCTTATGTTTGAAAAATGTCATTTGCCTTAAAAAATCAAGTAAAAACGTCATTTAAAAGATTACATTTGTTAAAATCATAAAAGAAGGAAAATTGTGGGAATTCTGTTGTAGAGGACATCCGGTAAGACTCGCGGATGTCCGGTAGACCCAACGGTCAAAAAATATAACCGTTCTGAATTCTGACTCACAATGGCTACTGCGTTGTTCAATACATTGGCGTACGTCCGATAGATTCGTCCGATTGGATAGATTTTTTGACGATTTCACTGCTATAAATACCAGATCAATTTGCATTCATTGATATGATTCTAGAGCATTAAAATGAAATTCTTTTGAGCTAAAATTTTTGATCTGAACTCTTTATCAATTTTTATCAATTCAATTACTTTTGAAAAACTCTTGATTGATCTTACTCTTGAAAATCATTTCATTTATCAAAGTTTTTCAAACTGAACACTTGCGCTTTACTCACTGCTATTTATTAAAGTGTTAAGCCTACTTCTCTTGTTATACTCAATTTTGAATATACCATTTATTGCGAGAGAAGTTTCAATTTGTAAACAATTTATTCTTCAAACTTGTAGGTCGTATTGATATCCCGTAAAGCTCAACATTGTAAATTGATCAATGCTTCTTGTTTGTAAGTCACCAGAACCATTGTAGAAGGTTGGATTGCACCATAAGTCCATCAACAATAGTGAAAAGACCTTGCTCATGATAGAGGGCTTGGTAGCGGGAGATATAGATTGTTGATTGGATCGAACCTTCATAAATATATCGTTTACGCATTCTCTTCTCTTTCGCTTTTTACTTTCCTATTTGTGATAAGTTACTTGTGCAATTAATTTACTTGTTATTTGTTTTGAGATTGCGATTATTTTCGAAAAAAAGTTTTTAAAAAAGCAATTCACCCCATCTTGGTTAGCTATTCTTGGGCTTTCAATTGGTATCAGAGCTTGGTACTCATTTTCAAAGATTTCACAATATTGAGTAATGGATAATGTTGGTATGACCCCATTTTCCTTCTCTACTTCAAGTCCACGCACTATATAAATAATCATACATGGATTTCGGGGACTAATGTTATGCCCCCCATAAATGGGAGCCCTGACCGTGCGGCACGTGGCAGAAGCCTGCACCAATTGTCGAACCCATATAATCCGACCCATGACCCCATTTTCCTTCTCTACTTTAAGTCCACGCATTATATAAATAATCATACATGAATTTCGGGGACTAATGTTATGCCCCCCATAAATGGGAGCTCTGACCGTGCAGCACATGGCAGAAGCCTGCATCAATTGTCGAACCCATAGAATTTCGAACCCACGATAGTTGAGTTTTGGCCGACTCCTCTGGCCGAGCCTTCATGGGTCGAGCTCCAATTGGACGAACCCCTATTAACAAAACTCTCATAGGAGCCGACCCCTCATGGACGAGGCGATTTGGTAGAGGCATCTCAGGGAAGATCTTCATACAAAATCTCATGGCAAGTGGGTGATGTGACAAAACACTGCAATGACGACTTCAATCAATCGTACAACTCAATCCTAGACTTAAATGTCAGACCTAGGGCTACAAATGATCATAACATTAAATGGATTGATGTCTATGACAAGAGGCTCAGCCGCTAGGATGAGGCCACGTGTCTCTTCATCCAATGGTTCTTACTCACCCTCTTTTACTATAAAAGCTCACACATTGTGTCATTTGAAGGTAATGCTAAATTGGACTCTCAATACTACTTAGCAATTCTCTCTATATTTTACAGTTCTATTTATCTCCCCAAGGCCGACTCCCTTATATATTTTGGGGGCTCACGTTGCAGCCTTCCCACACCCATATATATTACCACTCCAACTGACTTGATCGTCAGAGTGCGCGCGGCCGGCTCTCCCCTTCTTTGGAGAAGGCCAGGTGTAACTGACGATTTGTCTTAGTGTGCAGGAAGAAAGGCTGAACCGGACGTGAGAGGACCTGGGATCTGTTGACAGCTCATAGGTACACTTTTTGAGGTCAACAGTCTCATTTTCAAAGATTTCACAATATTGAGTAATGGATAATGTTGGTATGACTCCATTTTCCTTCTCTACTTCAAGTCCACGCAATATATAAATAATCGTATATGGATTTCAGGGACTAATGTTATGCCCCCCATAAATGGGAGCTCTGACCGTGCGGCACGTGGCAGAAGCCTGCACCAATTGTCGAACCCATATAATTTCAAACCCACGATAGTTGAGTTTTGGCCGACCCCTCTGGCCAAGCCTTCATGGGCCGAGCTCCAATTGGACGAACCTCTATTAACCGAACTCTCATAGGAGCCGACCCCTCATGGACGAGGCGATTTGGTAGAGGCATCTCAGGGAAGATCTTCATACAAGATCTCATGGCAAGTGGGTGATGTGACAACACACTGCAATGATGGCTTCAATCAATCGTACAAGTCAATCCTAGACTTAAATGTCAGACCTAGGGCTGCAAATGATCATAACATTAAATGAATTGATGCCTATGACAAGAGGTCCAGCCGCTAGGATGAGGCCACGTGTCTCTTCATCCAATGGTTCTTACTCACCCTTTTTTACTATAAAAGCTCACACATTGTGTCATTTGAAGGTAATACTAAATTGAACTCTCAATACTACTTAGCAATTCTCTCTAATTTTACTGTTCTATTTATCTCCCCAAGTTCGATCCCCTTATATATTTTGGGGGCTCACGTTGCAGCCTTCCCACACTCATATATATTACCACTCCAAATGACTTGATCGTCGGAGTGCGTGCGACCGGCTCCCCCCTCTTTGAAGAAGGCCACGTGCAACTGACGATTTGTCTTAGTGTGCAGGAAGAAAGGCTGAACCGGACGTGAGAGACCCTAGGATCTGTTGACAGCTCATAGGTACACTTTTTGAGGTCAACAGATTGGCGCCGTCTGTGGAAAACCACACATTACAACCACGAACATCCTAGTGGTGGAAGTCTCGAAAAAGGATATGCTCTTGAAAAAGAACAAGAGGAAGCCTCAAGTGGATTTGTTTGGCCCAATTATGCTTCTAGCCGACCCACCGAGGCCCCCATTATTATGAAGAAGTGACCTTTAATGAGGCCCCATGCTATGAAGACAGGAGGGCATCCCCCTTGAAAAAGGATATGCTCTTAAAAAAGAACAAGAGGAAGCCTTAAGAGGATTTGTTTGGCCCAATTATGCTTCTAGCCAACCCACCGAGACCCCCATTATTATGAAGAAGTGGCCTTTAATGAGGCCCCGTGCTATGAAAACAGGAGGGCATCCCCCTTAAAAAAGGATAAGCTCTTGAAAAAGAACAAGGGGAAGCCTCAAGAGGATTTGTTTCACCCAATTATGCTTCTGGCCGACCCACCGAGGCCTCCATTATTATGAAGAAGTGGCCTTTAATGAGGCCCCATGCCATGAAGAAAACGAAGCTTCCCCCTTAAAAAAGGCTTTGTTCTTGAATAAAGAATAGAGGGAAGCCCCAAAGATAGAAGATTTGAGGTTCAACTCAACATCTTGGGTACATCTACCCACAATAAGTGCTAGTGATAAAGATAGACGCCCAAGGAGATCAAGAGAGGACTCTGAATAATAGGTCCTCCGGACAAAAGTCACTCTTATACAATAATTCCTCTTCTAAATATAATAGAATACGCTTGACTCCTACAAGGGGGGAGGCCTACAAAAAGGAAGGCTGTAAGCATAAGCACTCCTATAAATGGGATGCCTCCGAAGAAGAGACTATGAATAATAACTCTTAAAGAATAGACACTTCCTTCTACAAGGGCCTCGGCCAAGGCTATTTAAACCTTATAAATGGCGGCCACTTCTTTGAATCGATTCTTCCTTCTACAAGGGCCTCAGCCAAGGCCATTTAAGCCATATAAAGGGCCGCCACTTCTTCGAATGGGTTCTTTCTTATACAAGGGCTTCGGCCAAGGCTATTTAAACCATATAAAAGGCCGCCACTTCTCCGAATGGGTTCTTTCTTATACAAGGGCCTCAGCCAAGGCTATTTGAGCCATATAAAGGGCCGCCTCTTCTCCGAATGGGTTTTTTTCTTATACAAGGGCCTCGGCCAAGGCTATTTAAGCCATATAAAGAGCCGCCACTTCTCCGAATGGGTTCTTTCTTATACAAGGGCCTCGGCCAAAGCTATTTAAGCCATATAAAGGCCGCCACTTCTCCGAATGGGTTCTTTCTTATACAAGAGCCTCGACTAAGGCTATTTAAGACATATAAAGGGCCGCCTCTTCTTCGAATGCTTTCTTTCTTATACAAGGGCCTCGGCCAAGGCTATTTAAGCCATTAAAAGGGCTACCATTTCTCCGAATGGGTTCTTTCTTATACAAGGGCCTCGTCCAAGGCTATTTAAGCCATATAAAGGGCCGCCTCTTCTTCGAATGGGTTCTTTCTTATACAAGGGTCTCACCCAAGGCTATTTAAGCCATATAAAGGGCCGCCACTTCTCCGAATGAGTTTTTTCTTATACAAGGGCCTCCGCCAAGGCTATTTAACCCATATAAAGGGCTGCCACTTCTCTGAATGGGTTCTTTCTTATACAAGGGCCTCGGCCAAAGCTATTTAAGCCATATAAAGGCCGCCTCTTCTTCGAATGGGTTCTTTCTTATACAAGGGCCTCGACCAAGGCAATTTAAGCCATATAAAGGGCCGCAACTTCTCCGAACGAGTTCTTTCTTATACAAGGGCCTCGGCCAAGGCTATTTAAACCATATAAAGGGCCGCCACTTCTCAGAATGGGTTCTTTCTTATACAAGGGTCTCGGCCAAGGCTATTTAAGCCATATAAAGGGCCGCCAATTCTCCGAACGGGTTCTTTCTTATACAAGGGCCTCGGCCAAGGATTTTTTAGCCATATAAAGGGCCGCCACTTCTTCGAATGGGTTCTTTCTTATACAAGGGCCTCAGCCAAGGCTTTTTAAGTCATATAAAGGGCCGCCACTTCTCTGAATGAGTTCTTTCTTATACAAGGGCCTCGGCCAAGGCTATTTAAGCCATATAAAGGGCCGTCACTTCTCTGAATTGGTTCTTTCTTATACAAGGGCCTCGGCCAAGGCTATTTAAGCAATATAAAGGGCCGCCTTTTCTTTGAATGGGTTCTTTCTTATACAAGGGCCTCGGCCTCGGCCAAGGCTATTTAAGCTATATAAAAGGCCGCCTCTTCTCCGAATGGTTTCTTTCTTATACAAGGGCCTCGGCTAAGGCTATTTAAGTCATATAAAGGGCCGCCACTTCTCCGAATGGGTTCTTTCTTATACAAGGGCCTCGGCCAAGGCTATTTAAGCCGTACAAAGGGCCGCCACTTCTCCGAATGAGTTCTTTCTTATACAAGGGCCTCGGCCAAGGCTATCTAAGCCGTATAAAGGGCTGCCACTTCTCCGAATGGGTTTTTACTTATACAAAGGCTTCGGCCATGGCTATTTAAGCCATATAAAGGGCCGCCTCTTCTTCGAATTGGCTCCTTCTTATACAAGGGCCTCGGCCTAAGGCTTTTTAAGTCATATAAAGGGCTGCCACTTCTCCGAATGGATTCTTTCTTATACAAGGGCCTCGACCAAGGCTATTTAAGCCATATAAAGGGCCGCCTCTTCTTCGAATGAGTTCTTTTTTATACAAGGGCCTCGGCCCAGGCTATTTAAGCCATACAAAGGGCCACCATTTCTCCGAATGGGTTCTTTCTTATAAAAGGGTCTCGGCCAAGGCTATTTAAACCATATAAAGGGCCGCCTCTTCTTCGAATGGGTTGTTTCTTATACAAGGGCCTCGGTCAAGGCTATTTAAGCCATATAAAGGGCAGCCACTTCTCCGAATGGGTTCTTTCTTATACAAGGCCTCCGCCAAGGCTATTTAACCAATATAAAGGGTCGCCACTTCTCCGAATGGGTTCTTTCTTATACAAGGGCCTCGGCCAAGGCTTTTTAAGTCATATAAAGGGCCGCCACTTCTCCAAATGGGTTCTTTCTTATACAAGGGCCTCGGTCAAGGCTATTTAAGCCATATAAAGGGTCGCCTCTTCTTCGAATGGGTTCTTTCTTATACAAGGGCTTCGACCAAGGCTATTTAAGCCATATAAAGGGCCGCCACTTCTCCGAATGGGTTCTTTCTTATACAAGGGCCTCGACCAAGGCTGTTTAAGCCATATAAAGGGCCACAACTTCTCAGAATGGGTTCTTTCTTATACAAGGGCCTCGACCACGGTTATTTAAGCCATATAAAGGGCCGCCACTTCTCCGAATGGGTTCTTTCTTATACAAGGACCTCGGCCAAGGCTATTTAAGCCATATAACGGGCCGCCACTTCTTCGAATGGGATCTTTCTTATACAAGGGCCTCGGCCAAGGCTTTTTAAGCCATATGAAGGGCCGCCACTTCTCCCAATGGGTTCTTTCTTATACAAGGGCCTCGGCCAAGGCTATTTAAACCATATAAAGGGCCGTCTCTTCTTCGAATGAGTTCTTTCTTATACAAGGGCCTCGGCCAAGGCTATTTAAGCCCTATAAAGGGCCGCCTCTTCTTCGAATGGGTTATACAAGGGCCTCGGCAAAGGCTATTTAAGCCGTATAAAGGGCCGCCACTTCTTCGAATGGGTTCTTTCTTATACAAGGGCCTCGGTCAAGGCTATTTAAGCCGTATAAAGGGCCGCCACTTCTCCGAATGGGTTCTTTCTTAGACAAGGGCCTCGGCCAAGGCTATTTAAGCCGTATAAAGGGCCGCCTCTTCTCCGAATGGGTTCTTTCTTATACAAGGGCCTCGACCAAGGCTATTTAAGCAATATAAAGGGCCGCCACTTCTTTGAATGTGTTCTTTCTTATACAAGGGCCTCGGCCAAGGCTTTTTAAGTCATATAAAGGGCCGCCACTTCTTCGAATGGGTTGTTTCTTATACAAGGGCCTCGGTCAAGGCTATTTAAGCCATATAAAGGGCAGCCACTTCTCCGAATGGGTTCTTTCTTATACAAGGCCTCCGCCAAGGCTATTTAACCAATATAAAGGGCCGCCACTTCTCCGAATGGGTTCTTTCTTATACAAGGGCCTCGGCCAAGGCTTTTTAAGTCATATAAAGGGCCGCCACTTCTCCCAATGGGTTCTTTCTTATACAAGGGCCTCGGCCAAGGCTATTTAAGCCATATAAAGGGTCGCCTCTTCTTCGAATGGGTTCTTTCTTATACAAGGGCTTCGACCAAGGCTATTTAAGCCATATAAAGGGCCGCCACTTCTCCGAATGGGTTCTTTCTTATACAAGGGCCTCGACCAAGGCTGTTTAAGCCATATAAAGGGCCACAACTTCTCAGAATGGGTTCTTTCTTATACAAGGGCCTCGACCATGGTTATTTAAGCCATATAAAGGGCCGCCACTTCTCCGAATGGGTTCTTTCTTATACAAGGACCTCGGCCAAGGCTATTTAAGCCATATAACGGGCCGCCACTTTTTCGAATGGGATCTTTCTTATACAAGGGCCTCGGCCAAGGCTTTTTAAGCCATATGATGGGCCGCCACTTCTCCCAATGGGTTCTTTCTTATACAAGGGCCTCGGCCAAGGCTATTTAAACCATATAAAGGGCCGTCTCTTCTTCGAATGAGTTCTTTCTTATACAAGGGCCTCGGCCAAGGCTATTTAAGCCCTATAAAGGGCCGCCTCTTCTTCGAATGGGTTATACAAGGGCCTCGGCAAAGGCTATTTAAGCCGTATAAAGGGCCGCCACTTCTTCGAATGGGTTCTTTCTTATACAAGGGCCTCGGCCAAGGCTATTTAAGCCGTATAAAGGGCCGTCACTTCTCCGAATGGGTTCTTTCTTAGACAAGGGCCTCGGCCAAGGCTATTTAAGCCGTATAAAGGGCTGCCTCTTCTCCGAATGGGTTCTTTCTTATACAAGGGCCTCGACCAAGGCTATTTAAGCAATATAAAGGGCCGCCACTTCTTTGAATGTGTTCTTTCTTATACAAGGGCCTCGGCCAAGGCTTTTTAAGTCATATAAAGGGCCGCCACTTCTTTGAATGAGTTCTTTCTTATACAAGGGCCTCGGCCAAGGCTATTTAAGCCATATAATGGGCCGCCACTTCTTCGAATGGTTTTCTTTCTTATACAAGGGCCTCGGCCAAGGCTCTTTAAGACATATAAAAGGCCGCATCTTCTACGAATCGACTCTTTCTCTTACAAGGGACTCGACCAATCTCATACAGTAAATTATATGTGCCAAGCCCACACATTCTTTTCAGTTAATTATGACAAGCTCATAAGTTATATAGGCTCGCTTCACAACAGCCTCGCCTCTCTATTATATAGGCTTGTCTCTCAACAGCCTCGCCTCTTCAGTTATACAGCCTCGCCTCTTTGTTATATAAGCTTGCCTCTCAATGGCATCGCCTCTTTATTCTTAAGGCTTGCCTCACAACGACCTCGCATCTCTATTATATAAGCCCGCCTTCAGAGCATCGCCTCTGCATCAGCTTATCACAGTTGCTCACATCCAGAGCATCGCCTCTGTCGCTTATATTCAGAGCATCGCCTCTGCATCAGCTTATCACAGCTGTTTACATTCAGAGTATCGCCTCTGTCGCTTATATCTGGAGTATCACCTCTGTATCAGCTTATCACAGCTGTTTACATTCAGAGCATCGCCTCTGCATCAGCTTAACATAGTTGTTTACATTCAGTGCATCGTCTCTGCCGCTTATATCTAAAATCTTGCATCTGCATCAGATTATCACTGCTGCTCACATCTAGAGCATCGCCTCTGTCGCTTATATTCAGAGCATCGCCTCTGCGTCAACTTATCATAGCTGTTTACATTCAGAGTATCGCCTCTGCCGCTTATATCTGGAGTTTCACCACAGCATCAGCTTATCACAGCTGTTTACATTTAGAGCATCGCCTCTGCATCAACTTGTCACAGCTGTTTACATTCAGAGCATCGCCTCTGTCGCTTATATCTAGAATATTACCTCTGCATCAACTTATCACAGCTGTTTACATTCATAGTATCGTCTTTGCCGCTTCTATCTGGAGTCTCACCTCTGTATCAGCTTATCAAAACTGTTTACATTCAGAGCATCGCCTCTGCATCAGCTTATCACAGCTGTTTACATTCATAGGATCGCCTTTGCTTCTTATATCTAGAGCCTCACCTATGCATCAGGTTCATCACAGTGACTTATACTTCAAGTCCACGCACTATATAAATAATCATATATGGACTTCGGGGACTAATGTTGGTATGACCCCATTTTTTTTCTCTACTTCAAGTCCACGTAGTATATAAATAATCATACATGGACTTTGGGGACTAATGTTGGTATAACCCTATTTTTCTTCTCTACTTCAAGTCCACGCACTATATAAATAATGATACATGGATTTCGAGGACTAATGGTATGCCCCCCATAAATGGGAGCTCTGACCGTGCGGCATGTGGCAGAAGCCTGTACCAATTGTCGAACCCATATAATTTCGAACCCACGATAGTTGAGTTTTGGTCGAACCCTCTGGCCGAGTCTTCATGGGCCAAGCTCCAATTGGACGAACCCCTATTAACCGAACTCTCATAGGAGCTGACCCCTCATGGACGAGGCGATTTGGTAGAGGCATCTCAGGAAAAATCTTCATACAAGATCTCATGGCAAGTGGGTGATGTGACAACACACTGCAATGACGGCTTCAATCAATCGTACAAGTCAATCCTAGACTTAAATGTCAGACCTAGGGCTGCAAATGATCATAACATTAAATGGATTGATGCCTATGACAAGAGGCCCAGCCGCTAGGAAGAGGCCACGTGTCTCTTCATCCAATGGTTCTTATTCACCCTCTTTTACTATAAAAGCTCACACATTGTGTCATTTGAAGGTAATGCTAAATTGAACTCTCAATACTACTTAGCAATTCTCTCTATATTTTACTGTTCTATTTATCTCCCCAAGGCCGACCCCCTTATATATTTTGGGGGCTCACGTTGCAGCTTTCCCACACTCATATATATTACCACTCCAACTGACTTGATCGTCGGAGTGCGCGCGATCGGCTCCCCTCCTCTTTGGAGAAGGCCACATGCAACTGACGATTTGTCTTAGTGTGCAGGAAGAAAGGCTGAACCGGACATGAAAGGCCTTGGGATCTGTTGACAGCTCATAGGTACACTTTTTGAGGTCAACAGATAACCCTATGTTTCCAAATCTTGAGGGACATTCTACAAACATACCTCTTTTCTTTGATGGTACACACTATAATTATTGGAAAGTTAGTTCGATGATTTACATTCAATCTATGGACTACAATATTTGGGAAGTAGTTGAATATGATCCATATACGCCTACTAAGACCATCAAGTTAGATGGCCAACCCAACCAAATTATCCTTAACCTAGGGAAGAATATGATGAAGAAGATAAGAAAAAATTATCTTTGAATGCTATACCTAAGAATCTACTTTATTGTGCATTAGATAGAAATAAATTCAATCAGATTAGCACGTGTGAATTCACATATGATATTTTGCATGCAGTAGAAATTACTGATGTTGGCACTAGCAAAGTTAAAGAAACAAAAATCAACTTGTAGGTTAAAGAGTTTGAAAATTTCTTCATGAAACAAGATTAACCCATTCTTGATATGATCACTAGTTTTACTGACATTATAAATGACCTTAAAGGTTTTGATCGAAAATTTACTAATGGTGAACTTGAGAGCAAAATGCTTAGGTCATTATCGAAAGAATGGAGTCCCCTAAAGATGTTGATCTAGAATACCTAGGATATTAATTACATATTATTTAAAAGAGTTTGAATCCCTTCCATAAGGTGTTAAGAAAGTTGGGTATTATGGATTATGATTATTTGATATTTTTTCAAAATCAGGTTGCTGGATCTCGAGAATAAATGAATGAATTCGCCAAGGAATTGTGTTATTGGATCTCTCAAATCATATGGAATTGTTTCTCTCTAGAAGAATAATGAAGCAACCTCTCTCAAAATCATGCATGACACCTCTATTTATATGTAGGTCAAAACATGTGTCATAGGCAGTGTAAAACTCGTCAAAATCGAGACTTACGATTAATTGAATATAACTATCGCTCAAGCCAAGGTACTGTCACTTGAGCGACAGCGAGGCGAAAAGCAAGCCAATGTGTTTCTGTTTCAGTCGCTCGAGCGAAGGTCAGGCGAGCAGCTAGCGAAATTCCAACGCCGTGTTTTTCTTGTTTTCATCCTCTAACCCTAACCTACCTCAACTATACAAAATTGCATCCAAGGTCTTTGACTTTTACAAGTATCCATTTTAGTTCTTTTTGTTCACAAACATGCCAATTACAATATTGAATCTATGAGGCAACACTTTTCCACGACGTCTCTATTTTCTTTAATTTTTACCACTCCATAACAGATGGAGAATTTCAGTGAATGGTGGTACACTAAGGCAATTGCTTTCAAGTTGAAGAATATGGACTTCCCCTATGATGGCATAGTAGGGTGATGGGCAGCTGATCACCACAAATTCCGCATGTCCTCGGCTCTTCGAGGAGATTTTCCTACCTCTTTTATAAGTTTAATCTTTTCTCTAGGCATCATGAGTGTGTCATTTAGCCCAATGAGGGGACTTGAATAAGGTTGTAAGAAGTACAATGAGATTCCCATACAATGGGGAATGGGGATGCTTGTATATAGTAGGGTGAGAGAGCTACATGTGTCGATCAAAGTTTTGCATATGTTTACTCCTGATAGTTAAAGTGACGAGTCAGAATCCTGGATAGGGATGAGTATCAGCATCAATTTCATCAAAGGAAAGGTGGTGTTCATTTTCTAGTCTTTTTCGATGTCTATTTGTTATATATATATATATATCTAAGTTAGGTCAACCAAAATGGGTTTTTTTTAGCTTGGTTTCTAGAGCTCGATTGACTTGCTTCCTTTACAACATATTGACATGTGCCTTAAGTTAAATCGATATTATAAGCTCTGGTATCGGCTTAATTACCTCGTAACATCTCACGCTTCCCAAAGTTGGAATTTTCATGCAGTAATGGACTTCAAAAATTCCATATAGTAACTGTAACAACCCATTTCTTTTAGTCAAAAGTCAAAAATTGAATTGTCAATGAATTAGTCAAATAGGGACTTAAATGAAGTAAATCATTTGATTGAGACGTATTTTATAATTAAAAATATTTGAAGGTTCAAGATGGAATAAATTATTTTATTGTTTATTTTGCAATTGAAAAAAAAAAATATGAGGATCTAAAATGGATACAATTTTAAGTCGGGAGTTCACTTTTCAAGTATTAAGATATAAGGATTTGATATGGTTTCATTTGAAGGTAGGAGGACCTCTTTTGCAAATATGAGTAAAGATCCACAAATATCCTACAATTAAACCCATTTTCATTTCATTACACACATGCGCGCAGAGAGGAAGCAGAACTGGCAGAGAGAAAGAAAAAGGAAAAGAAAGAAAAGGGAAGGAAAAAGAGAAAGGAGAAAGAAAGAGAAGAAGAAGAAGAAGAAGGGTAAAGAGGTATTTTAAGCTTGAATTTCATTCTTCACTTGTCTTTATTTTCTTCTAGAGATAGAGATAATATTATGTTAAATTTCTAGGGTTTTTTTCTTGGTTCGAAATTTCAGATTTAAAGAAATGAATATGATGTCTAGCTCAAGTTTCTTGATTGGTTAGCTTCCATTTGAGTCAAGGTAAGAATTACTATTTTTGGGCAAACCCTAAAATTTTAATTGGATTCTTAAGTAAGGATAATTGGTTGAAATGATTACGATGGTTGAAATGATTATGATGATGAAATACTCACTTGAAAGCATGAATTTATGGAACAGGATGAAAATTTAGTAGGTTGAATTATGGTTACTAGTTTTCACTAAATTGTAAATGGGCAATTATTTTTATACTTGGAATGCAGGTTATGTTGATGAATTAGTTATTAGTAAAGGGACGAGAAAGTGAAATTAGCTCCAACTGATTAAAGGAGAGTTTGGGAAATATATTCAAGTATCGAGAAATTTAAAGTATTACAGCATTAGATTTAATGGTTTCTTGATTTGGTAGTGGTTAAATTGGTTATAGTGTATGGTATTTCAGGCGATGACGAAGTGAGTGGAAGAGCTTACCGACCGTCATAGTCTATAACCTGTTTTGTGTGAGTGGAGAACCTACTTTTCCCAAAAGAAAATTTTTAATTTATAAACTTATAATCATGTTTACTTAATATGAATGTTGACATGATTCCCAATTTTTTTAGAAGCATATTAATTACATGAAATGTCTTTATTTTCGATAAATTAGTAAATGAGCATGATTATTTTGAAACCATCAGAAAATACCCAATGTAGTCATCTTACTCTAGTGCACTAAGGGGCTACGACCATGTACTAGAGTTGTGTATTTGACTCCTATACATTGAGGGGCTACGACCGTGTATAAAGGTAACTCTTATCCATTGAGGGACTACAACCTTGTGTAAGGTACCTATTATGCACTGAGAGGCAACAGTCGTGTATAAGGATGATTATGTTATTTTCACTTTGTGCACTGAGGGGCTACAGCCGTGTACATAAGTGTTGATCAGACAGTTTATGTGCATATGACTTTATAGCTTTCAGATCATCAGTAGATGATTACATGGGGTATATTCTGAAGTGATTATTCAATATATAGTGGATTATTAGCTTTCAGCTTACATTTTCCAACTTCCAGCCATGTATAAGGATGATTATTTTGTTTCCACTTTGTGCACTGAGGGGCTATAGCTGCTTATAGAAGTGTTAATCATTTTGTCAATTTATAAAGTACATGCTTCTTGGGGTTCATGCATTTTGTCAGAACGATTAATTTGTGTATCTTTATCATGGCTCACTGCATCTTCTGTTTATATTGTGCATTTGGAGTCTTCTGATTTGTATAGAAGTGTTAATATTATTTCATGCACTGTGTTTTAGAATAATTTGTGTTTTAAGGGGTTGTTTTACCCTATTTTAAATCATAGGTACAAGTTTAAGAAAATTGATTTTTATTCAGGTGGTTTTAGTCCATATTTCAAAAGAAGTTCTGTCCATTTTTTTTAAATATGTCACAGTCAAAGCATGTCAAAAATTACCTTGGTGGTGGGTCCGACACTTAGCCGGTATCTACCATCAGCGCACAACACGTGTCGGGTCTATTAGGGTAATTCGGGACGGGTCGTGTTAGTAATGGTATATTGAGGTGGCGGGCTTTAATTCGTGCAGTATTGGTTATCCTAAGATTGCGTTGTATATGGAAGGTAAGTCAGCGATCGCAAAATCTAAGATAGTTCTGCATTAACATGGGAGATATCCTAGTTCGACTATAAGGAAATCTACCATTTTACCTCTATCGGTTTACCTTTAAAACCATACAATAGCCTAGGGTAAGGTCATATGTATATTTTGGAGTTTCTCATTTGAAATTTTTTAGTATAGTATGTCGACTGAACTCCCATTATCTATGAATGTGCAATATATGTTTACTAGACCATTGGTATCGTGATAACAAGATATTGCTCATATATTGTAATACCGTTTAAGATATTCTTTCAAGAACTAACTAATGTGATCCGGGTTGCGTCACAAACTCACGAAGGTTTGGCGAATGAGTGGAAGAGATCTAAGCCAGGTTCAGGTTTTCAAGGAATCAATAAAAGTCGTACAATTGCTTGTTGGAGTTACGGGCACAACATGTTGGAGGCGACGCGTCAAAGACCAAGTTTCATGTTGGGGTCGAAGAGCGAAAAGACTTGGATCCATGTGATAAAGCTGGCCGAATATTTTCTGCCCAACCGGACGAGCAACTGACCTACCGGACGTCCGGTAGAATTCTCTGTGCATCCGGACGCACTGTACCTGACGTTCAGAAGGTCATCTGGTTGAACCTGTTTTTGCGCGATTTCTTTCTATTTGACTATGATTCGTTATTTTGACCAAGTTTTCTTAATTTTGGACTCTAAAATTCGTATTTTACCATATTTACTTAGTTTAGTATAAATAGAATTTTTATTCTTCATTGTAAACACATTTGACATTATTTGAGAGAATTTCAATATTATTTGAGAGTTTTATTCCTCCATATTTTTGGTGACTTAAAGTTTTAACTTGAACTTATCAAAATGAGATCGCAATCCTTTTGTGGCGTTCCCACTTCACGGTTCTTGTTCCGGGTAATCAACGGGTCGGATTTCTCGCGTGGAATCTCGGTTCTTGGTACGAGACGAACAACGGGTTGGGTTGCTCTTTGCGTGGCGTGATTTCTAACTTTCTTGAAGTTTGACATTCGTCTAGCATCAACCTACTTCACAATTCTACCAGACTTGTGCCTTTCGTGCTTGCCTCATTCGTTCTCCATGAGAACCTTCTACATACTTATTTCTTCCTACCAACATTATGATTTTTATCCTAGGCTGGGCAAGTTGTGTGGGTTGAAAGGGAAGAAATGGCTAGGCATTAGGCTGAGCTGGCTAGGACTTAGCAGCTTCATTAGGTTTCATTATGAACTCTTTGAGCTGTCCTCATCGATCAATACCTCCACTTTTTCTTTGAGATCGTAACATTCATTAGTATTGTAACCGGTCGACCTATAGTTGCGGTAATACCTATTTTGGTTGAGGTCAACGGAGTTTCTTTCTTGCAGAAGTGGTTTGCGGAGGATTTATTTGTACCTTACTTGTTCGATGACTCTTTCAAATGAGGTGTTTAGGGGGTGATATTCTTGGAATTTATCTAGATATGGGCAAGGTCGTTCCACCTCTTGTTGCTCCCTCATTTTTTCGGGCTATTTGATTTTATTTTTGGATGAGCTACCTCTTTTATTTCCATTTTTTCTTCTTCTTGATCTAATGTGACTTCCTTTGCTCCTGTGTGTTTCTCAACTAAACTAAGGAATTCATGTAAGTTTTTGGCCCATCTCTATAGATAGACCCCCAAAACCTCATCTTAGGCCTTTAATTCGGACACGACAACTATTAAGGAGATGTTATCGAAGATTTTTCAACCTCAGTGATTTGCTTGTTGTATCAGTTAATTTAATCTTTCAGAGATTTACTTCGTCCTTGTTTAGTACTCACTAAACGTTCTTTGGATTTGGTCCTAACTAGGGGTAAATACGGTTCGATTTGTGTAGTTTAGGACAAATTTTCAAAACAAATCACCTAAAACTGTTTGGAATATTTTCAAACCACTTCAATTTTTAAATCAAACCAATCCAAACCACTTTTTTCATTTTAGTTCAATTTAAAATCTCGATTTAACAAAGAAAAAATAACAAATATTGAATAAGTTAGATCATAAATATTAACCTAAAATACATTAAAACATAAATAGTATCATTAAAATATTATAAATCGAAGTTTTGGAATAGTAATCATTATAATGTAACAATATTATAGAAGCATTTTAACTTGGTGCAATATTCGCAATTGTAACACATGATTCATTCTCTCCATAAAGATAAGAATATAGTAGATAAATTCATTCATTACAATTAAATGATATGAAATAACTAATAAAAAGATTAAATACGATAATACTTATATAACATTCATTGTGACTATGCATCCAATTTGTACGGAAAATCATCGCTTCAACCATATTTGCTCCTAAAAGAATCAAGAATCCAACCACTATTAGGAAATGTAGACTAAAAAATAATTGTGGATATTTGAATAGTTAACACGTCTTTAGCAATTTGGGGACCAATCTTGTACTCATTTGCATTCAATTTTCACCAAAGTAATACGTCGAAAGACTAATTGGTCAAACATTTGAAACGACCATTGAAGTAATCCACCAAATCATTTTAGCCATTAATAATAAAATCTAGAAATTAAGTTAAATGTAGATATTTAATTGAGTGACCTGACCAGGAAATTGAGATGCAAATGAAAAAAAAAATTTATCCACTAATAAATTAAAGGGAACCTAGTCCAAATTAGAACAAATCAACAAAAAAATAATAAAATATATCAAACAATTTCCAAATACAAGAAAATTTGGATAAACCGACATGAAAATTTAACCGAAATTCAAGAAAATTATTAGTGAAAATGTTGGAGTTTGAATTAAAATCTATATTTAATTTTTTAACTCAGTTGTAATTGGAGGTCGATGAATATGTTTCAGTGGCATTTGTTCAACACTTCATCCAATTTGAGGGTTTTACATTTACAGTTTTGATAATTGATGGGCATTTGGATATGATTTAACTAATTAATTGGGATGGATAATTGTCTATTTAAGCATTGACTTTAATTAAGTTATGCTAATATAGATGGATCTTTTAACTGTTATGTGATTAGTTTTAATTGGGTTGGATAAAATTTAATTTTTTTTAGTTTTTTAGTTTTTTTTTTTTTTTTTTTTTTGTAAACGATTTGAGGTTTGAAATAGTTTTGCAAATATTGAATCTTAACCCAAACTACTTCCAAACTATTTGGTTGGATTCAAAATCAAAATGTTGACGGATCCACATGGACTCAACCCAATGGTTTCTAAAAACCAATTCTGATTTGATTTTGCAATTGAGAGATTTTGTTGTTCAACCCTAGTCCTAGCTCTAGAGACCATAAATTGGGACAAGAATACAATAATAACGTTGGTCCAAGTTATGATCGACTTGTACGATAACTTGTTACCATCTTTTAGGTTTGTTTCTGGTAATGAGGGAAAAGTTCTGCACAAGATGGTTCCAATGTCTTCTTATAACTCCATCTAAGATGTAGATTTGTAAAGGTGACTGACAATGATGCCCTTCACATTATATCATGTAAGCTGAGGCATCTTCAGTTTTAACTAGAGTGTATACTATAAAAGAATGAGTGAATTGTCCAAATAGTCACTGAACTTTACATCATGCTTCCACAAGGTCACTGAACTTTAAAAATCACCAAACTCATCATTGAACTTTTCAAAAGGTTTACACGAGGTCGTTGAACTTTAAAAATCACTATATTCATCACTAAACTTTGTAAAACGTTTCCATGGGGAAACCTTTTGTAAAGTTCAGTGATGAATGAAAAGATTTTTTAAGTTCAGTGACTACGTGGTAACCTTTTGGGAAGTTCAGTGATGAGTTTGATGATTTTTAAAGTTCTGTAACCTTGTGGAAGCATGATATAATGTTCAGTGACTATTTGGGCAATTCACTGGCGATTTGAAAGATATTCTTCCACCACTCCATTTTTTTAGGACTTGAATTCCATTTTTTCCAGTTGAATTCATGGCTTGAAGTATGCGGGATGCATCAAATTGAAATGGGATAGGCTCGAGATGAGTCGTTTGGTGGCTGCCAGTATAGATGTTAGCCGAAAAAGAGGGTTGCGGCCAGCATGGTTGTAGTCAGAAAAGGTGTCGTTGACGGGTTACAGTGAAGGTGATCGTCGACATTGAAGCCACCTGTAGAAGACAATTGCATGATTTTTATTTTTGGGGTAAGGTAGGATAAAGAAGAGAGACTTTTATATTTTTCTTCTATTTATTTTTTAACTTTTTAATTTAATTTTTTTAATTGTTTAATGTGGTAAATAGAAAATTACTATTTTGACAATTTTTTATTGATTAACATATGGTCAAACCTAATTTGGGTGATCAACTGACGGAAAAATGGATGGAAACCATCCGAAAGGGTCTCACATGCAATGGTTTAGAAGGTTAGGGATGACAGATGCAACAAATGAATGGTTTGAGGAAAGTCTATTAGTGTTTCAAATATTTGGGGCTTTTGTTGCAATTATCCCTAAAAGAAATAAAGGGTCTCAAATACATTATATTGTTCACCCTAATATATGGTTTAGTTACTCGTAATATAAAAAGAAAAACAAAAGATTTTTATTGAGTACATCATCGAATTTTAAAGAGAGGTGTAGAAAATTGGATGATTCTTGCACCAATATTGTCTTCTTCTTCTAATCAATGCCTTAAACCCTTGGTTTCTTGATTTTGTTTCCCCCATTTGATTTGGTCACTTCAATCTTAAGTTGTGTTCTTTGTATCTCAATGTGTTGAACTACCCAAAAGTGCCTCCATTCTTGTATTTATACTCTCCTTAGCGTTTTTCCCGAATTTAGAGTTTTATGGGTTTCAAAACGAGCCAAAAAAGTATCCTAGATGCATCATGCGGGGCGTCGTGAATACATATTGGGTGGCGCTTCGATGCAAACACTGCACCTATTTTAGTATTTTTATCATAACGTTTTCTCCCGATATTCGATTAAGGCGATTCAAATTGGGTTGTAAAGATAATTTAAAGAGCTACAATTGACTAGAAGTAGCTCTTCCAATTCAAACGTTTGCTTGGCCAAAATGGGTCTTAGTCTCTGGCTAAAAATCTAAAACATCCTTGTGCGTTTGAAAATTGATTTGTTGAAATATTGTGGTCATATTTCACTCCTTTTGACTTCTAATTGCATCCAATTGACCCCTTACATTCTGAAATCTTCATCTTGGGATCCAACACAACTTTTGAATATTTACGCTTTAGTCCCCAAGCTTTGGACATTGCCTTTTTCTTCTCATTTTGCATTAATTAACACCATCTTACCAAACCTATTAAACAACACTAACAAACACATTGAAACATTCAATACTCATAAGATCTAACCACCAATCAACTTAAAATAATAAAAAACTCGTGAATAAAATATACTCATCAATTGTGGCTGCAAAGTTAAGTCTAAAATCATATTTTAATACAAGAGGTCATCTCTTGCTTAAACACACATCATTCTTGTTGATTGTCTTTGTAATAGTTAATTTCTTCACCCCCCCCAAGCCTTCCCCACGCCCCAAGACTCTTTAGGACTTCATATATATATATATATATATATATATATATATATATAATCCTAAGTTACATATAACACCTCCAAGGATGAGTGTAATTTTTAATAAGAAAAGACACATTCGACATAGGACAACTCGTGATTGGTGATTTGTCCTTCTAATATCTAATTCATTCAGCACTAAGGTCTCTCTCACGTCTCTTAATCCTTTAGTACTTCATATAAGCTATATCCTTACTCTTTTAAAAGATGGAATTTTGGGTCTATTGTTCATTCGGAAGCATTTAAGTGTTTCCCATCTTACCCTCAAATCCATCTGGCAAAATAATTCTTACACAAAGGGTATAATGGTCCTTTAGTTATGTATGCAAAGAATCTTTTCACCGCTAGTGGTACTTTTAAGTTTAACTTAGTCAAACCATCCAATTTTCACTTTGACTTTTGAACAATTGAATATTTTCACAATGACCTCTTGAATGTTAAAACACAAAGATGTCTTTAAGCGAACAATACAATTACAAAATATTGTTTTGTTTATAAGACATTACTACCCTTTTAGTTAACAAATAAAATTAAACACTTTCCACTTAAAATTTCAAAACCAGCTACTCGTTTTGATCTTTTTATTCCAATACAGATAAAATATATTTCATCTTTCATATGCTTCAACCTCAAACTCTCATAAATTAAACAAATCTAAAGTATATTTACATATGTTTAATGTTTTTTTAGATTAGTATATATTTTAATCGATAAATATTATTTTGAAACAGATTAAGATATAGGAAAAAATTTAACAGATCCATGAAATCACTGCTACAACTTGTTACGAATGTTCTCAATCATTGCAAAAATTGGTAACTCTCGATCCTTCTTGAACAATACATTGAGAGACTCCACGTTGTTCTACGTTATCATGTTGTATCGACGTCCTGGGAAGTATGACTGCGCCCAATGTTCGATCCCCATTTTTGTTAGATAATCCCATGTCGAGAATGATTTACTTCCAATTTCGACCATGAACTTATTGTACTTCTCAACATTATAAGTTTCGGCCGTTCTCCTGAACAATAAAATGATGTCTTTGACCCGATACATAGTTCTCAAATTAAGGTATATGGTACATGCAATACCCGTGATGTGCCTCGAGAAAAACTTTAGCGATATCATTTATTATATACTGTCCCCGATCAGTTACAAAGGCCAAGTGTTCAATGTCCCCGATCACTTCCATCAGCTTTGTAAAGAATCAATGCATCGACAGATCATTCTCGTGGTTGACTATGTCGAATGCAAGAGGATAAATTTGGATGTTGGTATCTTGACATATAGCAACAATCAATTTGTCTTGGTATCTAGCTTTTAGAGTTGTACCATCAACTAGAATTAAGGGTCGCATCACATTTCGAAATTCCCGAATGCATTGTCTAAGAGCCATGAAGAAATTTTAAAACAATTCTCGTCCTCCGTCTCAATAAAAAATATCGAGCCAAGATTAGTTTTCTCCATGTTATGGCAATATTTGGCCAATTTAGCATAGCTCTCATCGGACAAGCCCATTAAATTCTCCAACTTGTATTCTTTGACCTTCCAGGCCTTTTGGTAGCTCATAACCACTTCGTACTCTCGACGGATATCTTTAATGATGTCCGAATGTCTGTAGATCGTCTGTGGGTCCTGGTACTTGTGTATTATCCATCGACCGATAAACCATGCTCGAACTTGCATGTGATCGTTTCGATGAATTCTCACTTCGCAAGTATGTTTTCATGTATACTTACGAACCACAAAGAGCTCATTCATGTCAATCTTAGCCGCTCGTAAATGCCAATGACATTTGTCGTCGATGCAGACAATCGTCAACAATGACTTGTTTAATTTCATTATCCTGAATTCGAAGTTGTGTTTTATTGCCATCAGGTGCACAACTTCCTACAACTCTTTGTTTGTTTCAAACAATTGCTTGACATGCAAATCCTCATCATCGAGAACCACATGCAAAGAATTAGAGCACATTCCACTTGATCCAGTTCCTGCACTCCCTGCCCACCATGTCTCTGACGAGATAAAGCAATCAAATCTTCATTTATAAATTCATTTTCACACTCGTTATCTCGAACTATCGATGGAATTCTGTACGTAACAATAAGATCAGTATAAGGAGCAACTGTCTCAAGAATGACCACATCATCCTCACTAGCTATCTTCATTGTCCCAAAAATCATTGTCATTGTTTTTCGGTCCATCTGAATCTTCGTGTTCACCTTCAGCGACATCTTTCCATCATTAAAGTCACGCAAAAAGAAGTCGGAGTCGCATGCATTTTGTTCAATTCTAATAAATAATTCACTTCAACATCAAAAGTAACATTTATAGGTGGAATCGGAATGGATAAATTCCCGTTGAATAGAAATCTCAATTCCATATCATACTGAGAGGGATCGATATTCAACTTGTTTTATAAATCACGTTACATTCCAGCGTATGATGTACTCTCTGTTATGGAAATTGGAATACCACCACGTATAGCACTCGTCCATCTCCATACCCATCGATCATTTTCATCTAATTCGAAATCATCAAAATAACAAACTGGAATTACAACCATATCTGCATGACAAAATAGAATTTTTAATTATAAAAAAAAATGATCAGAAATTTGGCAAAATTTATTTTTTTTTAAAAAAAAAAAAAGTTAAATAGTCGGAAACAACCTCCCTACTAATTATCGACCAATTATTTTTTTCGGCTGTTTACTGACTGATGATCTCAACATGCAGATACTTTTTTTTCTTGTTCATACTTAAAAAAATTACACATGGATCTGTTAATTTTTTTTTCCCTACATCTTAATCTGTTTTAAAATAAGATTTATCGATTAAAACATATATTAATCTAACAAAAACTTTAAACATACGTAAATATACTTACCAATTCGTTTAATTTCTGAGATTTTGAGGTTGAAGCATGTAAGAGATAAAATATATATTTTATATGTGTTGAAATAAACAGATAAGAATAGTTAGCTGGTTTTGAAATTTTAAGTGGTGAGTGTTTGATTTTATTTGTTAACTAAAAGGGTAATAATGTCTTTTAAACAAAACATTATTTCGTAATTGTATTGTTCACTTAAGGGCATCTTTATTTTTTAACATTCAAAATGTCATAGTGAAAATATTCAATTAAGAGCATTTTTATCTTTTAACATTCAAGAGGTCATTGTGAAAATATTCAGTTGTTCAAAAGTCAAAGTGAAAATTGGATGGTTTAATTGGGTACCTCCTGTTTTTATAATTGTATTCGAACTTTCTTGAAAGTTAACCAAAGAACCAAAAAATTCGAACAGAAATGGAAAACTGACGCTTGAGGTACATGTTTTTAATACAATCTCGCTACATGTACTTGATGGTTTACCCATTCGTTTACCCGACCTCACTCGTCCTTCTCAAATTGGGGGCGAGTGGGGCACATTTATCGGAAGTGGGTTCCGACCCCCATGTGAAAGCACCGATGGGGTCGAGTAATCCAAAGGATAAGCCAATATGTATAAATGGCTTTATCACTTTTAATATATGCTTCATTTTAGGGCTTTTCCTTCGGTTTTCATTTATTTGTTTAATTCGAAATATTTGTCGACTTCTGATGGTTTTGCTTTCAAATCTTATGTATTTTTACAACTGGATTTTTCTTCAGTTATTTCTCTCTGTGTACAGTTATATTACCATTGGGTGGATATTAGCGACATGAGCTGTGTTGATTTCATATGTTTTTAGTTTAAGGTTACTTTATTGTCGAAATAATTATTTATCTATCAATTTGTACGACATTTTACTTTGAGATGTTCGTGTAATTTCATTTTATTTTTTTCTTGTAATTTCAATTTATTTATTATTTTTTTTTCTTTTTCATGTGTGTACAATTAGATTTATAAGTTGGTTGAATTATTTCAGCATAAGGCTTCAGCTAAAAATGATTTTGTTTCTGTTTTCATTAGCATACATCGTCAACATGGACGTTGGCAAGCTCAGATTGGTCGACTTGTCGAAAACAAGAACATCTATTTAGGGACATTTAGTAAGTTGTTTAAATCTTTAGAAATATGTGGGAATTATGTGGAAATTGTTTTTATTTTATGCTTTAAACTGATTCTTAGCATGTAAGTCCTATGAAATTATCTTCAAATGTGGAGGAGTCCTGTAAGATTTTGTTTCTCTAGACTACTTATTAATCCATGTAGCATGTAAGTCCTATGAAATTCTTACATATGTGTCCTTACGTGGAATAAACTTGTTTCTAGTCGTTGTATCCTATCCTATGCTGAGGCATACAATGTAGCAGCTATAAAATTTCGAGGGGTTAATCTAGTGGGTTGTGCTACAGTTACCGCACGGTGCACAGCACACTCACAACAGAGGGTGGGACCCACGATTAAAATAATCTCGGGCCCCACTTTCTATTAGAGGATACTGTATACCGTGCAGTACGAGTATCAAAACCCTAATCGAGTAACCATCTTCGACATCTCAAAATATGATATAGAGCGGATTATAGCAAGCAATACCCTGCTTTCGAGGGAAATGGCTAAACAAAACAAGTACATGGGTTCAAGCAACAAGCTATCATAAGGTAAATTTTTCACTTGGGTTTTAATTAATTTTTTGTTTAAAGTGCATTTATTTGCAGTGTTTTTAATTTAGAGCTTTTGTATACATTTTTCAGGATTTTCGAAATTTCATCGCTTGCTTCTTCTATTGCTCCAAATGTAATTTTTTCATCAGGGTTTTAATTTATTTATTTTTTGGTTGAAAGTACATTTTTGTAGTGTTTGTAATTTAAATTTTCTGGATGCATTTTTGTAAATTCTTTAAATTTCACGCAAAATGCTTTCTTTGTTTGTCGATTGTGTTTTCTGAAAAGAGTTTTCCTCAATTGATTTCTCATTTCTTGAGTTCAAGTGGTGCAATTTTAGTTTATACTAACTTGTGATTAGAAAAAGTTCCTCTTTTCCTATATGTGTTTGTGTGAAATTATTTAATTTGATGCTCAGATTTATTAGTTTTAATCTTTTTGTCATGATATTGACTTGAAAGATCATATTTCTCTAAGGGTCCGTTTGATAAAAAAACATGGAATTTAGTTGAAAAGAAAACGAATTGCAGGAAATTTAATTGCCTAGAATTTATTTTAGAGGGAATTGTAATTAATGGTGTTTGATTGGTATAATTTTTTTGTGACAAATTTTTACGTTTGGCTTTGTTTTTTATGCAAATTGTGAATTAAATGGATAATTTTTTTACCATTGACTTTAGAATGTGTTCCAATTGGTATAAAAAAAAAAAAATTGTTGGTCAAAAAGCTGGAAAACATTCCAGCTTTTGTGCATCAACAACTTGTACCTTGGAAAATGGTGGAAAACGTTTTCCCTAGAAAAAAATGCCAATCAAACAAGGAAAAAGCTGGAAATGGAAAACTAATTCCACTTTCCCTAGAAAATCTCGGCCAATCAAACAAGGCCTTAGCGTCTGTTTCTTTGCAAATGTGGAAACAAACGAAATGCAAGGAATTAAATTGCCTAAAATTTGTTTTATTGGGAATTGTAATTAATTGTGTTTTATTGGTATAATTTTTCACTTAAAAATTTTTTAAAATTTGGTATCCGTTTGACTTTGTTTTTCATGAAAATTGTCCATTAAATGGATAATTTTTTTTCGCAATTGACTCTAAAATTGTAAAGTTAAGCAGAAAAGATGGAGTTTCAATTTAGGAGGTTGGATAAAATGTTAATAGGATTTGGTAACTGAAGATTCAGTTTGCGTGATGATCAATTTGGCTGATTTTTTATTTTACATTTGCTATGCAATAGAGATCCATAATTTGAACACTGAGCAATACAAACTAAAAAATGAACTGATGAGTCAGTTGTGGGCTTGTGGCTCATCACTGTTAAGTCATTTTCAACATTGACATTTCCTACCTATCTACGTTTCTTCACAATAGAAATGACTTATAATTTTAAAAAAGGTTGAACCCCAACCTTGAGGGTCCTCCACCGTCCCGCCCCTAGAGCATTATGAAAAAGATAAATCGCGGGATGTACCTCAGCAGGCCAGAGTACAAGAGCTGTCATATCGGTGCCCACAAAGAGTCAAATTCCATATCTTGTAAGAGGCAGGAATTGAACCCTCACACTACAACTGCCAGCTCAGTTGAGATTACCTCACTTCTATCTTTTGCACCACTGAATTATGCCCTGGGGGACAATAACTTATATTCTTTGATATACAAGAAATTGATTATTGCAATGCATATTGAACCATACATGGTAAATTTTTCTAAATATCTTCTAATTCTTTTCTATAATAGTTTGGACTACGAGCAACCACATGTTTATATTTGCTATGGTCTCCATACCATGCTTAATGTTGTGACAGACAAGGAGGAGTAGGATCTGCTGTCCTCATTCGTTCATGTCTCCAGTTAGTGGCAACTTTAGATAAGCAATTCTATAAATAAAATTACTTTTTCACCCTTTTGTATCCTTTTGTCCATGCTGCTTCATCTTTGTCTCTAAATTAATGGATCGTGGCAATTGATGCATGAACGTTGGACTTCCTATATTGAATGACTTTCTGACTAATATGGGCAACTATTTCATGGATCTCATTCTCTGGGAAGTATCAGTGTTTTAGTGTTGTACAAATCTTAATCGATGTTTGCTATCCTTGGTAAAAGTTTCCCGTCTGCAAAAGCAAGTTTTTATTATATTTATCTCCATAATTTATTTTCATAAAATTGCATGGTTTAAATTTCACTAATGGATTTCGTTTTATTTAAGGTTTGGAAACAATTCAGTAGTGTCGGGGCTCAAAAAATTTGAAGGCACCACTTACAGGGCCTGGAAAGATGAATTATGACATTATCTCATATTTGTTCGCGTCTTGATTCAGTTACATAATATTTTGTCTTCAACCAAGCAACAAATTTTATAAACTGATTTGCAATTATTGAGGATAAGGAAGTTGAAGTAGAGTTCATGTACTCGGTAAAATGAAGGAAACTAACACTCCTTTTGAGAAGAGAATGGAGAAGTATTCACAGTCTTCTTCATTAGGGGCGGATCCAACACCTGGCGAGTTTAAGAGGCCGCCCGACTTGGATCCGTCGGGAACAGTTTTTTTTTTTTTTTTTTTTTTTTTTTTTTTTTTTAACAGTAGATAAAGGTTTCAGATTATATACCTGGTAATTCATTTTGCTTTTAAACATTTCTTGTTTTAATTGGTTAGAGCTGCCACATGTATATTGGAGGTCCAGAGTTCGATTCTCTTCCAAACCAATTTTACTGTGCAATTTTTTAGTTCTACCATTTTTACGAAAACTAATATAATGGAAGTGGATTCGAACCAGTGACCCTTCCTTTAGCCTTTAGGTAAGTGAAAGTTAAATTATTATAGCATTTGTCGAGCTTTGATAGTAAATGTAATGGAAATTTATATATTCTAGTTTAGTGGTTTTAATTCCTTTGCAAGGATTCGAACTCGTGATCTTGATTTGAATTATACAACAATCTAGTCATTGTGTCATGTGGTGAATAATCTAGATATGTATAACAAAATTATATATGACTAGTTTTAGCAAAATAATTATTATATTTTATTTTGAATATTTTACTACGATCGACGGTCATTAGACAACGACCGCACGTGCTCACTCAAAGTTCTGGATCCGCCACTAATCTTCACTACTTCATCACTTTAATATCCATTGGTTCTCAATAATGAACTCCTGTGTGACAGTTCTTCTAATTGGTTTCATGGCTACTATGTTTATGCAAGTCCTTAGAAATGATTTTGTCAAGTGAGTACATTTTCATCTTGTCTCCTAATGTTACACTTTAAACCTTCTGTCATTTTTACAATTTATCATCTTCTTTGTGGTAATGTATACCCATGATAAGTAGACAGCTAATGATGAAGAGGAAACTAAGAGGAAGTACATCCATGGTGATGTATTCAGGTATCCGAAGTACAAATCTTTGTCTATAGTGGCCCTTGGTTCTAGAACCCAGTTGTTTACCTTGTGAGTATATAATTCATCTGTTTGTCTACTTGGCATCAACTCTATGAATAAAGTTTCTAAACGAAATAATTATCATCTTCTTTTCAATTTCTTCGTAAGTCATCCTAACATGTAATACTACTTGTTAGCAGTCATATGTATACGAGCTTGAACATTTCATATTGTAGATCCTACCACATTTGTACCATAAAAATTTACTTCTTCATCAACAAAAAAAGTAGAGCATTTAATATTATTCTTACTTGTTAGGTTTTTTTATATCCAATAAATCCGGGCAATGATGAAAAAAAATTGACGGATAATTTTTCAACACCATAGACTTGGCTCGACTCGAAAACGACATTTTGGATGACCCAAGTTTGGCTTGGATGATTTTTTTGGTTAGTTGGACCAGTTAGTAGTAAGTATGGACATGGATATTAGCCCATTAGTTTAGGATAAGTAGCAGACTATTTGCACTTGGTCTTGGCCCATTGAGGAGAGTTAAGCCCAAATCTAATAACCTAATGTATCTATATATCTTGCTTCTTATTCAGCCCTCTGTGTGTGTGTATTGTAGCAATGGAGAGGACAGAAAATAGAGAGGAAGTCGAGAGCTCATGGAGGTGGTGAGTGATATTCAACCATTGTTATCTCTTCTTCTTCTTCCTACCTTTGTGGATTGCTAATAATACCACCATTAGAGTATCCTTTGTGGAGTGAAACTTGTGGCAACCAAGTGTGGGAGTTTTGGGTCGAGCTTGAGTTGAGTGGTGTTCGTTTGGTTGATTTCTGAGACCGGAATCAAGATTTCTCGAGGGATTTCCGTGACATTACCTACTACTGTATTGCGTTATTAATTCATGAAATTAAAGTTTCAATAATGGAAGTGGTGGGCCGAGAATTCAGATTTTTTCTTCTGTCCTAAACTTCTCAAAACAGTCCAATTTCATTCATGATAATCATGTGATTTAAAATTTTAATTGTAGTCTTTCATGATTTGCAGTTTTTTCAAACATAATTTTGCAATGACCAATCACTGGTTATCAACCGGAGAAAAAAGTTGATGATAGTTGGTCCAACATTGAATGGAGTACTTTCAAGATAAAATTTAGCATATTATGTACATTTCTTTTACGAGCATAAATTATAACAAATAGGAATGTTATGTATGACAATAAAATTTCCATTAGCAACACGCTAACATTACCTTCAATATAACTGAGTCCGTGCATTGCACGAGCATATGATTAGAGTATCTTATAAGTCACATATATTTCCAAAGATGATAAGGAAAAAGTCAAATTTTACTACATGTAGCCATATCCTGCTTATCACAACTATGCTTGTAACACTTTGTCTTTGAACAATAGTTTTCTTAGTCCTAAGCAAAGATCACAACCCCAATCCTTTAAGATTCTATATATATCTTCTAAATAAGAGATTTACCCTTCCAAATTCCCAAGTGGACCCTAGCGAAAGAGAAAGCAAAGGAAACAAAGAGAAGCACAAACAAGAAGTTGGAAACTGAATTTCTAGACATATGAGTTTAGCTTACGATTTTAAAGGTGTTACAATCTCTTGAACCTTTGAACTTGCTTGTTGTTATGTTGGGGGTATTTTGGGGAGGGGGTGTTATGGAAAGAAGAGGGATAATCGGTTGAGGAAAATTGAGTGAAACAACCAGAAATTGTATAGTTATTGGATTCTGCCTATCTAATCTTTGTTTTGTATGGTACCTTGAGTATAACTTTTATTTATTAATATGAATGTTTTTATATACGATTCAGAAGTATATAAATGATCTTTAATAGGTTAAAATCTGGTTTATGGTATGATAATTCAAAGTAAAACTCAACAGTCGTAGTGAAATTCATGATTCAGTGTTTGGTAAGAAAGATAGATTTTCAAGCTGTAAATCCTTTACTTGTGGTAAATTAATGACATGTTTACATGCACATGTATGTTATATGATAAGTGCATTTCGTGCACTTATTCGGACCATATTACTAAACTTTTATGTCGTCAAATTATCTAATTTTACTTAACTTGGGTTAATTTTCTGTTGTTATTAGTGTTGAACCTGTTTCGAAACAATTGGAAAAGAAATAATGGTGAAATTGAATGAAATCTGCAATTTTGGCCGATCAAAGTCAACACTTTAGAAATTGAAAGACCGCACAATTAATTGAATTCAATGATTAAAGTGCATTACTTGAAAGAATTGAAGCCTTGAAGGTAAATAATGCATTGGACTTAAATGGGCCTCAACTTGAACATTTGCCATTAAGAGACAGAAAATTGGGGAGGAAGAAAGGCAGATTGGGCAACGGCTGAATTGGGGAAAATTGGATGAAAAAAAAAAAACATACGGTACAACTGTACAAGGCGGATGGAAGGCAGCAGCTATGGGGGAAATTCTAATTCTTTGTACATAAATTCATCAATAATTTGCAAGGAATTTGAGAATTAATTACATTCTGTCAATTTCTAGGTGATGTCATTTAAACTTTATTTGTTTAATTCCAACATTATGCTAGGCTAGATTATTTTTGTGTGCTAGGATGATGATGGAACTTATATAATATACATTTGATTTTCGAACCTTATTAATTTTATTTTATTTTGGCATTCAAAGCACATTTTCAATTCGTGAATGATTGACATGGATTTAATATTCTCTACAATTATATGCACAATAATTGTATGAGTTTTGTGGCTTGATTTATTTTCGAAAGATTGAACTTATAGAGTGTGTTTGATGTTGATTTTAATGAAAATAGAATTTTTGGAATAGTGATTAATGGAAGAATGATGAAAAGTTTTAGATTTGTGTGTAATATTATTTTATTTGAAAAATGTGTGGTTGAAATGAAAAAAGAGAAAAAAAAAATGAGAATAAGAATGGAATGGGGGCCAAACGGGGTCATAGTGTCAATTGTCGTGGAATCCGATAGGGAATAGAAATATATTGTTATGTTTTACGTAATTTTTAAGTATTCAGAAATCTTTAATACATTTTTATATGTTCGCATCCATATTAGTAATATAGTTGGGTTACATGTAAAAATAAGTTTAATTCTACTAAAAAGAAATTGTTAAACAAATTATGAATATTGATCTTCATAATTGAATCGTGTTGTCAAAGTCATAGAGTTCAAGGTTAAAGGGGATTGATATAAGGGAATTCGGATTTCTAATACGCTTTTTGTCATCATATTTTTATAACACTTGCATTTAATTATAATCTTGCATTTATTTTAGTTAAGTTAGGTTTTGTATTCATAAGCATATTATTTAATTTATAGAAAAAATCAGAAATTTCAATTGCTTTGGTTAAGGCTAAGTAAATTGGAATTTGAACTAGTACAATTCATGTGGGAATGATATTTGTACTCAAAAATTCATTTTACTACTTGTTAACAAACCGTGCACTTGCGGTATTTTAACGAATAGTATTTGTTGGACACTATATAAGTGTGGTAAAAGTTTGGCAATGAATAAATGTGATTAAGGGAGGTTGGAAAGTGAACTAGACAGTGATAGAAACTTGAAAACAGAATCTGTCCAATTCGATAATTTGCATAGTTTCAACCTTTCCATATTCACTAATCACCTCTAAAGCTTGGAGATTTGATTTATATAAATATTAGGTCATTAATGATACAATTATATGATGTTTACATATATCAAAGTTGAAAAATAACAGTGGGCAACAGGGCTATTTCGGAATGCAACTTGCAACTTGAAGTTATAACGTTATTTAGATTATTTTGGCACTAAAGGTGTAGTACGAAAGTGTGTGTTAAGCTTATCAATTTGAGGACCATATTTCGATATTAGATGGTACTACAAGTTGTTTGCAGCCTTTAAATGGAAAAGATACTTGAATTATACCGTGTAGAAAGCTCACACACACAAAGGTAAAAAGTAAGTAGAAATCCATTTATAACTACGATGCAAGAACATAATATTCATGAAATATTTTTTGTAGAGTATTGTTGTAACATTTATATAAAATTGATCACGAGTTCATTGTATATCATATGATGGTCATGGTGAGTATGTGGTTTCGAAACATATTGGCATCTATTTTGGTGGAGTATGACATTCATGAGCATTTGCATGTGTATGCACGATATATGTATATTGTTAAAAATCTAGCATGCACGATATGATTGAAAAAAATGAATTTATATAAAATATTTTATTGACCATTACTAGGGCACCGAGACATGTGAGGTATGCTTATGTGATTTGTTTTGACATCGCGGGTAAGACTTCTCGGGTGATCGCAAGGATAGATAGGGGATGTGCCTTTGGTGATCATGGGAGGGTGGACCACTTGACTGTACCTTTGTGATATTATGATTATTGACGCCGTGGGTAGAATACTTCTTGGATGATCATATGGATAGTTAGGAGATGTACCTCTAGTGGTCATAAGAGGATGGTCCACTCGATTCCATCAATATCATATTGGTCATTTGATTATGGATTATTGATATTGATATTGCGCAGAACTCTATCCAGTGCATTGTATATGAGTTAATGGCCCAATGGAAGGAAAATATTTCAAATAAAATTATTTCGAGCTGACTTTAATAAATATTGAACACAATGCATTTTTAGCATAATATTTTTAAAGAAATGATATGGTGTCATATATTAATATTACTCATACTCATGGCAGTGATGTCATGCATTATTTTTACTTATTGTGTATTAGCTTTTATAGTTCTTATATTGTAAGTGAGTATAAAACTTCATAGAAGACATGGCTATCTGTGAAGCTCTTGCGAGATTTCGAAGTTCGATATACATGGATGACGATCTTTAGGGTTATTTTTGGACCGTTGTTTTGGTCTTACAATCTATTGTATTATATTTTTGGGGATCCTATGACTTTTGAGATGGTATGGTAGATACTTTTGTAACCTCAAGATAAATATATTGGAATTTGGTTTTATTGTATTTTGTTTTAATATACTATAAGAATATCATAGATGATCATGTGAGAATATACATAAATCTTATTGTGAATATGCTTCATGTCAAACAAAAGTGTGAATCATATGTCTAGGTCAAGTCGTCAATTTTTATTTCTATAGAAGGAAGTATATGTTATCTACATAAATGGGGTGTGACAGATGATAAGTATTACTATTGTAAAAATGCAACATTTGATTGCACATTGGGAAATTATGTGAGCACGGAGTCGAGCACGTCGAAGGCAAGTCCCGAGAAAGATTCGTTGATCGTCGAAGGCGGCTAGATAACACAATCAATAGTAAAGCGCGTGAAAGAGGCTATTGGATTACTCGTTCAAACTATAGTTGACGAAATGATGATCTTGGACAAGAAATGGACAAGTTTCGTGTTGGGTCGGAGGCTGAAACGGGTTGAAACAACTTGATTCAAGTGGATGAAGACGAAGGCCAAAATTAGTAAGTTATTTCAATAAAATATGAATTAATTCGATGTAAATTGTTTTTTTCATGCAAAACTCAATGAAAATGATGGAATTGAGTGAAAGGTAAAAAGAAGTTGTAAAAAGTGCAGAAATTCAAAGTTAAGGGACCTAATGTTCAAAAGTTGCCACGGGCTTCAAAGTGATGATTAGATGGTGATAGTGTTCAATTGGATGAGAAAAGAAGATAACGAGCTGAAAAGAATTAAAGAAGGACCAAAATTGCACTTGTAGAAAAGTCCAGGGACCAATTTATAAACAATTGGCCCCAACCCTTAAGCATGCTCACGCATGACTTTGCAGGGCGTTGAGTGCACAAGGCTCAACATATGGCTCGTCTAAGCCTGATTTTGAGCTACAACCTTATTTTTATCATAGAATTGACTTGAAGGTGTGAAGCTCGTATTAAAGATTGAATTGTAAGAAATCAAGTTTTTGAATTTTACGTTTATTTCTTTCCTTCAGATGATGCCCTTTCATATCTTTTTGTATAATTTGAATTCAACCATGTTAGGCTATGTTTTATTGGCATTGGATGAATGATTAAATTTATTAATTGATATTTCTAATTCAAAAATTAAGTAATTTAGTTAATTATTGTGTTCTTGATTAAATATGTAGATTGTTTCATTGTTTGAATGCTTGATTGCTATTGGCATCAGATGAATGATAAAACTTACTGTTTGATATTTCTAATTCAAAACTTAAGTATTTTAGTTAATTATTGTGTTCTTGATTAAATATTTATGATTATTTCATTGTTTGAATGCCTGATTATCATTTAGACAATTTATTGTTTATTGTAATGTTGAGAGACTACAATAGGTTAGAACATTGCATATTTGACATATGAACAATAGTTGTTAGAAATAATATTTATGGTATGTGCAATATAGGTTGATAATCGTGATTGAAAGCATCCATTTGCATATGAATTCGGACTAGGAATAGAATATGGTCGTTCTTAGGATAGGTTTCATTTATCTTCAAAAAAAGTTCGATATTAATGGATTATTGATTTTTACAAACACTTAAAGAACACTAACTTACATGAATCGAGAATTGGAAATAAAGATCAATAGGTGAATTTTGAAATTCAATATATTCATTTCATAATTTGATTTTTTTTTTTAAACACTTAATTACATAGATGCTTAAGTTAGAATAAGTACAATCAAACTCTTTTGTGTCACGTAGATCGAATTTGAAAGTAGCTAGTATACTATAGCTAGCATTTATTCATCGTAGGACGATACATGTAACTCACTACGTATTACTTGTCAATATCCCGTATGTTTGTGGGATTATCTCGAACAACTGACTTGGCTGGGAAGAACTCAATTTCTGACCTTTGATTATATTATCATAGTATTGCATTTTTAACTTTCGAACGTTGGTTCCAAGTTACCTTTTTAGAGTCGGCACCAACGGAACCTAAAAATGGAAAATTATGGTACTTTAAATCAAAACATTAAAAGCAATTGAATAAAAGTGTAACTACCTTGAGAATGTATATATAAAAAAATAATGTGATCAAATGTATTTATAATTTAAATACTTTCCAAACAAAAATATAAATCAAATATCAAAATAATTTCTTCACTCAACCTTCTTTACAACTCCAAAATCACAGTGAATGCCACTGCCTTTAAAATTTTGGCTTCTTGTCTGTAAAGTTAGTCTTTGGTAGCCCACTAGACCCTCCACCTTCACCTTTTCTCTCTCCCCCAAATGTATTTATGTCCTCTTTTTCATCGTTTTTATCTGGTTTTTAGTTAAATAATAAATGTGTTCCTCACTAGATCATAACTTTTCCACACATAATGATGGGATGGCACAAACATGAAAGGCGGCCTTCAAATTGGAGATTGAATCACGAGTGGGACTTGAATAAAAGAATAGTGTAGTTGTCGACTATAAATATTAGATCTTAAATGTATATAATAAACGAGTTATTGTATTATAAGCTCTTTTGTAGCTCAACCAAAAACAATTTCGTAAATAACATCATTAACTAAATGAACTATATGATTCACTCTTGTAGCTAAATTAACAATTGATCAATCGGCAACCGATACCAAAAAAAAAAAAAAAGTAATGTTCTTTGTTTTTTTCTGCCGTTTGTGACTCTTGACTTGAGGGTTTGAATTTGAAGTAATACTCTTAATGGGCTCATTTGGCTGTACAAAAATAATGGCTATTAGACTGACTTCAATTAATGCAAAATTAGATTCATATATAAATAAAATTATAAATTAAATTTGGTTCTTGGTCTTATTCTCGGTTCTAGAACTAGAACTAAACCTGAACTAGAACCAAATGGTTCTTCATACAAAGAACCAAAATCATTCATTTTTTTTTTTGTAGAACCGAATCGAACAGCTTGGTTTGATTTGGTTCTGATTTGGTCTAGACATTTTGTCCACCCCTAGATATGAATATAATTACCCTCATATTAATTGAGTTCCTTTTCTTTCATTCTCTTTTTCCCCCCTTTCTTTCTATTCCACATCATCAATTTGTAACGCTACCCTGTGCAAATCCCTCAAAGTCTCAAATGAAGCAGCTTCTTCAGCCGAAACTTCGACTCCGCAACCACTAGTTTATCGTTCCTCCTTCAAACCATTAGGGATAGTACCTTTATGCATTCTTCTTTATGTAATTTACTAGACATTCTTCTTTTCTAATAAATAAAAATATATTAATGGATCGGTTTGAATTTGTTCCATATCGGTTTGAATTTGACAACATAATATATTTGAATTACAGACTTACAGTATATTGATTTCTAATAACAATAAACAATACTGTAATCAGTTTGAATTTGTTCCATATAAGCATATATTGTATTTACAATAATGTAATCCACCAATAGTAATAAACAATGTTGGAGGAATCAATGGAGGAAGAGTCTGGAATCTGTATTTATTTGTAGAATCTGTATTTTTTTTTTATAAAGGTTGGAGAATAAATAACCCCTGCATGCATAGTTGGTGCCCTATCTTACGTTAGACCTCGTCTGATGTCCACGTACTACAGTATTGGAAGAACTTGGTACCCTAATGATATTCTTAGAACTTGGTGTCCTAGTTGATAGTTGATATTATTAACTTTTGGCAAAGAAACATTCGTTTATATTTTGTTTGTTGATTTAAACTTTTGAAAAATCTTGATGACAGATAATTTGAACTTCCTAAGCCCCTGTTTTTTATCCATTTTTCACCCCCATTTTAATGAGTTTTGGGATCGTTGGGGCTTAATCAGCCGCAATATTTGACTCTTCCTCTCACAGCTGGGTCCCACTTTGCTGGCATTAAACGGTCCAAAAATTCATTTTTTTTTCATTCTATAGGAAACAAAAAGGGGCTAAATATTTGATGCTTATATTTTTTATTTAAATATATATTACTAACTTATGAAAATGACGTAAGTCTGAAAAATTAAGTAATAAAACTAGAACCAAACCAGAACCGAATGAATCGGTTTGGTTCGGTTCCATATCTTGAAAAAAAATCAAGTGGTTCTATTATAAAAAAAAAACCCATTGATTTATGGTTCAATTCAGTTCTCTTGCAATCAAAATCAAATGGAACCATGTTCACCCCTATTCATATCATAATTTTTATTTTTTGCACCACATTTTAATTATACTTATATCTTTGCTCATTATAACACTTATATCTCTAACGCTTTTTCATGTCATTATTCTCCTGAAACTTTTCATTAGTTAAAATAATTTGTATTTGATAACAGTTTTATGTCCAAAAATCTATTAAAACGGCATGAAACAACTAATTTATTCACCAGAATTAAAAAATAATAATAATAAAAAGTACAAAAAATATTTTTTCTTTATCTCAAAGTATAAAAAAAAATATTTTAATATAAATTATCATAAAAGACGAGACGCACTAATTAATAAAAAGTTAATAATAAGAATTCGACAGAAAAAAGTTAAGAAAATAATTGTTATAATGACTAAAGATTGAAGAGTTTAACTACAATTAAAATACGATGTATCAAATAAAAATTATAATGACAATATAATCAACCTAAATATAATTTACATTATCTCTATACATAATGATGTGCAAATAACATTTAAAAAAAAAATCATTGACAACATACCATTTTTATTGTTCAATATTTTAAAATATACTTGTATGAAATATTATTTTGCCTCAAACATACTTTACCTATTAAAATATGAAGAAAATTTTAAGTGAAAAAATAAAAATAAAGAAAATAAACGAGGAAAAAACAAAGCTCAAATGAGAGCAGTGTCAAGCATGCTACATAGATATAATGGTTGACATAATCCTTGATATAATGACACATAACAACTTATTATTGAATTGTTTAAAATACAGTTATTTTTTTCATCTAATTACTTATTACCAACATCTGTCACTCTATGTGCCACATACTTTTTAGCAAATTAGCGTTATTAGAGCAATTGAAGCTTATGTTTGTACAATTTTGTTGTTCGTACAGAGGAAATCTTGTCAGATGTTTTACAGGTACTGTCATTTGGTTGGTTACTTTTTTTTCTTTTTTTTTCCCCTTTGTCAAATGAAAAACTACTAATTATGAGGGTGTTTGGTGGAAATTAAAATTAAATTTTTTAGTAAATTATGATAGAAGTTTTTGAAATGTGGTTGAAAAGTTGTGGGACCCATGAAAGATGTGGTTAATATTGATTATTTGATTTTGACTTAGATTTTAATACGTACCAAACAGGACCTATATGCTTAAATAATCTGACAATACTTTATTGAGGGAATTTTAAGAAATGTCCATTTTCACATATCCATTTGCAAAAATGTCCAACATTGCAAAAATGTCTATTTTTAAATAATTTAGACAAAAATACCCTTGTTAACAATTTATAATTTCGCGCTAATCCCAAAAATGGATATTTTTGCAAAATATTATTCTCGACATTTTAAATGTAGAAAATTATCATGTTCGAAATGAAATGTCATTCTAGACAAATGAAGTGTCAAGAACGACATATAAAATGTCGAGAGTATTATTTTAATGTAGTTTATCATAAAAATTATTTTTTGAAATTCGTGACAAATTGAAAAAAAACAAATGTCGAGAACGATATTTAAATTGTCGAGAACATTATTAAGGGCATAATAGATAATTTGGTACTAAATTCAAAAGTGTGAACATTTTTTAATTTACCTTAATTTTAGATATTTTTTTAAATACTTCTACTTTATTTTATGGGAATAAAGTACACTAAGATGGTTCTTATTCTATACATGTAGCACTGTCCATAGTTTGTATAGAAAGTCAAACAAATCGACGGCCGCAATAATCTAGCAATGAATATCTACTGATCTTTTGCCACCTCAACAGCAGCAGCCCGACATGATTGATTTGGTGGGTCCAATGCTGATCATCATTGTAGGTACCAGATTAAAATGGTTTCGGGCTCGGGCCCAAGAAATTCTCTTATTTCTAGAAAATTAAAGGAATGATCACTTTTCTAGAACTATTAATTAGTGAGGTTATTTTCATTCTTGTACGGCCCGGAATTTGATCCCATTATCTTGGGATTAGGACTCCTAACAAAGTTGCAAATGTTATCGTATTCGTCCGTTTTGGTACATATTTTTATTTTAAAAAAGAAATTAAAATTAATTTTTAATCACTTATTTTTCTAATAAAATATTTTTATACGTCTATGTAGTGATAACAATGAATCGAATCGAATTGACTCGGCTCGTTGTCCTACGAACTCGACTCGTACTCGGGCTCGTTGCCTAACAAGCTCGTGAACAACGAGCTAGCCGAGCTCGGCTAGTGAAAAAAATTGAGCTTAGCTCGATCCATGAGCTCATGGCTCGTGAGCTAGAACGAACCGAATAGGAGCTCGGTCCGTGACCTCGTCTCTTTTTTTTTTAATATTATATAATACATATTTTCTAAAAAAAATTAAAAAAAATTTGACGAGCCACGAGCCGGTGGCTCGTCAAATAAGAGCCCACGACGAGCAGCTCGGCTCGTTTGGCATTTTTTAAGCTCGATTTGTGGCTCGAACTCATTTTTTACGAATCCGAACTACTCGACTCGATTGTTATCACTACGTCTATGCATAATTTCTTTCATACACTTTAACAAACACAATCTCCACTTTATCGAAAGATCTACATAAAACGAGCATTAATAAATATCTTTGAAAATTGATAAGTTAATCAATGTTTTGTTTTATTAGGATGTGTAAATTTTAATAGTAATTTTATGTTGCACTAATTTAGGTGACAATAGATCTATTAATACTCTATTTTAAAAGTAATTTTAATAAAATTGAAATGTTATCCAAACTGCGGATTAAATGTCATTAAAATAAGAAAAATGACGATAGCAAAGTCATGGTAGATAATCGAATTAGAACATTTTCAAAAGATTTTTTTATCTTGAAAGAGTATATTGATCACAAATAGAGAGTATCTTTAACTTCAAAGAGTAAAAAAAAAAAATTTATTTAACCTTTTTTTTTTAACAATCATTTACTTTTTATTCTTCATTTTTCAATTATTAAATATTTTTTTTTAAATGTTAATAACTTATAATGTAAAAAATTTAAGTAGAAGTAATTTCTTTAAATGCAGTTTTAACAAAATAGTGAACTCAAATTTTATTCTATTTCAAAATTTCGCTCTTTAAAAATAAAGTGTATATTACATTTTAAAGAGTTTCTCTGGGATACATTTTAGTAATGGTAAACGAGAATTTAGGTCGTGGGCTCGCATTCTCCTAGACGATGGTATTTATGTAGAGATTTATACTTTTTTGTGATTGATTTATTAATTATAACTGTAAATATAACGAGTATGTAATACAAAATAAAAGGATAGATAAAATGAAAAGATTAAGTGAATTGGAGATTTCATGAGAGATGAGAACATACAATAAAATTTACAAGACAAGTTTTAAGTAACACTATTGGATATATTGTACTTTTAGAAATACAATTAAATTGAGAATGAATTTGAGATTAATAGAATCAAAATAAAGATGTTAAATCAAATAAATTGAAATGGTTTTTGAACAAGTACATGTCACTAGAGTAATCCTATCCTATATTGCATCATCATTATTGTATTTGTCAGTAAATGATAGTTAATTGAATTACATCACGTCAGTGGCACATAATTTTGCTTAATTGAATTACATCATGCCAATGGTACATAATTTTATTTACATCAAAATATCATACCCTCATATGAATGGAGCCCACTCGAATAAGTGATAATATTTTATTTAAGTGGGCCCTCTATGTGAAGGTGTATATACCTTTACGTAACTCAAATTATAGATCACTAGATAAATCCTAATTGAATGGGTTTTATTCATTACATTTCATTGAGCTAGTATTATTCAAGAATAAATTATAATAAAATAGTACGTGTTGTGCTTTTCGAATGGGTCCGGATCAAGTTTGTTTGAGCCTCATTTTTCATTTTTTTGAAAAAACGAGTTTTGTAATTGTGATTTTTTAACAGATGTGTGGTTATATAAGAAAAAAATTTGGGATTTTGTGTAAAATTATTTTTTTGAGAAAATGTGTGGTTGAAAACGAATTTATAGAAAAATGAGTTTTTAAATAATGAGATTCAAATAAATGCTTAATTGGCCTGACTTTTAATTTTGCTTTGATTTCTCGTAGAAGTTTTATGAGAAAACTAACTTAAATTTTTTTTTGAAAATTAAGTTCTAAAAGAGTTTTTCATTTTCAAAATAGTTTTTAGAGTAAGTCATATTGAATCAACTTTCTTTAAAATTCTTTTAATTAGAAGAAACACTCTATGAAATTAATCCAATAGATCTAAAAGCAGCTCTTAAGTTTTAAAAACTCATTTTAACTTTTCAAAAATCCCGTAAAGTTTTGGAATTCCATATTTTATTTATTAAATTATTGATATTGATATATAAAGAAAATATGTTAAATAAAAGAGTTGTGTTATAGTAATCTAAAAATTGATCTAATGAATGATATCCTTCTCATACATGAGGAGAAAAATATTATTTTATTTAAGTAGGACTCTCATTCTATGTCAGGAGAATGTCATCTCTTAAGTCATTCTTTAGATTTGTTTAGCATTATTCTAAATTAGAAAGGAGCACTGAGAAAAAGCAAAATAGAGGTCAAATTTTACTCTGTATTCTCAGGCAAATTTTGATTCCCTGCTTTTCTCTTCTTCTTTTGACTACCGACTACGTACTCCACACCACCTTCTGCCATTTCCTTCTCTCTATTCTCTCTCTCTCTCTCTCTCTCTCTCTCTCTCTCTCTCTCTTTTCTACTCTTGTCGCCGACTCGCCGGAACCTGTAATATACTTCCGGCTGCCGGAGAAAAGTTTGATCACTCGTCTTCCATTCAAGCACCACTGCACTGCAACACCGTAACAGCCAGGTGTACTTTGACATTTAGGCTTCAATTGAAGCTAGTTTTGCAGATCCGGGGGAGTGAAAAGATGGTTTAGTAGAATGCTTCAAAGTGTTTTTGTAATTCAACAGGCGGGGATGAAATCGAGCTGGTATCTGTGCTCTCTTTTTTCTATCTATCTGTCTGTCTGTCCATATTATATAAGTGTGTGTATATATGTGTTTAATTCAAAGATTAGAAACGGGATCTTTGTGTTAGACTATGTTTTTGTAACTTAAAATGAAAGATTTTTTCGGGTTTCCATTTCTGGCATTTTTGGTATGAATATAATTACCCAAATTACAATAGTCATTTTTATACACAAAAAAGTGACTTTTATGATCCCAAATTACAAACCAAAAACAAAAACGAACTATGAATCACTTCTTGTTTGATGTGGCTAGAGTACAGACGGAAATGGAATGACCTCTACAGTCTATCATGTGTTTGGCTGAATATATAATTGTGAGGAACAGTAAGTAATCCACTTCTATAAGAGTTATAAATTCTACATTTTGGTACTTAATTTGTCTTTTGAATTGTGCCAAGCGTTATCTGGATATCACGCGGTGCTATCAAAATATTTGAATTTGGACATTATTTTAGTGATTTGAAAACATTTTCATCACATTTAACTTGTGGTTTCATGATCATATGTTCCAGGATAACAGAAATTTGACATCTAATAGTCCAAGAGTTCTGTTGTTTTGAGCACACGCACTTCTTTCAAGAGCTATCACCCAAATGATTCTGTTGCATTCAGAAAGTTCACATGGAGCTTTTGGCCAGACAAATATGCTGCTGAAAGTATCTGGTTCAGATGCTTTTCGGGTTAGTGTTTCTAGTGCCCCCAGTACTTCTAGTCAAGGTTCTGCACCAGATGATTCCAATGCTTTGGGGGATGTTTATATGTGGGGTGAGATTATATGTGACAATGTTGTCAAGTTTGGGCCAGTGAAGAATTCAATTTCTGAGAGCAAAAGAGCTGATGTACTTCTTCCCAGACCACTAGAATCAAATGTTGTACTGGATGTACATCATATTGCTTGTGGAGTCAGGCATGCTGCCGTAGTTACTAGGCAAGGTGAAATCTTTAGCTGGGGTGAAGAATCCGGTGGGCAGCTCGGCCATGGAGTTGGGAAAGATGTTACTAAACCTCGTCTAGTAGAATCTTTATCTTTTTGCCATGTTGATTTTATTGCGTGTGGAGAGTTTCATACTTGTGCTGTTACAACATCTGGTGAACTGTATACATGGGGAGACGGGAGACATAAGGCCGGGATCTTGGGTCAAGGCACTGATGTCAGTCACTGGATACCAAAGAGAATTTCAGGTCCTCTTGAGAGACTTCACGTTGCAACTGTTACTTGTGGTCCATGGCATACTGCCTTGATATCCTCAACTGGGCAGCTCTTTACATTTGGGGATGGAACTTTTGGAGTTTTGGGCCACGGAAATAGAGAAAATATTTTGTATCCGAGAGAAGTAGAGTCTCTAGCTGGGTTGAGGACAATTTCTGTTGCATGCGGAGTTTGGCACACGGCTGCTGTGGTTGACCTCATTGTAACACAGTCTAGTACAAGTGTTTCATCCGGTAAACTTTTCACTTGGGGTGATGGTGATAAAAACCGCCTTGGACATGGTGACAAGGAATCTCGACTGAAACCTACTTGTGTGAATGCAGTAATCGATTACAATTTTCACAAAATTGCCTGTGGCCATAATTTGACTGTTGGCCTTACTACATCTGGGCGTGTTTTCACAATGGGAAGTACAGTTTATGGTCAGCTTGGAAATCCTCGGTCTGATGGAAAGTTACCTTGCTTGGTAGAAGACAATCTTGTTTCTGAATCCGTTGAAGAAATTGCTTGTGGTGCATATCATGTGGCTGTGTTAACATCCAAAAATGAGGTCTTTACGTGGGGAAACGGGGCTAATGGAAGGTTGGGCCAAGGAGATATAGAAGATCGTAAAATGCCATCACTAGTAGAAGCTTTAAAAGATAGAAGCGTCAAATTTATTGCTTGCGGTTCAAATTACACGGCTGCTGTATGTCTTCAAAAACGGGTTTCTGGTGCTGACCAGTCTCAATGTTCAGCTTGTAGACAGGTTTTTGGCTTCTCAAGAAAGAGGCATAATTGCTACAATTGTGGACTAGTACACTGTCACGCTTGCAGTTCAAGAAAAGCGTTGCGAGCAGCACTGGCACCTAATCCCATCAAACCATATCGTGTCTGTGATTCCTGTTTCTCTAAGCTCAGTAGCCGGAGAGATGCTGTGCCACGCATTTCAGGCGAAAGTACTGACGCAATCGAAAGGGCTGATTTACAATCAACCAAGTTGGAAACGCAATCCAATTTTGATTTGATTAAACGTTTAGATGCAAAAGCGGCCAAGCAAGGAAAGAAGGCCAATACATTTGCATCAGGTCGTTCCTCTCAACTACCTTCTTCGTCACAGTTGAGAGATGCAGTTATGTCTGCAGATGTTGATATGCTGCGAACTGCACAAAAACCAATTCTAACACCATCTAGTGTTAGTTCCAGGTCTGTATCACCCTTCTCGAGAAAAACCAGCCCCCACCGATTTGCAGCACCAGTTTCTACATCGTCAGGACATTCTTTCTCCGAAACAAATACTGATACTCTGAAGAAGACAAATGAATTTCTGAACCAAGAAGTACATAAATTGCGTGTACAGGTACGTGCAGAAGTTTCTATAATTCCTTTTACATCTTTATTTACTGAATATTTCATCTTTACTCTTTTTTTCCTGATCATGAACTTCATTTAGGTTGAGAGCCTTAGAAATAGATGTGATCTACAAGAATTGGAACTCCTGAAATCAGTGAAGAAGGCTCAGGAAGCAATAACATTGGCTGCAGAGGAATCTGCTAATTGTAAATCTGCAAAAGAAGTGATAAAGTCACTCACGGCTCAGGTTAATTCAGCTTTATTTTTATGTTTGCTCTTTATGTCTTCTTCTTTCAGGAATAATTACCACAGAAACTTTTATTTCTTGGGAGTTTTTCAGGGTAGTTATTCCTGTTATCAAATGATTTTCGTATGTTTCCACACACATATATGTATATAAAGAAATTGACCCCTCTTATATTCTCTTTGTCCAGCTCAAATATATGACCGAGATATTACCACCGGGGGTATATTATCCTGATTACATCAAGTTGGCTCACCTACCACATACTACAGACTATCCTGTCTCTGATGGAGAAAGGAATTTAAGATCTGATATAATCAGTGGCTCTTACATGGCCTCGGACACTGGAATCGACTCCATTACTGTAAACGAAATGCGGGACCCTTCTGAATTGCTTGGGGATATTATTGGGAGAAATAAAAATGACTCCAGTGCTCAGGAACTTGGACTTTCCACCTTAAATGGAACAAATGACGACTCAAATTTCCAACTTTCTAATGGACGTAGTGTCCAGGGTTACACGAGTAGTGGGCCCGATGGTGTTGACACTAAAGAATCTGGACCTGTCGAAGGTGGTGATAATGGCTTGAAATCTAGCGACTCGGTGGTTGCTGATAATTCTAGTCAAATTGAGACTGAGTGGATTGAACAATACGAATCTGGTGTGTATATAACACTCGGAGTGCTTCCAGATGGGACAAGAGATCTCAAACGTGTGCGTTTCAGGTAATAGGCATTGTCATTTTTAGCTCTAGTCGACATTGCTTGCTGTTTTTATACTGTTATTGAAATATGACAACTTGCAATATTAAGTAAGGAAATTTGCAGCCACATGCCCCGACCTTTCATAAAAACAGTACATCGGTCCCACTAAAAACCGTCAATTTTCTGTACTTGTATGCTTTCCCCGAATTAATTAACGGAAATTTTTCTTCTTTGTGATGTTATATGCAGCCGGAGAAGATTCAGGGAGCACCAAGCCGAGACTTGGTGGGCAGAGAACCGAGAAAGAGTATACGAGAGATACAATGTTCGCGAATCATACAGGTCATCAGCTTCTGGACAGGCTGCACGAGGCTGAAGGTGCGTGGCTTTGAAAATTTAAGTGCAAAAGGAAGTTTTAAGAAAATTCATTTAAGCATAACTTCTCATTGCTATTCTAATGAAGCAAAGCCTCCTGTTTTGGCCTTATCCCCAAATTTTATATCCTGTTTCTCAAATTTTCTTCTTTTTTAATTTCTGGGACGTCTACTTTTTTGTTTTTACTTTTGAAGATTGTATTGTATATAGATTTGTTAATTGTTATATCATAACTATAATTATGGTGGAGAGTTCTCGTGCCTTGTTTTTCTTGTTATACTCTTAAGCAGCATAATCGCTCTTCAATAATGTAATCGTAAGTGTTATGCCCTAAGTCCAATCAACTTTGGACATAAGTACTTTTGATATATGTTTAATGCATTTATTTTGACAAGATCTATTATGATATTAAATAATAGAGTCCGTAGATTCAAGTCTCGGTAATCTGTTAATCACAAAAAGTTGTGATTGTAAGATATAATTTACATATGATTGAATCTTAAATAATCCATGGTCGTAAGTAATAACGAGATACGGATATCGTTGTTACGGATACGTCATCACGTGTGTCATTTCTTACTTGTGAAGTAAGTAGTTGATCTCACAAACTAAAGTGTGATGACACTTAAATGAACACGTGAATGTTTTGTTATAGAACAAAACATTGGAGACCCGTTGGGAGATTCCACATGGATAACTATCTGAGTGTCAGTGGTTAATCTCTAAAGTTCGATAGTGGAATTGGTCCTTCGACTTGAGATCATCATAGTACCTTAGTGAGGACAGTTATACTTTGGTGATGCTGGAAGTTGCTCTGTCAAAAGCCGCTAATACGGCATCGTTCGAGTATGTCAAGAATCATATGAAGGTTATGAATGATCAATAGAGAATTTGTCACTCTTAGATAGTAAGAGTTTATGATCTGCATTTCATCCAGTTAAGTTGATAATGAAATCCTTGGCCAAGGTATACGCATAAGTCGAAAAGAAGGTATACGCATAAGTTGAAAAGAAGTTTTCGACTTACACTCAAGGCTGGTCTATTAGGGATATGTTTGACACTATGAAATATTCGATATTTCTAAATGATGTATTCGACTTAACTAAATTTTATCTTTTGTTGCGTACACTCAAGGAGATAAATTTTAGATGCATGTTAAGCTAACACATAAGATGTGTGAAGACAAGGAGTTGTCAGCTTAATGATCTAGGAGTTATATAGAGATACAATTGATAACAGTATCTGCCCAAAAGTTTTATTAAGGTTTGTTGAGTGTTCAAGGTCTTAATATAACAAATGGGATCTCAGCCCACTGGGAGTCAAGTATGGATTCCATAAATTTATGCGAGAGTGTCATAAATTTGAGTTAAATAGTGGGAGCACAATTAATTTGATAAAAGACCATATTAAATTAATTGATGCATTTTATATATTATTATTTTACTTTTCGTCATTTATATTTATTGAATCATGAGTAACCATATGTGGCATACTAGATGTCAACAACTAAATCAAATTTTCTTGATTGACACTGCAATCTGAAAATTGTTCTCAGGCATGAAAAAATTGGTTATGTCCTACTATAATAAACACAGTGATGACGAATAATATTGCAACATATGTGATGCTTGCAGCAATATCACCTGATTTACAAAAGCAACACAAGAGTATAGATGCTAACACATAAATTTTATTTCAAAGAGTTGTATGATAATTATGTGTGGAATGATATGAGACTTTCAAGTATCTATACCGGTGCACAATGACAGAGGAATTTTCAATCAATGCTCAAGTGCTGAAGATAATTGCCATTGAAAAATTGTCTCAATTGGGTTCAGCACTGAACCACGAACTAAATACTGACTTAGTTCTGCAATCTCTGCCAAAAAGTTATTCATATCTAATTATGAATTTTGATATAAATAAACTCAAGTGTAAACTCATTGAGTTGTTGAACATGTTTAAGACTATTAAGCCCAATATCGGAGTTAGTAGTGGGCAAACCATTGATTCCTCTAAAGATATTAAGAAGAAGTCTAAATGAGGTTTTGGGAAAGCATCTAAGATGGCTAAGACGGTCAAAATAAATAAGGACATTATCAAATCTACTTAGGTAAGGTTTATATCTACTTCACTAGTTTCTTGGGTATTAGATACCAGATATGGATCTCACATTTGTATAAATATACAAAAACTAAATAGAAGTAGACCATTGCAAAATGAAGAAGTTGACCTGCACATTGAAAATGAGCAAAGGTTACTGCATTGCCCACAGGATCATACTTCTTGTCATTGCCTTCATGCTTAGTATTCGAATTAGAGAAATGTTATTCTGTTCTCACCATTACCAAGAACATTAAATAAATTTCATATTTGAACATAAGCTATTTTAATGTTAAGGGAAAATTGTTGTTCCCATTTTATCTTGATAAAATCTTGATTGTTATGGTGAATTACAAAGTGATATTTATATTCTGAATACTGAGTATTCTATAATAAGTATAGAAATTTAGAGGCGTAAAAGTCATAATTTGAATAACACCTATATCTAGTATCGCAGACTTGGTTAAATAAATGAAACTGCAATTTCAAAATTACATATAGATGTATATTTGGGGTCAATCGATTTTGAATCATTTGACGAATGCGAATCATACCTGTTCGGCACAATGACCAAATCTCATTTTACTTAAAAGGTGAAAAGTCTACACAATTACTGAATTTAATACATAGTGATGCATGTGGATCCAAGTCAATTAATGCTAGATGAGTTTATCTTTCTTATCATATTTACTAATGACTATTTCAAAATGGTCATGTATATTTGATGAAACTCGAACATGAAACTCTTGAAATGTTCAAGGGATTTAAGTTAGAAGTAGAGAAACAATTAGGTAAAGATATTCTCACATTAAGATCTGATCGAGGTGGAGATATCTTAAAGATAAAGTTTAGATTATCTAAAAAAGAATATGATTCTCTTGCAGTGAACTCCTTACATACACTACAACATAATGGTGTGTCTAAGAGGAGAAATCACAAACTATTAGATATAATGTGATTAATAATAAGCCGTGCAAACCTTCCAAAAAGTTTTGAGGCCATGCATTGATTGCAATGTTCTACACACTAAATCGTGTCTCACCTATGTCGATCGACAAAACTCCATACGAGTTATGGAAAAGCAAAATGCCCAACTTGTCAAATATCAGAATCTGGGGCGTGACGCTTATGAAGTGAACTGAATTGGATAAATTTGAGACTGAATCCGATAAATATATATTTGTGGGATATCCTAAATATGCATTTGGATGTCAATTCTATAAACCCAGAAGAAAGTTTTCGTCTCATGACATATAATCTTTCTAGAGAAATAGTTTATTCTAGGAGAGGACAGTGAGAGTGAAATAAAACTTGAAGGAGTTCAAGAGTTCATAGATATAATTGACCAAATAGATGAATCTGAGTTTGATCCCACACCTGTTGATGGACATACTTTTGATCAGGATATAGAGATACATGAGGACACTCCGACTTAGCGTAAATCAAGTAGGACCATTCGACCTCCCAGAAGGTACAAATTCACGATTACTAATCAAGTATTATTAATCGGGGATGATGAGCCTACTAGTTACGCATAAGCAAAGTCAAGTGTTGACTTAAAGAGATGACAAGATGTCATGAAATTTGAAATGAACTTGATGTATATGAACAAAGTTTAGACTTTGATCGACTAGCCTGATGGAGTAGAAACCATAAGTTGTGTAAAGGAGTTTACACGAAAGATCTGCATGGATGGAAACTTCCATACATACAAAGCTCATTCGAATTTTGCTTGCAATAGCTACATATCATAACTATGAGTTATAGCAAAAGGATGTAAAAACTGTATTCCTTAACGAGAACTTGTAAGAGAAAGTGTACATAACACGACTCGAAAGTTTTGAATCCAAATATGCTTATGAGTTATGTAAGCTTTATCAATTCTTGTATGGGTTGAAGCAAGCCTCTTGGAGCTGAAATTTTCGATTTGATTTTATCAAAAGTGAAGACAAATTGTGTGTTTACAAGAAAATAGTAGGAGGGTTGTCGCATTCCTAATATTATATGTATAAAACATATTATTAATAGGAAACGACATATCTATGTTTCAATCGTTGAAATTGTGGTTGTTAAAAGATTTCTTCATAAAGATATATGAGAAGCAACTTGATCTATAGAGATAGATCTAGAAGATTACTTAATTCATCGCAATCTACAAAAATAAAATTTTGAGAAGATTTTATATGGAGAAAATGAACTGTAACTTCATGGATACACTGATGCTAACTTCTAGTCAGACTAGAATGATAGCAAATCTCAATCAGAATATTGATTTACTCTTAAACGGTGTGTTGGAAAGGTTTCAAATAGGTAACCACCGTTGATTCAATAGCAAGAACTTTATACACTATTATTTTAGAAGCAACAAATGTTGTAGTAATGGGTCAAGAAGTTCATTAATGAACTTGAAGTAGTTCCTAATATTGTTGATCACATATATTTGTATTATGATAACAATGGAGCCATCGTGTTAGTAAAGGAACTATGATCTCATCGATGACCCAAACAGGTGTTGGGGCGATACTATCTCATCAAAGAGATAATATAAATAAATGACGTAAAGAAAAAACGAATTCTCACAATTGATAATATTACAGATCCACTGACAAAAAGTTATCACAGTATAAACATGATCGTCATGTGAACTCTTATGATATTAGATACATAAGCGATTGGATCTAGTGCAAGTGGGAGTTTGTAAGTGTTATGCCCTAAATTCAATCAACTTTGGACATAAGTACTTTTGATATATGTTTAATGCATTTATTTTGGCAAGATCTATTATGATATTAAATAATAAAGTTCGTAAATTCAAGTCTCGGTAATCTGTTAATCACAAGGAGTTGTGATTGTAAGATACAAATTACATATGATTGAATCTTAAATAATCCATGGTCGTAAGTAATAACGAGATACAGATATCGTTGTTACGAATAGACCATCACGTGTGTCATTCCTTACTTGTGAAGTAAGTAGCTGATCTCACAAACTAAAGTGTGGTGACACTTAAATGAACACGCGAATGTTTTGTTATAGAACAAAACATTGAAGACCCGCTGGGAGATTCCACATGGATAACTATCTGAGTGTCAGTGGTTAATCTCTAACTTTTGGTAGTGAAATTGGTCCTTCGACTTGAGATCATCATAGTACCTTAGTGAGGACAGTTATACTTTGGTGATGCTGGAAGTTGCTCTGTCAAGGGCTGCTAATACGGCATCGTTCGGACATATCAAGAATCATATGAAGGTTGTGAATGATCAATAGAGGATTTGTCACTTTTAGATAGTAAGAGTTTATGATCTGCATTTCATCCAGTTAAGTTGATAATGAAATCATTGGTCAAGGTGTACGCATAAGTCGAAAAGGAGTTTTCGACTTACATTGACTTAATAGTGGAATGAAAGATATGATCGATAATTGACATTAACACTTATTCATATTTCATGATTGATCGGATCATACCGACGAAGGGATTATAGTTTCACGATAAACGAACGAGTTTGATTTTATCATACCATGTGACATGTTTCGTCACATGTATTGTCCTGACACATTGCTAGATGTCAATATGGGACGACAGACGTAAATTAGTGATAAATCAAAAGGGTGTTTTGATTTATCAATTTTGATTAGATCAAAATAATAATTCACGTCGTTAGGCATCATGACTGAGAACCTAATGGGTCACACACAAAAGGAGACTAGAATATTGAAATTCGCCAATTAATTAATTGGCAAGGGTTGTATAATTAATTAATTGAATTGCTTATTAATAGGTCCGAATTAATTAATTGGATTAATTAATCCATGGACCGGATTCAATTAATTGGATTAATTAAATATTGGATCGGGTTAAGTTTAAAAGACGTGTCAAACCCGTTTGGGCTTATATAAATCAGCTGTTAGGGTTTGAAAACAGTAGATGTTTTCATAATTATTCTTGTTAGCACAAGAAAAGAAACCCTGATTTTCTCTCTCAATTTGTTCTCTGTGTGGACATCGTTGGAGGCTGGACAATTGAACAGCCGTGGGAGACAGATCAGGATTGCTGAAACTACAGGGATAGCAAAGGAGTTTGCAGATCTAAAGAAATGTATAGTTTTTATCACAATTTCTATCTAAACACAAAGCAGATCCTCGAGTGGGAATTGAAATTTAAGTTATTTTTCGTTGTGCATGTTAAGTAAATCACAACAGTAGTTATATCGAAAATGTCTCAAAAGCAAACTAACTTGACCATTGGAGTCGATGCTTCCGCTAGTTCCTTCCAGCAACTGCGAAGTGCTCTCTCTAACTGGAGAAGTCAGTCCATCTCAAATGTTGCAAATTTCGACCTCAATAGAACTAGCAGACGTGGACATGATTTCGTTTGGTTTGGTTCTATGGTTTTTTTTTTTTTTTTTGTTAAAAAAAAATTAATAATGAACCATTTGTAATATTGGAACTGAATTGAATAGTTTCGGTTTGATTTGGTACAGTTTAATAACAAACTTTTTAAATAATTAAAAGTACATGGTTAATATTCATTGCTGATTACCCGAGCAAGGTTGGAGATCTCTCTTACACATCTGCTCTTAGGAGATAAAGTACACAGTTTCCAATTCAAAATAAATGTTTGAAAACATGTCGATTTGAAATGAATTTTAATAAACTGTGATTATTGGGTTTCCCCTGTAGTTGTATAACAATACAAGTGAAATCTAAGGACCTCGAGCTTATAAAATAAGAATAAGAATAAGAATATCTAATATCAGTAGTAGTGCTAGAGTAACAGTTTATGAGTAGTTGTAACTAATTCTTCCATGATCTTAGTGAAATACATACTGAGCGTTGAATTGACTTAAATTAAAGATCACGATTATTTGTCAAATAAGTGTGCCAAATTTATGAATAGAAGGATCCGTCACATTATATGATATGTTCAATTAAAAGTGATATTATATAATTCAATTAATTATACATTTCATTTAATGACATTCAATGTCATCTAAACTGGTGTTATAACACTAGTTGTACTGCATAACATTACTCATAAAATAATTACCGTAAACTGACATAGTTTTGTATAGAGTAATGCTATTTAGCCCCACTGAGTTACAACTTCAGTCTAGGTGGCGTTAAGTGTCATTAAATGATAGGTGGAATTAAATAAATCATTTATGTTCACATTTCATTCAACCTATTATCTAGTGCCATTTAGATTGAAGTTGTAATCTCAGTGGGGTTACATAGCATTACTCTTTTGTACAAAGTTGAGAAGGAAAAAAAATCAACTAAAGTAGAATGAAGCCATGTTACGTTATGAATAATAGGGTTAAGAGGGAAGATTAGGGTGCGTTCTCTTCGTGTTTCTGTTTTGTGTTTTGTGTTTTGAAATTCGTTTTGTGTTTTCTGTTTTGGGTGTCTGTTTTGAAATTAATGAAAATGCGTTCTCTTTGTCATTTTGAAAAACAGTTTCTCAAAACAGAAAACAGAAAACGCGTTCTCTTTGTACTTTTTAAGAATATTATTTGATAATATTTTATTCAAGAAATATGATTATTTAATTAACTTTAATTGTTTAATGTTAATATATTAGTAAATATGAAAATAAACCTGCAATTTCTTTAAATTTTGAAATATCTTTCAATTATGAAAATAGGGGTGTGAACATATATTATTTTTTAAATTTTTATTATTATGATTTATTCTAGAAATTTGAATATTCAATTAATTTTAATAATTTAATGTTAATGTAGTACAAAATAATATATAGATGTGAAATATGTATGCATTTAAAAAAAATCCACTTTTAATAAAAGAACATATATACTTCGATAATAAACACTTGTATAATATTGTATTCAATAAATTTGATTATTCAATTAATTGTAATAATTTACTATTAATATGATTAAATAATATATACATTTTGAAGTTTGCATATGTTGATATTTTTTGTTTTAAAATATAAAAACACTTGCTAAATTAAATTTAGCAATACATTTGAAAAGATACAATTACAAGTTTACGTGTCATGACAAAACAAATAAACACTACATAAAATTTAATATAAATCTCATGAGTCATGTACGACGTCTCGAATAGTCATTCCACATTTGTGTAGCAATTTGATCTCTGACTTGTCCCATTTGAGCTGTTTGACTAGTATCAAAATGTATGGCTTCTTGATCTTGACTTGACTCCGGTATATCATGAAATATCATATTCTCCTCTGAATACTCAGCGAACAACCTATCTAAAGCGTGCTCTTTGACGAATAAAATTGTTTATTGCACAACATGCAGTAGGGATTTGTCTTTGCCTAGTTAGTGGATAATTGGTAATTAACTTTAAAATAGGAAATCTCGCCTTTAAAACTCCAATGCTACGTTCTATAATGTTACGGCACGAGGAATGTCTATAGTTGAATAACTCTTCCTTTCCACGTAGTCTTCCCTGCCCAATATAGTCACGCAGATGATATCTTCGACCTCGATACGGGGCAAGAAATCCAGGCATGTTTGGATAGCCAGAATCGACAAGGTAAAATTTATCTACACCATAACAAAAAAATTCATACACGAAAAGTCATTAAACATATATTCGCACTCATTATTTTAAGTGTAATAAAATACCTCCTCGTGGCATTGGAAAGTTGTTCGCTGGTCTTGTAACTGCGTCAACGAATACGCGCGAATCATTTGCCGTACCTTCCCACCCAGAATACACAAATGTAAATTTCATATCAAAATCACATGTCAGCATCACATTTTGTGTCACAGTGGTTTTCCTTCCACGAAAAGATGTTTGTCTCGATGCAGGTGCCCAAGCTGCAACATGTGTTCCATCAATTGCACCTATACAATCCTTAAAAAGCGGATATTTGTGCAAAATCCGCTCATGGGTAATGTCTTGATTTGGCGGACATATTAGCTCAGTGCCAAATGAACAAACAGCTCTTACAACTCTTTTAAACCATTTGTGTATCGTGTTGTTTGAATGCTGAAACCTATCACCAATAATACTATAACGTGTAGTGTGCCCCACAATCATTAGAAACATAGCAACACCCTCCTCAACGGTTACTTTTTTTCCATCTTGTAAGAGTCCTTTCTGTTTCAAAATATCACAGAAATTCATGAACACATGTTGCTGCATACGAAAGTTCTGATAGCACACGTCTGGATGTCCATTCAGAATTTCAAGCACATACATATGTCCCGTAAGCTGTGATGTTCTACAAGGTGTTCTGCCGATGGAATTTCCTTTGTGGGCAATAAAACAATTAAGTAGCATTACATCATCATTATTACGGTCACAATCAGAAAGTTGTAAAAAATCCTCATCGCTCAAATCATCATCAGAATCGTCATACAAGTCCACATTTGAAGAACTTGCTATATTCTGAATAGAAAACAAAAAAAAAAAATATTTATTTGACATCATGTTATGTTAACCAAAAAAACGAAAAGCCTGTTGTTCATAAATGAAAATTAAATTCAACATCAGTTCTACATCCAACATCACGAATTAATAAGTTCAAAAACTATTACAACATCAACAACGCAGGAGAAAAGTACTTAAAGCTATGAAACATAAAATAGTACGTCAAACTGTCACCCTGAATATAACAGATCACATGAAAATTACACAAACAAATTAGCTTCAAATTAGCATCAAAACAGGTTCCCTTCTTGCTTCAGGCATCTCCACAAACGACACCCTGAAATCAAAATCTTTAAAAGCCGTAATTGCTTTCGTATAAGCCTCATTGGACAACCCATCCATACGGTTCAAAATGGTCATGCAACACTTAGTTGAATAAGGATCCGGACTGTTAACTTCATGATCAGAATGAGCAGCTGATTTTCCTTGGATCTTTGCAAGCTTTTCTTTAAAGTACTCTTTCCGAATTTCTATTTCTTCGTTCCTACTGCTAACATTCTCCGACCACTGAGCCATGCAGGCTTCAAGTTTGTCAGTTTTCCTGATCTTAGGTTCCTTTCGTCGGCTTCCACCACATGTACCAATATCGTCACGCTGACGAGTATGCTCATTCTCATGGACGTCATCATCATTTTCCACCCTGACATGCACCCCTCTATTCAAAAAATCTTCTTCCATCTGCCTTTCCTCCTCTGATGTGTTTGGAAGTTGAGTGGAGGCAGCTCCTAATCCTCCAGTAGCAGTCGTCCCACTAAATATTTCCCCAAGAGTATGATAGTGCTTACATCATTCCTTCCTTAACAGTTTGTACTCCGACTTGTTGATCTGTCATTTTAAAAATAATGCACATTAGTATAGTTTCATATCTACTTTTTCGATGAAATAATTAGTTAATATATTATTTATAACATGTACGTACCGTATAATAGTGTTGCCAAACCTCCTCTGGAGCATTAACTTTGTTTGTATTTGGATCCCATGTAACTCCTGTATGTCCCAAAAGTACAGAGAACATACGATGAATCTTACGTAAGCGATTCCACTTTCCCTTTAATCTATCTATGTCGTAATCCATCTTTGTTGAAACTTTCATGATTTCATTGATCCTGCCCCATTCGTCCTTAGTGAATGTAGAACATTGCAATGCGTTTGATTTGACTCTCTCGTAAAGAATGTCGATAAAAATACGTTCATTATCATCCGACCATGACATTGGGACGTTATTCCTCACTCTGTGACCACTCATGTTGAAACTATATTGAATATAAGTGAAATGATCAAGAAATATAGTTGTAAATATTTAACAATAACATTGAATGGTTTAAGCAGTTACCCATATTTACTAGAGGAGGTTTAAGTAGTTAGTGGTTTAATTTATGTTAAGTATGGTAGTTGAGTTTGAAAGTTTCTTAAGACAATTTATTGGAACACACAGGAATGTCTATATTTTAAGGTGTTCAAGATATATAGAGACTAAATATTAGTTGATGAAGAGATAAAAGGGCATTTATTGAAACTGGATACACATTCAAAATATTTCCAGGTATTTTCCTACCTTGCTAGAAAGGGAAATGTTGGGGAAGGGTTTTTGTGAAGGAGATAATTGGTTTCCGTGTTGTCTATGGAATTTTTATCCTTCTGAATTCTATCATTCTTAAAATATTATTTGCATAATAACATTAAGGATTACATTTTTCCTTGAACAAAACAGTATTAATGCCTAGGCGGGGTGTTTGTGACTCTACCTAGACCTAATGGGGGATTTTGATTAATCACATGTTTAAGGATAACTTATTGATATGAAATCTAACCATAAATGATACTATTAGTAACATCTCTAGCTAATATTATTCTTATTTGTATGATTGAACGTCATAATAAAAGTAGAAGTTGTTTGAATTCCATTTTCTAAATAATCAAAAGATTCCAACAAGTGCATATAGTTTCATCGAAAATCAGTAATCTTAACATCTTCATTGAACAACAAAGGAAGTGAACATTAATGTCTTACTCTATCAAAATCGAAAAATAGAAAAATAATAAAGAAATCCCAAGAAGGAAATCAACCTTTCATCAAAATATCAGTAATCTTTAACTTCTTTACTGAATATTAGAAGAAGTAGACATTAATGTCTTATTATATCAAAAATCAACGAAAAACATCAAAATAATCAAGAACTGCTTTCAACTCTTCATCGAAATATCATTAATCCTAAAATCTTCATTGAATAATAGAGAAGGCAGATAATAATGTTTATTATATGAAAATCCACGAAAAACATCAAATTAATAAAAAAATGAATTAACATATTCATGGGAGTTTGTGGGGCTGAATTCTGGAGAAAGAAAAGTATATGTAGACCTATCACAATCTTTGCCTTATCAACCTCTTATTTCCGGTTGCCACACAAATTTATTTCCTAAAACTCTTGTTCAATTTGAAGACATCAGACTAAAATATTTGATAACTGTCCTTATGAAACTGTAATACAGTAACAATGAACTTTCTTTTTATAATTTTGTGTGCAACAAGAACTCCACAATATAAGACCTCCCAATCATTAGAAACATAGCAAGCACTCAATCTTCCTTAATTTCAATTACCTGATTATGAAACATAGCAAGCACTCAAACATAGCAAGAATTCATATCATTAGAAACATAGCAAGCACTCAAACATAGCAAGCACTCAAGCACTCAATCTTCCTGATTATGAATTTTCTTCCTTAATGTCTGATGGTAAAGGATGTCTGATGGTACTAGCACTTGACAAGATTTAACATACCAGAAATTCACTTACCAGAAACCTCTAAATACTCATCTGATTCAATTCCAATTACTCCACAATCAAGCATTTCAGTGTTCAATTCAATTAATAGAAACTTACATCTTACTTATCAAACAAATTACACACCAATATTGAACTCATTTATTTAAAAAAGATCATTGCAGAATAAAAAGATACGAAGGAGATAAGCAGAGCCTTTAACAATGAGTACTCCCCATACCAAACTCATCCAAATTCGTCTTTCCAACAACAATTGCCCCAGACATAAACCCTTAGGCTTAAATTTACAGCCGACATTCGCTTTGCCCAAAAAATCAAACAGCAGAGAAAAAAGCCCTAAATCCCCGTCATTTAATCTAGCATTTCATTTCAGTTTTTGTAATTCTTCTTCAATCGAGAACATAATAATCGATTAGAAGTCTAAGCATATGAAATACACAGCAAGTTAGATGAATAAAAAAAACCTTTGTCGTTCGATTTCAGTAGCTTCAGCTACGGCAGAAGCAATCGGATTTCAGCCAACGGATCGACAGGCTGTGGGATTCTTCGACGTTAGGACCACGATAGAAACGGCACACAGCGAAAGAGAACGCGGCCGGTGGGTTTGGTTGACAGTAGACGGGGGAGAGAAAGCGAAGAGAGAGAGAGAGCGAAGACAGAGAGAGCGAAGACAGAGATCTGTGAAGGGGGAGTGAGATGAGAGACGGATTTCTTGGGCCGGGTCGCGTTTTGGTTTCATTTCGCGTGTTTTGTAAAAATAATGGACAAAACGTCCAAAACGAAGAATACCCGTTTTCCATTTCGTGCCTTAAATTTTTTTCTGTTTTGCAAAATTCATTTTTCAAAACGGGAAAGAGAACGCGTTTTGGTCGTTTTGAAAAACAGAAAACAGAAAACGGCCCCAAAACGACAAAGAGAACGCACCCTTAGTCATTTCAAAATTTGGTAGATTGTTTGAAATTAAATGGCAAATGTAAATTAAACATCACGTGCGATGTATGTTGCTACGACTGTTGTTCAACTACCATTATCTCTACTTTTTTCTTTTTCCATTTCTCCATTAAACAATAATCCTACCGTTGCACGTTTGGATAGGCTAAAAAATCTTTTTATAAGTAAAATAAATAAATTTTGGGAAAATTACCTAAAAATCTATATTTAAAAACTGATTTTCATAAACAAGAGAGATTACTTTTAATTTCATACATCAGGTGCTAATTAAGAATTATTAATTTAATAATTATATATTTATTATAACAAACCCACCCACACCCCCGAATTTCAATCCCACTCTCGGCAGTCGACACCCCCAAATTTCATCTCTCACTCTAGCTCTCTCTCTCTCTCTCTCTTCCATTTCTCTCTTCATTGCGCTATCTAGTAACTCGACGACGATTAAGTCACTGAGCGATGAGTAGTGCTGCGTCGATTTGTGATTCTATAACGTTATCCTCTCTCTCTTCATCGTTATTTTGGTGTCGATCTGAGACGATGTGAGCGCGCTGCTGCAGCACGGTGTGAGCACATCGCTGGGTGGTTGGTGGTGGTTGTTTGATGATGGTGTTTGTGCAGGTGGAGATGGTGGTTGTGGTGTGGTGGTTGATCCTTTCTCGATGTGGCTGGTATTCGAGCAATAGAAGGATTGTGAGTTTGGGGATCTGTGGTTGAAGGAGTACAAGAAGGGGGATCTGCGTTGCTGTATGGGGTGGGTGGAATAGTAGTGGCGGGATGGCTTTGCTGGTGGCATTCCATGAGAAATTGGTGTATGTGTCGGTGTTGCCCGGTTTAACCAAGTCCTATCCCATTACCCATGCTCGCCTCTGTCTCCTCTACGAGGATGTGTGGCTCAGATCCTCCGACGACGTCCGCCTCCATGCCTGGTTCATCAAACTATTCCTCGACGGTCGAGGTTGTAAATATAAATTTAATTAAAGGTGTTAGTGGTGGTGGATTGGAGGTGATGGATTACGATACTTGTATGCGATGTATGTAGATTTGTTTGTGGTGACCTTGTGTGATCAAATATGTGTTTGTTGTGACTATTTGTGACCAATTTTGTGTTGGTTGTGACCGGTTGTGACTTGAGATTGATCTGGTCACAGACAGACACACTGAATACAAATTTGGTCACAGTTAGTCACACTGAAAATGAATTTGGTCACAATTAGTCACATAAAATACAGATCAGTGATGGTAGTATTTATGGTCGTGAATTTGAGTTGAATGTGCTAGTGGTGGTGCATTGGAGGTTATTCTGGTGAATGCAGGACGAGACCAGCCCCGCGCCATGGACATTTGGGTCATTTATTGTGACGGCGTCGGAATGGGCTGAAATTTGGTAGGTTGATTGGAAACGGCCCGAAAAATTGGACTCGAGGCAGCCGAGATCTCGGGACTTTAGCCAAATTCCTTCATTTAAGCCTTTAAATTGTTATTTTTAGTATAATTTGTTTTGATTTTTTTGCTATTTTGGCTCGTTTTTTATATTTTATATTTTTTGGATTTCTTGTAATGCCTATATAAAGGTCTTTTAGCAATTTCCGTCTTGCTCACATATGTGTTAGTGGTGATTGTTTTGTGACCAATTCTGTACTAATTGTGATCGATTGTGACTTGATCACATACGGTCACAAACAGTCACACTAAATGCAAATTTGGTCACAGTTAGTCACACTGAATACAAATATATGATTATGAATAAATTTGTAATTGTGACATACAATTTGTGTCTCATGACTAATAAATAAGTTGTGATAAATTAATTTGATGATTTATTATCATACAATGACTTGTAATAAGTTAATTTAATAAATTGTCTCATATCATTAATTTTTTTGGTACAAATCAATTAATCGATCACGGTCAAAAAAGTCATTGGTAGTAAAAAAAAAAAAAAAAAAAAGTCGCCGGAAAGTTGCCGTCGCCGGAGTTTCTGCTGGAGCCATCGCCGGAGATGCTGCCGGAGCTGTCGCCGTCGCCGAAACTAATGGAGAGGTGGAGAGAAAGTAGTGTAGTGAGATGATAAGATGGGGTGGATGAGGTGGCCTAAAGTGGAAATAATTAATGTATATTATATTATATTTTATTATTTAATAAAATTATTTATTACCTGATTTTTGAAATAATTTAACAAGTTTGTTAATTTTAAAAAGTGATTTTTATATGTAGGATTTGTGTGGTATTCCCATAAATTTTTTAGCAGATCATCTTTTCTCGATCGGTAATGGGCTGGTTTCTAACCAACTATATGGGCCTAAATTTGGGCCTCCTTATCACCCATCTATTTTCATAGGTTTGATCAAGACCGTTGAATTCCTGCCACACTTTTAGTCGAACGACAGGAATCCGAGACCTCACACTATTTTCACAAAGAAGTATATAATTCTCACGCGCTTCCTTACCGCGTCAACGTCACTCCCCACCAAACCAGAAATCCCAAAACAAAAACGAACTCTTTCTTCAAACAAACAATGGCTACCCAATAAATTCAGAAGAAAAAATCGCAAAAAATTATATCAGTAACAATGGAATCCGAGCTCAAAACACTAGCTCCAACCCCCTCCGGGTCTCTACCTGAATCCACCATGCCCATCGACGATAACCGCCCGCTCCTCAAATCCGATCCGAACACTCCCCAAATCCAATCCCAAGTGTCCAATCCTAATATTGAAGAGATGGAGAAGAAGTGTGCGGCTTATGTGAGGAACGATGTGTACGGGACAATGGGACGGGGGGAGCTTCCTTGGACCGAGAAATTGTTACTTGCGCTCGGCCTGATTTTCTTGGTTCCGATTAGAGCAGTGGCTTCGATGAGTATATTAGTAATTTATTATATAATTTGTAGGATTTGCACGGTGTTAAAGGCTCCCAACAGGGAGGATGAGCAGGAGGATTATGCTCACATGGGCGGGTGGAGGAGGGCGGTGATTGTGCAGACTGGGAGGTTTCTTTCGAGAGCTTTGTTGTTTGTTTTTGGCTTCTATTGGATTCGGAAAACAACTAGGAGTAATGGTGTTGAGGGGAAGGTGAACAACGAGGTAAGCTTTGCAGTGATTTCAGCTCTGGATTTGATTAGATGTTGTGATCCATGTGTTATAGTTGAAGTTTAATTGTTGGGCTTAGGTTTCTGTAGAATCATGTGTTTAGCATGTAATATTACTCTTCACATTGTGGGATTTCGTTTCCGCGTAGTGTCATTTATGATAAGTGTAGGTGGAGAAGATACAGTATTTAACAGTCTAATAATTTTTTTGTGTACTTTTGCCTTTGGATTTTGGAATATTTGCTTCCGCCTCAAAATGTAATGAAATGAATCAAGAAGTGTAAGTTGCTTGAATTAGTGAATTATTGTTGTTGAGGAAAATATGGATGTCATTCACATCCTAAAGTATCCTGTAGCGTTTTATTGTCCAACACTACGAAGAATTGACAGAGCTTACAAGTTTTGTTTCTGTTGCTCTTTTAAGTTAGATTACTCAACAAATAATTCATCTGGTAACTTTATATTTGTGTGATCATTAAAGTTTTTCCTTTATTTGCTTGAGATATTGTACTATCTTTAAGATGATTGCAGTGTCATGGGTGACCTAATTGTAGGCATATATTATGCTTCTCGATGAATAAGCCTATCTACTTTGATGACTTGACTCTGTATGTGTGTGGGCTTCAGTAGACTACTGCATAATCTACCCGTCGAGTGGCTAAAAATTAATCTAGATCAGCTAATGGTTCATCAAGATTTGTTTTGCAAGGACTTAAATAACTGGTACTTGTGTTTGTTTCTAATCGTCCTTTGGCTCATTTTGCCTTAAACTTTTCAGAACGAGTCTATGGATCAATCTGAAGATATGGAAAGACCTGGGGCTATTGTGTCAAATCATGTATCTTATTTAGATATATTGTACCACATGTCATCTTCTTTCCCAAGCTTTGTTGCCAAGGTTAGTTTAACTCTTTAACTTATTGTGGTCTGCACATGCTATTAAGACATCTATTCATGGCTGTCGTGATTCGACTTTCGGCTGACACCTTTCTACTCTAACTTTGGTGATTGTGCTTCTTAATATTGTTGCTGAAGAGATCAGTGGCAAAACTTCCACTCGTTGGTCTCATCAGGTTTGTTCACTTCACATTTGTTGAAGAAATTTTATGCCATGGAAGCTCATAGATGGAAAATTCTTTTCATGGTCTATTCATTCCAATGCGTATTTTTTCCGAAACAGACTGGAAAATTCAAAACCAGTTCTATAACTTTTGCTTTTGCTTTTGCTTTTGCTTTTGAGTTTGTAAACACGAATTGAATATAAAACAGATGACGCCTGATATTTCGTTCTCAGACTGGTTTCTTGAATCTAAATTGTAGGTTTATATAATATCCGATGTTTCTGTATGCTGCTTTCTATGCATGATTTTCATGTGAATGACTTCTCTGTCAAGCAAAAAGGGATTGCAAAGTGCCAAACCTCGTGTCAGAGGTGGCTTATTGTGGTTTCCTGATTATTTTTTAGGTAGATTTTAGGTATTTACGGAAATACCATACATTACTGTGGGTAGTGGGATCATGGTTATCCTTTTTGTCATTATATTTTTATTAGCAGCATACTCTCCAGTTGTTCGCATTAACTTTTTCCCTATGAAGTATGTCAGGGATGTAATTTATTATGTAAAACAATCATTTGGCTAAGGGCCTTAATCCAGGGACGGATCCAGGATTGAATCAGAGACCGGGCTACAAAATTTTTGACCGGGCTAATACTTGAAAAAAAAAAATTTTACTCATAAAAAAAAAAATTTTTACATAAATTTTTTTTTTTTGCCTTACTGGACTGGGCTACAGCCCTGCCCAGCCCCCCCCTACATCCGTCTCTGCCTTAATCTATTAATATTTGTCTTATTACAGCAAGTGCCTTGGTTGTATCTATGTACAGCGGGAGTCAAAATCATCCGACTTCAAGGGAGTCTCGGGTATATTTTTTTCCTTTTCCATTTTTCTGGTCATTTTATTAATCCAGAAGTTAATGGTTTGGCCGAAGAAGGATAGAGAGGAATTTTTAAGACAAAATAGTACTACTTGGGTGGTATATTCTTTCTGAATGACACAAATAAGGAAAGACATAATTTCAGGCATGATGATGTTAATTAGAGTTATATTGATGTGGTACCTAGTAAACAGTGGGTCCCTTGTACATATTAATAGTAGAACCTATGAATGCCAAAACTTGTTGGTTGATTCAGGAGACTTCCTAGCAGAAAAGGTTGTTGCCTTGGAAATACAGAAAAAATTTGTGAAACCGAATAAGAGTTTTTTCCTTTTTATTAAAACCAACACTTGCTCCACCGATTCAATTTATGATGTTACATTTCATTTGCATTTTAGCTCTATTCTCATCGTTTTGGTGCCTGTTTTGTGCAGGTGTTGTTAATGATAGAATCCGGGAAGCTCATCAAAATAAGTTTGCCCCAAAAATGATGCTATTTCCAGGTTATATTTGTGATGACATTACTACCCACTGTGCTTGTGACTCATTACCACAACGTTGTGCATTATTTTCAAACTAGGTGCTTAGCTGTTCCACTTGCAATATTCTTCTTTTAATAATATGTGCATTAAGGACATTGAAAAGAAAATCACGCTTGTCTTTAAATAACATTTGTGGAATGAAATAGCAGAGAATATTTTCTTCTCCATGTAGTTCTTGTAATTCTTAGGTCATGTACTGTTATTTCCTTTTGAATTATGGAAAAAATATTGTCCTGCAGTAAAAGAATTTTTTTTCATGAATGTCATCTTTACATTTTTCCTCCTGCTAAGTATCAATTTTCTAATTTTTTTTTTCCCTTCTAAGAGAGCAAATAACATGGTAAATTAGGCCTTTGTTTGGCCCCCTTTTTTTTTTTTTTTTCAAATTTAGTATTTGGAATAGTGTTTTTTTGGATAATGTGTGGTTGAAAAAAAAAAAAAAGTTTTCAGTTTACGTGTAGTATTATTTTATGGAAGATTGCGTGGTTGAAAGTAGAAGAGGGGGAAAAAAATATGATAGGAAAAGGGGGCAAACAAAGGCTAGATTTTTTTTTTTTTTTTTTTTTTTTTTGGTGCTCGCATGGAGCATTTGCATGATATAAGTAAGAATTTTTAACCCTTGTGCATGTGAAGATAATTTAGCAAAGCAAATTTTGTTTGCTGCCTCTAAGTTTTGCCTTACTGAATAAATTTGGATATACTTTACTTAACCAACTTTTGGTGGAATTTGAATCAGTGATGAATACTATGTTGCTTTTTTTGCCATTAAATACTGTTCAAACTGCTCATGTGAAGTTTAGAGTCTATAGATGCCTAACAGTTCCATTTGTTTAAATTCTCCTCCACTTACAGAAGGGACGACCACAAATGGAGACTACATCCTTCCATTTAAGACTGGTGCATTTTTAGCCAAGGCGCCAGTGCTTCCTGTCATTTTAAGATATCCATACGAGAGATTTAGCCCTGCATGGGACACTATTTCAGGGGTGAGTTTTTGTTTTGTAATCTTTTTATTTTCATTGTCCTATTATTTTAGTTGGGATGATCTTTCAATCTCTTGGAGTTCCATCAGTTTCGTAGTATTTCCTGTAACTGTGGATGCCTGGTTATAGTGAATTCTTATTGTTCTAAAGGGATCCAACTTTTTCTGTCTGGATCTCATGAGTCACTAGTCTAATCTTTTTAACTGGGTCATGTTAACATACATGTTGTCCAGGCGCGCCATGTGTTGCTTCTTCTCTGTCAGTTTGTAAATTACATGGAAGTGACACAATTACCTGTATATTACCCATCACAACAAGAAAAGGATGATCCAAAACTTTATGCTGAGAATGTTCGACGGTTAATGGCTCATGAGGTTTGCATTTTCATCAGTTTTTAAGTATATTTATGGTCAAATTAGGAATTTGAATGGCACCTTTAGAATTATTAATCCCACGTTCTCTTTTTTTGGTTGCTCTGGCATCATAGGCACTTCAACCTCTTTATGGTCAAATTAGGAATTTGAATGGCACCTTTTGGTTGTTCTAGTACAATCTCTTTATGCATCTTGCAACCAGTATGGCAATAATAATATAGTATTTCACATTCTCTTTCTGAAAGCACAAAAATATCTATTCATAAATTGTTGACTATTGATTTTATTCTGAGGCATTGGCTTCTAAATTGCAGTCTACAGTCGTATATTTGAAGCTCAGCTGCTAAATAAATGCGCTTATAATGAATGCATGTTTTATCAAGGATTTGCAAAAGTTATAGGGAATAAGCTTATTGGTCCTCAACCTTTTGCTCAAGTTTCTCAACTTTTCATTATAGTCACAGACTATAATAGATATTGAACGGCTGAAACTGTTCAAATTTTCATTGAATCGTCATGTGGCCCACGTGGATAAGTGCCTCGCTTTATATTTCTTTGCACCAGCCAAAGTTGAGAAATATAACATGACTTCATAAAATGGCGTGTGAGGATGATTTAAGAGAGATTTGGATGGTTTCGGTCACTGTGACTCATGGTGCAACTATAGGAAAGGTTGTGAACTAGCTAGCTAGCAGGCAATATGCTAGGGACCAACAGTACAATTTTCCTGAAATTATATCTTGCAGTAGTCTTAAAAAATAAATAAGAAAATGAAGAGAGGAAACAACAGAAGCCACAATTGCTAAATTACTGCCAGTTTAGCTGAAATGGCTTATTTTCTGTTGCTTTTATGATGCAGGGTAATTTGATTCTTACGGATATAGGCTTGGCCGAGAAACGAGTATATCATGCTGCACTTAATGGTAATAATAGCATGCCTACTGTTTTGCATCAGAAAGACGATTGATAATATTCATGGCCTCGCTCTGAAAAGTTATCTTGTCCATCTTGGATCCGTGTTACCGTTAGTGTTGCTATTGAATATGGTGGTTTCCCACCCAAAAAAAAAACAAAAATATATTTGTGTTCTATCGTACTTCTGTAACTTTTTTATACATAAACGGGTGGCCATTAATTATAATGTTACGATTTTCTATGGAATTCTTTTTCATTCTCTGCTTCAAGAGCTCACTGGGTTATACTGTATTTTGCATGTACTCGACATAGAAATTATTGAATACCCTTTAAGTCTTCTATGGCAGAGTTGGTGGGGAGAATTAGATAGAAGTAGACAGTATTAAAGAAGAAGAGTAAGCTGAAAACTTGTTTACTATACTGCCCGGCCTTAGCCAGCTTTGTATACCAAACATGCACTTGGGGTAAAAACATGCTTGGTTAATCTGAATTATCTATTTGATGTTCCTGCAGGTTTGTTTTGTCAACGATAGTCCGGATTCGCCTTGTGTATATTCGTTGTATAAATCTATTGTTTGACCCCAGAAAAAAGTAAAATTAAATGCAGATAATTTTGCTGGAAGAAAGCATTCTTCTTGTTGATAAGACTTCAAAATATATTTCTGTGGATATCATAACATGCTGCAGCTTTGGTGGGATTCTTGAAGCTGGGCAGGCTATTTTTAACATTTTAGACAGTTGGCTTAACAGATCTTGGAAGCTGATTTGCCGAAGAAAATGGTGGACTTAACAAATGTTCCTTCTGGTTGCAATTTGATGTAATATTTTCAGAAGGGGCTGAATATAGGGTTTTTTCAATTTGACAAGGATTCATTAATAAAAATTATGGTTAACTTATGGCCTTATTGCATCTCTCCTGAGTTATAATTGTGAGCATTTTTTGGACCATGCATATTTAGAACTGGGTATTCCTAACACAGCTGTTTCGAAATCATAATTTCACTTGTATTTGCCACTTAGCATTATCCCCTCAAAGTAGTGAAGTCAATATTATCTCTCGGATCCCACAATTCCAATGTTATTTATAATTTTCTGTGTCTTGCTGACTTTGAATTGAAAGATAATACACTGGACACCTGCATTGAACTAGTTACAACAAGACAAATTTTGTCACGCGTTTTTCTTCTTTATTTTGTTTGTTAAGGATTGAACACTACTGTAAAGTTGGGTATTAGAGCAACTCCAATGCTAACACCAAAATGCTCTCCAATGGAGTATCAAACTTTGCACCATTATGCATGGTGCTAAGTCAATTTTGTCCCTTTTTTTTCCATTTATGAAAGTAATAGATGGAAGGTATTTATGTAACATATTTTTTAATGCTAGTGAGATGCACGTGCAAAATGTGTCATAGTATAGTGAACTACATAATAACGTAGATATAAAAAATTATATATTAAGTTTTAGTTAGATCACACTTAAGCATCTGAATACACCAACGATTGAATACAGAATCCTATTTTACTTACATTGGTTCGATCTTTCTTGAATACAAGCTTTAACTTTGTCAGGTCAACAATAAATTTATCATTTTTTTTTAGGTTTTGAATAAACAAAATTATTAAAATCAATATCTAGCTGCGAATATTTCTTTAAGTCGGGAAAACCAACTAAAAATAAGGCTTTGCACATAAGTAAACTGGAATTGCTCTTTGACATCGAAGAATTACTTATCAAGCACAGTCAATATTTTGAATAAAGGCACGAACCTGTGATTCAATGAAATTCAGTGAACGGCTTATCCCCTCTAGCTCACTGCCCAAATATCTATAACATAATAAGCTTCTATATGTCCCGCCATCCTTTATTGGATTACTTCCATTTACAGAACATGAGTAAATAATAAATAATAAATAAAAATTCCTAGTTTTTTTGTTCAAAGCAATAAAATTACTCGTTTATAGAAGAAGTACCTAATTTGTCTCATTTGGTAAAAGAGATCAATGGAATATATGTTATCATCTTCTGCCAAGTACACAATTCCCTCAACACAGTGTGATTAAATGTGGGAAAGAGCCATATTCCGCAGGTGCACTTTTCTGTCTTTCATGCTAGTCGAGTTCTTATTGTAGAATAGATGCATGTACATCATGTTTTAAAAAGGCGTTGGTGAGGCGCGCCTCAATGTGAGGCGCTCTTGGTATGCGTCAAGAAGTTTTCTGTGAGGCTAAAAAAAGGAGGCGCACGCCTCAAGGCTCGCGCCTCATGGGGCATGAGGCGTGCACCTCAAAAATGGAGGAGTCCTGGCAGCAAAAGGCGAAGACCTCAGTTGCAGAAAGAAAGAAGAAAAAAACAGCAGTTGCAGAGAGAAGAAAAGGAGCAGCAGCTGGGGAAGACGATCCTATTTCTGCCCTAATTAAATTGGCTGTGACCCAATTTTTTAATGTGGGATTGGGCTCAACTTTTAATGTATTATATGGGTTTGTAAAAAATAGAGTTAATTGTATTATCCAATCCATTTAATTTAAAAATACACGAAAATAGAGTTTTTTGGTCTAATAATATTCATATGGGTAGGTTTAATTGGTTTCGACACACTAAATATACACGAAAATTAAAATTCCATTTCGGGGGTGCTTTTGGTTCTTTTGATCAAGATAAGATTATTTTAGTTTTTAAAAAAATCATGATTAATGTTGTTACAAAATTTTAAAACAATTTAAAATATGATTTTTCTTTGGCCAAATTGATTGACAGATAATTATAAAATCAACATACATAAATTTTTTAGAGCAATTTAATAGTATTTTTTGAAATTAATATTTTTTCAAAACTTGACAAAATAGAAATAATGAAATAATGTTTTTGATTAATTTTACATATGAAGTTTTTGGGAAAAAAGATAATATTTTTATTTTTTGTGAGGCTTACGCCTCTCGCCTCATAACGAAAAATCGCGTCAGTACTTAGTTTCGCCTTTTTAGATCTTGATGTACATGACATCGCTTTCCTCAATAAGTCAATCATTTCCACAGATTGTGAGTTCATTTTCACGACAACCCACATGAAATGATGGGGAACCAATTTTAATGTGTGCACTAAACGATTAAGATAATACGCTTGAAGAGGTCGAGCATGTGTCAAGAGTCACAATGATCTCAAGCTTAAGGAATGCCAAATCTGAACCTTTATTAACAGAACTTGAAGAAGTATTGGAAACAACGTCATCCGAGTTCCTGTCTTTTGGTTCACTGTTCATCCCTTGAGAATCTAATGTTTTATTTTCATTTATAGACAATCCGCCAAGTACAGATGTCTCATTTCTTTTCCCACCATGCAACTTATTCTTGGCAACTGGTTGGACCACCTCGAAGTAGAAATCTTGGTGTTTAGGCATGACATTCACGGATAATTTCATTGAAACAAACGGAGAAAATCCAGCAAAAATCATATAAGGAAATAGAAAAGAGCCATCTGCCAAACTTGTTCAATGCCACCAGAATGACTCAAATTCCAAATTTTCTGAAGAAAAAAAGTCTTTTTTTCAATATCACAAATACAACAATTGCAATCAATATATTTGCCTTCTAGGATAATTAGCTCCTAAGCCTGGATGCATCAATCTATACTACACCACTACAAATTAGTACTCATTTGACCAGTAAATTCTCTATAGTACTTCCAAACCAATATAAAACCACAATCGAAGGATATTTAGTGTCTTGTTAGGTACTATCTCAAAGTAGAGGATAACTTTTTTCTTTTCTTTTTTTCCTTTTTCAATGGAAAAAGGCTAACTCATAAAACAATTTGTCCATTTATCTTCCTACTCCCACATGTAATAATCTAATATATATAAAGCAAGATTCTTTCTTCAAGCTAATGGAAACTTCCCAAGACCACGAAATCAAATTACAACGAACCCATAACTGAAATACGCAAATTTTCCAATTCAAGTCTCCACAAAAACAATATTTGAAGTCCAAATAGGGGAAAAAAAGTGCTAAAATGAAATAGGTTACCATATCTTCATCCGAAAAGGTATGGGACTTCAATCTTTCGAATCAATCTGCAAGACAATAAACCAAAAAACAGTATAGTACAATCATAAAGCGAAGATAATGTCTGGCTCAAAATGTGGCAAAAAATGCCCCCAATTAATGTGAAGAAGATTTATAGATAAACAAGAATAAATTTGCAAAATCTGTAAAAAATATATATATAATAAAAAAAAATTGAAAATTATGAAGATTCACAAAAAAACACTTACCCCAGTAATCTATCAATTTTCGTCTCTTGAAGACTCCAAAATTCGATAACTGCGTGAATTGTCCAATTACGGGTTCATGTTTTTGTTCAGGGTCAATAACTGGAAACTGCTCTTGGCATACCTACTCGAATAATAATTTGAATTTCTAACACGAATCTCCCTTCTCACACGCAAAGAAAAGAAATGGCAGTGAAGAAAATTGAATAATTTCTGACACTCATCTCCCTTCTCAGTTCTCACATGCAAATAAAAGAAGAGGAATGTCAGTAAATAATAATTTAATTTAATAATGACATGTGCAAATAAGTCAAAGAAATGATAGTAAACAAAGAAAAGAAAAGAACACGACTCGGCTCGACTCAACTTGACTAACCAGCTAACTCGAAAACGACTCGACTTATGTGGTCATTCGACTTATGAATAGTAACTTGAAACTCACTTTTTTATTTATGTAGGACAATAATTTTTATTATTATAATTGTAATTAGGATAATTGGTGCAAAACGTCCCTACCTTTCGTTTGGCTCATAACATCCATACCTTCCACTTTTTTTGCCCTGAACATCATTTTCACCAATTTTTACCCTAAAATGATCAATTTACCGTCATATTTAAATTTTAAAAAACGAAAAATAAAGAACAAATTGCAGGCATATTCCTAAACTTTTTAAAAAGTGCAAACCGGTCCAAAAGCTTTATTAAAATTGTAAATGAGTCCCTAACTTTGTAAAGTCAGAAACATTCACCAAACAAAAACTAACAATTTTTTTAAGAGCAACAGCACATCAGATTACGTCAAAAAGTTCCACAATTTCAAAACAAAATCCACCAAGTAGATTCATCATACAATTAATTAAACCAGCACCTGCCACTCTAAGCGATTCAATGTTGGCGAGGACTGTCCCTTTTTTATAGGCTTTTCCTTTTTTGCCAGGCCTCAGCCGGTGGCTTAATTGGTGTTGCCATCAAGTTGAATCGTTAGGACGCTAATATCGCTATCAATTGGGCTGGTAGGCTTCACCATGCAAAGAAGAGCGAGGCTTCTGCGTTTTCCTATGTTAATGATATACTGTTGGGGATTCTCGAGCTTCTCAAGGTTCACAGGGTAACGTATAGACTATGGGTCATTCAATTACCCCATACTTTTCTATTTTTGTGGTGTTCATCTCAATTTAGATTACCTTTTCCCTTTGAATTTTAATGTTGTTATTGGTGTTAAAGTGTTTTTCTCCTAATTTTTTGTCTGCTAAAGTTTATAGAACGGTAGAATTTCTAATTTTTTTTTTCTTGGAGTTTAGTTTTGACAGTTAGGGGAGGACTTTTTTTCTTGTGAATAAAATGGGCTCTCTCTCTATTGTTTATATGCATGCTTGTTTGTCTATTTCATGAAGCAAGCTTTTCTAAATTCAAAAAATTAGGAAGTGGCTCAAGAAATCAACGGAGGGTGCACGTAATCTGGGTTTAATGCTTCAACATATTTATAATGCTTTGATGTAATTACGTACTAATGAAGAGCGAGGCTTCTGGGTTTAATTAATTGTATGATGAATCTACTTGGTGGATTTTATTTTGAAATTGTGGAACTTTTTGACGTAATCTGATGTGCTGTTGCTCTTAAAAAAATGATTCGTTTTTGTTTGTTGAATGTTTCTGACTTTGCAAAGTTTGGGACTCATTTACAATTTTAATAAAGTTTTTGGACCGGTTTGCACTTTTTAAAGAGTTTAGGAATATGCTTGCAATTTGTTCTTTATTTTTCGTTTTGTTTTTATTTAAATAGGAGGGTAAATTGGTCATTTTAGGGTAGAAATTGGTGAAAAGGATGTTCAGTGCAAAGAAAGTGGAAGGTGAGAATGTTATGTGCCAAAAAACGAAAGATAGGGATGTTTTCCACAAAAACCTTCAAAGGTAGGGACGTTTTGCGTCAATTATCCTTATAATTATAATTATAATTATTATTTACATTTAAAATAAATTTTAAATGTAAAAAATAATAATTAATTAATTAATTAAAATAAGAATAATTTTTTTTTTTGAAATATGCAAACACGATTATTTAAAGTTAACACGATATATATTACAACAACCACATACTTACATCAATATAAAGAAAACGATACATAAAAATAAATGCATTGTTTAATATTTTCATTTTTGTATTATTTTTACTAATTGTACTATGTTTTTTTATATTTATTAATGAATTTAATATTTTAGTTAATTTAATGTAATTATTTATTTAGTAATTTATGTGTCTGTAAAATAAATAAATAAATAAATAAATCATTAAGAATGAAAAATAGAAGAAAATAATTAAGCACTGTTCATTTGGTGTAATGGTTGGAGATGAATTTTAGTTTGGTACAACGCTGAAGATGGTTTGAGCTGGGGGATAATGGTGAATGAGTTTTATTTAGTCCCTGTCTGGTGGTAATAATATTAAATTTTTAGTAGATTTTGATAAAATGTATAGTTAAAAAGTTGTTGATACCTTAAAAAATATGTTGTTAAAATTGATTGTTGACTTTGATTTAGATTAAAATCTAAATTTTAATTCTTACAAAACAGGAAGTTTAGTTAGATTTAACGTTCTCGAGATTGTCTCGATAGTAGCACATGTTTTACACGGAGTGAAATCAAGATGATACCATGAATAACGATCTTCGTAAAATTAATGGATCACATATACCAATTTTACTTTTGGCTGAAAATCTTATTTGTCTCTCGACTCTAGAACTATGCTAGCGACTAAGGGAGTTGTTTACGAACAAATTAGATTTTTTTTTATTGAACAATAATTATTTAGCATTGTTTGATCATTTAAATTTGATAGGCTATAAGTTATGTTTGAATTGAGCAATCCACAGGTTTTCTAGACCATTATTATCATGCCACATAAGTATATCGTCGTTAATTTCAGTGAACATAAATAAACATTATAAAGTTTAGTAACTAAATATTCATATTTTAAAAGTTTAGGGGCCTTTTGCAATTATAGATTAATTGATGATCCATAATTTTTATCCCCGTTTCTAATATTTAATTTTCTTCTTCTTGTCAGGAGCACCTTTATAATTAATTGTAAATATTACAAATAATATTAAATTAGTTGTTTTTATGCATTTCTATAATTGGAGACCATGTAAATTTTTTCTTGGTTTTCAAATAAACGAATTGAATCAATTTTGAACGAGAATAATAGTATGGTAAAATCTGATCATGTAACAAAAGCTTGCTGCAAAAATCGTCAAAACATTGTTTTCCGAGCTCAGTTCAATGTTATCTTTCTCTATCAAACAACCAATCCAATCGGCTCCGATCCACAACCGATATATTCACCTCGGTTGCTTCTCGATCTCACCTGCAAATGACAAGAGAATCGTGATGATTTATAGCTACAAAGGCAAGGAAAAAAAGCAATGAAAGAATACACGAATAGGAAGTCGAATACACAGAAAAACCACCTATTTTATTCTTCAATGGGCAGCCGGATCTTCCCACTAAGGGGGGCTGCGTTTCTCTCAACCAAGGCACACAAATCACCCTCACAAACGGCTAAGGTTTAAATAATATAAATAGGGTTAGATTATGTTTTTAATTGGACAACTAACAAAGCTAAATGGACCGACATCCAAGAGATAATATAATTGGACCGAATAGAACTTTTGAACTTCGTTATTGGTACTTATTTCACTCATCGACCAATGACTATGCAATATATTCTCACGTTAACATCATAGCTTAAGATTCAACATATACTAATCATGTTCAAAGAAAAAAATAATCTCAATCAATATATTTTATTTATATTTAAATAATAAAAGATTGTGCTTTTAATATATTCTCAATCATAATTGTGTTTGCATTGAACAAAATAAGTAAAATTATACCATATGCATCTTGCTCGTGCTTAAAAATAATTCGCCCGAATTTTCGGGCTCAGCTTGCGAGTAACTCATCTCATTAACCCTTCTTTTTTTTATACATATAAAGCAACATCTTATTTCTGAATATTGAAAAAAAATATAAAATATAAATCAAATCTTTAAAGACAATGCTCTAAATTAGCCTTTCTTTAATGGCTAAAATACATGCATTCCAGACAGTTTTTTACTCTGACCAGATCAAAACACTGGTCCAAGGCATTTTTCTATGAAACTAACAACAGAAAATGCAGTTTTCCTGTTTATGCATCTCTCTCTCTCTCTCTCACACACACACACACAGAGACACGCATGCAAACACAAACCAGAAATGCATGCAAAAACAAATCAAACCACCTTGAGAAACAATACAAAATGAATCTGCACAGGAGATTTTTTCAGTTTCCCTGAAAAATGAAGGTGGTTGCAGAGGTAATGACAGGAAAACTGTTCTACATAGATATAGAAGACAATTCCACAGTAGCAGATCTGAAGAGAGAAATAGGAATTCAAGAAAACCTACCCAGTGATCGACTCATTCTGATGCTCGACGATAATCCCGGGAGTCTGATGGACAAAAATGACCTCTCTCTCACAGCGTATGGAGTTCGAGAGGGATCCCATATCTATATTTTCTTTGATACTCTTGATGATGATTCCAGTAACATTTTCTCAAGTCAAGATCCTGTCTTAAATCCAGGTTCATCTCCAGAAGCCAAAAAAAATTAATGAATGAATGAAAATGAATACTGGTTATAGAGGAATTCATCAATTATATACGAGTATCAACAACGGTTAGTCTTCAGTTATAAAAATCTAGACATGCGCATATGTAACAGCGTATGCTAGGAACATGACAGGACAACAAAATAAACTATATGCTAGATTTTCTTTTTCTACTCTCAGAATGTACTATCCAGTCTGGCTTACCACACATATTAGTAATGTTTGTCACTACATTCTTGCAAATCCTACTAAATTTCGAGTAATTTATGCTGATTGAGTTTTTTTATTATTTCATTTTAGAATATATGTACGATCAAGACATATAAAATGCAATTATATAGTTCACGTATGATTGAAATGCATTATTGGGCAACACCATATGAGACAATGGGAAATTTCAACTTTTCTTTCTTAATCATGTCTGATGTCTTTCAATCCAGTATTCATAATAGGACATTATAGTCCTAAGCTAACAAAGATGTCTCAACTCTCAACCAGTACTCTTGTACACGTGATTATATGAATAACTACGAGCATTTGGACTTCATTAATACTGAGAGAAGAATTAAGATTGTTAAGCCAAACAAGCATAGACGAGATTCCTAAATAGGGCAACCTTTTGAACTATTGTCAAATCCACAGGTAGGCATGAAACAACCTGGTGAACATATCCATTTTGCGAGTTCGTTGCCACTGGTAGTTCTTACAAAGGATCAACTAAGAACACATATAATACTAGAATCTAAATACTCATTAATCCGGTTCTCTGTCAATGTATCTAAAATATACACAGTAATAGATAATGGACTATAAATTCTCCCTATGCTATACCAAGACAGATCTTGCAAATATCATTTATCAGAAAGGATAACATTGTTCTTCTTTATTATAAACAGAATATAAATATGATTTGTGGTCCGCTATCAGAATCTCGTGCCTAAATGAATTCAGTCCCAAAAATTATTAGATAGGTTAAATGAATATGTTCCGTTCATTGCTAGATTAAGTGATATCATGCTTAGACGAATTCAATTCTCAGTTCCTGTGTGAAACGAACATCAGAGTTTGTTCCACGAATTGATTCTTAGCTGCCCAATGGACAAGTCAGAACAAAGTAAGTTCCCCTACCTCCTACACAGCTGTAAGCAGAAAAGGAAACTTCATTGTCACCATAGAAAGATAATTGCAATAAAAAAGAAGAGAACAAGACTTGCAATACTAAATGAGAAAAAGCCACACTAAACATTCGAGTGTGTTTGTGCATGAACAAATTAATATTGTAAACCAAGTATATATTACTGTAAGTACAGAAACCTATACAAAAAAATTCTAAAAGAGCAAAGACAAGGTGGAACTCTCCATTTTACTGTGTGCTTCTGTGTACAGCTGTTTAATTTGTATGTAAAAGCACTATAGCTCTAAACTCATATATACATAAAAACTAAATACCAAGAGTGGCATCAGCATTCACAGTAAACAGTGAACGAGAAATAACCTTGTTCTAAGATGCGCATACGAAACTTCAGCATTTCCCAACAGAAAGCAATCTGATTTTTTGTCGGAAAATGAAAAAATAACCCACATCCAATTCAGGGTCTAACTAGAGCCACTGAGGCTTTCCTGCACAACGAAAAATGCCAACCATCACAATTTAATCGTGATAATAGAGTGCCGAAAAAAGGTTGGGAATGAAGAAAAAATACTTTCTTTTTCTTTCAAAATCTAAAAGATTACTCAAAAATCATTCAAACATGGTGTTATCAAGTCAACTTTTGCTTGAGGCTAAGTTGACAACTTACCCAAGAATTGGCAAATGGATGAAAAATGTATCAACATATTGCAGCAGAAACAAATACAAGAACTTCTCAAACATTAAAATGCCAACAAACATTACTAAATGATACATAATCTCAAAGTTAATAAGAACCTGTGAAGTACAGTCTGGAGAAACATAGGGGTACAGCTGAAAGCAGGAAGTAACAATAAATTAACTGATTGTCATTACATGGGTGATGGGACCCTCAATTTCAATTTCAAATTTTTTTTTTTTTTTTTTTTTTTTTTTATGATTCTGAATCACTATAAAATAAAAGAGCGAATGAGAGTTTTCACACGTGTCAAGATTTTCTATCGTCCTAATTCTTTTTCTTTTTTTTTCGTCTTCTACCAAACTCCCCAACTGAAACTGCTAACCATACCTGTTTGCGGCTCCCCCAGTAAACTGCTGCACTAACCATACCTATTTGCGACTCCCCCACTGAACTACAGTAACCATACCTGTTTGTGATCTAAAAAATTTGAATGCCGACTCTCGCACATTACTCTTCCTTTCCCACTGCAGCCATACTTCTCGCATTACGCTTCCTTTCTTGAATTCTGGTGACCTTTTAGCTAAGGTGAATTGTGAATATTTTCGTTTAGAAGTTGTGAATATTTTACAGAGATATTGTTTGAATGTTGTATGCATTCTTCTTATTGTTTCCTGTATGTATTCTTTTTCTTTTTGCTTCCTGTTCTTTTTGTATATTTTCCGAAGTATTGGTGTGGTAGCGGTGAAGTGTGTTTGCGTGAGACATTGTTTGGTGTTTGATGTTAGATTCGAAACACAGCGAAAGTGTGTTTGCGTGAGACACGGAGACAGACCCGTGTCTCTGTGAGACACGGAAGTGCACGGTGCCTCCGTGTCTCACAGAGACACCGTCGTGCCTCCGTGAGACACGGAGGAGGTACCGTAGGTGCCTTACCGAGCCAGTCTCACAGAGGAGGAACCGTCTTTTGGGGGTGTGGTTGCACAATCTATTCGTCTTGAGCTTAATTTCTGCTAACATTTTGTTTTGTACTTCTAAACTCAAGAATACTCGCTGTTAAAACACACAGTTTGTTCTTTTCATGAGCGTAAACAATTATACAAATAGCTCGTCTATGGTTGGAGGCCAGGGGATGGGATGCGATGTGCCAAAAAGAAAATAATTTTAAAGAAGACAGACGGCAGGAGCAACACCAGAACTTCCTCAGATTAACAATATTTCTTTTGGGACGATCACAAATGATATTACAAATGACTCGTCTGAGATTGGCGACCTTCTCATGTGCTAAGTTAATTCAAAAATTGAATGGGTTTTGTCGGATTTTTTTTTTTAAAATAGTATGCAACTGATTTATTATAAATAAGTTTGATGTACTATTTTTTTATTGTACTTGTTTATGTAAACTTATAGTAAGTGGATTGGAGAAGCAATTGTCTTACTACTACTATTACTTGGCAATTCCCTACATCTCTTTATTCTTGACGATCATCAAGTGTGAATTTGATGATTGTGGTAGAATTTGGAGTGGTTTTGGGAAAGGAAAGAGGAGCAATTTGATTGCCACAAAAACTGGGAATGCTGCACTCAAGTGTTCTTCTGCTGTGACAGCATATAGTTTTCATTTATTCTTTTGTCAATTTCATTTATTTTTTTTTCCACCAGAGGCGCTGCCCTGCGACCTGACTCGTCAGGTCCATCGCTGCCTGGGTGTTGCCCCGAAGCCCACAAGGGCGCTGCGCCTCCGCCCACTACTACTTTCATTCGCATCTGTTTTTTGGAACCGTATGATCAAATTATTCATAATTTTATGATAGTTTAAGTTTACACATTATTCTCTGAAATATATGGTTGATTATTTACATTATTGAGTCTGACGAGAAATGAAGACATAATTGAATTTCTCTTGTTATGATCCAAATGTATGAATCACTTGATTGCTTGGTGAGGTGATTTTTCAATAAAATAGCATTTAACTAATTTGATCTTATAGAGTAGAAATGTGAACCCAGACACCAGTAGATAGAAATGTTACAAAAATTGGGAAAAATAACATATTTTGAAAATAAATAAACAAAACTCCAATTAACAAACATTCAAAAAATTCAACAACAACAAAAATGGATCAAGAAATCGCCAAAATACTGTTAAGGTGCATTTGAAGTATACATATAAACTGAAAGATGTGTCCTCCATCTCCGTGTTTCTGTGCGTGTATTGTAAATGTTTTTTTTTTGTTTCGTTTGACGATTTAGCTATGGATGCGGATGGTGGTGGCTGTGGGTTAGAAAGCGATCGAGCAACTCTATCAAAACAATCTAGGAATGGACGACGTAGAGAACTATATGCTGAAAAACAAGAGTTGCGTGACCTACGTCGACAACAATTGCGCATGAAAAAAAAAGTACCTCAGGCAGAAACAATAGTAATATGAGAGAATGTAGCTGTTGCTTCAGGCATGCTATGTAATTACTGTTTTTCTTTTATTTTCTGAATTATTATATATTTTTTTTATATTTTAGGTGGTGTGTCAACTATAAATATTGATCGTGATCAACATTTATAGCTGACACAAAGGTGACTATAGTTTTACTTATTTATATTACTGATTAATTTTTTGTTTTATCATTTTGTGCAGTCTATTTAATTTTTCTCATCTTAATTTAATTTTTCCATTTTTAGATGGTGTATTGTCAAGGAGTGCTCATGATCTTCGAGAAAGAGGTTATTTATAATTTGACTTTGGTATGGTGTGTTTTTTTATTCTATAAGAGTTTATAGCCTTTATTTTTTTTGTTAGGTTTTACAGAATTACAAATGTTAGAGCTTGTTCCAACCAAATCTTACTTGTTACCTGTACCAACAATTTGTAATTTCTGTGGAGCTAAAAAATTTCATAGAGAAAGTAAAAGTTTCTGCTGTTGTGATGGGAGCATTAAACTAAAAATCAATGATACACCTCCTGAATTATATCTTTTATTTACATCTAAATCTGAAGAATCAGTTGACTTTAGAACTTATATTCGAAGTTACAATTGTAATTTTTCTTTTACTTCGTTTGGTGTAAAATACGATAAAAACTTGTGCCAAAGAAATAAAGGAATCTATACTTTTAGAATTCAAGGACAAATATATCATTACCTAAATGAACTTCTTCCCATGGACTCTACCCCTTCTTATTTACAACTTTTTTTTTACGATACCGAAAATGAAATACAAAATCGTTTAAAAATATCGGATAAACTTTCTCAATCAATCCTTGAAAAATTAGTTCACATTTTAGATATAAATCCATACACAAAATTTTTTAGAGGTTTAGCTAATGTTACTGATTTAGAAAGCCAGGGCATAAAAATTGCATGTAATTTGAGTATGGATCAGAGGGTTTATAATGCTCCAACAGTATCACAAGTTGCTGCAATATGGGTAAATGATGAACAGTCTAATGTTGGCCTTCGTGATATATGTATTTATACCCATTCTGGTAGTAAGCATAGAGTAAGTTATTATTTTGGATGTTATGATCCTCTCCAGTACCCTTTGTTATTCCCTAATGGAGAAAGTGGATGGCATCAAGGTATTCAAAGAGTTAATAAACGGGATAGAAATAATGATGTTACTTCTGTTGATGAAATGCTTGATGCCCATTATGCTAATTGTCCTGAAGAAATATTGATGAATGAAGCTACAGGTCTGAAAAATAAATTTTGTCCTGATTTTAAATTGTTAATTTATTATTAATTTAAATTTTTTTCTCTTTATTTTCAGTTTTACACAAAAAACAAAAACGATTGCAAGTGTCTTGCCGGGAATACTATTGTTATAAACTACAGGTAAGGTCATTACATAATTCTATATTGCTACATGCTGGTCGCCATTTGCAACAATATGTAGTTGGTATGTATGTGAAAGTTGAATATTCTAGATTAGATTACTTTTGGAATAATCAAACTCAGATACGTAGTGAACTTTATCAAGGAATTTTTGATAGTGTACAAAATGGTGAAACTAGCGGCTCAAACGTAGGTCGAAGGATTATTTTGCCATCCTCCTTCATCGGTGGTCCTAGAGATTTAAATAAAAGATACATGGATGCAATGGCATTGGTTCAAAAATTTGGAAAACCTGACATTTTTTTAACAATTACATGCAATCCCAATTTGCTTGAAATTAAGCAGGAGTTAAAATTTTGTGATGAAGTTCAAAATAGACCTGATTTACTCTCTCGTATCTTTAGATCCAAATTAGAAGAGTTGAAAAAAGATTTATTCAAAGAAAATCTATTTGGACAGGTAGCTGCATATATATATATATATATATATGTTATTGAATTCCAAAAAAGAGGTTTACCACATGCTCATTTCCTCATTATATTGAAACCTGATTCAAAAATTTTTACTTCTGAAAGAGTAGATGAAATTGTAAATGCTGAAATCCCCGATAGTACGGAGTATCCTTATTTATATTCCGTTGTAATCAAACACATGATGCATGATCCTTGTGGTGTTTTAAATCCAACTAATGTGTGTATGCAAAATGGTACAAAATGTAGAAGTTGTTATCCACATAGCTACACTTCGCATACTTCTTTTGATAGAACTTTTTATCCCAAATATAGAAGACGAAATGATGGTAAGAGAGTTCAGGTTAGAAAATGTTTACTTGATAATAGATGGGTTGTACCCTATAATCCATATTTATTAGCTAAGTATGACTGTCATATAAATGTAGAAATCTGTTCAACAATAAAAGCGGTTAAATATTTGTACAAATATGTTTACAAAGGACATGACAGAATTCATTTCTCTGTGTGTGATGAGGATAAAATTAACGGTATGGATGAAATAGAAAGATTTCAGTCTGGCAGATGGATTTCTCCTCCAGAAGCCACTTCGAGGATTTATGGATTCACACTGTATGAAATGCGTCTAGCTGTTATTTCCTTACAGTTGCATCTAGAAAATAAACAATTGGTTACGTACAAAGATATTGATAATCTTAGAAATGTTATTGGACGTGATTTCTTCCAAAAAACAATGCTTACCGAATTTTTTACAATGAATATTACTAATCGAGAAGCTAGAAAATTATTGTACAAAGAATTTCCTAAATATTTTGTATGGGATGCAAAAGGTAAGTGTTGGACTAATAGGAAAAAAAAGGGTGGCGTGGTTGGAAGGATTGTAGCTGCAAATCCTAGAGAAGGAGAAAGGTATTACCTGCGAATATTGTTAAATCATGTTAGAGGACCAATGTCTTTTGAAAATATTAAATTTGTGAATGGTAATTCAGTGAAAACGTTTCGTGAAGCTGCATTATTACATGGTTTACTTAAAGGAAATAATAATTGTGAGCTATGTTTACAAGAAGCTTGTAATTATCAAATGCCTGTTTCATTACGCCGATTGTTTGCAACTCTTTTAGCATTTTGTAGTCCTGATGATCCAAAAAAACTGTGGAACGAGTTCAAAGAATTTATGGTTGAAGATTTTTTACAAAAACATAGGACTATCAGTAATGCAGAGGTAAATGCATTAAAGTCTATAGATACATTTTTAGAACCACTTGGGAAATGTTTGAACGACTATGGATTAGCTATTTATGATATTACTGTGCAACGTCAAGATGAAGTATTAGAAAGACTGGTTGGTGAAGAATTAGAGATATTAATATCTGAGAGTGATCTTTCATGTGTTGGTAGTCTTAACCATGAACAAAGAACTGCTTATGATGCCATTCTGAGTAAAGTTTTTGGTAATATTGGTGATATGTATTTTATTGATGGTCTAGGTGGAACGGGCAAGACATTTTTATACCGTGCATTGCTTGCAACTGTTAGATCTAGAAGTTTAGTTGCTTTAGCAACTGCATCATCAGGAGTAGCTGCTAGCCTGTTGCCTGGTGGTCGAACTGCACATTCAAGGTTCAAAATCCCGCTTTATATTCATAATGAGTGTGTTTGTGCAGTAAGTAAACAGTCTGCTTTAACTGATTTGTTAAGAATGACACGACTAATTATATGGGATGAAGCTCCAATGATAAATTGTCAAGCTGTGGAAGCTTTAGATAAAATGTTAAAGGATATAACTAACACTGACTTACCATTTGGCGGAAAAGTAATAGTTTTTGGTGGAGATTTCCGACAAATCTTGCATGTTGTCCAAAGAGGGAGTAAAGAAGATATAATTGCATCAAGTTTGGTTAATTCTTACCTATGGCCCCATTTTACAAAAATAAAATTAGTTCAAAATATGCGCGCTCTCTTAGATCCTTCTTTCTGTGAATATTTACTTCGGATTGGGAATGGAACAGAAGAAGAACATTCATGTGGTATGGTTAAGCTTTGGTCTACTATGACTCTAGATTACGAAGAAGACAATATTTCATTACATAAATTAATTGATAATGTATTTCCTAATATAGATAAGTATTCAAAAAACCTTCACATTATGATTAATCAAGTTATTTTAGCCCCAAAAAATGAACATGTTGATGAAATCAATAGTATACTCATAGATCGTTTCCCAGGAGATGCTTATACATATTACAATTTCGACGAAGCATTAGATACCACAGATCAATCTATGCGAGAAGACTTCTTCAATTCGTTGACCCCAAATGGTATACCACCACATCAATTAATGCTAAAGATTGACTGTCCTATTATTACTCCGAAATATTAATCCCACAGAAGAATTGTGTAATGGAACAAGATTAATATGTAAACACTTTAAACGTAATGTTATTTGTGCAGAAATTGCTACTGGAGAATATACTGGCAAGAAAGTTTTTTTGCCCCGTATTCCTTTTGTGCCACTTAAATCTGATAAAACAATATTCCCATTTAAAAGAACACAATTTCCAATACGTCCATGTTTTGCAATGACTATAAACAAGTCTCAATGACAAACTTTAGAATATGTTGGTATATATCTTTTGGAACCTGTGTTTTCACATGGACAATTGTATGTTGCATTATCAAGAGTAAGAACAAGTGTGTGTGCTAAAATTCTTGTAAAACCAATATTATTTGGTAAAGTCCATACTCAGTGTACAAAAAATGTTGTTTACCAAGAAGTTTTTATCTGTAGTTATGTGATGTTTTTGTTTTTTTTTTAACTTCTTCTTTACTTTACTACATTTACCATAATGTTTTTAACTTTTTTTTAAACCTTACTAGATTTACCATTGTACATTACATTTTAAGTTATATATAATTCTTATTATACAACAACTATTACTACATTTAAATGCTTTAAATAACCATTCATATCAATAAACCTGTCAGATTATAGCTATACTTAAAATCTTGATCCATTCTCATCTGTTCTTTCATACCAATTCTTATAACTATTGTTTAATTCCACTTCTTTTCTATTTAACAACATTTAAGCTCTGATACCCTGTGAAAATTATAGATGAAAAGTTTACAAAATATGAGATAATTGGTGTGGTTTTACCCACAATCGTTGACTAGGAAGGATTGCAAAAATTAAGCAATAGTCAACTGTAATTGGACAAAATTTGATAGAATTAGCCTAGGTACATGTCAATCTGCTGTGGAATAACATGCATATGACCTCTTCCAAGGATGAAATTTATGAGAAATTCTTTGATTGTGTTCATGCTAATTTTTTTTGTTATGATGTTTCCATCCGTGTACAACAGAGACACCGCTTGTGTCTCCGTTGCATACAAAGACATGAGCTATCTCCGTGCACAACGAAAATATGATGTGTGTCTCCGTTGTGCACAAAGAAACAAATGTCTTCACTTTTTTTTTTCATATATAATAAACTTAATAATTAGTTTATTTATTATAACCTTTTTTTTTTCATTTAATAAAATACTTACAAGAGTCTTTCTTTTTTTCTTTTTAATTAATAAAATACTTACAAAAGTCAGTAGTGTAATACACGTAAATCTTAATTTTGTTGTATTGTTTAATCAATTCAGACACCCATACTTTTCTTACATACCTTTCTGGCAAAATATCCATACTTTTCTTACATACAAATAATACATATATATATATATATATATATATATATATATATACTTACAAAAGTTGTAGAAAACAGAGTACACGTACATCTTAATTTTGTTGTATTGTTTGAGACACCATACTTTTCTGCCAAAATATCCATATTGTCTTTCATCATCAATCAAATCAAATAAAAAAAAAGGGTCATGCTTGAAGTGTACAACTAGAAATAATATAATTACATCCATACATTTCTGTCAAACATCCATACTTTTTTTACCAAAAGGGAAAAAAAATACCAAAACTTTAAAAACGTGACGTGATCATGCAAGTGTACAACTAGAAATAGTATAATTACTATATATAATGCAATTTCCTTCACCAATTTCCTTCATCTGCTTTGCTCCTCTTCTATTGTCTTTCTCTTCTAATATCTTTTGTCTTTCTGCATTTCCAAGGTGACTTCACAAACATTTATTTTCATATATTCTCAGGTTGATTTTCATATTTCTAACTATGCTTTCCTTCCTGTGTATGAATGCAAGGAAAATGAGTAACAACTACAAAATCATCCCTAATATCCATCCAAGCCAAAGTGACTGGACTGCGAAAGTTATTGTAGCTGAAAAGAGTTTACCTAAATCTGCTAGAAATGGTTCCACCACATTCTTAAAAATGACACTAATAGACACAGAGGTATAGTTTCTGGTGCACATGGTTATTCCTCATCTTCTTTCTTTTATATATTTATTATTATTATTATTATTATTATTATTATTATTATTATTTATATAAGTATTACTGTTATGTCTTCTTGTTTTTTTTTTCTTTTTTTATTTTTGTTACACAAGGGAAATAAGGTGCAGGCTACGATTTTCGATCCTAACATATCAGCTCTTCAAGATCGATTCGTTCTATCAAAGACATATTTGATATCTAATGCAATAGTAAGGTACACACCACCACAGTTTAAGGAAAGCATAGGTAAATTTCAATGGACAATTTGTGGAACAACCAGAATACAAGAGATTGGGGAAGACTATAGTACACTACTGTCTGCTACATATGTTTTTACTCCCTTCCATCAACTGCAGGATTACATGGACACAAACACTGACATTTGTAATTTCTAATACCTTCATTTTCTATTATTATCACTAATTATTTTTTATACATACACCTACTAATTATTTATTTATTCCTTTAAAATCTTTTAGCTATCCTTGGAGCAGCTATCGATGTTAGACCAAAAAGATTGATTCAAACACACTTTGGATCGCACTCTTATGTTCAAGATGTGATCCTTGTGAATGATGAGTTTGTAACTCTACTTAGTTTAGTTTATATCTTTATCTCATTAAAAATAAAAAATATATATATATAACTGTTATACTTCTAATCTTTTCCCACGGCTTTCAAATAATAGTTTTGACAATGTGGAAGGGTTTCGTGGAGAGAGAATGTGCCGTTATTTCAGATTACTTGACTAAGAAACCAATAATTGTTGGAAAACACCTTAAAGCATCGTCTTTCAATGGTAAGCTTTACATAAGTATATATCTATTTATCCACTATTTTGTCACTTACAAATTTTTGATTAATTATATTATAAACATAGGGCTTTCAATATCCACAAAGCCAAGCAGCTCTTTTATCATTGATCCTCCTTTCAAAGAAGTTACGACATTAAAGTCCTGGTGCATACTCTTGAAACCTTTCTTCCTTTACTATAGTTTTACAATAATAGACTTATTTCAACATTGTTTGTTGTAACTTTATAGATGTTAGCTTGAATCATTGCTTAACAAAAACTTTACTTTTGTGTCTTTCATTTGATTTACTTTTTTAATGTTTTCTGTATTTTGTTCAACTTATTGTTTTAATGAATCTTAAGGGTCGATACAAATCTTCAAAAGCTTAACAACATTGTGGCTAAAAAACATTATTATGAAGTCACTTCCTCAAGGGTGTCTATCCCAAAAGAAGACAAAATCACTCAAATTAGAAGTATAGAAGATCTTTTACTTGTGGTGAGCAACTCGTTCTTATATTTAATATTTATTATTTTCTAAATTTTCTCTTTTACTTTTCCAACATATTTTTAATTATTATATTATATTATGTCATCATAGCAAAAATACTTTGGGTTAAGAGCAAAGGCAGATATAACACATCATGATCAATCATTCTGGTACATGTATTGCAACAACCGCAATAAATCTACCTATGCTGATTTCGACGAAGTCCATTGCTGCTGCCTGCTCATTTTGCAAATACTCTCACGCCCGTGCTGTTCCAAGGTGATGATGAATTTAATACAATACATTTTTCACCTATTCCTATTATATCATCCATCAATTGTAAATAAATTTAATGTTGTATTAATAACAGAGCAAGAGCTCTTATCAAATTGGAAGATTCATCAGCATATATTCATGCTACAATGATAGGAGAACCTGCTGAAAAGTTCTTACAGTGCTCAGCGCTCATGTTAATGAAAGAAATAACTCAGGTGCATGTCTTACCATAAAAATACATTCAGTTGTATGTTCATTTATTACATTTAAATTAAATTATTTTCATTTTTTTTTTTGGTTTTTTTTTGGTTTTTTTTCCCAGGAAACAACCCTTCCAGAATCAATTCCCCCTTTGCGAAATGAAGAGTTGTTTTTCTATGTCAAAGCCATCAAACAGAAAAATGGAGAAGAATATAAGTATGACATCGTCTTTGTTATAGACCAATCTTCAAGAATAACAAAGAGTTCACATGAGAGTGTCGATGAGAGCATTAATGAAAGCACATCCTTGACTCCTTTAGCTAAATCACTGCATTTCGCACAGGGTGATTGTAATGAATCGTCTGCAAAAAGAAATCTATGTTTTGTTTCCAAGGAAAATAAATATGAAAAAGATGATGGTAGCAAAGGGAAAGCAACTGCACTAACTGAATCAATGGATGAAGTTGACGAACTTGGATGATGCAAAGTACTAAAGAATTGAATAGATAATATTAAGTCATGCACCTCATAGTTTTTGTCAAAAGTAGATTTGGTTTTTGTTCCTTTTGTCTCATTCCATTGAATGGAATTTGAAGACTTCTACTGTGAAGTTTAGAATATTAGAGGTGTAGAATTTTGATTTTGTTAGAGTGAAATAGTTATTAAACCAAACATCATTTGAAGTTTGGTGTTGTAACTGTTGAAAATCTTCTCCTGTATTTAAGTAATGGTTTAGTTCATCTCATCTTCATTTAACTAATGGTTGAGTTATATTCATTTCAATTTTGGATTTCTCTAATATACCACTTTGCTTTTTCATCAATCAATTAAAAAATCACTACACCAAACATCATTTAAAGTTTTGTATTATAACTGTCGAAAATGTTTATTTAAGTAATAGTTTAGTTCATATCATTTTCACTTAACTAATAGTTTTAATTATATTCATTTCCATCGTTTGGAAACGCTTGTTATTTAAGTAATAGTTTAGTTCATATCATCTTCAATTTTTTACTCAATTTATTCCACCAAAATTCTGTTAAAAAAATACAAGTATTAGAAAGACTGGTTAGTGAAGAATTAGAGATATTAATATCTGAGAGTGATCTTTCATATGTTGGTAGTCTTAACCATGAACAAAAACTGCTTATGATGCCATTCTGAGTAAAGTTTTTGGTAATATTGGTGATATGTATTTTATTGATGCTCCAGGTAGAATGGGCAAGACATTTTTTACATTTCAGTGAGATATTGGTGTCTAACAGTAAAATGAAGTAACCATCTTACACAAGACATGCAGTGTCTCCGTGGTAGATGGAGGCACAAGTGGTGTCTCCATCTCAAACGGAGGCACCGTGTGTGTCTCTGTGTCTATGTGCAAGACTTAGGTACCTGTCTCCCTTTTGCATTTTTTCATAGCTTGAGTAGTTTGCAATCACATACATGAAAAATAAAGAAAACCCACAAACCAGGAGCGCAAGAAAAATAAATATCTTGAAGGTCAACGTTTTTCGATTATTAAAGAATTGAAGCAAACCGAACCAGGTTTTTAGAAAATGGCAGTGCTTACCAATAGTAAAGACGGTTTTTCCATGGTGTATTGAATTTTAGTAGTTCTTGTTGGGATTTTTTATGCTTACTTTAACTTTGGAAACTACAAAGATTGTGCTGATGTGGTCAGTTATAAAATGATTGGTTACACGAACATGCTACCAGTGTGCAATATGTTTCTTTGCTTAAATGTTATGGATGCATTAGATGGTTTCACAAAAAGGAAGACTGTCACAACAAATTTGGAATGTGCTAATGGGATTCACGCTTTCTTCATGCTCTCCAGTTATCTCAAATCATTGTTTCTTTTAGAAGAAGCGATGATATATGTTGTCTCAGTCTCTTATCAATATAGTTTTAGTTTCCTTGGATAGTAGTGCAATGGGGAAAATGCAAATTTTTTTTCTTGCCAAAATGTAGAGTCTGTAATCACAATTGACAAAAAAAAAAAAAAAAAATAGTGATAAGTCATGTATTTTGTATATAACTGTTGTGTATATTTGTATAAGATTTTTGTTTTGATTGATCTTTTTTTTACATTTATCGGTTTTGCTATATTTATGTCTATTTATGCTTATTGTGTATTTCGTGTTGGAATCTAAGATTTAGATTGGTTTTATGTCTTATTGCATAATGTGACTAATATTTATATGTTCTGATCTCTTTTTCAGAGGTTGAAAGTTGTTTGACAATTAATTATATGTATAATCACTATTACCATCCCCAAATTGAGTTCTTCCTTTGAACATGTGATCAATTAGGCTTTTTTGTTCCATGGTTAATTTTTTTTTTCTGCATTGCCCAAAATTCATGAAAATAAACCTTCAATTAATGTGGTCATTAGCAAGTTGAATCGTTTCACTCATGTAATTACTTTGAGCAGAAAGAATCCGATGTTTTAATCTCCATATGACAGGACATTATATTTGAAATTTCTATAAGATGGATCAATCCCACGAAAAGTTCACTGATTTGAATGGAAATATTTCTTATTCTAATTCTGAGGACACCTAGATCTACATTAATGATCAACGTGAAACAGAAGTGTTGGACGAATTGGGGATCTTTTGGCATTCTGATACTTTATTTAAGCTGAAAGAATTCACGTTTTCTGCCAAATGGTGGAGGTTTTGATCTGATTTTTTTACGTTAGGATATCATATCAGAAATTACTATGAAATGGACCAATGTTACAAGAACTGGAACAATTGAGGCGAAGTTCATAGGGGGTCGATCTGAGTACAATTATGTTCACCATGGAAAAAGATCAAGACAGTATTGAGGTTTGTTTTATTTCTAGAATTGAGCTTCTTGTACTCTTAAAGATTTTGCTTGCAAATGGTTTATGAGTTTGTGTAGGCGTTTTAAATACTTTGATTACACCTTTCCAACTTGATAGTTAAAAATCTGGGTTAGCAAGTGTTTTCCGAATCAGTTATTTTTGTATAGGATTTTTGATTTAGTTGGATATTTTTCTTCCTTCTTGCAGTTGTTGAGGTCATTTGTTGAAGATTTATTTCTCACATTTGTCATAATATTTTCTGCTTCATGTTGTTTACATAAGTATTAACATGGGCGGAGACATGGAGACACCGTGTGGCAAATCTTGACGAAAAAAGACTCAGAGAAAAATTTCCTTCAAATAATTTAAATTTTTTAAACCAGTAATATAAATAAATGCTTAAAAATATATAGATTTAAGGAACCATTTTTATGTGGTTGTCAGAAAAAGTAACTAGATTATGGTTGAAGGGGGAGATTAGAAATATTATTTTGTTGCTTTCCTTACTGGTATGAATGTTACCTTTCTGCCTCTGTTGAACATAGCCAAATAAGCTGAAGTTACCTTTCTGCCTCTATTGAGCATGACCACTGATCTACATAATTGGTAGGATTTTACATTTTTCTTAAATATTTATTATTTACGCTATTATGCTTTATTTTATTTTCTTCACTTCCACTAGAAAAATATTGTTTGATTCATAAGACAATCCAACTATATAAATTGTCATTCTTTTTAGTTTGCTGGCATGACATTCACCATAAAACTTCTTATCACTCCCTATCACATGCCTTTCCTAAATCAATAAACATTGTATGCAAATTTTGGTTCTTTTCTCTACACTTCATTAATTTCTTAAGTAAATAACTTCTATAACAGATTCTCATAACTAATGACAAATTTCTTCTAGGAGACTTGTAAGGGAATGAATTGTGGTGTAATGCTTAATCACCTCCTTTAAGGGGTTGGGTCGCGATAATGGGTGGTGAAAGCGAGCCGAACACTAATTTTACAAATTCATTTACTTCAATCGAAGGTGAGATTAAGATTGCAATTACACGATTTGATTGTTATTGTTATTGTTATTGTTATTTGAATTCGTTTTTAAATTGAGTTTTCCATATGGTTTTTGCTTATTTTGATCATCGCACCAGTATGATGTATTTGTCTTTTGATGATTCTGTTGGTTTACTTTTTATGTTATATGGCTTGGGATGTTATTGTTTTCAATGATATCTTTAGCGTTTTATGATATTGAATACTTTGTGTTAATGTCTGTTTCTTGCTTTATATTAGATTGTTGTGTTGAATGGCCCTGAGAATTTGGACTTAGAATAATTATAGTAATAATTAAAAAGTATAATTCTTTTGTTATGCCAATTCATCCCAGTGTTAAAGGTTGAAAAAGATTAATTATCTTTCCATATACCAATTCATCATTGTTTCTTTAGAGAGGAAGGATGTTAACTTAGATCTAATAAAAGTAGAAGGGAAAGTCGGTGGAAAGTTCGAGGATACTGAACTGATATATGGCATTGTTGTCGACAAAGATATGAGTCATCCACAAATGCCAAAGCAGATCGAAGATGCAAAAATGACCATTTTGACTTGTCCTTTTGAGCCACCAAAGCCAAAGCCTAAGCATAAGGTTCACACAGTTGAAAAATTCCAAACTCTACGCCAACAAGAGCAGAAGTACTTTGGCGACATAGTTCAAAAATGCAAGGTGAAGGACTTCCATCTTTTCCTTTTTCCATTTCCTCTTCGAGTCATCATAATCATCCTGTGGAAGATTGTTGTTTCTACTCTAGGAGATTTTGCTGAGCATGTCAAGTATAAAGATATTTATATGTATATGGTTATCTGCATTTTCCTTACAATCCTTTGGTGTTATAGGATGTTGGGACTACTTTGGTTATCTGCCAATGGGGTTTTCATGATGAGGTAAATCACTTACTGATACACAGAAACTTGCCTGCTGTTCAATGGGTTGGTGGTGTTAAGTTAGAGCTGATAGTCATAGCCACAGGTTTGTATCAATATTGCAATTTTCCAGTGATAAGATTTGTCTGTTTCCAGTGATAAGATTTGTATCAATATAGCCACAGGTACTGTTAATACATTTTGGATTTAATAGCAAAATGTATTCAATATCAACATTTTGAATACAAAGTATTCAATATCATAAGAACAAGCAAACGAATTAAAGAAGAAATCAATGATGTCAACGGCAATGACAAAACGAGGCTTAAATAGTCTCTAGAAAACCTAAAATGAGCGAAAAGTTGAAAATAAACATTCTAGGAAATAAAATAACTAAAACGCCAAAATTGACAAAAATAGCAAAAACTTCGAATGGCCGCCGACTGGGCTTAAACTGCGAATTTGAAGTTGAAAACGGCATTAACCGTTCGAAGCTGGTTGGGACGGTATGGAGCTCCGCTTCCTGTTTCCGAAAACATATTATAACAGTGATTCTGACACCGGTGCAAAAAGTTATGACCGTTTGAAGTTAGCACTCGTTTTCTTGGCTAATTTCCTATCCATCTCCTCTTTGAACCGTCCTACATCAATTGGTACGACTAAAGATCGAACAATTGTGCAAATTTTCTATTAAATGACTTACTATTAATTATAACCATCATTTACACTTTCACCTACCCACTCAGCTACCCACAATCCATCATTCAAGTGACTAATACCCATATATGAAAATGTTCGACCAATTCATTCCAACACTTCAAATCATCAATTTAACATAACATTTACCCTGCCAACTAAATTTATCCATCTCCAACTCATTTGGTTAAACACCACCATCATCAACAGATCGCTGGAAACAGTAAGATTTCTCTTCAAAATTTGCTATGAAGGAGACGTGGTGTCTCCCCTGTCAAGATACGAAGGCACCCATGTCTCGTGTCGAGAGACACAGACGCACACGATGCCTCTGTGTCTTGCGGTGTGTCCGTGTCTCGTAGAAACACAACTCGTGTTTCTGTGAAACACAGACGCACCATATCTCCCAATGCTTCCGGAAGCCATGCCTCTGGAGACACGGACACACCACAAGACACGGTGCCTCCACGTCTCACACAAACACGCCTCGTGTCTCTGTCACACACGGAAAAACACGAAGACATCGTGTCTCATGGTGCCTCCGGGAGCCGTAGCTCTGGGAGACACGGATGCACGCGAGACATGGTGCCTCCGTGTCTCTCAGAGATACACCTCATGTCTCTGTGAAACACGGAGACACCGTGTCTCTCACAGAAGACAAAGACCCACTTTGTTTAGCCATTGCCCAATTAATATATGGATAAACAACATTTGCATCCCAATTGAAAACTCTAAGATAAAGTTTATTTCATATAGGACTGATCAAAAAAAGCAGAATCCCTTTTCTTCCCCTTCTTTTATGTATGAATTTCCACGAATTCACAGTTTTTCAATGTTAAATTCAAATTGTTTATATTTAACAAACTTTGCCTGATAAGATATCAATATTTTGGTGATTATCTGATATTACTTCCATTATAGCGTAAATGATGATATGTTATTGGTATACAATCTCTCATTTTACAACTGTTTGTAATTGGATTCTTCAGAATTTATTTTCTTTATATTCTCTCTTTGATATTTCATAAACTAAACTCTGTTCAATTGTGTTTTACAGATGTCTTTAGAATATATAATGTCACCAGATCAGTGGTTTTCCGCCACAATTGCTCAATTTCCAAATTATCAATATATAAAAGATTTTGTAGATCTGATACATGCAGATGAACAAGCTTCTTTGTTAAGCAGTAAGTTTCATGGATTTATATATGGAGTGGTGTACAGAGAAGAAGAAAAACAACAATTTTGTAGTAAATTAATCCATGAATTCATAATGAGGCTTGTGGATTGTGGTAAAAACAATGAAATTTGGATTAAATTGGATGATCGTTTGTCACGTTTTGGTTTGCAAGAATTTTGTCTTATCACAGGCTTACCGTGCCATGAAGTATTAGTTAATCTCAACTCCAACAATAATCGACTGAGAAACCAGTATTTTAATGGATCAAAGAAAATTAGCATGAGAATGCTTTTTGAAGCATTTCATCTCTGTGACCATCATGAAGATAAATTTAAGCTCGGGTTGGTGATGTTGGTAGAATGTGTCTTGACACCTACGGCAAGAACTATTAATTATAAAACTCTAACCATGGTTGAAGATCTTAACAGCTTTATTGAATATCCCTGGGGTCATACAGCATACTTCGTTTTATTAAATTCATTGCAACAATCTCACCTCCAAACACTACACAAGATCCAACAAAATCAGGAGCATGAATGTAAATATGTATTGAATGGATATCCACTTGCATTTCAGGTACTCCCTTCTATTCCTATATTTTGCAGATGAAAAGTTTATATATACTACGTAAAGTTTATGTATACTATCTAATCTTTATATTAATTCTTTTTAGTATTGGATATACGAAGCTTTTCCACGAATTGGAGCAAAGTTTGGACGCCGTAGATACAAAACACTGCAAGCTCCAAGGATGCATAGATGGAAGCCGAACAAATTTTTAACAGAACAAACCATCAAAAAATACTTGGCTACCAAAAAGGTATTTTTATTATTTCATTATATCTCTTTATTCCATTAAATTATATATTTTTAAAATAATCCCAGATTCGAGTGATTGCAATTTTAGAACCTGATGAAAAAGAGTTGGAAACGGTGTGGTATACCACTCTTTCTTTACCATCCGAGAATAAACATAACGTACTAGATGCTATTGTAAAGGGAGAGATAAACAATGTAGTGGACCAAACTGACAGTAATACCCATCCTATGACACACACTTCAGTTGGAATTGGGCCAAATTCTTCCGTTAGCTGCAAGTATGTCACCAAACAAGAAATTGAAGATATACTCCATCTACATAGACAACACACTAAGGAAGACATGGAGGAGATGCTCAACACACATAGACACCATGTAGCATCAGATGTCTCAAATTTGTGCAACACCTTCAAAACAAACATCGTTGATCAATCCAGAAATCACTACGAAGACATGCAATCAAACATCAAAGCTTGCTTCGATACCAGTTTGACTTCTATAACATCATATATCAGTGAAGAAAATAGCAGTATATTGAATAAATTATCGGAGTGGCAATCAAACATGCAGGCTACTGTAGCTTCTCTTCAACAAGATGTTACACTACATGGAAGTTCAACATCTCAACATATTGAAAACTTCAGAAAAGGAAAAAAAAAAGTGGAGGAAAAGAAATGCAATTTCAAAAGAGCTTTCCTTTAGAAGACTATCCTATGGAGAAATACATAGAAATTGCAGATTGGATACTAAAAAATCCATCCAGGTACAAAAACTAAATAACTTGACTGTTATAATTTTACTTCTATATAATTCAAACTAATTTTACTTATCTTATGCAGTGCATATTGGAATGATGGAGCAGACAAATTCTACAAAAGAGATACATTGAAAGCTATAATGAATACAACACAAGAGATTGATATTAAAGTAAGTAAACTCAATTCATCTTAAAATATTTAATTGCATGCTTGTTATATTTAAATAACCTTTATTTATTACTAGAATCTTGAAGACGAGTTGACGCTGTCGAGAAGACTTATCAAAGAAGATCACAACCTTGTTTCAAAAGAGTACGATTCTAGATAAAAGGAGGAACAATAAGCAAGGGTCAACGTTTTTTGGATCTTCGTCTTTTAGAAGCATACGTAATTGGTATTGTACCGACAGATGGTAAACCATGGATGACATGCAATTCTCTATTGATTCCATGTTCATATCTAATGAACTGGTATCTCTTTCACCTAAATTTTCATGAGTGGAAATTTACTGTATATGATTGTAGCAACATTGTTCATATGCCGCAAGAAATCATGGAATGCGCAGATCGAGTGATTAATGTCATCCAATATTTCCTACTATCTTCATCGTTTTACATCGGCACAGATATGAGGAAAAATAGGAACAGAAGGATGGAAATAAAATTTGTGCCTCACCTACCATGTGCAAATAATGGGTAAATAATATATCTCTTCTTCATTACAAAATTCCTTTTCCGGCTTGCATCTACATTCATGTTAGTTATACAATTTAACTCTAACCATTTTCCATATAGGCCAAACTGTCCAATTTTTTTGCTAAAATATATAGAATGCTAGGTTCTTGGATATCCAATAGAATCAATTTCTTCAGAGAGAATGATGATATACAGACGAAAAATTGTAGTAGATCTTTGCTGTAATAAGTACTTTGTATATCCTTGATGCAAAAAAAACATTCGCAACTCCAAATATTAGCTAAGGTATTTCTTCCTTCTCTACAGACTGTAAATATCTTCCTTTTTTTTTCTTTTTTTCTTTTTTTGCAAAATGCTTGTTATGTAGTTAAATACTCCCTTGCATGCCTAAATTTGTGAAATATAGCCAATTTCAATCTTAGTTAACTTCGCTTGTTAGATTGAATGGTTTTTTCACTCAGATTGCTTGTTTGAATACAATTGTTATGTGTGCGGATCAGAGTTAACTATGATTGTGAAATTTGGTCTTCTAAAGACAAAAAACACTTTTTTATTTATTTATCAAAAACTTGGAAGTGCGCTATATTACAAAACGTAGTAATTAGATTTTAGTTGATTATGGTAAAAATGGCTAAAGGACTTATATTTCATGTTATCATACAACATATCTCCAAAAAATGAACGTGCTTTTTACATGTTCAAGTACTTTGTAAGTGTTTTTTTGCTAATAATGGATCCAATTTTATTATAGATTTAATTATATAATTCTACTCTTTTTATTTTGTAATATGTGTTACTCTTTATAACCCTGTATTAAAAAATGATAAAAAAAAATGTCGTATATGTACTAAATTCTATCATTTATTGACACTTGGGATATTAAAAAAAGGTAGGGAAAAAAAATCTTGCTAAAATTCCATCTGAAAAAGTATTTTTATTCATGAAGCTGCATTTACTACACTCTTAATTCAAGTTTTGAATCACAATTGGAATTATAAATTCACTAGGTTAAGCAGTCACAGAAGATTAGATTCTTGCAGTATGTACAAGATGAAGAAGATGAGGGAATGAATGCCATGGAGGAGATTGGGACTGAAGACACTGGAGATTGGGACTGAAGACACTGGAATTAATGTAATTCTAACGTTTTTGCAAACTTTCTTCCACCCTCTGTAATATATTTCTGTTGCAAAACTGATTTTCTGCATGTCAAATATTGTTGTCTTTTATGATCTGCAATGAGTTTGTCCATTTCTATCTCAAGTCTTTTATACAAACTCTTCGAATCAAACTAACTAACGTGCAACGCACGTTGCCCCCACTAGTTGTTCTGACAAGAGTCTATAAACTCTTACACTAAACTAAACAGAGAGAATGAAAAAAGAAAAGGAAAAAATGAAACTCGCATTTCTCTTATTGATGAACTATTCCCATTTTTTATGGGTTTGATTTAAATTAAACCAAAATTGTGGAAAACCATGAGTCCATTTATGAAACCCAAAAAATGGCTGACTCTTGAAGATGTAACGGCTTCTTCTATGTATTTGACGGGGGGGACATATGGCAATCAATTTTAGGATATATCCAACAATGAAAGTGCAAAAACTTAAAACCGAATTGAACTTGAAGCCCTGCAGGTCGGTCAGATAAATGCAGGCATAGAACGAATATCTCTACGCTTCACAAACGAAAGATATATAGCACAGGTACATATACACGACATATAGGGAGGAAGGGAGTTTATACTTTGTCGTTGTGAGTAACGTACGAAACCACCACAGTGATGTCATCAAGCTTTCCACCATTATATCGGAACCCTGCTGCTTGGGCTGCAGCAGAAAATGGTGTCTGCCTGTTTTTGTCCTGTGCTCGTTCACGTGCCAATGCTGCTATCTTCTGTGCCGCAAATTGAGGCCCTAATCCCGCTCTCACAGCTTGAACCACTAGAGTAGTAATGTCATTGTTATACAAATTGTCGAACAGCCCGTCAGTCCCGGCAATGATAACATCTCCTGGGGTAACAGAAATGATAAACACCTGCAGCGCACAAACAGGCATTGATCAGTTGTAATTTAGACTTTAGACACAGATAATCTACAACTCATATCAGAGGCAAACATAGCATAAAACGTGGTCAAAATAATAGGCCTCGAAGAAAGGCAACATTCAAAAATCTGTTTGAAGAAAAACCGTTTGTTCAAATGTCAGCCTGATAATTTCCAAGTACAGAAGTTATTACCGAAAACACTTGGGTGTATCATGCACCTATTATCCTGTGAAGAGTATTTGAAGCTATAAATAGGCTGCAGCTATGATAACTAAAAACCAAATATCTCCACAACTATAAAGTAGCATAAGCTTCAAACTGCATTTCTAGCATCAGTTCCATGTTTGACCATCAATGAAAGAGAAAATGTTCTAGACAATCTAACTGGACATTTTCATAAGAAAAAAAAGCTTGAATTGTAAACCAATTAGACAGTTTAACAATCAGAGAATACAGCCTTCTAGATAACCTCCTTCATGCAATCACTTTGACAGGCACTATCTAATCGAGATCCCTGACAATAAGCATTAACAGGTATAAGCTCCATTTTTTGAAGAAACAAGGAATTGTCGTTTTCTAGACAATCTAACTGAACATATTCATAAGAAAAAAAAGCTTGAATTGTCGACCAATAAGACAGCTTAACAATCAGAGAATAAGGCCTTCTTCCTTCATGCAATCACTTTGACACTACCTTATCGAGATCCCTGACATTAAGCATTAACAGATATAAGTTCCATTTTTTAAGACATAAGGAATATACTTTTTGACATATGGTGGTAATTCTCTATCCACTAGTCAAATATAGCACTAAATAAAGCAGAAAGGAAGTACGAAGGAAATGGGACTTAACTGACCTGTCCAGAGCTAGGCAAATCTCCACCATTATCACTCCCCAGCTGATACGGGTAATTGAAATCATGCTGCTGAACTGGGGATCTGAAAACCGTACAGCCATCTCTAACCACCATAAACCCACTATCCCCTAAATTAATGGCATGAAGACCCTGTAAAGAAAGGAAGTATGATTAGTGTGAACTATGCAAACTTAAGCACATCAAGTTCTTGTTTGATTACAACTGAAAAGAGTTAAATATTGTAAAACATTCAGAGAACAATAAGAGTTCGAAAATATAGAAAAATATAATTCTTAAAGTGGGACTATTTTAATCAAGTGAAACTTGAATAATAAATATCTTGTGTCAAGTTTATTGGTCCTTAATGTCCTTTTATTTGTGGTATAGTAACTCAGATCCACTATTAGATACCTGCTCTGTAAGAGCAATAATACAAGCAGTTGACGACCCTCTGGATTTCGTTCTCATGTAAGCTTTCTCCAGGACCCTGGCTGGGTCAACGGAACCACTTGGTTCTTCTTGGAGTGCATAAACATAATTAGACATGAGCTCACGAGCATAATGTCCTGCATCAACACCAAGATCAGCCCATTCACCGACACCGTCAGCTACCCCAATGGCTTGTCCATCCATACAAATAAAATGAGCATCCTCTCCACCTGTGTCTGCTTTATCAGGATGGGGCAGATAGCATGATCCTGAATTTAGTTTCAGTGTTTTGCTTGTTGGGATCTCCCTGCAATCAACAAGTGAAAAAAAATAAAAAAATCAAAGAGATAGTCCACAATAGTTTCATTTCTTTACCCAGGTTATCAAATTAAATTATTAAGTAATCACACAAAAAAAATTGTTTCCTCAACCTATTACGTGGTTTTCATAAATACATTTGTACTAATATAATGGCAGATTTTCAGGTAAATTTGCAAGGAAAAAATGAAGAAATACGGAACCCTCCTATTACCCACACGACGTGACAGGGAAGAAGGCAGATAACTAATTTAAAACTCTATATCAACAAGTTATCATGCCCAATCTAAATTATTGTGAGAATTCCTTGGCTCTCACACCAAAATGAAAACTAAATATCTACTCCTAAAATGAGATTGTTTTGTAAGTTTCATTTGATTAAAGAGGCATCGGCAAATTTATTCCAAGCAAAACGATTCTGCTGTGGCAAACTACATGCCTAAGCCCAAACTATTGCTTGCATACTTTAGATCTCAGAAAACTCAACATAAGGTCATACGTTAGAATACGGCTAGGATTATCTGTAAGTTTGAGGCACCATGCATAACAGCATATCAATGCAACAAATATTCTCCAACAAAATATAATTGCGTAGTCAATCAGTAGAAACGGAAAAAAAATTCAAGAAAACATACAGCTTAGAGGAATCGGCAGAACTTGAATGTTGTTCCTGACACACTGAGTTAGCTATGGACACATCAGGAGCAGAGCAAGCAGAGAAGCATACTGAGATGTGGAAGCCCTCGAACCAAAATCTTCGGTGTAGATTCTTCACAACATTGTGCGTGAAATATCCATAAATCAAGAAATTATTAGGCTGTTCTTTACTCCTGAAACTCAAGCTAGCGTTTCTATAATTTCCAGAGCTTCTTTTGCCACAAGTGAAAGAATAATATGCTGCCACACCAGGTTGCATACGCCTGGAAATCAAATTACTTGTAGAGCAGTCTGCGAGAGATAATCTAGATCCACAGACAGCCGTAAATACCTTTTGAGGGTGAACTCCCACTATAACCTGACTACGCTCTGATAGAAGACAATCAACGTGATACCCACAAACTTGAAATGAAGGTCCTAACAAAGACGGAAATGAACTTGCACCAGAAACTGTTCCAAAAACTGGAAGATTCTTTATCTTGTTGACAGTATGTAAATTTGCCTGAGCCGCAGCGACCGTGCGAGGTTGCACAAAAACATGCTGGTTAGTAAATGTTTCAGAGGGCACAGTATCGGTAATCCTTGAGTTGCCAAGCAAAGATTTCCCTAGGCCAGTCAAAACTTCTATCTGAGCTTGGACTCTATCTTGCCACGATATAGATCTCAGCCCTCCCTGCCATAATGTGCCACTGAGTCTCAAAAAATAATTACAAGGCATTTCCCTGCTTGGGTGAAACAATCACTCCACCTGTTTGCTATATAAATCACAATGACGCAGTGCCACAAACACAAGACAATCACATTCCTCTCAGCGCATCTATCTACAAATTGCGTAATCAGGATCACCTTTCCCCTTCACAATATATTACAGGAATCGAGGAACCTGATGTTAAAGAAAAGAAGAGAGAAAGTATAATGAGGAAATACTCAACAAACTTTGTCGGAGTTAACACAATATATGGTAGTCACACAACAGCATCAGTTATCAGAACTCGAGTGGTAACATATGAATCCACTGGTGACTGGGCTCCATTTTCTTATCTTCTCTATATATACTTAGAGAATAACAGCTTATAGAGCAGCAACCACAACCCAGCAAAGCAAGTGAACAACTGCAACTACTTTCAGCTATCTATTTTTAGGACCAAGAAATAAATCCTCATTCGTAACAGTGTAAAATCTTAAAAAGGAAAAATCAGTATATATGGTTTTCAACAAAAATCATCATTAAATAAAGTTTATCTACTTGTATATAGATTTCCGCCAAATGAGTTTTCCAAGTTTAATGTCAAAAATGGGTTTTGTATTCATTTTTATTTTAATCTAAAATACTAAATCCATGCCTGACAAAGTAAATAGAGAAGACCAATTTACCAATAAAGAACTTGTTTCAGTATTCCTTGATATTCTATAATTTCTTAAAATCAAATATAAAGAAACCAAGGCTAAACAAAACCAGAGGCCAATAAAAAATTTGATCTAATCATCCCTATTCACCACTCCCCAATCCTACAAGAAATGGAAAAACTTGTTAAAGAACAGTGATCCCCTGAAACTGCCAACACTGAATGAAACACTATTAAACTATTGAAGAACAACAAATGGAAGCAAGATTAATTATTGTCATAAAAACGAGAACTTATCAAAATCAAGTATAGAAAAATCAAATTCAACCATCATCTCCTCGATGATGCAATAGACAAAATTTCAGCCCTATCAAACATTAAAGGCTGGACACAACTAAAATCATCAAAACAACTACTTAACAATAATCAAATGCAAAAAGCACAATGAAAAAATATACTCAAAAGTTCAAAATCATCAATATGACTGATGAAAGTCGCACCTTACTATTCACAAACTGGCTAGCAGTGTCACAAAGCTCTACGGATCCCACAACTATATATAGTAACAAATAATTGTATAAAACCCCAGAAAATATTAAGATTCGTGGTTCATATTCGTTGTTTTGGACTCATAAATATTCGTGGGCATATGGCCACACGCCTCTCTCTTTCTCTCAAGATTTTGAGGGATGGCTGTTGGAGTTGCTGAAAGGACGAGTGCAAAATCTGGGTTCTGAGAGAACGGTTTGGAAGCTCAGCAAACACTTCACGAATAATGCTCTTCGAACAGGGGCAGATGATATTGATAGGGATTGGTGGCAGCATGTCGCTGGCCGCTTTTTTTTTTTTTTTTTTGGGTTAACGGTTGAATGAAAAATGACACGTGTCCCTGTTAGCCTTTATCAGGATTGTTCGGGTCAAATTTGGGAATTGGGGTTTATCAATGAAAGGTGGTTTATTATTTGAAAATAGGGTTATGTGTACACTTCAGTTCACTTTTTGGTTAATTCGGGTCTATCCGAGCACTCACATAGAGATCGGGTCTCACTCTATTAAATTTAATATTTTCACCCCCATATGAGAGGGGCAAGTGAAATCGGATAAGGGAAAGGATAAAGAAGAGTGTACAAATAGTTTATTCCTCGAAAATATTTGATACCAGTTCAAAAAAGGGAATGTGCTTACCACTGGAAAGACTATTTTGCCCCTCCTAGTTTTTCTTCAGCCATTATTTGGGAAAAAAAACAATATTTAAAATTATGATTTTTAGGAGAATGTGTGATTAAAAAATATGAAGAAAAAAAAAACAGTGATTAAAATTGTGATTTCGTATTCTTTTCAATTCCGATAGAAGAGAAAAGGAGTGTTTATGTTCATTAAACCCAAGTTTCAAGTCCCTCACCGTTTTTGGTTTAAGAAACGACTATTTTGCACACGATTCCAATGAGAATTTGTAACCAGACAATTTGTGTGACAAAAGTTCAAAAACCACGACAGGTTCTTAACAAAGCATTACATCTAAGCCATAAAAGTTGATTGAGTTGTTTCAAATAAGATCAAGATAGAATAACTCAACCTTTGCTCTCAAGCAACCTTTCAAATCAAGCCCGTAATTTGATCGATTGGTGAACAACAAAAGAATCTTCTTCACCCGCGGTTTAAAAACTATCAAATGCAAACATATTTCATCTGAAACCAAGTCAAGAATTTCTTCGCTAGATGCCTGTCAGCATATTACTATGAAAGTACCATCAATTTCAAATACTTAAGGAAAAAAGGGTAAAAATACATATAAACGCTCAAATCCCGTATAAGAAAATGTCAACTGAATGCAAACTATGCCATGTGCACTTCATAATTCTTCATCCATTCCTTCCTGTTAACCTCTGTACTGATATTTCCCACGCCATTCTTCACTGCAGATACCTAGAAATTTAAGAAAATGAAGGAGAAAAAATGAAAATACTGGAGTATATATTAAAAAAAAACACTGAATTTTGCAAGTCAATCCGCATTGCTTTATGGGTATGTTTAGCTAAGCTTAAAAAAGGAAAGTAAAAGTTAATTGTAAGTAACTTCCTCCTTCCAAACATGCTCGGACATGTTAATTTTCTTAAGTTAAAAAGAAAAAAGTTACTCAGCTTGAAAGTAATTCTTACCTTCTATCAAATAAGTAACTTCTGCAAGGTATAGTGCACGTTGATATTGAAAAAAGGAAGCCAAATTTAAGCATCAAATGCAAAATAAATGAACCCTATAAACTGGGAACCTTACAGGATCGGCCCTTTCCAGAGATCAGACACATTAATGCAAGCACTAGTTATGATGTGTTTGATAGTGGACAGGACACTATTGGATAGTATTAAAAATGAAAAGAAGCTAAAATCTTGTCCATTATAGTGTCAAGTCCTCTTCAATGCTGTCTAATTATGCGTATCAAGCATGCCAGTGTTGTCTATATTCCAAGGAAGCAATCCACCCTAAAGCATGAATTCTACACCTCCATATCTCCGGAAACAGTTTCTGTTAAAATCTAAATATTAATATTCTCTCGTATCAAAAACTAGTAGGACGTAAAAGATTTCTCAAAGTACCACATTCACCAATAAATACAGGAACGGAGAAAAATAGCATGAGTAAAGGCACTTCTAACTAAAAAGAGAGAGAAAAGAGACTGGACTTCCAGTTCTTTCTTTTCACTGTTCTTGTAACTACAGAAATTCTTGTTTTAGCAAACTGAAATTTTTTCTAGATACAATAGCCAACAGAATGTATTATTGCATTCCCTGTAGCAATATTAGAGGGATTTAAATCAAGCAAAAATTTCAAGAAAACAAAAATAATAGGAAATATGTGCACATTTAATACTAAAAATAATAACAAATACAACTCTAATTCTACAAAGGACAATACGAGCACTATACTACTACGGCATGGTTTTGCTGACACCTTGAAAAGCACAATATAGTTAGACATCCAGTTCTTGAAAAATATCTTGACAGACTATAAAATTAACTACTTCCATTATCTCGACAAAACATTATTTCAACGTAAATATTTGACTGCTGAAAAGGCAAAAACATGGCCACCCTGAGCAAATTGTGGGATGAATGTGAGGCAGGCAATATCAATATGAGACTGATGGAGATATTCATGCTTAACAGTTACACTAGCAATCTCCGTGCAAGATACATGGGGGGCTGATGCAGAACAGCTATAGGAAATCTTTGAGAAAGAGTTCAAAGGTGAAATTCAAAGGTGTGTTTTCACTTTTCATATAGATTGCTTAGAAAAAGGGTGAACAAGAATTTGGATTGAACTTGAATCGATCTGAGAGCATTTTGCGACAAAACTTCTGACCTGTTCATGGGCTGATAGCTGTATTTGATGATTAGGAGCTGATTAATTGATTAAGTTTGAAAACAATTACCTAAATATTTCTAGACTTCTAAGAATAAACAATAGGATTGTAACCTATGTTGCTTGGACTCAGGTACGGGTATTGGGTATGTATCTAAGTGTCGGATCTTTTATTTTTAAAAATTTAGGATACAGGGACATTGTTAAAAAGAGTCCAAATTTCGGATACGGGTACGTGGGTACATTTTTCAAATTTCAATTTTTCTTTAATTTTTTTTATTCATAGATACCAAGAAAAATACTTTTAATTTTTTTTAGATTATTTATTTTCTGAACAATGGCCAAGATTTAGGTCTTTTTTTTTTTTTTTTAATAATAATGGGCCTCCTATCCTGAGCCCAAACAATAGGAAAATTTACCCTAATCTTTTATGAAAAAACTATTTCTCTCTTACTGGGCCTCCACATTTTGAGCCAATTTCATTAACCCGACCCAATCTTCTATTAAAGATTTAAAACCTTATTTCTCTCTTCCTCATCTCCTTTCCCCCACTTCCAAGCCGCCAGAGCCAGGGAGAAACTAGTTGTAGGACAGCGGATCGAAAGAAAAAATCAAGAGCATCATGGGATTAGGAGCTTTTCAGTTGCCGAAATGGGTTGTATAATCCAAGCAGGGTGTAGGGAAGCAGGATTCGTATTCAAGTCCCACACCCATTCCGTTCTTCGGCGTAGGCGAGCGCGCACTGATTTTTTTTCCTATGGCGCCGTCGCAGTCTTCTAGGTTGCCGTGTCCGGATGATTTTTGCCGTGTCCGCCCCATATCCCAACTTGAACCCGTGGCATGTCGGATCGACACGGGTGCTTCGGCCGGAATGAAGAGTCCGAGCATCACAGATTGTAACCTTAAAAACTCACTATTATTTCCAAATATATATCCTAGATTATTTAGGTCTTCAAATAAAACTAAAATAACAATAACAAATCTCAATTATGGCTCAAGGACCAAAACTACTTCAAAATAGAAAATAACCAAATTGCCATCGAATCTGAACTTAATAAAAAGGTAGCAAAACGTAAGTCAAATAAGGATGGCAAAAAAATCTGATTCCCGCAAGCCCCGTCCCAAAAAGCCAAAAGGGCAGGGATTCCCAGCATAATCAGGCACTTGGGGCAGGGCGAGGGTTGTTGCCCCGGCGGGAGGGTGGGGCAGGTACAGGGAACATGTTACCCGCCCCATTTAAAATCCATTTCAAGATATAAGATTGTAATCACATAAAAAAAACCCTCATGAACATTTCTAAAGGGACTATGGACTATTCTACAAATTGAAGAAAAGTAATGATTTTCATCACCTAAAGACGTGAAAAAAATAAAATAAATGGGCTCGCCCCTGCCCCCCGCCCCTCACCCTCGCCTAGCCTTAAGAGGGGATAGGGGCTAGGCAAGGGAGGAAAAACCCGAACGGGGAGGGGGGCAGGAATGACTACCTCGACCTGCCCCTGCCCCCTCCTTAAAGGCAGGACACTCTAGTTTTGTCATTGTCACTTTCCTTCCAACCAATTAGACTTCTACCCATCACAGGATTCCCAATATTCACTTGCAAATTCCAAATTCTACCATTCTTTGCAACTGAGCCTTATTATCTTTAAAAAAGTCAGATGACTGGGCAAACTACAGGCATCTAATGTTCAATAAAAAACAAAAACTGCCTCCAACTTGTGCTAATATTTATCTGTGTAATATTTTTGTTATAGGTTGTAGTCATACTATTTTTCATTGGCAATTTTTATGATCCAACAGGCATTAGTGATCAAGTAGAAGCAGCGATTAGATCTTGCATTGCGTAGTGGATGTTTTCCTTGCAGTCATATTATATTCCCCTGGTGAAATGCCAAGCGAAGGAACAACAACTGAGACCTAGGGAAGATAATTGATTGTAACAACAACTGGGACAGAGTTGCTGTTATTTCTTCTCAGTCACATGACATGCTTTCAATAAAGGGAAGATAATTTGATTGTAACATGAGAATATAGTTGTACTTTTCCCGAGTTTTAATGATATCTTAAAAACGATGGCTTCTAAAAGTACATTCTTAACGGTTACAGCCATTGTAACCAAAAACTAACAAACCTAGTAATGTTAGTCCATATAAATAACATAAATGCGAAAAACACTCTTCCCCTGTCAGACCTTTTACAGTAATGGTCCCTGCAAGTATGTTCCTGCACAACGCCCATGTGCAAGTTTATGCCACAAGGAAATATCTATACCATCTCCATACAGTGCCTCTATTGTGTCTGGTTATCAAATTAGTTCCAAATATTTCTAGATGACCTGAGGTCCTGAACATTAAACACTAACTCACTAAGCATATGGAAGCTCTCCATATCTAGAATGAACATGGAAGACGGATTCAAAGTAAAACGAAATCAAATTCATTTTATTTTTTAAATGATTTCATTATGAAGGAAATATTCACAGATTCATTTTTACAGCTAAATCAATCCTTATGCATATAATGTGCTCTATCAATCAATAACTTCAGTGGACTTGAAATTACATGATTTTGACACGACCTGATCATCCATTCCACATTCTAGATTCAGATTTCAAAGATAACCCTCCAATTCAACAAGATTAAAGCTACGATAATTAAAAACCATAAACTACAAAGAAATTAATAGTTCATCTAAAAGAAAAATTACATCAATAACATCATAACAAAAAGATAAATTACACTGCTGAATCATGAAACAAAAAAACTCAATTCATGTAGAAAAAGAATGGGGAGAATCCTTGACTTACTTTTCGTAGGACTCACTGATGTACCGCCAACTGTTGTAGAAAATAAACCACATCAACACGAGTACCAGTGTATCTTGATAAACATTAAGGAAAAAATACGATCAAATTCAACAGAAATACTTCGTACGCGTCCAAAATATTTCATCTAACCAAATCCAGAAAACCCATCAATTCATCCTCCATATAACAAACACCTACCGCACGTACACACAGATCGAGACAAATCGAATCACAAACAATCAAGAAATTAACAAAAAAGGATACTGACGAGGTAACGCTCCCACCAATCCAGCATATAGAGACCAAAAGTTACGTTGTAGAGATAGATCTTGCGCTGAATCCAGTTCATTTCGTTAGAGACCAAAAACTTTTCACCGTATAATCGATGAACTTATGACCAGTCTGCTCCTTTTACTAGTTTCGTTGTCTGTTTACGGAAAGTAACTCTAAAAAATCATGTTCGTAATTACATTTTTTTTCTTGATTATGAAAGGGTAATTACATTTTTGTTTTTTTTTCATAGAAAGATGTATAAAATTTATATTTTGTAATTTAGGGCATGTTTGGTAGTGATTTAAATTAGATTTTAATTGAAAAACTAGTTGTTAGTTGGTTCCATGCGTAAGATAAAAATCAAATATAACGATTATATTTTTAATTAAAATTGAATTTAAATATGTATCGAACAATATTTTATCCACAACAGATGGTCACTAAAGTGCAATTAATATTTGAAATTGGTATTTATGCTATTATTTATACTTATTTCTGTTTAGGCAGGAAATGAATTTTTTGACATGTTTCTATTCATATCATTTTGATGAGTACGCCCCAACTACATAGAAGTAAGGTCATTCGCATCATTTTGTACCAAACTTAAATTTATATCCAATCATTGCACAAAAATTTAAACCAAATGAATAGTATTTAATCATTTTCTTCTTTTTAATAATTTATTTATTTAAATTTTTTTATGAATACATAAATTACTAATTGAATAATTTCGTTAAATTGATGAAAGGATTAAATTTATTATCAAATATTTAAAAAAAAAGTACAATTAATAGAAACACTACAAAAATAAAAAATATTAAATAATGCCATTAAAAAATAGTGCAATATATTTCGACTTTCGATATTATGATATTACGAAATTAAAATATCATTTGCCAAAGATCTTCATGGAGGATTTGGAAGCGATTTTCTAAATTACTAAACTATGAACTTGTTTTTATGTATCGTTTTCTTTAAATAAAACTAGATTAATGTATGCATGTGATTGTTGTAATATATTTCGTGTTAACTTTAAATAATCATGTTTATTATATTTTAAATTTTTTGTATTATTATTTTAATTAATTAATTAATATTTTACATTTTAAAATTATTTTAAATGTAAATAATAATAATAATAATATTAGTAGTAGTAGTAGTAATTATAATTATAATGATAAAAATAATTAAAAAATAAATAAATACCCTTCATCAAGATCTTTTGCAGATGAAAAAAATGGCAAATTTGACTTTGCACAAAAATGATACAAAGTTTGGTGCCTTATTAAAGAGCTTTTTGCTCCAAATTTTGGTGAAATTTGACATTTTGGTGTTAGCATTGGAGATAGTCTAAGATGTAAAACATATTGACAACATAATGCAGTGACTATTATCAACATTAGCATCGAAACACTGAACGTACTTTTTTCTCGAAAGAAATGAATTATGACCAATGACAAGACATGCAATCAATGAATGAATGAGACGCTATTAATCACTATGGTCGAGGACTATGAAGAGTGGATTTTCATTTAAAAATTTTGCTAGTTGTACAACTGAGATTGACAATCATATCACATAATCGTGAGGTTCTTTCATGTGAGTGGTTGTCAATCGGGACAGTCAACCCTGATTATACAAGTAGCACGATTCTTCATTTAATTGGCTTTTTAGCTTTTTGAGTGACAAGGAAGATATGGCATTCCAAGGAACTTTTTGTCCATTTGTGTTCATTTTTAGCGGAAGTTATGCTTCGAAAGGTATGTTAAATGTGCGTTAGCTCGGCCCACCATATGAGTCAACCCTGCTCACATACGGGCGAGCTACTCATTTCCTAAAATCTCGACTCGGCTTACCCCCAAACTCGTCCCCCGAGGTTCGTCAAATTTTTAACTAAAAATTCATTTCCATATTGATTACGAGCTGACATTAAAGCCAATTCACATGACAGATTTTCGTTGTTGTTAAACTCTCACTTGCAGGCTGCAACTCACCTCGAGAATGAGCCAAGGAAGCTCGAATTGTTTGCGGAACAAGTCGAACTGGTGAGCGACTCTCACCACTCCAGGGGCATGTCGCATCAGAAGTAAAATATGAACATTTATCTAAAATTTGTGAATAGTAAAATATTTTTCAACTCAAATGAGTAAAGAAAAAATTAACCGCAATTTCCTATATAGAAAACGATGCAATTTTCACACAAATCTTTTAGAGCCCACCAGTCCGGGACTATTTTGAATTCGCCAAAATCACTCCCCACGGCAAAACAGTAAAGGACACGCTCAAACTCAGTGGCAGACGGGCAGTGCAGCAGTCCCTTCAAAATCGATTCACACAACTGAGAATTAGCAAAACCCTAAACGAAGAAAAATCCCCAAAATCAATCATGGACAATTCTCTCGCCAGCGCCTCAGCGATCAGTGACCAGCGGCAAAAGATCGAACAGTATAAGCACATTCTCGACTTCGTCCTCTCCCCCAACGGAGTCGCTCAGGCCAAAGAGTTCATTGATCACGGTTCCTCAACTTTCGCCTTTTACTTTTTCTCATTGCTCTTTTTGATTCTTTATTTACAGCATTTGTTTTATTCTGCCTCTATTTGTTAATGTTTGTAACATTTAATTTTTTGGATTTCTTCAGTGTTATCGGATGATGTTCCGCTTATGGTATCAAGGCAACTTATACAAACATTCGCCCAAGAGCTCGGGAGGTTGTTGCCGACGTTTCGGAAGGAGATTGCCCGTTATACCCTCAACCAGATCCAGCCTCGGGTTGTTTCTTTTGAAGAACAGGTGAACTTTCAAGCACAGTACTCTATCTAATTTCTGTCAATAACCTTTGCAAATGTAGTCAGTATTTTCTTTGTTGAGCTCAAAAAATATATAGTCCAGACTGTAAATGGAAATTTATGAGCTTCTAGATTTGTGCTAAAGCAGCTGAATGTCTAGGCAATAGATTCTTGCTCCAGTATATAATGTAGAGAATAAGTTGTCTCTATGGTGATGGCCAATTACCTATTGCTTCTAAACCCTGGAAATGGTTTAAACCCTGCTATTAAAGCAATTGAATATTTAGGATGATTTTAGTTTGTTTTGTCTCTATCTTATCAGAATCATCTTTAACGGTAGCTGATTTGTATGAAGTGATGCATGCGGGAGTAGGTGATTAGGTAATATAATTATCGAGATATGGATGTTTGAAAGAGGAATTGTTTACAATATGGTACTTGCAAATATGTGATACCTTGGATTTGATATAAATGATGTTAAAATCGCAAGGACTTTGATAGACTTCGGAGATGGATAATTTCTTTGATGTCTTGTTAGTCATGGAAGTGGATTGCTTTGTTTACAATGAAATGAAAAAGGAGACGGATGTAGAGATAGAGTCTTTATGGGAAAGGGAAGCAGCAGGGATAGTGAAATCGTAATGTTCTCGTATTGCCTAAGTTGTTAAGTCTTCAAACTCAAAAGAGTGGAGACTGCCCGCTTCACTATTGTAATGAAGGAATAGATCAATGGATAAATTTTTTCCTACTTCTATATTCTCTGCGCGAAGACGAAAAAGCAGACAAAGCCAAGGTTTCATCTCCATCTGCTCTACCTTAATTGATCAAGTTGCATGTACATATCTGTAAGGGACCATCTGACTAGAAAATATGGTCCGGAAGCTTCCTTTCTAGGAGGAGGGCGTCTAGACAAGATCACCGTTTCTCTCAGTAATGGACTTCCTTGAATGCTTCTTAGAATAATATTAGAATTGGAGAATTTCACGCAAAATTTTGAACTCTTGCACACATTCAAGCTGTATTTCATCCAAGTGGTCTTTCATATATGAGAGAAAGCACATTACTGTTAGATTTTGCAAGATATTGGATCTCCAAATTGGTGGGAAGGAAACTCGTGGAAGGAATCAAGAGGAAATAACTCCCTTTACTTTCCTAATATAGGTATAAAAGCTGGATATAAGTTACATTTCTTGGCAACAGCGAATTGATACATGCAATTTGCTTGTCACTTGTCACTTGCAATGGTTCCATTAGGTGGCGGGCTAGCTCCCTCCCTTCCCATAATTTGGAAAAGAAAAGCAATTAAAAATTGAGCTAAGGGTTTAACTGTCTGCCACTTGGATAAATTCTACAGTGACCTTGATCTCTTTATTAATTTTCTGCATCTTGGATATTTTGACTAGATCTGGCATTGACAAGTCTTTTGCTCATTTTTATGTGTTCTTCAATTCTATACATTTCCGCCAATAAACTTGGTCAAAGAAGTAGGAACCTGGACAATCCATTTCCATTGTTATTTCCTGGCTTTAGTTTGAGCAGTTTCATCTGAAATTGGCACCGTCGGGAAAATGTTGCACTGGAATTTGAATTTTCCCCTATTACCTATTCTTTGGCTATACAATTTCAGCTGTAAACGTGAATTATTAATCGATTATTTGGGCATGTTTTATATAGCTATTTCAGAGTAAGTTTCTTTTTGAGTTTGCACCAGATGGTTGGTAGAGATGTTTCACGCTCAATATCTATCATCTTAGATGATCCATATTTAAGATGTTGAATTTTTACGAAGCCAGAAAAGAGGAATGTGATCTTTTTATTGGCTCCTAAAGCAACATATCTGCACATTAACCCAAATGGGCTGTACAATCAAATCATATCAAAGCTTGATTTGGTTAAGTGATCGTGCTTCAATTGCCATCATAATAACTATGCTTTTAATTGCTATTTTCGATTCCATCTTTTTCATTCTCTAGTTTGTTTTCTGGATAAATTATCTGGCTTCAAAATTTCTTATCAACTCGTACGATTGCAGGTATTGATAATTAGAGAAAAACTTGCTGAGTTGTATGAATATGAGGAACAGTGGTCAAAAGCTGCAGAGATGCTTAGTGGCATTGATCTGGACTCTGGAATGAGGTCTGCAGATAGATACGTTTCTCTCATTTTTAGTTAATACATTCTTCATGGAATTTATTGTGACATTTTTCTTTCCTTCTTTCATTTTTGCAGAGCGATTGACGATACCTTTAGGCTGTCAAAATGTGTCAAAATTGCTCGTCTTTACCTTAAGGTATTTCTTGGGTTGGCTGTGTAATTTTATTATTTAGATTTGATGTTACTGAACCTTTTTATGTGGATGGCATGCATGTTAGACATGGAAAATTTCCCCTCAACTGCCATGCATGTCTGTGGGACCTTTGATTGCACCCATACGAAGATCTGATGCCAACATTTCCACTCATGAAGTATGTGCTCATTATGCATCCTATTGACAGCAATGGCCAAACTCTCACCTGTAGTTCCAAAAGTACTTTGTCTTATCTACGTTGCGAACCGTGAAAAAAATAAAAATAAAAATAAATCCTTATTTATTCTTTTGTACGAAGCATTGATACGGACACGTGTCGGACACGCCTACACATGATTTTTCAAAAAAGTACTAACACGATACATTGTCGACGTTGATTAAATTTTTTAAAATTCTTCATTTATATAGTATAAATTTAGTTTTATACATGTTATTAATTTTTCTTGTCTAATTCTTTTAAATATGAGTATCTATTTGTTATTTAATAATAATTTTAATTTAAAATAATATATTATTTTTTATAAAGAGAAAAAAATGACAATGGTAGAATGTCCGAGAAGTGTCGGTATCTAACACGTGTCGGACACGGACATGCTATTCTAGTTGAAGTGTCCGTGCTACAAAGATTCTTTTTAACTCAGATTTCTATATTCAAATACAATTTTGTACTTTTGCATCCAATGTCTCTTTTATAGAAAGCACTGTTAATCTGGATATCCTTGTTTATTGAATGCATATGTCAGACGCTTTATATTCTAGAACAAATGCTGCATGGTGTTATGAAGTATGTATCAATCAGTGAAGTATGATTATCTCAAAGCTATATCAAGGATATCAACGTCAAAATAACTGGGACTTACATGCTTTTTTCTTGATTTGCAGGATGATGACGCAGTTAATGCAGAAGCTTTTATAAACAAAGCTTCCTTTTTGGTTAGCAACAGTCAGCATGAAGCGTTGAATTTGCAGTACAAGGTTGACATTTAAAATATTTTGGCTCAATGATATGAAGTAGCTAGACTATGTTGAATATATTCTTATATTTATCATTTTAACAGGTTTGCCATGCTAAGATTCTAGATTTGAAGAGAAAATTCTTGGAAGCTGCCCTACGATATTACGGCATTTCCCAAATTGAGCAGCGACAAATTGGAGATGAGTATGTGTATCTGAAAAGATGTTGATTATAAACTTGCAATTCACTCCATTGTTTTTGTCTCTAATATTTTTATACAGATTTCTATTGCACCCAATTTAATCTCAGCTCTATAGTTGTCTTATAGCATTTGGTCACAGTTCACACCATCCCACTTCATAGCACTTACATAGTTAATTGAATTGAAGCCATAGATGTTTAGAGGGTGTTTGGGAGTGATTTTTGGGGAAAAAATTGATTTTTGAATAGTGATATGATGATAAATGTGTGGTTGAAAAAGGAGGAGAAACTATTGATATGATGAAAAATATTATTTTATTGAAGAATGTGTGGTTGAAAATGAGAATTGATTTTGAGAATCTGTACCAAACAAGCCCTTAATTTTATAAATAAATTTGTAAGATAAGCAGGGATGATAAACAAGCATATACTTTACAAATTAACTGACATATTAAGCTTGTGTAGAAGTACTAAATGGGGTGTAGAAACATCGTATATAAACTTATATACCCGGGAAGATATGGCGTTTTGTCTTCTGACAGAATTACTAGATGTGGTTTAATAACATTATCATTTATGCTAGGACATGCGTCTTGTTGTCTTTTGACAATCAAAGAGAATACCAATAGAATTGGCCTTTGTGTTTGGATGCCAAACAAGCATAATTTTAAGCAATTATTAACTCTTGATCCAAGTCAAAAGAATTAGGTCTTCAGTTCTTAAATTGAAGGCATCACTACTGAAGCCGCATATACAAACATTATACATGAACTTATCTATACTGGACATATACGCGTGTTTTTTGACTTATGAGAACTGTACTCAAATCGATGTAAAAGGATTAATGTTAATACTAGACATACAAGGATGAATTTGTCTTCTGACAATCAAAGAGAATACAAATTGAATATGCCATTGACTCCGGTGTTGAGAATGTCTAGTGCTAAAAAGATTAATGTTAATACTAGACATACAAGGATGAATTTGTCTTCTGACAATCAAAGAAAATACAAATTGAATATGCCATTGTCTATGGTGTTGAGAATATCTAATGCTATTAAATCTGAGCAGTACTAAGTATGATCTTATTTATACTCAATATGCACATTTTAGTGTTGTATGCCCTCATATGGAGCACTCTTCTGTCACAGAGAGAGTAATGAAGGAGCACTGGAGCAAGCTCTAGCTGCTGCAGTAACATGCACAATTTTGGCTGCAGCGGGTCCTCAACGTTCCCGTGTTCTAGCCACCCTTTACAAGGTATGAGTAACTACTTTGACCTAGCTTAGTTGTTTTGTCTAATTTTTCCGGTAGACTGTACAAGTTCATATCATTACCTAGATGGAAGTTAAACTCTTCTATGTCATCCAGAATTTCTGTTCGTGTGTCCTAATCAAGAATCTTTGTATGCAAATTTTGATTATTATTCTTTAAGGATGTATGTAGTGTTGTTTCTTTGCGACTTTTCTAGTACAAAATGATTATTTGTTTCAGTTCACTATATATTCGTTGCTAAGATTTTATATGATGTGATTATATAATTTCTTCACCGCAAATTACAGTTACTTCTCCATCATAAGGCATTTTTAGAAATAAAATCACTTTGCGTTGTCAAAATGAAAAAAATATATATATCTGGCTGAATAATATAGAGTAAAAGTTACTCTGCGTTTATTTTCAAAAATGTGGTCTACATGTTAGACTTATGTTATAAATTTAAGGGACCATCACCTAATATTATGATTAAACGCTATGAGTAACACATATTGCTATTTTCGGTTCATGTCTGGTAAAACATTTTATTATTATTGCAGAAGTTAGTCCCCTGCCCTCTCCTAACTGAATTTTTTATGATATTTCCTCTTGGAATGTGCCATGATATCTTAGTCAAATATTTGCTTTAGGTGGACAATGTACATGCTTATGTCTGTCATTGAGGTTGCTAAATAGGACTGTTATCATCAATTTTGCAATAAATATTCTTAATGTCTTGTGGATGACCTTTTTACCTTCTGTGTTCTGGAGATTGCCATGATTTTATTTTGAAGCTGTGCTAGATTCGATTTTGCATCATGATGAAATTCTACCTCGTTTAATTCCGCCAGGATGAACGTTGCTCTAAGCTAAAGATCTATCCCATCTTGCAGAAGGTAATCTCTAAAATCCTTACTCATAACAAGGACCAACTGCAAATACAACAAACATCCATGCACATCTCCCTAATTCTGAAAGGCTGTTATCCTTCCACGTGTTAATATAAAATACAAACAGATGCTGTGGATTAATTAAGGCTGCTTATTGCTGATGTCTTGCATGAAAATTTCCAGGTTTATTTGGAGAGAATTCTGAGGAAACCAGAAATTGATGCTTTTGCTGAAGAATTGAAACCACATCAGGTTGCCTTCTGTCTTGCTCTACAGATGATTTTCGAATATTTTATTTTCCAAGTGTAACAAATGATTCATCTTGCAGCAAGCACTTTTGCCCGACAATTTTACCGTTCTTGATCGTGCTATGATTGAGCACAATCTTCTGAGTGCTAGCAAACTTTATACGAATATAAGGTGGGTGGAAAAAGTTACTGTTATTGACTATTTTTCTCTCAAGTGAAATTGTTTTTGCAGTTATAGCCAATGATATGAGATTAACCCCTTATATTACTCCTTTACAGCTTTGATGAATTGGGCAGATTGCTGGGAATTCCTCCGCAGAAGGTACAGTCCCTTGTTACCAAAATAATGACATTACCTAGTGAAACATGTACAGACAAAGAAGACAAGTGTACTAGAATTGTATACCCACAGTTATGGAAAACTAGCACTGCTATCTTATTAATATATATGGTTGCTAGCTATAGCCATGAGTTTAATTGGCCTATTCAAGCTTCTGTTATATTCAGCTTTATTTCTGTCTAGCTGTTCATGTTACTTCCCTAGTTTTCCAAGTAAAAAATCTGAAAATACTCGACTAGTTTTGAGGGGCTTTTTGAAAACTGAACTTCATATAATACTATATCCTATGGAAGCTCTTGAAATGTTGTGAGTTAAATATTCTCGTTTCACTGAAAAGCTATAGAATAGGATGCTTGCAATTGCCTATTTAGCCTTCCAAGCTGCTAGCATTCCAAATTTTGGAATGATTTGTACCAATTTGTCATTTCTCTAGGAACTAGAAGTAACAATGTTTTGCCAGTGCCTCAAATTTTGTTGCACCACACTTCATTTGTGGCTTTCCTTGCTCTTCTTTGCAATGTAGTTGTACACCTGTGTATTCACCCATCAATAGTATATGTTGATGCTGTTCTCTTACATAAAGGTAGGGAGAGGTCTATGCTAAAGTCTCTTAAAAACTTATTCAATCTTGTGCAGGCTGAGAAAATAGCTTCAAAAATGATTTACGAAGACAGAATGAGGGGATCTATTGATCAGGTAGAACTTTCATTAAAATTGATGTGTAAAATTTCTGAGGCGTTTCATTAATTTTTCTCATCATATCCTCCCTTGCATATATCAATTTGATTTATTGAAAACTTCTTTGATCTTGTTTCTCTTTGATATTATATGAAAGAGTTTTAAAATATTTTAATGGGCTATTTATTGTACTCCTTTCCCCTTTTTAGTGTTTGAGAGTCGTGTTCTTTATTAAAGTTGATGATCTTTTGAAAAACATGCTATTTTCTTCCTTTCTAACGGCATGCTAAACATTGTAGTGAGCATCTTTTTATAAGAGTTCAACAGTTACGTAACAATTCTACGTGTCAGGTTGAAGCTGTCATACATTTTGAGGATGACACAGAGGAATTACAACAATGGGATCAGCAGGTAATGCTTGCTATTGTTAACAAGATTTCCTATTTGATTGGTTTGTTACATTTATAAATTTCACGAAGCAAATATGAGAAGTCATTTGCTAACTCTGATCAAGTGTTCTATCATGTAAGATGAATTTGAGCAAATTGGTAATGTTCCACTCCTTGTGTGGTTTAGTTAGAGCATATTGGAATGAGTAACTGTAGAATTACGTACTTCTCCATCCATTAATTGCCCTGAGCTGTTTGTGCTGATATTGGACGTTATTTTTTGGCAGATTGTTGGATTATGTCAAGCGCTGAATAACATTCTTGATAGTATGGCAACGAAAGGCTTACCAGTTCCCGTCTAATCTATTTTACAAATAATGTAGCTTTCATTTCAACTTCTATACATGTTATCCTTTAATAGATTCAAACTCTTTTCCCCGAAGTAATCGCGTCTATATTGCAAGATTTCACACTTTTTTAGCATAAGGAATATCAATGCTAGTTCACAATCTTTTGGTCCCATGCTTTTATCAGTTTGAATACTTTTAGTTCATTATTGAGTTGGTCCGCTGTTGAATATTCGTGTTTAAATCTTGTCATTTATTTATGAAAATTGTGGATATGGAACAAATAAAAATATTGAATCTTTCGCATCTGGGAACTTTTTGAACAGTGAATAAAATAAATTAATTTTCCACTTAAATATTTGAATAAGATGTGGTTTTGACACTTTCAAATTGAAAGGTATCGACTAGGTGTAATAGCAGAATCTGTGGACTTTCCAGCCTTTGTATGGGTAGTTGATTTAGAATAAAGTTTGTATAGATGAATTGTACATGACAGTTTATAGGTGCTAAGATTGTAGCAATTTATTGACTATTTTAACTTTGTTTTTTTGTTCGAGCTCCATTGAAATGTTGTCATCTAACGTTCTATAAATTCATTTGGCAAATATGTACATGTAGCATTGTTGGTTGATTTATATGGGGCTTCAAAAAGGGAGGCAAGCCTCTTAAACAACCCGTGGACGTCGAGGGGGTTGTCACACAGGTAGCCTCCTTAAAAAATTGGGCCTCCAGATGGGAGTTGGAGCCTTTTGTGTCTGCTTTAATTTTGCCCTCGTTTATGCTCCATTTTGTCAAAAAAAATGTATATTCAATCACATTCTTCAGTGAAATAATATTACATATAAATATAAATTTATCTTATTTCTTAATCACACATTCTTCAAAATGTCGTTTTAGTAGAGTTGAAACAGGAGCTTTGTTTGCTCTCTCTCACTTAAGATAAGATTATTGAGTTCAGACACCTTTGGTGCGCACCAGTGGACAATACAATTAATAACATAATAAGTTTTAACTTACTTTTTAAGTCCAATTAAACCTTATTTGCACATGCAAAATTCCCTATTTTCAAACACTAACTGAAGTTGAGGAACTTCAATGAATTCAAGAACAGTAGATACTTGGGTTAATCCCCCAAGTGGTCACGGAACTTTGTCAAAAGTTTCCAAGAGGTCACCGAACTTCAAATATTCTCTAAATAGTCACTGAACTTTGACAAAAGTCCCCAAGAGATCATCGACAAAATAAGTTTTAACTTACTTTTTAAGTCCAATCAAACCTTATTTGCACATGCAAAATTCCCTATTTTCAAACACTAACTGAAGTTGAGGAACTTCAATGAATTCAAGAACAGTATATACTTGGGTTAATCCCCCAAGTGGTCACGGAACTTTGTCAAAAGTTTCCAAGAGGTCACCGAACTTCAAATATTCCCTAAATAGTCACTGAACTTTGACAAAAGTCCCCAAGAGGTCATCGAACTTAAAAACTTCCCTAAATAATCACTGAACTTTACAAAACGGCCTTAAGGGGTCACTCTAAATAAGTAGAGTTCACTCTATGCCTTCAGGAACAAATGTTTTTGAATTCATCACCTCATTTTCGGTACAAAAATTCTCAAATACTTGTTTTCTACTAAGTGATATTGTAATCTATATTAATGCATTTTGAATTCTTTGCATTTCATCTTTAATATTATTTCAAGCCATCTTGCACAATTAAATTTAAAATATGACACATACAACGAATATGAAATAAATAATTATCAAATCAGGTTGCAATACTCTTAACAATTTATCGATGATTGGTTTATTAACACTAGCATTATCGAATGAAAAAAAAAAAAAAAAAAAAAAAAAAAAAAAAATTTACTCTAGCAATTATATTATTTAATAATAGTCATAATAGCATTAAATATATTATTAGCATTGTGAGTGAATTCAATAATTTTAAAAACAATATTTTTTTATGCATGCACCAAAGTGGGTCTCTGTAGTGCGCAGTTTCAGCTATATAAACTCTTTTATTAATATGATTTGCAAAGTTGAGTGACCTCCTATGGTCATTTTGCAAAGTTCAGTAACTATTTAGGGGAACTATTAAGTTTGGTGTCTTCCTGAGGACTTTTTTCAAAGTTCAATTATTATTTAAGGAATATTTGAAGTTCAGTGGCCTCTTGGGGACTTTTGACAAAATTCGATGACCATTTGGGAGATTAACCCTATATACTTGAGAAAATTGAACCATAGATTCAGTTTCAAAATAAACAGTGACAGTGCCATAAAATGGCACAAAAATATGAATTCACGGTTAAGAACTCGTTTCCCAAATTTGAACAATTGCAACAGATGACAAAACTCAAGCAAAAGGATCACATTTCAAAATCCCAGGTAGTCTCAGCACATAATTTTGGCGTTTTTCTCTCCTCTTCCAAATTGAGGGATGCTGAAATCTGGAAAGGAAAATGACAGGAAAATAAAAAGGTTAGAAGTAATACAGTTAAGAGACAACCCAACAATTTTAATGCTCACTAGCAATTTGTATCACAAAGGAAATGCTATTTACGTGATTATGGAATCGAAGTTATTAATCAATCATTGGCGACCTTGGAAAATTAGCTTAAAATATTCTGAAGAGGTCTGAACCCCTATGATGCTTCGACTCTGGTACGAGTACGGGTACGGATACATGTCTAAATGTCGGATCTTTTATTTTCTAAACTATAGGATACGGAGACATGACTAAAAGAGTCCAAATTTTGGACGCAAATACTTGGATACACCTTCTAAACTTCAATTTTTTACTAATTCAAGATATCATTTTGAATATACCAAAATCAATTATTCACAAAGAATGAAATTAGTATTGAATAAAGGGTTAAAACGAATAAAATAGAATTTTGGAGCTTAGTCTTCAATTATGAGAATTACTAAATGTTATATAAAATAGAAAATGAGGGATTTGATTGCAATTTGAACTTAGTGGAACTCATTTTTATTTTATACAAACAAAACCCTTAACTATCGATACATAGAGGGAAAGAAGGAAAAAAAAAAAGAAAATGGAAAGAAAAATGAAAGAAGAAGAAAAAGAAAGGAAAACTTAAAGTCGCCGTCTTTCTCTACCCTCTCGGCGGCAACGCTATGTTTATAGAGAGCGGAAATGGGAAAGAAGCAAAGGGAAAGAAAAAGGGGGAAAAAAAGAAAGAAGAAAAAGCAAAAACGACGAAGTGTCCGATTGAAACTTGGAGGATCCGACACATATCCCATACACATACCCATACCCATGTCGTGTCGTATCCGACACGTGTACTCCTACTATTTCGAAGAGTCCGAGCATCAGAGCTGAACCCACACCAGTGCATCTGTGCATTGGGGTAAAAATAGAACCAAAACATGCATACAAATCTACGTGGAACAGCGTATACTTGATACTCAAGAGAGATAACTCAATAAAATAATTGATGCAAAGGAAAAACAAGATTACATAACACGTACACGACTTATTTAAGATAGACATAGGCACACATAGGAAACACCAAAACAGTATAGAGCACGTATGACTAAACTTTAATATATGGGGTCATACATGCTCATAATAACACTATAATCCGCAATTGACAATTAAACCGTAATAGCAAAATGGGAAACTTCGTATTATAGCATGATTGCATTAGCTGACTCGTCCTCCTACATCGTGATGGGTGTTACTAACATCGATTAGATTGATAATTCAGTTTTAGTTTGTGTTACGGGTCCAAAAAGACCCGACACGTGTCAGGCAGGAGAAGCCTTACGTGTGGGCAAACTGATTTGACATGGGCAACCGAACTCATCATCCGAGCTGAAGCGCCTTTAACTGAAGTAGAATCGAACTCATCCGCCCTTCGAAGCAGATGCAAAGGCCCACACTCCACATCCAAGGCACTTCACCTCACCTGCCAAGGTCCTTTAGTACGAAGACCTTTCCACAATTAAATCTTAGACTGATTGATGGGACGTATGGCAGAGTTCAAACGGTCAATTCAACCGCATAAATCAGAACAATAAAGTTCGGCCAACCTATGGATGGACAAACTCCTAGGATGAAATAGGACGGAGGATTTGAGGTCACGTGCCCTCTCATCCAACGGCTCTCCTTCTCTTACTCTTAATATAAATACAACCTCCTTGCACAAAAAAAAAAAAAGGATTCGCAACCTTGTCATTTAAGAAAATATAAGTTATTCTCTCCCCTTTTTTACACACTTTTCTATTTTCATATATTTTCAGTCACGTCCCCGTGATCATCTAACCACCGATGACCTTTACAGGGAACTGAAAACTGACTTGACCGTCGAAGTGCTCGCGGCTGCCTCCACTCCCACTAGGAAAAGGGTCACGAGTGACTAACGACTTGCTACCGTGCCAGGAAGGAGTTGACTTAAAGACTTAGCTGTTGACGGCTCGGAAGTCCATTTTTTGAGCAATAGTTTGAAAATTTTAAACATGCTATAACCATTAATTCTATATCAGAGCGATAATCGTTCCCCATCAGTTTCAATGTTTGGAATTTCATCGTTGACCTGCCTCAATTATCCTATTGAGTAACTTCTGCTTTATTCACACCTCCAACCAAGAACATACGTGATCATAAATAACTGAGAAGTACAAACATGCAATTCCATAATTGCAAAGGGTGGAATGCCTACAGTTGGAAAATTTAAAAGTGGCAGTCTACACAAATGGATATCTAGTGTTCACCACCTAAACAACTATTTCCTGGATCTTTTTCATTCATATAAGTAAATAATACTCATCATGGTTGTATTGGTGGCAAGCTAAAGTTTGACAATTTTCTAGATTGTACACAGATCACCCTAAGCCTGCCTTTAACAACTTTAATTTGATGGGGAAGTAGCCTCAGACCACATGCTCTTTCTCAATTACAGCTCAACTGCTCGAGCATGCCCAGACGTATAGATCTGTTCATTTATTTTTCATAATTAGGTACAAGCCGTGCCTAGATAGCTAGATCTCTTGGGCAGAGAGTAAGGATAAGGGTTGGGAGGAAACTGGCATTTGTCTTTTCATAATGAAAAGAACCTTCCAACTGCTGATAGGCAATGCATCAATTGTACAACTATCTGAGTACATGTGAAGTAACCTTAATTACATGTCTATTTGCAGTTAAAAGCAGCTGTGCTTAGGTAGCGTGATTAGCCAACAAATAATACCATTATGACTAAGTTATATTTGAAATTTAGTATAAAAAGTGTTTAGATTAGAGAATGACAACCACACAACTAAATAGCTGCATAACATGGTACAAAATTCATAGCCTTTTTGTACAATTTTGGAAGAGCACCACAATCCATCTACACTTGTACAAGACACATGTAGGTCAATAATATATATATAAAAAAAAAATCCTCATTATATGCAATGAGGAAAAGCTAGCGTAGAAGAAACTCTGAGTTTAGTAGATTATAGACTTTTCTTAAGAAGGTCAGGGTCTATTGAGATCTACTCAACAAGTTATAAACTATCTATAACCATCTCTTCAGCCCATCAACCGAAGTTAATCGTGCTTGGGCGAGAGTAGTACCAGGATGGGTGACCCCTTGGGAAGTCCTCGTGTTGCACCTCTTTATTACTATCTTTTACTTATCAAAAAAAAAAAAAAAAAACCATCTCTTCATGACAACTACGCACTAGTGGGCACGTGTCAAGTCGCCATATTTGCCATAAATCTCGAACGGCATCAACATACAAGACCAAAGAATATCCTCCGTGGTTAAAACCTATCTTCAATGGCCATCAACAGCCCATTTCTATTTAAAAGATTGTTGCTAATGCCCACCCATATTTTTAATTTGGCTCTGCATTTGATATAACTAGCCAGAGACAAATACCAATAAAGCTAAATTAATATGAAATTAACAATGCACTGCAAGCTATTGTCACTACAAAGCAATCTAATATTGTTTTGCCAGTTCATTACCATCCACTATTTAAATCAACACACAATTGCATGTATAATGAATTGACATTTAGTGGATCTTCCACGTCAACCAGTATGAGCAATCTAATAGAGAAAAGCAACATGCCAATTTGTCGCATAAACATAAGATTAAACAACAATTGCATTTTACCTTAAACGATCCATTCAGCTTGGAAGTCCGCGACCATTCCAAACCCAAATTCTTACTTGATGTCTGATATGTAGCCCGGAAGAGATCATCCCCATAAACTTTACGAGCAACCATGAAATCCCATGAATTCTTCCCCAAATCATAACTGGGCTCAAAAGTTGTCAAACCTCCATGCACATAAGTATACTTTAACTTAGCATTCCCCGTCCCTAACACGTGATTTGCTGAGACCTTGTTAGCTGGATCAAGCACCAAACTCCCATCCAATATTGTCCTGTTATCGCCCTTACTGTGAATGTAAGTCAAGTTTACAGGCTTCTCAGCTACCCTTATTGTGTTCATAAATTGAAACTTGAGATCCTATAATTTTTAAAAAAAAAAAACATTACATTATAATAACAAAAAAATGCACTGCTTCTGATAATTTTGGAATTGGCTACATGTCTTATTTGTTGCTAGATCTAAAGCAACAAACTAAGTCAATTTTGGTCTACACTTCAAAATCGCTCTACCGAAATTGTGTATTTAAGATTCATATATATAAACAAAATATTCATATATTAAGGCTGTGCCAGTTAAATTACTGACCATTAGTTAGTAACTACTGATTACTGTATTAAATCCCGAGTCAACTCAGCCCAATTATCAGCAGTTAAAGGCCAGAAATATAACAACAACAACAAAAAAAAATAATAATAAGAAAATGTTGAAAGAGGAAAGGATTTTTCAGTTTGTTGATTACTTTTTTGGGAACGTTGTAATCAATGATAAAGAAACCAGGTTTTTCAACGGCCAAGGCTAAACCGTTTAAGCAGGGGCCGTTGACAATGGTGGCGTCGGTCATGGAGGCGCGTAGTTTGAAGTCTCCGGCATTGGCGGTGACGGTTGCGAAGGCGGCGGCCTTGTCGGGCTCATATCTAGCTTTGAACGACGCCTTCATTTCTGTTTTCTTTTGTTGATTGTTTTGTTTGGTAATTCTGATCCTTTGAATTGTTTCGGATTTTTCAATGAGCATTGAAGGCTCACCACAATCACTTTAGTGTCTGTTGCACTGAATCATTTCTCACCCTTTTTTATTCTTTGTCTTATACTCACTCCGTCCTTTTATAGGCCGTTTCACGCGGATTCCTTGTTTGAGTCTCATTTTTAGACAAAAAAAAAAAAAAAAAAATGTATTTTTTAATAATATTTTGTTGGAAATTGCGTAGTTAAAAAATAAGAAAAAAAATTTCGATTTTCGTTTAATATTATTTTATAGGAGAATGTATGATTGAAAATGAATTTTTGAAAGAATGGAGGCCAAACATAGACTTAATGTTATTAAGAAAATATTTTTTGTCAAAAACTTTCATATTCTACCCTTATTTATATTTGTATAATTTCAAAATTAAGTGAGAAAAATAATTATAACTAGATAAATTAAATAACGATAAGTTAGTAAATGAACAAAATAAAACATTCTCAACAAAGAAACATTACTATATGACTGAGACAAGAAAATAAAGAAAGTCAACCTATATAAATGAGAAGGAGAGAGTCTAGGACGGCACAAAAAAATCACGAAAATCGCAAATCGAATCTAAATCGTTGGTTTGGATCCACGTAGATCCACGATTTTTTCTCTCAAATCGAACCAAACTATTTCAAAATGTTTGGTTTATGTTTTAATTTTCAAAAATCGCACAAAACCAAACCGAATCATACTTTTTTAATTAAACAATAATTTTTTATGAAATTATAAATTCTCATATAAATTTATTTATTAACGTATAGTTTTTTATAATTTTAATTTTTTTTGCTTTGGACTTTTTTTTTAAATAGGCCCATAGAGTTAGTTTGACTACTAATTGTTGGACATCAATACAAAATGTTAGTTATTTGTGTTTAATTGCTCAAAAGGTTGATAATGATTGAAGACTTCATAAAATGATTATAAGTTTCATTCAAGTCCCAAGTCATAAGAGAGATACGGTGGGAAATGAGTTGATTTCTAACTTTTTCTTTCAAGAAATATGTGAAATTCATTGAGAGTTGAATGAATTAGTTAGATAGCCTAACACTTTGATGGGATCCATGAAAATTAGTATGTGGAAAAAATATGATAAGTGCTGGGACAATGTTGAAATGTTTAATCAGTTGTTCATTGCAGCAGTTCTTAACCCAAGGTGCAAGTTGGAACTTCTTAAAGTCGGGTTTGAACTTATTTACGATGTAGGCGGTGTAAAAATGCAACTAATAATAGTTGAAGAGGCACTCCATAAGTTGTATGCATGCTATGAAAAAATGGCATCTCCAATCACTCCGCCATCGACTTCATCAAAGGAGACTACCAAAAATAGTAGTCCAAATCCTTCACTACTAGCTTTTTGTCTTTCTAAACAGATTCCTTCTATTTTCAAAGCTAAACTTATGCAAAACATGCAATCTGAGAATAATGATTTAATTGATTATTTGTCCGATCGTTGTAAAAATTTGACCGATCCCAAATTTGACATATTAGTATGGTGGAAATTAAAAGCGCACAAGTACAAAATTGTCTCCAAAATTGTCAAAAATGTATTATCAATTCCAAATTCACGATCACTCCAGAGTCGACATTTTCCACGAATAGTCGGACTCTTAACTCCTTTAGGAGTTCAATGGGTGCAAAAATGGTTGAGACCTTAATATGCACGAAGAATTGGTTGCATAGCAACAATGAACCTATAGTGCTTCGTCAATATTTAGATGAAATAGAGACATTAGTTGACTCGAAAAAAGTTAGGGGTGTCAACAAGTCGAGCCAACTCGCGGAATAAAACTCGAGGTTCGAGCTCGGCTCGAGTAAAATTGTACGGGCTTTTTGTCGGGCCCCAGCACCCGCTGCCTGCAACAGTTGATATATAAACAGGTAAAAAAAATCACGAGCCAGCTTGACTCGGCTAGGGCTGACTGCAACATTTTTTTAAAAAAAAATATGTATATAAATCACAGGTTGACAAGCCATACGGGCCAGCTTGGGCTAGACCCGCTGCCCCACAATGAGGCTCGGTCGGGTTCGAACCGGCTGGCTCATACTTTTTCCGGACCGAGCCAAATTGCCATCTCTAGAAAAAACTATAGAATGTGACATTTGTTGTCTACTATCAAATTTGATATTTTTATGCGTATTGTTTCTTAGTTGTTTGTTAATATTGTTAATAAGAACTAATAAATATTTTTATATTTTTATATAAGTTAAACCATGTGTTACAACAAGAGATATTGATCCAATTTTTATTAAATGAGTAGTTAGTACTCTTGTCTTATTCTGATATTGTTGCTTGTGAAAATTTGAAAGAAGTGTTTGTTGCTAGATGCTAACTTAATACTATTTTTTTGCCTTTTTTTATCTATATATCGAATTTCAAATAAATATGAATGTAATTTAACATTTAACATTATTAATTTTCGTTTAAATTTATATATTAACTGCTTTAAATATATTACTATAATGTCGAGAGGAAAATCGCAGATTAAAATTGAATCAAATCACAAATAATAGTTTGATTTGAAAAATAAAATGGTTTGGTTTAGTTTGGAAAAATTTCAAACCGCTTGAAATGGTTTGAGTTGAAAATTTAATATAAATCGTTTAAACCAAACCGTGTTCACCCCTAGGAACTATATATAGGCCCCGTTTGATACACATTATTTGTAAAATGAGAATAAAAAATATAGCCGTTATCGACCCCACACAAGAGATGTAAAGTCAAATATGGTGACTAGATGTGATAGATAGCGGTCAAATTTTTCATTTTTATGGTGAAAAAATAGGAATCAAACAAGGGCATAAAGTCTTTCCAAGCATTTTGGGCACATACTCCAATGTCCTTTTTATTTTTAAATCTTTAACTTGCGTTTTAAAATAAGAATTTATTATTTTACCTATCACTTTCACCTAGGGATGGCAAACAGACAAAATCGCTTGCTTGAGCTCGACTCATGAGCCGTTCTGAGGAACGAGTTCAAAGTTGAGCCCTAAAAAATTTGACGAGCTGAATCGCTCGTGTTAGGGGCTCATAGGCTAGGCTCATTTTGGCCCATGATCCGCTTAACTTGTGGGCCAAACGATCAAAAAATATGACATATTTTTCAATTTTTTTTAACACTTTACAACGATCATTTTTGTTTTTATAATTCTATTCACATTAATAGACCCTTCTAAGTTCTTTTTTTCTTCTTCACTCCACAATTCTCTCTACGTTCTATATTTCTCATTCAATTCTAATATTCTAATTTCAACAATACAATTAGGTCTTGCACTTCAATCTTACATTCAACCAATTAGTTATTTTATTGTACAATTTTGAGTTGCATTATCTTTAAGTTGACACTACATTTTCTCTACAATACGATGTCCAATTTCTAGTTTCTTTCATACACTATTCCAATTTCGAATGGATTACACTGATTGCTGGTGCCTCCAACACATCAGGAAGTGCTCGAACTCCCACTCTGAATCCACCATTAAATCACAATTTTAGAGATCTTAATGACATTTTTAATTCTGATGATTTAAAACGACAAACATGTGCATGGGAGCCCTGATCCAATTGATTTAGATAACATTGAAGATGAAGAAACGCATACAATAGTTTCAAATATTAAACGATGAACGAAAAAATAAAGTGCTAAGTATTGAGGACACTTAAATTGGTGGTCACGGGTCAAGTAAGTAGAAAGGCAGATTACAAAGCAAAGAAGTATTAGCTTGACAAAAGGGAATCAAAACGATCCACCAAAACGGCATTACAAAAAATGTTCAATCCAAAATATAGATTGGATCCTTATCAGTCTCAACACCAATTTGGTCACCTTGGCTGGCAACTATGTTTAGTCAGAAGAGGTAATGTGCGAAGGTATGATTCGTAACTAGTGGTGAGTATTAACTTATCATAGTGGAAAGCAAACATTTCACCAAGTTCGTAAGGCAATATCTCCAACTCAGGTAAGAAAAAATTCTAGAAATACTTTTCATTTGAACACTATTGCTTTATACTATATATATAAAAAAGAATTGAATAATAAATTATTTAAAAATTGCAAAAAGTATAAAATATTATCCATTTTTTGTGATATCGTAGTAGAGATGGAAATTAATTAGCTTATGTATTGAACACCAAGTTTCATTTAGATGGTACAAAAGTTGTTATAACCAATCTCAAATACATTTATAATTACTATAGAGAGAAGTTTTATGCGAAATATATTATATGTATGCCCATAGATCCGGTAGAAAATTTTGACGGCCCCCATACCAATGTGTAGTGTTAGCGTAGCATCACAAGAAGCCGAAGCCGAAGCCGAAGCCGAAGCCGAAGTCGAAGTCGAAGTCGAAGTCGAAGACTTCGAGATAAAATTATTAACAATGGTTAGTACTAAAAGAGTTAATATATGTGCTTCTTCCCTCAACCAAAGTACATCAAATATAGGTACATACAGAATACCTTTAGAATTAACTAGATATTTTATTCACGACATGCTTAGTATTTTAGAGCCGGTAGATACCCAAAAAAAATAAAAATTAGACTTCATTTTTGGAGAAAAACAAGATGAGCTCGGCTGGTCCTTAGAGGTTGTTTTGGGTCAAAAATGTGATCAACAATGTCACACCAACGAATTGATTGAACAATGGAAGAAGAGCTAAATTTCTGTCTCATATTGAGACCAGTTTTTGACGTGGTAAAAGATCGAATTGGAAGATTATATCTGAAGCAAAGTTTTAGATCTTTAAGTAATCTTTCCAACTCACTTTGAATCACTTCAATCGGATATCGATAGAGAAAGTTATGTCCAAATTACTGAAAGTTGTTCGGTCGAGCTGTTTTTATCGCGAATTTCCATATTTTGTTATATTTCTTATTTTTGAAAAGTTTTGTTATTTTAGAACTCTATAATTTCAAGATTTTCATAATTTTTATGTTTTAGTATAAGTAGGAATTTATTTTCATTGTAAAAAAAAGATTTTCATGATGAATTAAATAAAAAAAACGAGTTGCTTTCTTCTTTGTTCTTCAAGAACAAATTATCGAACTTATCGGGATGGATTTCTCGTGGCGTTCAAATCTTCGTCAATTCGTTATCACGGGGTCGAGGTAATGATTATTTATCTTGATTTCTTGATTCGTTAATTTCGAGTCAATCTTTACAAATCCGAATTTTTATTCATTAATTTGGGTAAAAATCCATAAATCTTAATTGTTTGGACTTTCTTGGGTTTCGTGTCAACTCGACGTGGGTTTGGTAGCTCATAAGCTATCCGGGTTTGCATCATTTGGTATCAGAGCACAGACTCCAATAAATCTAGGTTATATCATTTGTTTTTGTTTTATTTGAGTCTTTGTTTGTGTTCTACGATTTCTTGTGTGTTTTTCGAGTCAGTAATATTTCTTGTGTTTTTTATCCAGAAAAATTCCAAAAAAAATTCAAAAATTGTTTTTGGGTTCAATTTGAGTCTAAATCAACTTCTGTTTGTTGTGTTAGAGTCGTAATTGATTTTTCTATCCCAAGAGTAAAAAAAAAAAATTACTATATGGTACTGTTCATTTTGTACAGTACACGAAAAAAAATTCTAAATTTCAGATTTAAAAAAAAAAAATTCCTATTATTTATTTATCCCTAAAGTCCCTGGTAAATTTCAAATCTGTCTATTGAGTTCTAAAGATTCAAGAACCACTTTCTTGAAATCAAAAAAAAAATTCCAATTCACTTCTTTTCTTTGCGGGTCTTCCAAATTTCAATCTCACTTGATTTGAATTTTGCGAGAATAACTCCTTTGAGTTTGAATTTGTTCTTGAAGTGCTTTGGTTGAAAGATTGAGTGGTAAACGACAGAGAGACGAGAGTATCCAGTGTAAAGATTCAATGACGAATCTTCTTGAAGAGGGAGAGTATGATGTGAGCTGGAACGAGTTAAGATCAATCAACGATGCAATGGTCATTGGGAAGACTAAGAGGGAAAAATCGAGGTTTTTTCGGGTCGAAAATGTGATCAACAATGTCACACCAACGAATGGATCGAACAACGGAAGAAGAGCTAAATTTCTATTTCATATTGAGACCAGTTTTTGACGTGGTAAACGATCGAATTGGAAGATTATATCTGAAGCAAAGTTGTATATCTTTAAGTGATCTTTCCAATGCACTTTGAATCACTTCAATCGGATATCGGTAGAGAAAGTTATGACCAAATTATTGAAAGGTGTCCGGTCGAGCTCGAATTTTCATATTTTGTTATATTTCTTATTTTTGGCAAGTTTTGTTATTTTATGACTCTTTAATTTCAAGATTTCCATAATTTTATGTTTTAGTATAAGTAGGAATTTATTTTCATTGTAAACGAAATTTTTCATGATGAATTAAATAAAAAAAGCGAGTTGCTTTCTTCTTTGTTCTCCAAGAACAAATTATCGAACTCATCGGGATGGATTTCTCGTGGTGTTCAAATCATTAAGTGAGATTCGTCAATTCGTCATCACGGGGTCGAGGTAATGATTATTTATCTTGGTTTCTTGATTCGTTAATTCCGAGTCAATCTTTACATATTCGGGTTTTTTTCATTAATTTGGGTAAAAATTCATAAACCTTAATTGTTTGGACTTTCTTGGGTTTCGTGTCAACTCGACGTGGGTTTGGTAGCTCATAAGCTATCCGGGTACGCATCAGAAGCTGAAGTGGATTAAACACCTCAACACCTCAGTTGAAGCGATATGTTAGAGATCGAATCTTCCTATCCAAAGCGAGGTGTCACGAGTTGCTGCAGCAAAATTTTGAAGCGACAAGCCTTCATTTCACAAGGCATTTTCAATAACATCATTTCGGCCTAAAAATCTTTCGTACGTCTAATTGATTTGATAGCTCTGCAATAGATGACTCTCATTTAATTTTTCAGTTCTCCCTTTCAGGTGATAGGCATAGCGCATGATAAGTACGAGTTTTTGCACTTATTCGGACCGTTAAATTTAGATATTTGTGAGTTTTCGTTAACATTTCACTATTTATAAGGGCTTGTTTGGGCCGGATTAAAATCTGATTTTAATATAAGTTAAAGTCAAACAATCAATATTAATCATATCTTTCATGGGTCCCACAACTTTTTAACCACACATTTCAAAAACTTATATCACAACCTTCTAAAAAATCTAATTTTAATCCCCACCAAACACCCTTTTAATTTAGTTATCTTCTATTTTGTAGGCGTTTCAATGCTAAATCCCAAATTGGAAGAGAAAATGAAGAAATGATCAATGGTGCAAAAAAAGGATTTGGACTTTCAATTTTTAAAAATAAAAAATAAAAAAAATCAGCTACAGTGTGCCGCTGTTGCGCCATTGTAGCGGCGCCGCAGCGCCCAGGCACCTGGAGTAGAAGTAGTGGCGCCACGGCGCCACACGTGACCTTAGGGTCTGTTTGGGCTATTTTCGCGATTTTGGACCCGTTTTGCAATTCTAAAACATTTTTTTGGCCTCTAAAAATGAGATTTAAACCATTTTTCTCTCATTATTCTCACATCTCCTCATTCTTCATCTAAAACCCCAAGATTTTCTCCATTTTCTTTTCTTCTTTCTCCTTTGATTTTCTTGGGTATTTTGTGAAAGTTTGGAGCTCAACAATGGTGGAATAGTTTGAAAAAGAAGACCTATTGATTTTGAAGATTTCTAAACCATTTCTCATTATCAATAAGTTTATATTTCTTTAATTTATTTTCCATTAATAGATTGTAAGTTTTTTTTTAGTTATTTGTGAATATTTCATAGGTAACTAAATATTTATGTGATTGAGGGTGATTTCAAACCTGAGAATGATTTTCTATTATTTTGTGCTTTATAGTCTATTGATTAATGTGTTTAACCCATTATTATTAATGTTTATATTGTTCTTTTTGATTATTTGGGCGTACAACTAAATGATTGGATTAATTCAATGAATGCTATTTTGGAATTTCTAGTACGTAATCGCTATTTATTATAAAACCTTGTAGCAATTACATTTCAATAGATTATGTGGAAGTTTCAATTGAATGTATGTGGATTAGCACTTAAGTAAGTAAACTAAGTTTGCGAGTTTGCCCTTAATTCAATTCATCTCTTTTGTTGTAATGCTTTTGTTAAATTAAATCTAGAAAGCTTGTTCTATGTTGTTTAATGAATATGGTTGGGTAAATAGCTTGTCTTATTCAACTAAAATGTAAGAAGAGATTGAAGTAATTGAGCTTGTAATTATTCTCGAATTGTTGTTAATCTTGAGAACGAAAATCTTTTGTGGTAATTTAAACGAAAATCATTCTCGTAGTAACGAAATACCTCTCAATTACACTTTCACATATTTGATTTCAAACTACTTTGTTTACTTTATAATTCAAGTCTTTTTGTCTTCTTCTTTTTTTAAACTTTGAATTTATTGTTTTCTTTAGATTAATAAACCAAACCCCCCCGATTTAATCTATTTTGTATTTTACTTTCTATTATGCAATTGATAAAGTTGAACAAATCCTTTGCGGGAATGACCATTACTTGTCATTTTACTAATTGAGATGACACTTTTAAGTTAAGTAAGAAAAATCAATTGACACGTTTTTTTGGACGGTATTAGCACATATGGTGGTCATTTTCAATCCATCCAAGGTCGTCTTTGACGTAGAAATAACGGATGTGATGATTATGAGGTCTCACCCATGAGTCGTTAGGGTTTGGCCACATGTCACACACTCAATAGTAACCAACTCTTCCATTCCACTATAAGAGATAATGCTTAGTGTCTTTCAAAGATGATGCAATTTTACAAAACTTCAATAGTAAAATTGCTTAGAAATATCTCTTTAACCTGGATCTAAATACATTCTAACTTCTTTTCATTGTACATTTCACACCTTAATATTTCGTTGCTTGATTTGAGTGGTAAAGAGATTTTGACAATTTTAATTCAATTTATCATCACCTTATCAATTTGTAAATGGTGATGTACAACAATCATATTTGACTTTTATTTTGATATTTTCATTCTTATTCTTCACCTTTGTTATTTATTTATTATTTAATTTAAACCCATAATTTACAATTTTACCTCTTCAAATTTGGTTGTACAAGCGTTGCATAACTTTTTGACATATCCCTTGTCTGGCACCACTTTTTACAAGATTAAAATCAATTTTTATACTGTTGCAAGGTGAAAGTGGGTTTTAGTGTCTGGATTTTATTGATAAGAAAGTAAAAAATGACGATAGCAATGGTACAATAATTGATTTAAGTTCGGATAAAAATTTCTCCCAAACAAATGCATATATAGATTGACATGGGATTCCTATGCTACAAAAATAAAACACTGAGAACAACAATTTCAAGGCAAACAGTAAAAAACAATTTGAATAATATATTTTACCAAAATTGTTGTTTCCTTTGATGTTTCACATAGGAACAATGTTCATGTTAAGACTGAGCTCTTCACGAAGAGCTAAAGCGGCTTTTAAGTCAAGCATAACGCATCTAAAAAATATAAGTTAGGGGCAAAATTGCAATAGGATTCATTGGTTGGAGAATAGTGTCGAAGTTTTTGTTATGACCCCATTTTCCTTTTCTGCTTCAAGTCCACGCACTATATAAATAATCATATATGGACTTCGGGGACTAATGTTATGCCCCTCATAAATGAGATCTCTGACCGTGTGGCACGTGGCAAAAGCATGCACCAATTGTCGAACTCATATCATTCCGAACCCACGATAGTTGAGTTTTGGCCGACCCCTCTGGCCGAGCGCCAATTGGATGAACCCATATTAACCGAACTCTCATGGAGAGCCAACCCCTCATGGACGAGGTGAGGTTGGTAGAGGCATCTTAGGGAAGATTTTCATTCAAGATCTCATGGAAGTGGGTGATGTGACAACACACTGCAATAACGGCTTCAATCAATCATACAAGTTAATCCTAGACTTAAATATCAGACCTAGGGCTGCAAATGGTCATAATATTAAATGAATTGATGTCTATGACAAGAGACTCAGCCGCTAGGATGAGACCACGTGTCTCTTCATCCAATGGTTCTTACTCACCCTTTTTTACTATAAAAGCTCACACATTGTGTCATTGGAAGGTAATGCTAAATTGGACTCTCAACATGACTTAACAATTCTCTCTATATTTTACTGTTCTATTTATTTCCCTAAGGTTGACCCCTTATATATTTAGGAGGCTCACGTTTTAGTTTTCCTACACTCATATATATTTCCATTCCAACTGACTTGATCGTTGGAGTGCGCGCGGCCGGCTCTCCCCCTCTTTGGAGAAGGTCACGTGCAATTGACGGTTTGTCTTAGTGTGCAGGAGCAAAGGCTGAACTGGACGTGAGAGGCCCTGAGATTTGTTGACAATTCATATGTATATTTTTTGAGGTCAACAGATTTGCGCCGTCTGTGGGAAACCACACATTACAGCCACGAACATCCTAGTGGTGGAAGCCTTGAAAAAGGACTTGTTCATGAAAAAGAACAAGAGGAAGCCCCCAAGAGGATTTGTTTGGCCTAATTACGCTTCTGACCGACCCACCGATGCCCCTATTATTATGAAGAAGTGGCTTTTAATGATGCCCCATGCTATGAAGACAACGAAGCTTCCCCCTTGAAAAATGTTTTGTTCTTGAATAAAGATAGAGGGAAGCCCCAAAGATGGAAGATTTGAGGTTCAACTAGGGGTGGCAAAAATTAAGCCCAAAAGCTCGGACGGCCCGTACTCGGCTTGGAACCGAGCCCCATTTTAGGGCGTCGGCCCGAGCCCTGGCTGGCCCACCAAGAAAAAAAATTAATTTTTTTAAAAAAAAAAAAGCCGTCTGCTATTTTAGAAAAGATTGATTGTAGTGAAAATTTATATAGAAAAAACCAATCACGTTCACAAAATAATAATAAAATAATTAAAATAATAACTAGTTGTGTATTCTCTTTATGATGAATGGTATGGAACAAAATTATGAAACCTTACCATTGAAATACACAAGTTATTGCCGCCTCCTTCTTTTCTTATTTAATGGGTGAATTACCAATATTGAGTTGGAATATTCAATTTTAATATATAATGGCATTAATTCAATTCACACCTCCTCAAAAATTAATTACTCTTTCCATTATAACACCTCCGGTGTCTACGATAGCATCGGAGGCTGCATTTAGTTTAGGTGGTCGAATTTTATGTGACGAGCGAGGAGGGTTTTAAATTTTATAATTCATTTAATTTATAAATTATTTAAGTAAAAAAATGTAAATTTTACAAAAAAAAAAAAATTTTAAAAAAATCGAGACAAGCCTTTTAAGTCAAAAAATGTAAATTTTACCAAAAAAAAAAAAAAAAACAGGAGGAAAAAAAAAGGAGCCGGCTCAGCTCGGGCCAAGAAAAGCCCATATCAAGCCCGAACTTTTTTTCCCCGGCCAGGTCCGGCTCGTTGCCATAGCTAGGTTCAACTCAACATCTTGGGTACATCTACTCACAATAAGTACTAGTGAAAAAGATAGACGGCTAAGGAGATCAAGAGAGGACTCTGAATAACAAGTCCTCCAGACAAAAGTCACTCTTATACATCAATTTCTCCTCCAAATGTAATGGAATACGCATGACTCCTCAAAAGGAGGAAGCCTACAAAAAGGAATACCATAAGCAAAAGAACTCCTGAATAAGAACTCTTAAAGAATAGGCTCTTCCTTCTACAAGGGTCTCAGTCAAGGCTATTTAAGCCATATAAAAGGCTGTCACTTCTCCGAATAGGTTCTTCCTTCTACAAGGGCCTCGACCAAGGCTATTTAAGCCATATAAAAGGTCGTCACTTCTCCGAATAGGTTCTTGCTTATACAAGGGCCTCAGCCAAGGTTATTTAAGCCATATAAACGACCACCTCTTCTCCGAATCGGCTCTTCCTTCTACAAGGGTCTCGACCAAAGCTATTTAAGCCATATAAAGGGCCGCCACTTCTCCGAATCGGCTTTTCCTTCTACAAGGGCCTCGGCCAAGGCTATTTAAGCCATATAAAAGGCCGTCACTTCTCCGAATAGGTTCTTGCTTATACAAGGGCCTCGACCAAGACTATTTAAACCATATAAAAGGCCGTCACTTCTCCGAATAGGTTTTTGCTTATACAAGGGCCTCGACCAATGCTATTTAAGCTATATAAAAGGCCGTCACTTCTCCAAATAGGTTCTTGCTTATACAAGGGCCTAGGTCAAGGCTATTTAAGCCATATAAACGATCGCCTCTTCTCCGAATCGGCTCTTCCTTCTACAAGGGCCTCGCCCAAGGCTATTTAAACTATATAAAAGGCTGTCACTTCTCCGAATAGGTTCTTGCTTATACAAGGGCCTCGGCCAAGGCTATTTAAGCTATATAAACTACCGCCTCTTCTTCGAATCGGCTCTTCTTTCTACAAGGACCTCGGCCAAAGCTATTTAAGCCATATAAAGGGCCGCCACTTCTCTGTATCGGCTCTTCCTTCTACAAGGGCCTCGGTCAATGCTATTTAAGCCATATAAAGGGCCGCCTCTTCTCCGAATCGGCTCTTTCTTATATAAGGGCCTTGGCCAAGGTTATTTAAGCCATATAAACGATCGCCTCTTTTCTGAATCGGCTCTTCCTTCTACAAGGGCCTCGGCCAAGGCTATTTAAGCCATATAAAGGGCCGCCTCTTCTCCGAATTGGCTCTTCCTTCTACAAGGGCCTCGACCAAGGCTATTTAAGCCATAAAAATGGCCGCCACTTCTCCGAATCGGCTCTTCCTTCTATAAGGGCCTCGACCACGGCTATTTAAGCCATATAAATGGCTGTCTCTTCTACGAATCGTCTCTTTCTCTTACAAGGGCCTCAGCAAATCTCATACAGTAAATTATATATGGCAAGCCCGCACATTCTCTTCAGTTAATTATGACAAGCTCATAAGTTATATATGCTCGCTTCACAACGGTATCGCTTCTTTGTTATTAAGGCTCGCCTCTCAACGACCTCGCCTCTTCATTATATAGGCTCGCCTCTCTATTATATAGGCTCACCTCCAAAGCATCGCTTCTGTCGCTTATATTCAGAGTATCGCCTCTACATCAGCTTATCACAGCTGTTTACATTCAGAGCATCGCCTCTGCCGCTTATATCTGGAGTCTCGCCTCTGCATCAGCTTATCACAGCTGTTTACATTCAGAGCATCGCCTCTGCATCAGCTTATCACAGCTGCTCACATCTAGAGCATCGCCTCTATCGCTTATATTCAGAGCATCGCCTCTGCATCAGTTTATCACAATTGTTTACATTCAAAGCATCGCCTCTGCATCAACTTATCACAGCTGTTTACAATCAGAGCATCGCCTCTGCATCCGCTTATCACATCTATTTACATTCAGAGCATCGCCTCTGCATCAGCTTATCACAGTTGCTTGCATTCAGACATCGCTCTGCCACTTATATTTGAAGTCTCGCCTCTGCATCAGCTTATCACATTTGTTTACATTCAGAGCATCGCCTCTGCATCAACTTATCACAGCTGTTTACAATCAGAGCATCGTCTCTGCATCAGCTTATCACATCTATTTACATTCAGAGCATCGCTTCTGCATCAGCTTATCGCAGCTGCTTGCATTCAGACATCGCCTTTGCTGCTTATATCTGGAGTCTCGCCTCTGCATCAACTTATCACAGCTGCTTACATTCATACATCGCCTCTGCCACTTATATCTGGAGTCTCGCCTTTGCATCAGCCTATCACAGCTGCTTACATTCAGACATCACCTTTGTCGCTTATATCTAGAGTCTCACCTCTGCATCAGCTTATAACAGTTGCTCACATCCAGAGCATCGCCTCTGTCGCTTATATTCAGAGCATCGCCTCTGCATCAGCTTATCACAGCTGTTTACATTCAGAGCATTGCCTCTGCCGTTTATAACTGGAGTCTCGCCTATGCATCAGCTTATCACAGCTGCTTACATTCAGACATTGCCTCTGCTGCTTATATATGGAGTTTCGCCTATGCATCAGGTTCATCATAGTGACATGTGATTCAAGTCCACGCACTATATAAATAATCATACATGGACTTCGGGGACTATTGTTATGACCCCATTTTTCTTTTCTACTTCAAGTCCACGCACTATATAAATAATCATACATGGATTTCGGGGACTAATGTTATGCCTCCCATAAATGGGATCTCTGACCGCGCGACACGTGGCAGAAGCCTGCACCAATTGTCGAACCCATATCATTCCGAACCTACGATAGTTGAGTTTCGGCCAACCCCTCTGGCCGAGCCTTCATGGGCCGAACCCCAATTGGATGAACCCCTATTAACCGAACTCTCATTGAGACTCGACCCCTCATGGACGAGGTGAGGTTGGTAGAGGCATCTTAAGGAAGATCTTCATACAAGATCTCATAGCAAGTGGATGATGTGACAACACACTGCAATGATGGCTTTAATTAATCATACAAGTTAATCCTAGACTTAAATGTTAGATCTAGGGCTGCAAATGGTCATAACATTAAATGGATTGATGCCTATGACAAGAGGCCCAACCGCTAGGATGAGGCCACGTGTCTCTTCATCCAATGATTCTTACTCGCCTTCTTTTACTATAAAAGTTCACACATTGTGTCATTAGAAAGTAATGCTAAATTGGACTCTCAATACTACTTAACAATTCTCTCTATATTTTACTGTTCTATTTATTTCCCCAAGGCCGACCCCCTTATATATTTAGGAGGCTCATGTTTTAGTCTTCCCACACTCATATATATTTTCACTCCAATTAACTTGATCGTCGGAGTGCGCGTGGTCGGCTCTTCCCCTCTTTGGAGAAGACCACGTGCAACTGACGATTTGTCCTAGTGTGCAGGAGTAAATGCTGAACCGAACGTAAGAGACTCTGAAATCTATTGACAGCTCATATATGCACTTTTTGAGGTCAACAGTTTTTTCCTTTAACACAAAAATTGGAGAGCAAATTTAACAAATTCAAAATACAAAACCCTTCCCGCCATATGATTTGGCGCCAGATTTTTTACAATCCCCTAATAATACAAGTTTCCCCTAATCCTCATCTCATCTCTCGCTCTCTCTCAAAGCAAGATTTTCGAATAAGGTGAGCTTCAGATTTGTATTCGACATTCTCAGATCTGTTTTCTAGCCTTTATTCTGCATTTCATTTCAAATCTACTCACCTGGGTTTTAGTTATACTGACTATTTGGATAATTGCTTATTTGCTTTCGTTTTGATTCATCTGTGGATAGAAGGTAGGCAATCGAAAAATTTATGAAAAATTCAGATGAAATTAGGGTTTGGAAGAAACGAAGAGAATAATTCCATATATTTTGCTGCACTTTTCCTAGGTTTCTGCAAATTTCTTTCTGTAGCCACCTTATTCTGTTAATGAGAGTGCTTTGTTATAGAGCACGCATATTAGAGTCCTTGAGGTTGAGGGTGATATATAAATCTTTCGTTCACTTTTTAACGAAGAAAAGTTTTAAAGAGTATTGCATATATGTTATACATTTCATGACTGGATAACAGTGGGAGTGACTAAAACTTTTGCAATAAAGTGCAGGATTAGTAACATGTTTGGCTATACAGTGTAACTTTCACATCGAGGATAATAAATTGTGCGCTTGCTTCAATCTTCTGATGGCATTAATATTAAGCTTATTCCTGTGATCCAAAGAATGTAAACTTAAGTTTCCATGGTTTTATCCAGTTAGAACAAGGCTAACTTCCTGTTTGATTCATGGTCAGATTTGGAGGTACACCCTTTCAAAATACTTCCGTCGGGCCATCATTTTTTCTGCGGGTGCAAATCCACGAGATAGTCAGAGGAAACACTTGTTTAATTTCTTTGAGTAATGGAGCTAAGGAACTGTAGTAATACCCATTATTTTCAAGCTATAAGGGGTGGTTTGGCCATAAAAGTCCACAACATAGATTCCCGTGGAAAACCAGCTCTTTTGTTCAGGACTTTAAAGGATGTATATGAAAATGAAGATGCCAAAAAACTAGGGAGACCTTCTACAAGTAACGTGGATATATTGAGTGCAGGTTCAGTTTTTAACTATGATCAAGTGAAAAGTGAAACTCTGCGTTTTCCACGTGTGGATAGAACATTGAAGGAAGTCAAACTAGCATTTGATGAGTTTGTTATCTGTGGTGATAATGATGACATAGACAGGGATTTGGATGACAATACTACATTGAAACAGCTTAGAGAAAGGTCTAAAACAAAAACACTGAAGAAAGTCAAACTTGAATTCGATGAGTTTGTTCCCTGTGGGAATGATGATGACATACAGAGTAATTTGGATCACAACAGTACATTGAAACAGCTTATGGAAATGTCTAAAAAAAAGAAAAGGAAGCTTGGAAGTTCTACTGCTGTGAATTCAGAGCAGGCTGATGCAAAAGGAAAACAGGCTGAAGATGAATCTGATATTGATGAACCACTTATTATTTGGAAATCCAAGCATTCAAAGAACTCAAAGGCTAAGAGGAAATGCACGAACAAAAATGTGATAACATCTTTGGAAGCTTCCTTACCAATTATTAAATCTGAAAAGAATCAGCTTTCTGAAGGCTCCATGCAAGCTGGTGTTAAATTACCACCAGTTCTCCATGTTAAAGCTGAGGTTCCTGAACCTGAGCCCCAAGGGTGTCAAGCGCCAACTTGTTTTGCTGATGATTCATCCACTGACCTCAATGAGGAATCCAAGCTTGGTGGTATAGCATCAAATGGAATTTCAATGGAGTGTGAAAATAGAGAAGCATTGTTTTTTGCAGAGGAATGCCAAAACTGTGTTACTAATAAAGTTTCCTATGACCATTTGGAGCATGTTGAGCCTATCTCTATGCTTCTTCCTAGTAATGGAAGGACCGTGAAGGTAGAATATCAGGAAATGGACTGCCAAGAAGTTCTTGTTTTGCCTCCTTCAATAATTGAGACAGAAAAAGATAATCTGCAAGTACTTTCTAGCAGTTCACCGGCTAAGATTCAAGGTTTATATATGCATTGCACCAGAAGTTCTTCCAAAATGGAGGAGATATCAGTTCAAACCAGGGGAGATTCCGGTGGTCAAGTTCCTAACCCTGCTGTTGACAATAACACTGGCTGCACTAAACCTTGCAATGGAGTTAATTTTTACCCGTTTGTGGATAACACTAAGGAAGATTTGCTTTATGAAAAAAATGGTTCCCTGACTAGTCCAGACAACAGCTGTATCTCTTCAGAGGATTCCAGTATTTCCTTGGAGATCAATGACAATTCAGCGCCCTTGAAAGATACCATGGCTGATGAAGAGTCTTTGACATTTACTACCGATGCTGCGGTAAGGAATGGCTTGAACTCTGGAGATCAATTGGAGGATGAGTTATCAAAGAGCAAGGAGAGGCAAACTCCAGCATCTCCAGGCACCTATACAGAAAGAAAACCCTCCCTTGATTACCAAGGTTGTGATATCGCTAATACACTTCCAACACTAAAACTCTATCAACCTCCTCAAAGGCTCCTTTCAACTCGAAAGGTCAGATACTGTTTTCTGCACGACATTGAGTTTTACATTTATTATTGTAACAATTTCAAATTTGATGCTCAACCTCTGCAGGTCATTCCTCCATATTCTCAAGAACATTTGTGCTTGAATATGAATTCAGTTGAATTACATGACGAAGTAGACCAATGCGGTAAGTTAATATCAACTGGTCTAAATGACCACATGTAAATTTACTGGCAAATATTATGTGAAGAATCTTGTTTTGTTGTTCGGAATTACTTAGAGGTGCAGCTGTTTTAGAAGACTATAAACGAAAGCAAGCACAATATTTCTTCACCTACATAAGAGGGAAAAGGGGATTGCTAAAGGTTGATGTAGATAGATCTATCTACTAATGTTGGTGATGGGCACTAAAAAGTTCTGTATATTCTTGATATATGAGCTCTGTGGTGTTTGAGGGACTTGTTTTGAGATCACATTAAAATCGTATTCACAGTACCTTTTACTAATATTTCCCTAATAAAGTAGATCCATCATCCCTTCATGCCTCTAAGGAGTATTTACTTCACATGATAGTTACATGCTTAGCTATCATCTTTGGGGTGTAACTTGACAAGAAAAAAATAATCACGATTTCAAGTGAGCCTTTGGAAATCAATTTCCATCTTTAATTTCTTTACATTGAATTTTCAAATCATGTTATCAGTTGGTTTCTTTAATTGTTTCAAATATCTTTGATGGTCCTCCTTTTGTTTGCAATTTTTCCAGAATGCAAGGGGAAGCTCTGGTTAGTGAATCAAAATGAGAATGTTCATTCAGGGAGATCAGATATTGAGCATTCTAAAATAACTGAAAGCATAGGAGAACCTGTGGTGCGTAACCAGAGAAAAGTCTTCATAAGCCCCAGACAGATTCTGAAGAAATCTCAAAATTGCAAAGCTTCGTTACCTAAAGGAAATCTCGAGGGCCCTCATTTTTTCTCGTACCTTACCCAAATTTAGCACTGGTTGCTCCACTAAAGGTTGTTCAGAAAGTGCTATTGCATTTTCACAGCGGCAGATGCATGACATTGAGTCTCTTGCAATGAAACTGATGAATGAGTTGAAGTTCATGAAGGACATTGTAGAAGAAAAATTGCTTTTTGAAGCATATCGTAACACTGCTTTGAAAAATGATGCTGAAGAGGTATGCATAATGAACATATAGTTTTTCAGAGATCCAAATTGTATTGTTTTAAGCTTAAAGCTTACCATTTGTTGCCATGTTCAGTTTTCATACCTTGTTTCACATCTGAATGCTTCGCATCCGTTGGTAATTGACATTAATCAAATTTCAGTTTGCTGTTAAACTAGAATAGTTTTTATTTAATATTCCAATCAGAGAAGAAACGGAAACATAGCTGATACTTAGCAAGGTATATGGGAAAAGGTTTTAAGCAGGTTACTTCACAATTATGCTTCTAGCAGTAAAAGATGTAAACAGATGCAACTTATCTGTGCACTTAGCAGTATGTAAATGTAAAACGCGTCTGGATGAAGTGCATCCATGAAAAAACTGATAACTATGCATCTCCATTTGGACTTTTAAAATCTCTGCACTTGCATTGTCCTTTTTGGAAGTTGACTTACATTATCTCAGTTGAGGCAACATTTATTTATTTTTGTTAGATTTTAATATTAGAACATTATCTCTATGTTCATTCCAAAGTTTCATCATCATTTGCTCTCATTCCATGAAGGAATTGTAATTAATCTACGGTTACGTTTGAGTTTAGGGATGTAAAAGATTTGCCCTAATTATGTTTCTACTTATGCCATAATGCCATTTCATCTTGAAGGTTAAAGCAGCGATCGACAACTCAACAAAAGTTGAAGAAACAGCAAAAAAGTGGTTATCCATGATGAATAGGGACTGCAATCGTTTTTGTAAGATAATGGTACGTGTCCTCTAGTTTATGTTTCTTGTGAAGTATACTTATAAGGAAGTTTATCTATAAGTAAAATTTGTCACATCACCCTCTTAACTGCAGAAATTGAGTCAGAATAACGTCACTGCTTCCAAGAATGTAGTTAAGAGGGAGAGGAAAAAATTAATGTTTGCGGATGAAGCAGGTGGTAACCTCTGTCATGTCAAGTTTTTTGAAGACGGCATAACTTCTCCAGTTTCTGTTAGCCAAACAAATGTAGACGTATAACTAAGCTTACATACTTTCAAAAAGTGTTGCTTTAAAGTAACTTTTAAGTTTAGCCAAACATGTCTTCTTGCAAGGATTCTTACAGGAAGTTCTGCAGGCATCCAAGTCCTGATGATTCTCATCTGTTTGGGCCTTCGATAACCATTAGGGTACATTGTACCAGAGTGCCTTTAGGCCTGGGACTGCAGGATTTGACTTGGAAGGTGGCAGGGGGGAGAGATCCAATAGAGATATTGTATTGGATTGGTAATGTTCATTTACATTGCTCATATGATCCAAATGGTTTATGATTGATTTGACATGATAATGATTACTATTGGATCGAATTGCGCTACATTCTTCCTCTAATCATCGTGCTTGACACATGTACTAAATTTCATTCTTTGATCCAAAATTACCAGAAAATAGTTTTTATGAAAAAACAAGGGAAAATAGTTTTTAAAAGTTTTATTCAAAACAATGTTGAACTTGTCTAGCATGTCCAAAAAGTGTTCCTTTGTACATTAAAAATGCAGTTATTTATGATAAAAGGTCAAATTACACGCAAGAATTGAGACCTTAAATCGTGTATGGACATATGAAACATGTTCATGATTTTGTTAGTGCTTGCCCATTGAAGAGAGGATGAGTAATTCTAATGACTTGATGAGGATAAAAGAGTAGACTTTAATTACAAATTATCTAATCTAACTAATTTTATTTTTAAATATACTACTTATACACTTGGGTAGTAATGTTACTTGTACATTTAGATTTACTACCTGGATAACAAAATATACAAGTGATAAAATTTTATAAACTAGTCTATAAACTCTTGCCACCTATGCATTCTATCACCCCAAGTGATAAATCACCTCACCTTTAATTTATAGGTATACATGTAGCATTTTTCTTTTATTTTTGTTCAATATTTTGTTGTAACGTTAAACCATAAATTTAAATCAAAAGGAGAAAATAAGAACAAGAAGTCTTTTTAAATGAAGTGTTTTGCTATTTATACATTGGGATTGACACCACGGTATACAGCTCCCTCACAATAAAAGGAGGCTCATACTCAATAAAAAAAATTGTGGGCCCCGCATTGTGAGCGAGACTGTATATCGAAGTGTCAATCCTTGTGTACATGTAGCGAAACCCTTAAATGAAATATAAAGATAGTCATTTAAAAAATAAACTACGAAACAAGGTGCGTATCATCAAAGATTAAGGTTTACGCTAAGTCACATTTGACTTTTTAATTGTTGTTCAACTAACTATTTGACAAATCAAGTGTGAAAAAGGACCCTTCTTTGAAATCCCACAGCTATAAACTAAATTATTTACAACGTTAGGCATCTTTCTCTCTCCAACTATTATGCCCTTGTTTGATTCTCATTTTCTCAAAATTTATTTTTCTCTCTCTTCTTTTCAACCACACATTCTTCAATAAAATAATATTACACGTAAACCTAAAATTTTTCTTTAATTTTCAACCACATATTCTGCATCAATCAACTATTCAAAATGCATTTTCTTCCTCAAAATGGGAATCAAACGGGGCTATATATATCTATATATATATATATAGACACACACGTACCCACAAGGACAAGGTTAAAAAAGTAAGGTATGACAAACCTCAAAGGTCAAGTCTTAAATCTTACAAGTCTAAATTTAATAAAGCGCATTTTTTTTTTAAAATAATTATTATACACCAATCAATAAATTAAATAACACATACCTTGAAAAATTATAAGAAGTACACGTATTCTTCGTGTTTTCAATAGAAATATAATTCTCAAAATCAATAATATCTTGTTCGTGGGTAGAGAAAGCTATATTCATAGGCTAGATTCAGGCCTTTTTCGCCTATTCAACCCTTAAGGCGATCGACTAGAATTTAACTACTTATTTTCTTGCTTAAGAGTGAGGCGTGGCATTTTCTTCAAGCTCTGAGCTTAGACACTCCTTTCAGGACACTGCATTCACATATATGGGAATATGCGTAGAATTCATAAACAAACTTTAGCGAAATTGAGCTACTAAAAAGAGCTCAAACTTGTATCTTACCTAGAGATGACAATGGGGGCAAGCCATCAATCCTTTTAACAGTGGTGTTTATAATTTTTATTTTTTTAGGTTAATTTGGGAACTGAGTTTATGAGCTTGGGTAATCAGTTCAAGATTGGGTGGGCTAATCTTTTTTTATACCAATTTTTATTTTTTAAAATAATTATATACTCGAGAAGAGGTGTTTTCGTCCAAAAGTCGCTTTGCCAACCCCCTTTGAGGCAGGGAATTCCCGCCCCCATTCGATGCAGTCACCGCGAGTTTTTCAAGTGTCATCCCTAAACTCAGAGACGGATGTAGGGGGGGCTGGGCAGGGCTGAAGCCCAGTCCCCCCCCCACAGTCCAGTAAGGCAAAAAAAAAAAAAATTATGTAAAAATTTTTTTTTTTATGAGTAAAATTTTTTTTTTTTCAAGTATTAGCCCGGTCAAAAATTTTGTAGCCCGGTCTCTGATTCAATCCTGGATCCGTCCCTGCCTAAACTTACCTAAGTTTCTCTTGACTTTATACCTTAGTTTTGTTCAACGCTCATTTCTATTTAAAAAAGTAAATTACACCATTAAAGGACCCTTATCTCACAACAAACTCCTTAATTTTAAATGTGTAAAAATGTGCTATTGTTAAAAGGCTCAACCTTCACTACTTCCACTTTTGTAGAGTGTCAAGATAGTCTTCAAAATTATATCTGATACAAGTTAAAATTACTAATTCTATTTGTCGAGGCTTCTGCTTTGTTATAGAGGAGTTTTTCTGACAGAACCACACCACATCGAGATAGCTTCATTTAAAAATTCTTCTATTTAGACAAATACTTAAAAACAATTATCCAAATAGATATAAAAACAACTTTTTAAGTTCATTAACAACTTTTGATTTTTTAAAAATCCTATCAAACATTGTTTAACGATCTTTATAAACAAGATTTCAATATTTACAAATGTTGTACAAAGACTAATGTTATTCATAAGCATTGCTTACCTAAAAGTAGTGATATGATATTAATTAATTTGTCATCTTAGATCCTATATTTAAGATGACAAATTAATAAGTCATCCAAGGGCCGTTGACAGATTTTTTGAAAGTCAAAAGTTATTTCTGTGGCTAAGAAGCTAGAATATATTTAAATAATTTTTTATTTTTAATTTGTTTAATTAGAAGAACTTTTTAAAAAAAAAAATTGACTTAAAAAACCTTAACTACTCAAAAACAAAAGCAATGCGACCATCTCCAATAAGGAACTAAATTTGGTGTAAACTTTCTAACGAGGGACTAAATATAGTGTAAAATTTGGTGTAACACAACTCATTTAGTGAATTCTCAACAATTCCCATCCCCCTTCCTCTTTACAACAAATGTTTATTTATTCTATATCCTCTTTTATATTTTAGAATTAATAGATTTTAATTGATTTATAATTATTTTAATGTGATGGTTAGGTTTATTTAACATTTATTTTTAAATTCTAGTCAATTAATAAGTAATAATTATTGATACACTAAATTAATTTTGTTCGTTAAAAAGTTAAAAGTTACAATTTTGATACTTAAATTAGCACTAGAACATCTCTATAATTCAGTGTTCAAAATGGTGAAATTATTATTATTATTATTATTTACAATTCTTAAAAAGATGATTTTATATCGGATGACATAGATGACGAATTAGATGAAGAAGATGATATTGAATTGGAATCCGATAAAGAGTTAGATAATATTTAAATTCTTTACTATCTATATTATGTAATTATGATTTTGAAACTTATTATTTTGTTGAAAATTTTGAAAAAATCGTATAAATCTATTTTAGATGTTTGGTACATTTAATTCCAATTACTAAATGATTTTTAGATTGATTAAATTTTAAAATAATATCAAAATAAGAAAATATTTTTTTATGCTTAGACCTCTCCTAGAAGTTTCACTTTCACGCATTACGTTTTTTAGAACATTGCTATAATTTTTAATTAAATTTAACTATTTTTGTAATAATATAAATTGTAATTAAATATTTCAAAATAAAGTTTTGTGTAAAATTATTTTCAATTATTTACATTAAATTTGATATAAATGTTACACTAAATTTGATAAAAGTTGATAAAATGTATAATTAAAAAATTGTGAGATCAATAAAAATATATAATTAAAATGAATTGTTGATTTTAATTTAAATTTAAATTGGTACAAAACATGAGCTTGATCTTCCATGCCATAAATGGGCTAAGGACAAAACTGCTTGAACTAGGGCTGTAAGTAAAAATCGTCAAACTGAAAAATCAAATCGAAACCGCATTTTGGAAACCGACGGTTTGGTGTCACGTGGACCCGTCAACGAAATGGTTTTGAACCAAACCAAACCGGTCAAAAACGGTTTGGTTTAGGTTTGAGAAATTTTATTCCGGTTTAAAACCAAACCGGACCGGCGAAAAAATATATAAAAATTAAAAAAAATGAAAATTTCTAAATTGTAACTTGTAAAACTTGTGCATGACTTTTTATTTATTTTTAAATGAGGCTCACATATTTAATAGGCTCTTAAACTAAAAGTCTGAAATGATTCATTAAGTAATCCCACGTTGAATTTCATATAAATTACTATCATCAAACAATCATCAACTTATATAAACTGCATAGCACTCCAATGATTAAACAAATTTCAATCAAAATCAAAATCAAAATCCTACATTGAATTGGACATCTTTTAAAAAATTATTGCAACTTCTGGTTCTGTCGATTATAATTTGTAGAAATTTAGGTGAAAAATTTTGATCAGATCAACAACTATATAATCAAAGTGAAAACAAAATAAAAATTTCGGATCTTAGAAATGAAATTATATATTGTAAATAAATTTATTTAGGTATAGATTTATCTAATATTCTAATTTTACTTGAGAATTAGTTAATCAAAAAATTATAAGAAGAGAGAATAAAAGAATAAAAGAGAAGAAGGAAAGTGTTGGGGTCTAAAATGAAGAAGGAACCCTATTATTTTTTTTTATAAAAGTGATTGGAGATTGAATCATATATTTTACCAAAAAAATAAAAAAAATTCTATGAGAACCGTCCGGTTCCCCGTGGTTCCCATACTAGAACCGGGAACTGGACCGAAATCGGTTGATTCTTAATAATTTGTCCTAAAATCAAATTATTTTTTAGAAGATCTGAAACCGAATCGACCGATTCTAAATGGTTCCGGTCTGGTTTTGGAAAAAAATGTTAACTCCTAAATTAATAGTATAAAAGTAGATGGACAAAAAAATATACGGCGAAATCGATGGTTTTAAATTGGACGACAGGTAAAAATATACGGTGAAACCGGTGGTTTAAAATCGGACCAAACTGTTAGGTTTATATTTGAGTTTTTTTTTTCAAACTGTTCAAAATGGTTTGGTTTAGGTTTGAGTTTTTTTTCAAACCGGTGTAAACGTTTTGGTTTGAAAATCTGTCAAAAATCGATAAAATCAGATCGCTTACACCCCTAACTTGAACAACTCCCTTGTCCACCACGCATTGGTGGGCGCCAAATAACCCCGGCCACCCATAAAATGGCCTGCCACGACTTACGAGGTCTATTTAATTATTTGGCATCACCCACTTGCTATGCATTTAATGGAGGGGTTCTTTTAAGTTTGACTCAGTCAAAAGGAGGAATTTCCACTTTGACTTTAAAAAACTTGAATATTTCCACAATGACTTCTTTGATGGTGAAAGATAAAAACGCCATTAAGTATATAAAACAATTACTAAATAATGTTTTGTTTAAAGACAATAATACCCTTTCTTTCACAAATAAAAACAAACTACTACGTAAATTTTCAAATTTGATTGCCATTTCTTATCTGTCTATTCCAACACAGACAAAAAATTCTCTCAACTTTCATCAGCCTGAACAATAAAATCTGGAAAATCGATCGAACGCTGAGGACCGAATTTTTTTTATATCAATCGCTATAATTTCAGTAAGTACATTTTACACATATTTAATTTCGTTTGCGTCAAATTAGTGTATATTTTTATCGATAAAATTTATTATAATGTATAATGTGTTAGTAGATTAAATTGTTATTAGATCTGTAATTTTTTTAAGCATGAAGAAGAAAAAAAATTCATCTGCATCGGTCAGATGAAGAAAATAGATCTGATGAAAAAATGCATTACGAAACGACCTGTTTGACAGACAGGCGGCTGTTACAGCCGGCTTAAACAGATGGCCGTAATAGCCGACTGTCTTAACCGGCTGTTCAAGCCGGCCTTTTTTTTAAGCTACTGATTATTTCTAGAAATTATATTTCGTCATGCAGATATGAATGTAGTCCCGGTGTGTTACTTTGGTGATTTCGAACTAAATGAAAAAGATCGATGGGTATGGAAATATACGGGCGAAAGACGTGGTACTATCGCGGTTGCCATAACATCAAGTACCTCATATACAGAATCATATAGTGATTTACAGAACAAGTTGAATGTTGATCAGTCTCAATACGATATGGAATTGAAATTTATAATCAATGAGCACGAATCAATTTTCATGTCATCTATTAGGATTTATTCTGATGCTGAAGTGAATTATCTATTCCTTATGAATCAAAAGCACACGACTCCTCTTTGTGTGACTTAAGTGAGGAAGGATGTCGTCGAAGGTAATTCGGATGGAGGTGATCAGAGTAATGATTTTTGGAATACTGTGGAGATAACTCGTGAGGATGATGTGGTTATTCAAGAGACAGATGTTCCTCATCGTGATTGGGTCGTTACACACAGGATTCCATCCGTAGTTAACGACAACGAGAATCAGAATGACTTTACAAATGAGGATTTGTTTGCTTACCGTAAGAGACATGAGCAGTGTGGGACCTCAAGTGTTGGAATGAGTGGACCGTCCTCTAACTCTTCGCGTGTAATTCCCGATGATGATGATTTGTATGTCACGCAGCTGTTTCAAATAAAGAAAGATTTGCAGGAATCTCTACATCTACTTGCGATGAAACACAACTTTGAGTTCAAAGTGAAAAAGTCAACCAAATCGTTGTTGACGATCGCCTGCGTCGATGACAATTGTAGTTGGCGTTTGCGAGTGACAAAGATGGACACAAATGAGTGCTTTATAGTTCGTAAGTATGCACGGGAACATACTTGTGAAGTGGAAATTGGTCGAAGTGATCATAGACAAGCCCGTGCTTGGTTTATTGGTCGACAGATAATGCATAGGTATCATGACCCACGGACAATCTACAAACCTTCGAACATTAGGAACGACTTTCATAGAGATTACGGAGTGGTCTTGAGCTATCAAAAGGCTTGGAAGGCTAAAGAATGCACATTTGAGAATTTAATGGGATCGGCTGAGGAGAGTTATACTAAATTGGCCAGGTACTGTCACAACATGGAGAGAACTAATCCTGGATCGGCATATTTTATTGAGACGAAGGGCGATAATTGCTTCAAATTTTTCTTCATGGCTCTTGGACAATGCATTCGGGGATTTCGAAATGCCATGCGACCCATAATTCTAGTCGATGACACAACTTTGAAATCTAAATACGAAGGCAAGTTAATTATTGCTACATGTCAGGATGCCAATATCCAAATCTACCATCTTGCATTCGGCATAGTCGATAGTGAGAATGATTTGTCGATACGTTGATTTTTTACAAAGTTGAGGGAAGTAATCGGGGAAGTCGAAGAGCTTGCATTTGTAACTGATCAGGGACAGTCTTTGATAAATGATATTGCTGAAGTTTTTCCCGAGGCACATCATGGTTATTGTATGTACCATATATAAGGCAACCTGAAGACCAGGTATCGGGGCAAAGGCATCGTTTCATTGTTCAGAAGGGCCGAAGCGTATAGTGTTGAAGAGTGTAACTCGTTCATGGAAGAAATAGGAAAGAAATCATTCGAAATTTGGGAGTATCTAACCAAAATGGGGATTGAACATTGGACTCGTTCACACTTTTCAGGCCGTCGATACAACATGATGACGTCGAACAACGCGGAGTCTCTCAATGCATTATTCAAGAAGGATCGAGAGTTACCCATCATTGCATTGATTGAGAACGTTCGTAACAAACTGCAGCAGTGGTTTCACGATCGACATGTAGAATCACGTAATTGTTCAAGCATGCTAGCCTCTACTCCAGAGCATAAATTCTGTAAATTTGCAAATGTTGCGAGGAAGTTGAATGTAGAACCCCTGGATGAGTCGCGATGCTTTGTGAAATGTACACGTACTACGGCATACGTAGTTGACTTGAGTGAGAATACATGCAATTGTAGTCGATTTCAGTTGGAGAGTTTTCCATGTGATCATGCGGTCGCGGTGGCTATATATCGAGGATTTGCATCGAGAACATTATGCTCTCCTTATTACACGGCCGACTTTTGGAGAGCAGCGTACGCAGAGACAATATTTCCTCTATCTAATGAAGTTGAGTGGGAAGTTCCCAACAACATTATCCACCTTAATACTGTCTTACCACCAGAAGTTCAACCGCGTGGTCCTGAACGTCCACGTACGTCTAGAATACCATCTACCGGAGAGTTTCATCAACCGCGTAGGTGTGGCAGGTGCAAAGGCGTAGGTCATACTCGTCAAAATTGTAACAGTCATATTCACCTAAGTGATATGTAAGCTAATGTATAAAATGAATAAGATTTTTAATATTTATGTTATTAAAAATTCAATATTTAATTTTAAGCATCATCAAATTTAAAATTATTATTCTCGGTGTTCGTTAAATAATATATTCTATGGTAATATTAATTAAAAATAGGTAAGTAAATATTAATTAAAAATGATTTATATTTTTTAATTATTTATAATGTGTAATTGTTAATATATTTATATAACTAAATAAAGAATTTAATTTTTTTTATATAAATAATATATTTATTACTTAAATATACCAAGTTAAATTTTAAATTACAATCAAAAAATATTTTAATTATATAAAGAATTTAAAATTACATTAGTAACATAAAAATGCAAAATTACAAATGATTACAATGTACATAAATAACAAAATTTTAATTAAACAATAGTTACAAAATTACAAAGAATAAAAAAAAATCATGGGTCGCAATTAAATTCCCATAAATCCACTGCTAACTTATTTCTCCAGTTCTGAATCCATGACTGGTTGATAGAATCAACCTTCTGACCTATACTCAAAAACTCTATATACTTGATCATGTACATGCCGCAATCACCGCTGCAATTAAACAATAATTGGTTAGTGATAATAAATAAACATAAGAAGAAAATCTTAAAGTTTAAAAAAATAACAAACAATTACGATATGGTCTGTTTCGCTGTAGTCGTGTCCCGCACGATGGCTAGTCTGTCCTGCACGTAAATATCCACTAGTCTAGCCATCCGGGGAACGATCACAGCCACCCGCTCACAGATCTGCTCGAGCTGTATCTGTGTCAAGCACGAGTGATCGGGGTCATACACATACACCTTCGACTCGGGGAAGACGATCTTCAGTGCAATGTAGTGATGGTTCACACAGACTGGAATGTACATATGTGTACCACCAGTCCATGGCCTCCCCCCGACCTTCGGTGACAGCCCGAAAATTCAATCGGCCAAATAATCCGGCACTACGTAGTCGCCACCCTGATGTTTGAACGACTCGTACTCAATGCCAATGGCCTGAAAGAACTCCATATTCAAAATGAGTCGGCTTGAGATGCAAAAGGACTTCGAGAGTCGCACAGCTCGGTCACGCAGCAGATCCATGACAAGGTCGATGTGCTGCATCAAGAAGTACAGACATCAGTTCATCAATTAATTGTAAAATTATATACATATAATAAATAACAATATTACAATTTCACTTACATCGTCGGCGAGCCAAGTACCAGACTTGGTGATGTCATGAAACCAACTGTAGACGTTCTGGATCGCCTTTCCCTCGATCCTGCGGGGAACCCTGAACATATACAACAAAAAACGTAATAAAACAATATGTAACGAGCAAGCGTATCGCAATTCACTAACCAATTTAATACAATACTTACCCGGGCATCCACCATCTCCACTCCGTCTCGAACGCCTTCCATTTGACGCTATCCACCTCCCTAAACATGTTCGGGACGCCTCCATCAATAAACGTCCTCCTCTTGGCCTCGACTGTGTAGGGAGAAACAATGTACTGTGATGGCATCCTAGGCCTCTTGCCAATCGCCTGCTCAAGCACGTCAACAGAATGCTTCTTACCCCCAGTCACGGCCGGCGTCCTCTCCCACCCTCAACTACCTCCTCCGTCCTCCCCTCCTCCATCCTCCCCTCCTCCCCCGTCGGGGCTGCTTCCTCCCTCCCTCCTCCACACCTCCTCCGTTCTCCCCCGTCGAGGCTGCCTCCTTCCTCCCCCCTCCTCCACCACCCCTCCGTCCTCTCCTCCTCCTCCCTCCTCCGCCGCCTCTCCAGCCCCATCCTCCGTAAACAACCAGCTCGCGATTTCCACATCTCCCCAGTACTGTGGGTGACCTCCCTCTCCGTCCCTTCCTCCGTCCCCCTCTCCGCCAGCCTCTCTGACTCCACCAGATGTAACAGCCGATCGAAGCGACGCGACCTTCTCCTGAAGATCTGCAACGTGGCTACGCAGCAGATACACATCGTGTGACAGAGAGTAGACTCTATCAGTCAGATCACGACCCTGATCCATCAACTTTCGGCGCAAATCAGCAATCTGTCTTGTCAGATCACGACCCTAATCCATCCACTCTCGGCGCAAATCTGCAATCTGGCCGGTCAACTGTCGTCGTAGCTCGCCAACCTCCCTTGTGATAAGTACAGTCAACCGGGCAAATAAATCATTGCCCTGGCTCTGACCGAGTGTAGGAGATCCAAGTGGGAATTATCGGGGTGGTGGTGACGAATATGCTGGGGGCGGAGGGGATGACCATGCCATGGGTGCCGGGGACGTCCTCCGCGAAGGTGACACCATGGGCGGAGGGGGTGCCAAAGGCGGAGGTGATCCTCGATCAACTGGATCGCGCTCCTATAAAAATGTCAACATAAACAATTAATAACTTCAATCTTATAGAAAATGTTTATACATAAATTATCGGTCAACTCACATACAGTATCTCGGTCCAAGACCGAATCGGTCGCCTAGACCCTCCTCCTCCATCGACGCCGTCAACTCTGTTATTACTTCAAGCTGACATATTAACATTTGAATTATTATAACAAACTGCATCGATATTTTAAATTGCATCAAATATAAATGAAAAATTTACAATACTTACAGTGGGATCGTCGAGGAGAGTCGATAACTGTCTCCCAGATGGGCAGCCATCATGTCGGGATGATCGTCAATGGTGCATCCGGAGACAACGTGTCTCCAGTCGCTTTACATAGTGGCTACCCAGTAGGGGGACGGTCTCGTACGCCCAGATCTGCAATATATACAAATATTATATACACAATTACGTTTATTTTTTTAAGAACGCTGAGTATGTTAAATATTTACCTGCACTGCTATGGGCAATTCATATACATCGTACTTACGCACTGCCCCCTTGGGCTTCGAGTGCGATCTGGTGAAGACGTGGATGGTGTCATCGTAACACCTCCGGCCCCATGGATAGCTGTTGAAGCCATCCAGGTCATCAACGATCTCTAATTGGAGGAGATCGATCGTAGTCTTCTTATGGTGACATCGCAGAACGTTCTCGAGAATGTAGACCAATCCTAGCTTCAATCGATCTAGCATGTGGTCACATCTCCTGACTGCGTCGATCAACTGCGACTGCAGCACCGTCCCCTATCTCGGAAAGTAGGCATCCATCAACTTGTTGCTTCGTCAAGCAACCTTGTCCCCCGTCAACTGTAGCCCAGTCATCAGGGCAAACTCGGCTGGACCGAAACTGACGACCTTGCCCCCGAGGTCGAAGTGGAGGGCATCGCCGTCGACAGGACTCAGCAATCGACATAATAATGCATCGATCATCTGGCCCAAAAATTGTATCTCATGCAACTCACATAAGGGCCACATGAATGACTGTCGCAGCATCTGTATGTGCTGATCATCGAACAGCCCCTCCTCTATCGAAAAATCATTAAAGCTACTATTCCAAGTAGCTTTCCCCGCCATCCGCCTCAACTCGTCATCCAGATGATATTCCATCATACAAAAATTCAAAATAAGCAATGTTACAACACTGTACAAGATATAATATAATAACGTATAATAACATTACATTAAACAATCTGAATGACAACTACTACCAACAAAAACATAGAACATGTTTAATAATTAATTACAATTCTTTGTACTTGCAGATTTTCAATTTCAAAAATAAAGTAAAAGAGAAATTACAATTTAAATAAATTTTTTTTATTTAATTACAAAATTAATTTTTTTTAACAAACTTAATTTAAATGAATAAATAAATTATCAGCTATTAATTAAAGAATATTAATATTATTGAATTAATATTGAATTACAAATTTTTAAATTTAAAAACTATATTTTTTTTATATTTAATTACAAATATTATTTAATCTTTTATTTTTAATTATTTTAAGAAAATAAACTTATAAGGAAATTACAAACAAATTACAAATAATTAATAATTTATTATTTGTTCATTATCAATTTAGTACTATTTATTTAATTACATAATTAAAAAATTTAAAGAATAAGTAAATATTATAATTAAATAAAGAAAATATTTATTATTTGATTTAAATTAATAAATGAATTAATTAATCAGTATAAATATTATTGAATTAATATTTAATTACAAATTTTTAAATTTAAAAATAATTTTTTTTATATTTAATTACAAATATTATTTAATCTTTTATTTTTAACAATAACTAAATATTATAAATAAATAAAGAAAATATTTATTATTTAATTATAGTTAGTAAATTTTTAACATTAATAATTTCTTTTAAAATAAAATTTAATTTTGGTAAAATTATCAATTATAAAATTTTTTAAAATTAAAATTAATTTTTTTTTTCAATTAAACTTTTTTTTAAAAAAAAGGGTCGAAACAGTCGGCACAACTGTTTGAAACAGTTGGGCCGACTGTTTTATTTTTCTTTTTAAAAAAAATGGGCCGAAACAGTCTGCCCAACCGTTTCACAGTTGGCCCGACTGTTTTTTATAGCCCAAAACAGACGGCCCAACACCGAATAAAAAGAGACCGTCCAAACAGTCGGGTTGGAGACCCATCTGTTAACCCGACTGTTTTCGGATCAACCCGACTGTCCTATTCATCTTGTAGGCACTGGATTGTCGAAAAAACGTCATTTTCGACGATTCCAAACTCAAAAAAATGTCAAATCCACATAATCTAATCCTATATACTCAATCATCTAACCAAATAATTAACAATAAACCACAAAAACGTTGAAATATCATGCCATTTTCACAAAACCAAAAGGAAACTCAATATTCTTGAACTAACCTTGTTTATCTTCGATCAATGGTTTAGGATTTTGTTCTCTGACCAAAGTTTCACGATCTTACCGGCGAAGATCAGTCGTTTGCAGTCGATTTTTTTTTTCTTCGCTTTTTTCTTCTCTTTTTCACGTGTGGGACAAATGAAATTGAAAAGAAGGATATTTTTTGACTTTTAACGTCAAACTTGATTTTTTTTATTTTTTATTTTTTTTAAAGTTAAATCTGATCAGAGATCATAGTTGAAAATATCCATTTTTATATAAGTCATTTACACCAAATTCCTCATTTAATGGAGGCTACAGAAATTATTCCTTCTACTCCGTAGAGCCCACTGCGTCGGTGCACCGCTGCTATTCAATCTATACATACACAGTACATGCCTGTAAAAGTCTTGTTAATTTCAATCCACTCATTGGAAGTCCAATCCAACAACCCAATTTGATTCTCCCATTCTTTCTGCAATTACTCAGTCAACTGAAATTTTCTTGAATTTTATTATTTTTGTTACTAGACTGAGCAGCAATGAAAGACGAAGAAACCCAAACTACAGCAACAAATGCTACTACCCAGAAAGAGGGATTTTGCGGTGGACTGTTTGGTAGAGGCAGATACAAGATTTGGGTTTTGGGTGCAATAGTTCTGCTTGCACTTTGGTCTATGTTCACTACCTCTGTTACTCTCAAGTGGTCTGCTGTAAATCTTAAACACTCTTCAGGTGCTATGGACTTAGCCATCCATGGTGATCTTGACGTTCTGGTACATATTTTAGTTTTATTTTACTTTTTTGTGTGTTTATAGGTTACTTAAATCTTGTTTTGGAATTGTTGATTGATGAACCCTAAATAGATGGTTGCCCAAATTGAGAGAAATTCGAAACAAAAGGTGGAAAAATGTTAATTTAATTTAGGGTGAAAATCTTGGCGTAAGAGAATTTACAATAAAGAAAACAACAGCAATTCTCTTAAAGAACACAAAGTGGAGAAGTCTCTTAAATGAAACTAATTTTTGTCTCTATTAAAGCTCAGTTGTTTGAGAAAATGTGTTAAGGGTATCTTTTTATAGGCAGAACTCCAATCCTTGTTATAGGAGAACTATTTACAATCCTAATTGTAGATTTATAACAGTTTCTTCTTGTAAACAAAGAAAATTGGTACAAGAAAGATAAACCGTTGAAATCTAAAAGAACTTCATTCAATTCCAAGATTAATCTCCATCCGGCTTAGAATTACCCCAATGGATGCTGGAATTGGTTATGTATAGTGTATATTGTGTCATGGGTAATTTTCTCTTTATGATCTGTTAAAATTTGAACTTTATGATTGTTGATTGTAGGATCTCGATGAAAGGGAAAAGATGGTTAGACACATGTGGGATGTTTACAGTCACAGTAGCATTAGGCTGCCAAGTTTTTGGAGGGAGGCTTTTGAGGCAGCTTATCAGGACTTGACCAGTGAGGTTGCCAGCATCCAGGATGCCGCCATTTCGGAGATTGCCAAGATGTCCTTCCTGTCCAGGGATATATATGAATCACCTCCTGTTCAATCAACCAGGAGGTACAGGTACAGCATCCTACCCATTAAATCTCATCTCAAAATTTAAGTGGTGAGCTTCAACACGCACCCAAAAAGTTTAGGCCAGGATACATTTTGACATTAAACATTTGACACGTGAACAATTTTCATAGATGGGAAGGACTCAGGACTGGAACATGATATTGTTGTCTGTTATGAAACCGTGTTGAACGACCTCATTTAATAAATTAAACGGTTAACAGTGAAATTGTCTTCAATATGTTTCGAAAATAGAAACACAGTTGATGTTTAGAAGGAAATTTTCCAAATAGTCAAAATACTGTTGATGTTGTGCATATTGAAAGTATGGAGCATGGGGAAAAATTACATTCAGATTTGAATGGGTTTCACAACTTGATTTCTCTGTCTGAATTTTATACGAACAAATGCTATCTGCAGTCTCATATTCTATGCGCTTCATTTCATAAATGAAATTACAAGAACAAAAATGATCGAAATTTTAACAGTGCATTTTTTTTTCCCTAAATGCTGGAATGTTTGATCATCTTTGTTCTGGTGGATGTGTTTTTGTGCGTATATCTGTCTTCATTTTTAAAAACAATGGTTGCAAGTTTGTGAAGTCAAAGATCTATGCATAATTTTTTATTCATTACAAAAGAGCAAGGAGATGGATTTACAAGTTATTGTATTATCCAAAGTTTAAAAAGGCGAAACTTAGTATTGAGGCGATTTTTCGTTATGAGGCGAGGCGTAAGCCTCGAGGTAGATTGAGGCGTAAGCCTCATAAAAAACAAAAAATTGAAGTAAAAAAATTATAAAATAATACAAAAAAATTAAATTAAATTAATTTATGTAAAAGAATTTAAGTAAAAGAGTTATAAAGAAATACAAAAAATTATTGCATCACATATATAAGTTTGGTTTTTTAATGGAGTGTGAAATGGTAAAATAATTAATTTACATAAAATTTTACATTTTTTTTTTGTTAAAGAATAAAGTTGGGAAAAAAATTAAATATATGCTGAAAAGAAATTTTACAAAATATAGCATATATTTAATTTTTTGTAAAATTATACAAAAGAGATTATTACACAAATTAAAATACCACATATATTTTATTCCCAAAAATTATACACTTTTCATTTTTCAGTCAAAGATGTTATTGGGCTCAATAAAAAGATATTTATAATTTTATATTATATACAACCACATGTCCGGTCTTCTTCTTGGGCTCACTTTCTTTATTTCTTCTCTCTCGGTCATCTCCTTCTTCTTCACACAGGTCCGGTCTTCTTCTTCACACAAGGTCAGAGGTTCTGACTTGTTTCTTCTTCCAGTCTCCTGTTGGTTCACTCTCCAATTCTTAAATCCCCCTTTACCAACAAAATCTCAACAAATTAAACACAATCAATTGAAAACCCAAATTTTAAATGAAGCGCACGCCTCATGCTCCCTCAGCCGCAAAGGCGTGAGCCTCATGTAGTTTAGTCTTACAAAACCGCCTCGAGGCATGGACCATACGCCTCATGGTGAGGCGCGCCTTGAGGCACTCCTCACCACGCCTTTTTAAACCATGGTATTATCATCTGTTTTCGGACAATTCTTGAATGATTAATCGTAGTTGTAATTCTGTACTTGTCACTCTTCGCCTCTGGCATTTGGATTTACACCATCAACTGAACTCTGCATAATAATTTTCTTGTAAAAAATATATGCACTTTCTCTTGTACAGTACATCAAAGAATGAAGTTACACCACGAAGATTGTTGAGGAAGACATGAAGGCTGTAATAAACACTGTTGACGTGGAGTTCAGAGGCACGATGGTCTATTGTAGTCTCGGATTTTAATATGTTACATATTTGTATGCACGGATCAAGTTTTATTGTCCTATGCTTAATAATATATGAAATGTGAAGTATAAAAAGTTTTTGCATTATCATTGCGAAGTAATGATGTGCATTGAACGTTGAAGAAGTATAATGGAGTGTTATTCAATTTCAAGAACAATTGTATATGCTTAGACCATGAAGTTCGTCTTGTTTTTTTGATACTTTTTTCCTCGTATTTGCCATATAGTTGCTACTTCCACCCCCATCCACGACACGTGAATCCTTTCGACTTTCTGTTTAGCTAACTTAATACTTTTCAAAAGCTTCTGAAATTTGACGAGTTGATAAATTATTATATAATTCTATTTTAGCTTTTAAGTGCCCACAATGTTTTGTTATCATACAAGCATCTATCCTTGTACTTTCATACTTCATTTGCTAGTTTTTTCTTGATAGAATTTCCATATGTTGTCCAAGTTGGCTGCTCGAGCCTGGGATATAGAATTTTTCTACTTTAGATCGTGTATAAAGTATTTGATTTTTCAATAATGTACAAATAGAAGAGGATAGAAGTAGGACGTCTCAAATTCAAATCTACTTATACCTCAATCATGTTATATGTACGTCACTTTATACACTGTGTCACGTGGCAACATGCTATTGGATAGTTTAAAAAAATAAAAAAGATTTTTTTTTTTTTTTTCCAATCAAATCATACCAATTTGGGTGATGGCGAAAGTGATGTACACTTTGATGTACAAATGACTTAACTCACTTGTACCTGGTGAGTGTCCGTCAAACTTGCAAATTATCCCAATTAATAGATTGAGAATAAATTAGGTTTAACAAGCCTATAAAAATGGCGGGAATTCTTGGCGCCATTTCCCTGCGAAGTTTATTCTATTTAATCCTCTCCATATGGCACCTTCAATCATGAAATCTTTTCTCGAAAAGTCTTTAGAATGGCTCAAGCAGTGGAAACCCAAAATGGAAGCCCTGAAATCAAAGAACCCACACCAAAAATTCAAAAACTTCACAACAGTGGCGTTTCCCATGAAATTGTTTCCTTTTTAAGAGTAAAAAAACTCTCGGACAAGGCTTCTTTGCCTTCAAGAGCCTCCGCTCTCTCTGCAGGCTATGATCTTTCCAGGTATTCTCGCTTTTCTTTAGATCATTTTTGCATTACAAGAATCGACGGAATTACGCTATTTTTGTTTTAAATCTTACAGTGCCACCGATACTCAAGTGCCGGCCAGAGGCAAAGCCCTGGTACCTACTGATCTTTGCATTGCCGTACCTGAGGGAACTTATGCTCGAATCGGTAACTTTTTCCCATAATATTCACTCTTTTTTTTTTTGGCATCTGAGTTTGATTTTTGCTTTCAATTCGTTTCATGAGTTGTTTTTGGAATTTCGTTTTTGTAGCGCCACGATCTGGTTTGACATGGAAGCACTCGATTGATGTGGGGGCAGGGGTGATTGATGCAGACTACAGAGGTCCAGTTGGAGTGATATTGTTCAACCATTCTGACGTCGAGTTTGAAGTGAAAACTGGTGATAGAATTGCCCAACTGATTATACAAAAAATTGAAACTCCTGAAGTAACTGTAGTTGATGATCTTGATTCAACTGTGAGAGGCTCTGGTGGGTTCGGATCCACTGGCGTTTAATCTATGTAATTTGACTTACAGATTTTGAAAATATATCGATTACGCTAGAATCTAGCTACTGACTAAAGAAGGGGTAGCATTTTGGAGAAGCACTTGTTCTGATGTAGTTCTTTGCTTCAGTCATTTTGTCGAACACGTTCTTGACAATGCTTATTGCTGCTAATAAGAAATATGCGCTTATTGGTATAGTTTTTGTTAGCTAAAAAGTTGGTTGTATTCATAACTTTTATCTATTTATTCACCACATTTCATGAGATTTAAAACCAAAAGTTGTAAGAATTTGATTGTGAACTGAAGTCTAACCATTACAAAATGAGCAGCGTCAATTTTGATGTTCGAGTAGCAATCGGGAAGCATTTGCAGTTCGGATGAAGCTTTCTTGATAAAACAGTTTGATTTGAAATGTTCTCAACAGTTGTAAGCAGTTAACCTGAAAACAGTCAAACCGTAAGGGTCTGTTCTCTTTGTCGTTTTTAAATCGTTTTCTATTTTCGATTTTTGAAAACAGTAAAAATATGTTCTATTTCTTATTTTCGAAAATGCATTTTTGAAAACAAGTCTCAAATTTACAAAGAAAATTATAACTTGGCCAAAATTTTCAAAACTTGTTTTCGTTGTTTGCAGTTACATCGCGCCCAACCACCACCACGGCCACAACCAACCCAACCACCACCAGAGTCTCCAGAACCACCACCACAAAAATCACCACCACACAACATAACACAACCACCACCACGTCGGAACCACCACAAAATTAGCTAGCTGTGGTTGAAATTGAGCTTAACCCATGGTTGGGTTAGGTGCGCCGGAGGGAGAGGAAGGTCACCCATGTGCTCCACTACCATGAGTTGAACGTTAGTCGTCGAAATTTGAAATTCTTCGAACTGGGCAGAGGTGGGTTAAACGGACGGCTTAACTTTTGTTTGGACTAAATTGAGGCATGTTTCTGAGTCGTTTAGAGATAGATAGTCGATCGGTGATGGTCCGCAATCACGACCGTGGTCAGAGGTTGGGATTTCGGCAGGTTACACAGGAGGGGACGAAGAGAGAGTGAGACGAGTGAGAGAAAGGGAGGAAAGAAAGTAAACGAGTTTTGGGTTTTTCAATTTTTGAAAACAATTTTTTAAAATTGCAAAAAGAACGCGTTTTCAACAATCTCAAAATGGATACTCAAAACACAAAACTGAAACACGAAGAGAACACCGCCTAATTTTTTAATTAAATTGAAACCCAGCTCTCGTGCTAATGGTAGATAAAGCGAGTTCCAATTATTGCATGAAAATCACATTTTTGTTCTTTATATTATGAACCAAAAGAAATAATGAATTCTGGCATTTTATAAAAGCACTGAAATAAAATTTTACATGTAAATCTTTAAAAAAAAAAAAAAAATCATAATTTTTTAATCACATTTTTCAAATGATAACTATCATATAATTTATTTTTGTTGGCTTAAACATGCCTTGAACAAACGTTATGATGGCATGCTTAAAAATGTGACCTCACCTCACAATGGGTGACAATGCGCTGAGCCTGGCTTGGTTCTTGAAGAAAAATGGGCTCGGCCTGCCCATTATGCTCGTCCACTGCATGGGTCAAGTTTAGCCGATCCTGGGCGGGCTATGAGCAATTTATAGTTTTTTTTATTATAAATTTTTTGGGGCTTGGGCCACAAAACTTTAAGCAGGTTTTGATTGGATTGACCGAAACTTTAACCCACCTAAAGAGCCCATTTATTTATGACCGAAAATAAAAAAGGTTCCATTGCCGGGAATCGAACCCGGGTCCCCTGGGTGAAAGCCAGATATCCTAACCGCTGGACGACAATGGATTGTTGATACTTAATCTTGGATTATCCAATAAATTAATATACCTTGAAAGGATGCAAACATAGCCACGAAATTGAAACCAACGGAAGAGAGTAAAAAATTGAATCAGGCGGCTTCTACATAAATGATTTTTGGTTATCGAGTTTGAATTTAAATAATAGCATTGGTTCTGCTAATAAACTTTCACAAAAAGAGGAAATATATTTGCTATTACATATTTAAATATACGCTAAACCCTTTTTAATTCAATATCTCTAAAGAAAAGAAAGAAAATAAGGGTCTATTTGATACAGTCATTTTTCATGAAACTGGCAATTGAATTCCAACTCTTTCTAAATTTTTGGTGTTGGATACACCAAATTTTCCATGTAATTGAATTCCAACCATTTTCTACGTACAACCCATCAATGCACATTTTGCTTGGAAATGATTTTCCATCTATTAGGTGGTTTTTGTTTTCCATCTTTTATTTATTTATTTATTTCCATAGCTTCAGAAAACTAGCAAATTTGAAGGGTTTAGTAAAGATATCAGCTATTTGATCTTCACTTTTGCAGTAAAGAAGATCAATAATTCCATCCTTGGTAAGATCACGCAAGAAGTGCACGAAAAACAGGATTCTTTGAGAGCTTGATTGTTGAACTACTATCACAAAAATTATGAGTAGAACCTAGTTGCTTGAACTGAAGTTCCTCAAGAATTTTCCTCAACCAAAGTGCTTGACAAGCACAAGAATTTGCTGCAATTCTGCCTCAACTGTTGGTAGAGCAACTAATGTTTGTTTCTTTGATGACCACTAAACAGCTGCAGAACCAAACATAAAGATATATCCAGATGTGCTTTTCCTATCTTCCAAATCTCTAGCATAATCACTGTCTGTAAACCCAAACAGTTCTGATCTTTCACCACTTCTGTAGAAAAGCCCAAAATCAGTAGTAACACGCAAGTACCGAAGGATCCATTTTGCAGCTAGAAGATGAATCTCTTTTGGACTCTCCATATATCAGTTAATGGGACTCACTGCCACTGGTTGCATTATATAAAGTCTTGTTGGTGTCAAATACATCAAGCTTCCAACTATTTGCTTGTAAAGAGCATTATTAACTCTTCTTCCAGGTGGATCCATTACAAGCTCCAATCCCTGTTCTACTGGAATAATGACAGGATTGCAGTTTTTCATCTGAAACTTCTCTAAAATTTCGTGAGCACATTTCTTTTGAGAAATAAAAATTCCAGCAATAGATTGCACTACTTCTATGTCAAGAAAATAATGCATTAGCCCAAGGTCAGACATATCAAACTCTAGCGTCATCGATTGCTTAAACTTTTCAAACATACCCTTGTAATTACCCGTATAAATTAAATCATCATCTACATATAAGCATATCATTAGCATTTTTTTCCCCTTCAGTTTTTGTGTAAAGAGTATGCTCATATGGACATTTTTGAAAACCTTCCCTTAATAAATAAGCATTTATACGACTATACCAAGCTGTGGGTGCTTGTTTTAGTCCATATAGTACGTTCTCAAGTATATAAACCGTATGCTCACTATCTAATTTCACATAACCAGGAGGTTGATCAACAAATACCTCTTTTTGCAAGTCTCCATGTAAGAATGATAATTTCACGTCCAAGTGGAATATGGGCCCTGAGTGTTGAGCTGTCAACGCAATCATCAATCTAATTGTGCCATGTCTTGCAACTGGAGCGAACACATCTTTGTAATCCACGCCAAACTCTTGCTTGTAACCTTCAGCTACTAAGCGTACGCTTTATGTTTATCAATTGTACCATTCTCTTTTAACTTCGTCTTGTAAACCCACTTGACACCAATTATCTTCTACCCTTTTGGAAGCTCAATTAGCTCCCAAGTATTATTCCTTTCAATGGCTGAAATCACTTCATCGATAGCCTTTTTCACAAGATGGAGGCTCAGTGTTTAAATCTTCTATAGTACTATAGGTATTTCACAAGATTCTCGGATCAAACAAATTTGTTCAGCCTATAGAGAATTGTGGAAATAATTGATGAGAAGGACAACATTATAGCCGTACTAGTTCATGCTTGGATACGATTGATATAAAAATGTAGTTGTAATACTTTCATTTGATGCTATAGATAGATAGAAACTCACCTTCCATCCTAGTATAGGACACTGAAATAAATAGACAAGCACGGTTTGTTACCGTATATTCAATCTTATGTAACTCAAAAAACATAAAAATAAAAATCGAAACAAATATTTAATTCCTTTTAAACGAGACTAGGTTGTGAGGTCAAATAACTTTCCTAAAGAACTTGAAAAATATTTTTTGACCTCATGTAATTACTCTTATATTGTAGTTATGAATCACAATATATTATTTTGTGAAAAATGAGTTTTGTAATGGTGATTTTTTTGGAGAACACGTGGTTAAAAAGTAAAAAAAAAAATTATAGTTCATGAGCTAAATTATTTTATTTAGAGAATATACGATTGAAAATGAATTTAAAAAAAAAAGTTTTTAGATAATGAGCCTCAAACAAAGGCTACTCTTGATTTGAAATCATAGAATGCCTATACTGATACTGGACTACACAGATTTGCTTCCACCTTATGTCTTCGTTTAATTTCCAGAACCTTGCTGCATGTACATGCCCTGATTAACCAGGGCCTGTATAGGCAACTCACAGTTGTGATTAAAGTTGGCTTCGGATCAGGGCTGGACCTAGTGGAGGATTGGGGTAAGGAAATCATAGGATGAGGGTTAGGAGTTGATCACTTGATTGTGGGATTAATATTAAAACACCCGATATATCAATTTTAGAAAAATAGTACAGCGTGCTGGCTTTTTTCCTTTTATTTATTTATTTTTATTTTTATTTACTTAAATACCATTATTACTTGTGTAAGTAGCTTAGTACTGGCCCAACTCCCTGGACTTTAGTCAACCTCAATATGGACCAGGTCATTTAGCCGTTGCTGGCGCACTTTATGGGCTTTTGATTCTTTATCTCAACGGGAAGAAACTTACTACCAAACAAATGCGCTTTAACGACTTCCCATTTTACCTTCTAACCGACTGGAATGCGACTTTTAGCCTAAACCCTTCAACTGCCACTCACCTTCCGGTTTCACTCCAATTCCAAATATACCCCTACTTGTATTGTGTGTATATATATATATATATATATATATATATATATATATATTTTTTTTTTTTCAAAGACCCTTGATGTTGTAATTTGCTAAATACATTTATTTAAGTTAATAGCTTATTTTTGGCCAAGTATCGTTACGGGTCGAAATCTTATCTAACTGCGATTGTAACTTTCATCTAAAAAAATAATAGACAATATTAAAGACACCACACAATGTTTAATTTTGAGCATCACGTAATATTTTAACCATCTTTTGTCATATATCATCTGAAATGAGGTTGTACCTATTATGTTCTAAAGAAGAAAAAGATGAAATTTTCTACCATTAAAGTAGATTTATTTTGTGTTCTTGTTCAAGAATGATCAATAATGTAACCATCTCTTAGCTACGATACACGTTTCGATTTGTACTTGTATTACTTTTGACTTTCTATTTCTTTTCAACTTTTTCATTAGTCAATGTAAGCATATAAGGCACGTACATGTGATGTTTAAGTTAATAACAAATTTACAAATAAATTCTTTTATTTAGGGAATTTATTTATATTATACTGTGCAAATAGATTAATATCTCTACTTATTTTTTTTCTAAGTTCTAGGCATATCACATTCTCAAAAAATGAAAGAAAGAAAAGGTAATCTACATCATTTGTATATCCTATAATTATGATACAGTTGAATCGATACATAAACAAATTTTTTTCATTAAAAGGGAGAAAAAAACGTAAAACATCAACTTTTTATATGAGGTTTTTAGCGATATTAGTGTATAGAGATGACAAAATGTATCTAATCGTTATGTACCAACTTTTATTTTTTATTTTATTTCTATGTTAAAATTAAACCATATTTAAAAAAAATCAAACTAATAAAAAATAAATAAGATTAAAAATTAGATGTTTTAATCCTACCTCATCCAGTCATCCTTCCCCATTTCTTGAAAGTTTTTGGTGGGACTGGAAACACGAAAGATCGTTTCGCCCTGTCCCGATATATCTAAAAACTTATCATTGTTAAAAAGAATAATGCTACTTAAATTGGGAAAAAAAGGTATAGTGACCAGGTGATTTGACAGTCTCTGATTGAGCGTTTTCGTCTTTTTTTTTTCAATTTTTAATAAAAAAATTGTAAAGTGTTTGTCTAGAAAAATCGAGACATCACAAAAAGAAAATAAAAGGAAGGTTTGAATTTTGAATTTTGACAAAAGAAATAAAATAAAAAAAATAAAAGAAAGGAATTTGAATTTTGAATTTTGACAATGGCAAAATCGAGACATCACAAAAAGTTCACAGCCTGATGGCCCTTTCCGCTTCCCAAAACGGCAACTAACTCACCTGACACGTCAGCATCACCACTGCTATTACCGGTCACCATATCTAAACAGTTCCCACTATTTAAATCCCTCCAGAACGCCCCCCTTCACATTTTCGTTTCTTCCCTGCAAATTTTTTCTTCCAGTTCTACCCTCCACTTCTCTTCTAATTTACCCTTTCGCTTGCACCACTGTAATTTTCAAAGCAATCTAGCAATGTCTGAGGCTAGTGAAAGCCCTGGATCCGAAACCCGGTCTATACTTGCACCGACGGGTAACCGGGTTCGGGTCGTGGAAGAACAAAGGATGAAAAGGGATATACTTTCAAAGAACTCTGTGGAGAAGCCTAAAAGAGTAACTTCACAGACGCTACCGAAACGCAGCGGCGGTGCTGCTGTTGCAGTTGTACTGAACAATGTTTCAGCTGATAGTTCTTCGGATTCTTCTTCTTCTTGCAGTGGCTCAACTGTAAAAAGTGTGGGCTCAAAAAGAAGGATTGTGAAAAATAGTAATGGTCTTGTTAAACCTGCCAAAATTGTGCCTAACGGAGTTGAAGCTTTGACTCTCTCTCCAATGGTTCCGGTTCCTGTTAAGCGCTGCGATTGGATCACTCCTAACTCCGGTAATTTTTTCAATTTTACTATACAATTTTATATTTTTGGACGATTTTTGTTTGTAAACTTTTCTAGTGGAGATGAAGAATGTTGAATAACCCAGGAAAATGTTGGACTGTATGAGCCTAATTCCTACATGAGACACAGGTTGATTGGCACGCTTTCACCGTAGGAATCCTTTTTTTGTATGCGTAATCACTAACAAGTACAATATCTCGTTTATATATCGAATTAATTGAATGTGCTTAAGTTCTTAGGTTAATTTACTACCCTAGGTTGAGTGTGAGATTCATAACACTGTTTTTGTGCTATGTTTGGTTGCGCAGAATTGAAATTTGTGAAAGACCATTTCAAGATTAAATTTAATTCTAAGACCACAATTCCATGCTAGTCAACACAATTTATATTGCGTTTGTTTTGTTGAAATGCACCAGCTTGGAGTTGGAAAACAAGAAATCTGCATTTAAATTTGTATTATTTAACGAGTCGAACTAATGTTGCCTCAGTTTCACTACTAAGCAAATAGTTTGCTAACGTAGAAGAAATGTATATTTTGAGGGGAATTTTGAGTATTAAAATATGAAAGAGAAGAAACTAGGGAGTGGATCCGATGTCAGAACATAATATGATAGAACGTGTGGGAAAAAGCGATAAATCCGAGAAGAAGGGCAGAGAATTATTTGTATGATGATTTTACATGAATGCTGGACGAAAGAAGAATGAATGTGAACTCTATTTTATTTTGTTTTTCTTCTAGAAAAGCAAGAGTGACTGAGTGCGAAATATATAAGGGGATAATTAGGGGACGACTCTACATTTGATTGGTGAAGCTTTGTCTGTTCATTGCAATGGTTGCAATTTACTAACATAAATAAGATCTGGGTAACATAGCAGTGATCTTGTTACTGCTGTACCTGTTGATGGCCATCAAATTTGAAATTAAATGTATGGAAAAGCCTCAAAATGAATGAGATAATGAGACGTGCGGATGTTAGAGTGTAGGTTAATCTTGATTCTATATACATTGATCAAATTGCATATGTAACTTAACTGTTGTTAAGAAATTGCATTTTCAAAGTGATCTTATAATTTTATGTTTTGGTAGCAAGGTTGCTTCCACATCAACAGTTAAAAACTATGATGATATGAAATATCCATTGTTCAGTGAAGTTTTCTTTAAGTTCGTTTCTTTATATGATTACAAATACCTACATCCAAGTATGTGAAGCATTAAAAATATTTTATGATTCAATTTTGACGGAATTGAAATAGGATTTTGAAATTTGGAGCATATTTTCATTTCAACTTATGGGAATCCTCGTTGACTGATAGAATTGACAAGACGATCTTTCCTTGTTTTTTTAATCAATCAATTTGAAATTTTAATAAATGTAACATTTTGGTATCTTTATTCTAATGCCATTTCCAACTGCGGATCACATATAGAAGTGCTGTTAAAATATAGAATTAAATTCTTACATCTAAAGAGTGAATAGTGCAAAGAGAAAGAAATGTAACACATTTAAAATTGTTCGTTGCTTAAATACCTTTAAGAACTACCTGCTTATTTTGATATTCTACTGTGCAGAACCACTTTATACTTCTTTCCATGATGAGGAATGGGGAGTCCCTGTTCACGATGATAAGAAGCTTTTTGAGCTACTTGTTTTATCACAAGCATTGGCAGAACTCACCTGGCTGGCAATCCTTAGCAAGAGAGAAACATTTAGGTTTAATTTCTCATTTAACTTTGGCTTTTACTCGTTTGTGTTTGTGTTTTTTTTTTGATATCATAAATGAATTGCTTTGCAGAAAGCTTTTTGATGAATTTGATCCATCATCAGTTGCAAATTTTGATGAGAAGAAGTTGCTATCGATGAAAATGAATGGTAAAATGTTGCTATCTGAACCTAAACTTCGTGCAATCGTGGAAAATGCGAAACAGCTGCTCAAGGTAATAAAACTATGTGTTCTTTCGAATCTCTTAAACTTGTATGTGGGATTATTAAACCTGAATCGGACCTATAGGTTTGATCAAAAACCAATAGACCAGTACAATCAAACTAACGAAAATTTGTCTCACACATACCAGTTTGCTAAATTGGATGGGGTGGTCGAAATTCCTCCCCAAATGCCTAGAGCGTGTTTGGATAGTAGGACAGTAAAAGTAACACGTTCTATATCAACATTAATTTGCATATCTAGTATTGTGTAGAGAGACTTTCTAGTGAAAAACATTATAATTTCTTGTCAAAACATTAAGAGTGGAACCACGAGAATTTTCCTCACTTACGTAGCCAATTTTTTGTTTTTGTAGATCCAGCAGGAATTCGGATCCTTCAGTAATTATTGTTGGCGTTTTGTGAACCACAAACCTTTAAAAAATAGATTTCGTTATTCACGTCAAGTACCAGCTAAAACACCAAAATCAGAACTCATAAGCAAGGATCTGATGCGAAGGGGCTTCTGCTGCGTCGGTCCAACTATTGTGTATTCGTTCATGCAAGTAGCTGGGTTAGTTAACGATCACCTCACGACGTGCTTCAGATATGATGAATGTAGCATGAATGTCAAAGAGAATTCAACACACCGGCTAGAAAAGATGGAAGTTACTAGGGAAGCTGAGACAACGATATGCACATTAAATGAGTCAAAACTTCGTGAACTGTAAGCACGAGTATTTGACTTGACTGTACCAGAATAATGAACAAATTTTTAGCTTTTTCTTCCTTAATATTGTCTAGTACTATCCATTCCTTTCTACCAAACATGTCATGATAATTTGTTTGGTAAGGTGGATTTGACAACACAACAATATTAAACAAGAAAAAGAAATTACAGTCTTCTTCATACTACTATCCAGTCTTGTCAAGTGACGCCTACCAAACATGCTGTAACTTACCAGTCCTCACCACTTGAAGCTCAGTACAGAGGAGAAATCGAATCTAGGTATAACTTAAGAGTCAACTTCTGTATGCCATTTTAATCTAACTACTGACGGTCTGTTGTTGTTCTAGGATTCACATTTAGTGTTGTTTGTGTGTTGGAATGGTAACCGAATGTTTTGCAGCGTTACTGATTTATGTTTTCTTTGTTCAGCGTTGTAAATTCTTTTTAGGAATTGGATTGGTGTATATGTCTGCACTATGACTAATATTGGTGTAACTATGATATGATTCTACATTTGTCATCTATTAGAGAAATTACATTTTTTATTTATTTGTCCCCTGTTTCTGCCTATTAGCAACAAAAAGTAATTGTTCTAGAAACAAGAGCAAAACATGAATGTATCAGAGGACTTGTAATTAAAGAAAATGTCTATAAAATCGTTATAGGTGCGTACAAAGTATTCCCATTCTACAATGAAGATGATTCTTGATTATAGTATGATAATTGATAAATTACTTAATTCTGAGTGCTTCCACTTCCCAGTGTGAGCTCAAGATCATCTAATCCCACCTCATGAATCCTCTCCCCTTCCCATGGCTTCCCCGCCACTTTCTCGAAGTCAAATTGCGTACCCCTCTCCTTCTCCAACATTGCATCCTTGGAAGGAACTCGTGGAGCCATTGGTCTCACAAGATTGAATGTCGGAGATGGTGGAACCATGTCGGATGCATTTCCATAGGCTCGGAAGTTCATCCATTGGTGCGGAGCAGTAGTAGATGGGTTGGACTTGTCACATTCAGTTATAGTGGATGGACGCAAAAGCTGCCAGCGAGTAGGGCTTCCCGGGGCTGATGAGGCGAAGAATGGGATACTCAAGGCAGCCATGGATTCTTTGGGAAGAGACTCGAAATTGAAAGATCGGTTAGGGAGTCTAGTCGGGGATGAGAGAGGTGGGGTTATGGGAGCACTATTTGATATTCGGAGTGGGAGCGATGAAGGGATGGAATTATGTAGGAATGCAAACGAGGGCAACGACGTGTTAGCATCAAGCCAGGATGGGTTCGGAAAGGAAGTTGACGACGGACTCAGTTGGTACGACGAAGGAATCGGACTCGCAAAGTATGAAGATGGTGGACTTGGATTTCTTGAAGAGCTTGGTGTAATGTTTGTTGAAGTGCCTCCCGTTTCCATTGGAGCTGGTTTGAATCCCTACACGACAATCAGAACAGAATTCATATTAGATTATTATCCATGAAATGTCAATTATTAGACTAATAAATTTGAGGTCGACTATGCAAATCATTTTTCGTCTATAGATTCAAACGCTAAATATTTATCCACGCACATTCAATTATTGAACTCTAAAACTTCAAAACTACTATGAAACTCCCAGTTTCCATTTTTCTTCTCTTAAAAAAGTTCCTCTAGATAAGATAACTAGTAATCTTGATTCAAGTAAGACAATCTCACAACTAAATCTATGAATCTAAACAAATGCAAGCAAACCCCATCAAAGCAAATAGAATAAAAACACAATTACCTGAACATGATAGACCCATATGTAGAAATAAAAACAAAAGGAAAAATAAATGAGTAAAGAAGATTTAAAGGGGAAAAAATGTAGAAAGGATTTTACCTTGCGATAGGTGGTGCCATCAGGCTCAACAATCCAACCAACCTCATTACATAGAGCTTTCAATACTTGATTATTGTCAGAGTGTTTTGGCAGATTGTAATTCCCCTGTGCTCTTAATCCTCTGTATATTTTTGATGCTACTGCTCTTCTTCTCCTCTCTCTCCTCCTGTTGTTTTCTCTCTCTCCACAAGATGGCCTCCTCCTCCCACCACCTCCGCCACCACCACCGCTGCCGTCAGCTGCGGAGGATGATGATGTTGATCGTCCTCCACCTTCGCAGCTCATTTTCTTGGTTCTTTTGTCCTAAAGCAAAGAATATGCAAATTTTCCTCCCTCCCTCTCTCTCTATAAATGAAGATACATATATGGGCAGTTCCATGTGTTGTGTGTAATGTCATAAGGGGTGGGGTGGGGTGGGGGGGTCACGAGGAATAGGCTTTCAGCAGCAGTTCTGTGTCACTACTGGATTAGCGTGCATGTCTTTCGACAAATAAAGTTATTTGAAGAGGAAGTATAGGGTGTAAAGCAATGTACTGAAAGTTCTTATGTGAGTGGTGAGGGACCCACACGATGAATCTTCCTTACGAGAATGGCTCAACTGTTCATGAAATCGAAATAGAAGATGGTCGAGATTAACAGTGTTTATTGTTTGCTCATATGTTGTAATTACAGGAGTAAAAATATATCACCATCAAAAATTCACCTAACTTTAACACCACACGTTAAGTTGACCAAATCAAAAGAGAACTATATGTCTCTTATTTTTAGGAAATTTTAAAAATTATTAAAAAGAAAAAGATGACTTTTTTTTAAATTATTTTTTCCCCTTATCAATACGTAGCAATATCTGGTTCTTTCTCTTCTCATAAATGAAGAGTTTGATTAAAACAATACCACTATCATCTCCTTACATTTTAAAATAAAATGTGCATTCTAGAGATACTCGTTACTCATCGAGAGTAGACAATTACCAAAATACGTAACGAACTTTGCTTTTCTTATCTCACCGAGCACAAGAAAATCAATTTCTTAGCCTGGCAAACCCGAATTATACTTGACTAATAAAAAGAAAAGAAATAGAAAGGCTGCTAGAAAATCAGATGTCATATGTTGTGACAAAATAAGTTTCGTCTCCTGGTGTTTTGAATCGAATTTTTTGTTATGTCAGCAACTTGGTCCCCATGTGCTGCAATGAACCCACCTCTCTCTGTTTGGCTCCAAATCAAAATTTCTACTTTTTCTTTTTCTACTCAACAATCCAACAAAAATAAAATCAAATCCAAGGTTGCTGCAATTTTACTCGACCTCTGGGTATTACTGCACAGGAAAGGCTAGAGAAGTAACGATGAAATTTATAGATTTTAAATAGAGACAACGTATCTATATAATAGTCAGTTGTTATATAGATACAAGGACGAACGGAAAACTGCTTCTAGTAGATGCACGCACGAATTAAAAACAGTGGCAATAATAGAGAAACAGCACTCAGCATCATATTTTCTCATAAATGAGGTTTGATTTCAGTATGTTACACGATCATAAATAACAGAAATAAAGCACACAATGACAGATGAATTCCTGTGAAGTTGAAACTTGATCGAATATGTCCTGAAGACGAAACATAAACTTGCATCCAAATTTACAGAATTTAGAATTAATAGCATCTTCTATGTAAATCAAATGGATAAAGATAAAGACTCGTTCTTCAAGGGTTAGCTTACCCGTATTGATGCAGCATTTACACACTATATGCAATGTGGGAAGAAAGTTTGTCCCACATAGCCGCCAACCATTGCCCTTCTCACATTGGATTCAAACAATTTCGGGTTCTCTCTCAACACGGAAGCTGCATCGGGATTCAGAGGATCCTCGTGATTGGGTTCCTACATAAACAAAAGCTCCACCATTAGAAGAGTTGAAAACACCTGCTCACTCAATTTTGAACGAAGTATCATTTTAGTCCTCAAATTTAATTATTGTTTCAATTACATCACCAAATCAATTTCCATCACTAACACTAATGAATTGTCCCATGTGGCCACCGTGTATTTGGTATACCACGTTGGATTACCAGTAGAAGCTTACTTGCTGATGTAACTCAGAGAGAGAGAAAGGTTGAGTAACCAAGTTGGATCATTAAAACTTGGTGTGTTTTACCGTTAAAAGCCGCCGATTATAAATTTTGTAAACTAGAGGAATTAGACATACCATAAAAAGGTGATACAGGCCATAAATAATGGTGTTTATATTTAGCACAGGTTTCCAGTCGTCTCGAAGAATGTTTAGGCAGACATTTCCTTCCAAGTCAATGTTAGGATGGTAGACCTGCAATGAGCAAAATTAAGAGCATGTTTACTTGTAAGTAAATAAGTTTTAAAAATAAATAATATTTCCTGTCGATTAAAGTTGGAAATAAGGTAAGTTATTTATTTTCAAGATAAGGTAGGAGTTATTTTCAAACATGCTATAAATACCAATAATGTTGTACCAAACATTAACAGGGATTTCACTACTAGTTAATAAAATGATCATGATAGATCAAAATCTTGAGTTTAATGTACCTTTGTTTTGCATTTGACCTTTGGCGCTTTATGAGGATAGATGGGAGAAATTAGGAAAGAGAAAACAAATGCACCACCCCTGAAACAAGACAACTGAATGAGATAATAAAACATGATAAAAGCAAAATATATTATGACCAAAAAGGTTGATGTTAGAATTCTATTTCTGAAGAGTTCCTGATATATAACAAACTTTACCCTGGAAATAAATACTTACAAATAGTACCCTTCATCAGGTCGAATGATAACTTCAAAGTTCATGAGGTCATCTTTTCCATCAGGGAATGATATGCTACATGTTTTTGGCAGATTTAGTTCACTTACATCTACAACAACAAAATGTTGAAAATTACTCAACTCTGGGCAATATTGAATGAAGGTGTAAGAAAAAAATCCCCTCACCCATCCGTGCCAAAGCAAAAACGAAAAATTCAAAGAAGCTTAAGTGCCACATAGAGAAAAGTATATAACTAATTGTAGATTTGTTTCAGCTGTTTGTCAGGTATGGCTGATAGACTTGTTTTAAAGGGGAATTTGCCTGTCGAGTCTGCTGTAATCTCTGATTATTCCTATTTACATATAAAGCTTTAAATTGCCTAAAATGTAGTCTCTGGGAAGTAATATTTCGATGGAAAAGGTTGAGTAACATAAACTCCCTTCGAAAATATTTGCAATCACCAAAATTCCCTCCAAAATATAAATTTTATATCGTGTTAGCAGAAAACAATTATCTAGAAACACAGATAAAAGATTCTTATATGCATCCACAAGTATGAGTTGTTACATAGTATTTCTTATATATACTGCTGCTGCTTTTCTTCTAACTTACATTGGCCTCGTCCAAGTGAAAATCTTGTTCAATGAGACAGCAATCCTACACTGCAATATTCACCCATCAACCTCTATCTTACCTTGTGCATGACATCCAAAACACTTGAACTTTTGGTCATGGAGGGTAGCAGTTATCCGTAATGTATCCTTAAGCATTTGTCAGCAGGGACTTTAATCACAAACAGAAATACAACACAATTAAAACAACAAATTAAGTCTTGCCCCAACTATTTTGGGCTTATCTACCTGAATCCTTTTTCCCACTCCATTTGGTTCATTGCTACACTGCATTGTTAGTAGGGGAGACCTCACTGAAATGTGCATAGGATTCATGTCAAAAGAGTTTACAAAGTTTTATGCTTGCTATCAACCTACCGCAACCTCATTCTTTACCCGGACTTGAGACCAGTTATGAAAACTAACATATCAACGAGAATTGGCACTCAGATAAAAATTAGGATTGAAAAAACAAAGAATAAACTGATGGTTTATGTGTAACCACTTCAACTCCTCAGTAATTCACAAATATTATCTGCTAGTGTGTGTCACAGGGCCATTTTGAATCCCAAAGTGCAATTCGTGTAACCTGTAACTATGCTTTTTTATATTGATAACTGATAATACACCTACATATATAAGGCGACCATCCTATTATTCTTGGTCAGTAGATACTCAGATAAGTCTTATAAGAAAGCAACCTCATAGTAAGACAAAAGTGATAAACTTTTTTCTCTACCACATAATGAGAAAGTAGGTTTGAAATTTCTAATTCCATTAATAAATTGCACATGTAGAATATGCATGTTCACAGCGTCCAGCAAGTATAATAATATATGTTATAACAAGATTAGACAGGGATGTTCGATATTTGTTTGTTGCAAGAATTAAATATATCTGTCATAAACACGTTTATAAAGGAAAGCTTGACACATGTTGCATTGTGCTGACAAGGGTCCAAGGCCAGAATCCATTGCAGATTCATAGCATTTCTTTGACATCTCCATGCTTCCAATTCCCTTCAAGTCTTTTTCAAACTCTGTCAGTGCCTTGGGGTGGGTGGGTGAGCATGAAATTCTACCTATACATTACATAAATCAGGATACAGTAGGGAGGGAGACTTATAACCTTACCTTGATAAATACAAAACGAGGACATTCTTGTTTATTACCTCCCTTTCAAGTTTTAAGGTTCATTTTCACTTTTCCCGTTCATTCATTTGTAGGAATGAAAAATATGATATTTATACCATAAAGAGAAGCTAAATTGATTATGATTTCGGTAACTGGTGCACTTTATATTAATTTTCAACTATATGAGATCCATCATGAGGATATCATCAACTGATTCCATCTCTCTCTCTATGTATTTTATTTTTCTCTTAGATGCGCAAGAATTAAAGATTCTGTTATATAACTATTCAGTCACCAAATGGCAAAGCTCTATGGATAAAAAAAATAGAAACGAAAACAGGAAAAAAAATGACACATGTATCTGTAACAAGAAACAAAAAGAGAAAAGTCTAAACATTCATAAATACTGATTATAATACCTTTATGAAGACGTAATTCTCCAGCACTTTGCTTCTTGACAGGAGGTTTCCCATTGGCATTTGCAGCAAGTTCTCTCTGCTTTTCCTTTACTTTAAACAGCTTAATCATTGCCTCTATAAATATGATAAAAAGTATTACAGTTCAGCAATCTAAGCCTTATTTCAAATAACTTGGGATTGGTTGATAACTTTATTTGCTAAATTTTTTGCAACAATATTAAACCATGTCAAGTGTGTTCCACCTCTCCCTCCAATACCCTTTTCTGTTGAGGATGCATAATTGTTTTGAACGGGAACAATTCTATTAAAAAGGTCATCTTTGCCTTGCCATATCCTCCACTAGTGTCATCTTCAGTGGTCCCTTCATTTCTTGTATAGTATATTCTTAATAAATATGTATTCATCTTAATATTATAAGATATGTCATGTTCATCTTGTAGGCATTTTGTCTTTTATCATTACTCAGAATCCCCAGAGTACTAATTGTAACATCCAAATTGCTTTGATCCTATGCTTACATTCCCATCAAGTATTTCTTCTTGTCAATAATAGAGTCTAAGTACCTAATATAATATTAACCTATTGAAGACAACATGATCTTCTATTGTAAATCGCCACGATCCTCCTCTGAACTCATCAAGAAAATTTACAGACAAAAATGGATTTTACGCAGTAAAAACATTGGAATAACCGCAGTAGCTAATTAACCTATCTAGAACACAAAAAAAACTATTGTTTATCAAGGAGACCTTCTCTTAAAAAAAATGGCTAAGATGCTAAGACTATGTGAGTTTCATATATTCAGGGATCACAGTGCTCATTTGAAATGATGAGAGAAAGAGAGAGAGGGAGAAGAAAGAGAGAAATGAGAAGGTTATGAAAACAGATGGAAATATTATCTCTATTTTATGTAAGTTATAGCAATCTTTTTTCTTCTTCTAATTTTTGGTCAATTTTCTGTTGCGTTATCCTCATAGTTTCTTTCCCTCTAAATTTCCTTGGATCATTTCTGCAAGCTTGTGTGGTTTTCAGTAAAATTGTTACGACTAAGCATAAGAGACAATCTTTAGCAGCATAGAAGTGGTACACGTGAACATGAATTCAAAATTACTATATCCAAAATATGAATGCAATCACTTCTAACTCCAATCTGAGGCTTCAATCCTATGCTACAAAAATGCAAACCTTAACTCTTTTAAAAATGAAATTTAGGTTCCCTCTAAGTGAAATTCACAATAAGAAAGGTCAAAAAAACTGGTTGCAAAACATCATACCAATTTTTTTATTTTTTTTAAACAAACCAATATCAAGCAGATACTTAGATAAAGCAGCGAAACAAATCGAATTCAAAATAGGTCTTACAGCATATTAAAAAGGAGCTAAAAATGGAACTATCTGATGAATAACCAACAGCATCTATATACGCAGAACGAAATCTACACATCCATACAGCATATATATATATAAATATATATATATATATATATATATATATATATAATCAATAAATTAGCATGTGAACAGGTACCTATTTGATGAAAAACCTCAAAGAAGGTAAAAGTGGAGCGCTCTGTTGTCCAATTGAAAGGGGGGGGGGGGGGGGGGGGGGGGGGGAGGGGGGGGGGGGGTGGGGGGGGGGGGGGGGGGGGGGGGGGGGGGGGGGGGGGGGTGGGGGGGGGGGGGGGGGGGGGGGGGGGGGGGGGGGGGGGGGGGAGTCTGAGAAACGACACTGAAATCGACTCCGCTTTCAAAAGAAAAATATTATTTTTTGTTTAATTATCAATATCTAATAATTGATTCAATAAGGCTACTCAGCCAGGTTGAAAAACAGGGTAAAAAATAGGCATCTGAAATTGCTGATGCGGCACATGAAACACAATAAAAAAAAAAAATATGAAACAATGGGCAGAAGCAATATATAATAAAAAAAAAGGTACAAAACCAGCTGAGTAAAGAAAAAATCAATTTGGCTGCTTCTCTCTCCAAAATCTCCATTTTCAAACCCTCCCTCTTCGCCGCCACGCCTTTGTCGACCGTCGCACCTTCGCCGACCAGTATACAGCTGTTCCTTCCATCTCCGGTCATCCCTGTTCCTTCAATCTATTTGGGTGAGACATAGTTTTGAGGTTATTTAAGTCATAAATGCACATAAAAATTGGAATAAATCAGTATCGATTGGTTACTTATCAAGCCAGCCATTTTTGTCTCATCATGTAGTGTGTTGGAATTTAATTTTTGCTTCCTATTTCGAATGACTGAATGGGACCCTGTTTTGCAAAAAGAAGTGTTTCTTTTATGTATGATCTAGCTAGTTATTTCTGCTTCTCCATGCAGCGTGTTGGAATTTAATTTTTGGAAATTACGCTACATATTATTTTTTTTGTATTTGTCCTACATAAATAAAAGAGTCACTTTATGATTACTATTCATAAACCCAGCTGAGTCAAATAGCTTTATGGCTCGGCTCAGCTAAGCCATCTAGGCCTTTTTTATTTTAACGTTTGATTCAACTTTTTTTTTTTGATTTGGTATCGACTCGGCTAAGTCATCTAAGTCGAAGAGTCACTTTGTGGTTACTATTCATAAGCCAAGCCGAGCCAAATAGTTTTATGGCTCGGCTCGGCTCGGCTCGACTAAGCCGTCTAAGCCTTTTTTTTTTTTTTCTACGTTTGATTCAGCCTTTTTTTTATTCGTTTGATTTGGTATCGGTTCGGCTAAGCCATCTAAACCGAAATAAAAGAGTCACTTTGTGATTACTATTCATAAGCCGAGCCAAATGACTTTATGGCTCGACTCGACTAAGCCGTCTAAACCTTTTTTTTTTTTTTTAACGTTTGATTCAATCTTTTTTTTTTACGTTTGATTTAGTATCGGCTCGACTAAGCCATCTAAGCCTTTTTTTTTTTTTTTTTTTACATTTGATTCAATATTTTTAGTTACAAATATTCGTTTTAAGATATTTAAAATTTGTTGGAAATGTTGAAGTGCGGCCATGATAATTTTTTGTTTTTACGTTTGATTCAGTATTGGCTCAACTAAGTCGTCTAAGCCATTTTGTTGTTGTGTTTTTTTTTTTTTAACGTTTGATTCAATATTTTAAGTTACAAATATTCGTTTTAAACAATTTAAAATTTGTTGGAAATGTTGAAGTGCGACCCCCGAGCCAAGCCAAGTGGCTTTATGGCTCGGCTAAATCGTCTAAACTTTTTTTTTTAACGTTTGATTCAGTATCGGTTCGGCTAAACCATCTAAGCCGTTTTGTTTTGCTTTGTTTTTTGGTTTTTATTTTATTTTATTTTTATTTTTATGTTTGATTCAATATTTTAAGTTATAAATATTCGTTTTAAGCGATTTAAAATTTGTTGAAAATGTTGAAGTGCGGTCATAATAATTTTTTTTTTTTTTTACGTTTGATTCAATATTTTAAGTTACAAATATTCGTTTTAAAAAATTTAAAATTTGTTGGAAATGTTGAAGTGCGGCCATGATTTGAATCGATTTGATTTTTTTTAAAAAAAAACTTAAAATGTGATAATAATAAATATATTGTCGATTAAGTTTAAATATAAAAATTATCTTAAATTATGAAACGTAAAATTATAATCGTTAAATTTTCTTTTCTACCCCACCCTCAACCCCCATACTCACACCAATTTCTCTTAATTTCATTTTCTTTAATTTTTACGGTTAAAAAGGGTAAATTTATGGCTTCAAAATGGATATTGAAGGAATTCAATGATTTTCAAAAGAATCCTCCTACATCATGCAGTGCTGGTAGACAAACATCTTCTATGAAGTGGATTATTATTATTTTTTTTAAATGAATTTGATGTACAGTATTATTAGAACATGTTGAAAAGATATTCGACGGAATTTATGAAGTTAGGTGATCGTTTGTCATTCTTTTTGCTTCTATGATAGAAGTTTTCGTTGTGTTGTGATTTTAATACTGATAGAGATTCTTGATTTGTCCTAAATTCTGCACTGTATTATCATTAATTAATTAGTCTTGATTACTTACATCTTGCATAGGGTCTTGGTAAAGAAATTAAATACTGGTGCAACTGATACACGTAATTGGAGATTTTATGAGCACGAGATGAAAGAGACATAATGCCTTACCTCAATAGGTAGAAAAATGAAGGCTATGTTGAACTTCACTATTTCTTTAGTAGGATATCAACACCTAATCATCTATGTCCTGTCTTTTTTTAAAAAGAATAGAGAGACCTTCAAACGCAAAGTCTAGAAAATAAGCTATGAATCAAATCTTTTAATATTATTTTTGTCACATATCATCATTTCAAATGTTTTAAGTTTAATGTAACTAATACTTAAGACAAATTATTATTTTTTTAAAAATATTTACGCTATTATATAACCAACTATACTATGGCACGTGCAATGCACGTGCGTCTTACTAGTATTTATAAAAATGTCTCTTTTTTAAATATTTGCAATATTGTCATTTTTGTATATTTTTGCTCCTGTTTATAAATTTAAATACCTTATATGTCATTAATTAAATGTGATTTGACTAGATAAAAAATTATACAAAAATTCATAAATTTAAATACCTTACATATCCTTCATTAAATATGATTTGACTAGATAAAAAATTGTGAAATGTTATCGTACCTATCTTATTAATTTCAAATTCAAAACCCTAAAATTTTCATTTTCAATCGATATTCTCTCCTCACTCTCTCAACACCCGCCCATTGCCGGAAGCCACCGCGAACTCACAATGACGATAGTTGATGGTGTAGGTGATTATTTCCTCAATCCCGTCTCACTCTTCTATCTCTCTCTCTTTCCCTAATCCTGTTTATTTTGGGCCATGGTTTTGAGGTGGTCTTCAACCATGAATTTGATTTTGTAGTGGTTGTAGAGTAATTTTGGGATATGTTTTGTTAGTGATAATGGTGCTATTGTGGCGGTAAGGTTGTAGTAGTGATTGTGGTACCGATTTTAGGCGGCGTGAGCGTCAGTGTTGTAGTGGTGGTGGTGTTTTTGGTGGGGATCGCGGTTGTGGTGTGGTTGAGATGGAAGGCTGCTGCGTCATCCAGACCAACTGTTGAGAATAACAGAAACTATCTGTCGGGAATGACAAATGAACTGTCGGGATATTATGTAATATTTTGTCTATGGATCCGTATTTTGCTTGTGAATTTAAACACGTCTTCTCCTGTCTGAAAACTATAATGGAATGATAACGATATTTTATGCCTGAAAATAATAATGTATTGTATTTTTGGAGAAGTGATATTTTTTACTTTGCAACCATCTGTCGAGAATGATACCAACCATCTCCCGGGAATGAGATCGACAGTTGAACTGTCGGGACGTTATGTAATACTTGGACATAATAATTCGTAATTTGCTTGTGAACACCAGAAGCACTGATGTCTGAAAATGATAATGAAAACAAAAGTATAAGGATCTCAAATGATTGTTCATACTTGAAATGTTGGGATTGCAACGATAAGAATTCCACAAAATCAATATGTCGATATGTAATACCATGGAAGTAGCACTTTCGAATATTTAAGTCCATGCAATAGCAAAAGGTGAAATTAAGGGTGTCAACAGTTAAATTGTCTATCCCGACAATTTTAAAATGTCAAGTTTGACAGTTCAGATGTCTAACCCGATTGCTAAGAAATGTCGAGTTTGACAGTTGAACTGTTGAAACTGTCGAAAAGTTTGAAAATATGTATTTGGTACCTTGAAAGAAATTGTTGGGAATATTAATGGTCATAATTAATTCTCAAATACAACATCACAACATCTTCCCAAAAATAAATAACTTAAAACGTAATTAAATATGAAAATTTTCACATTTTCCTAAAAGATATTCGTATATTTTTTCTTCAAAAAGTATTTCAAAAATCAAACACATCATCATTAGTAGTAGTTTAAAATTTTCAAATAAATATAATCATCTTGTATTTAACATTTAAAAAAGAGTAAGTTATTAGATAAAAATATAAATGATTTGTAATAATTAATTTCTCAAAATGGATGGAGAATTCAATAGTAATGTCTTCTTGATTAAGGAAAGAAGAAGGTGATTAAAAAGTTAGGATTTGTTAATGAGTGAAAAATATTTGTTTATGTTAACATTTCAACTTCTTTTGTCTTTTTTGTTTTTTTATTTAACAAAAATTATATTTGACAATATAATATACATATATTCAATATTTATAATATAAGAATTAAATTATCACATCATAGCATTAATGACATTGAAAGCAAGCATTAATGAGCATTAAATGCTCCTATAAATGTGAGTCTAAGGGTAATTTGGACATTTTACATCAAAAAGGTGATATTTTTTAACAAATCTAGTGCCAATGAATTTTTTTGTGCATTTTAAAAAACATTGACATTTATGAAAATTCTTCTTTAAATTTTGCCTCCTACTTTGAATTGCTGAATGGGACCCTATTTTGCAAAAAAAAAAAAAAAAAAAAAAAAAAAAAAAAAAAAAAAAAATTTATTCTCTATTATATAGCAATTATGACCTCTCATTTAAAACATTTCCCAAATTAACAAGTTTTGTTCTTGGAAGCATTATTGTAAATTAAGTAGATCTCATTTTATGCTTCCCAGAAGTTTTTCTTAAGTTTGATCCTCTTTTAAGTTATTTTGTGCATTGGTTGACATTTTACCTTATTACATTCTTCTTCTACCTTCTCCATTTGTATTGAGTTTAGTAAGTTGCCTGAAACATTTATTGTAATGAGACGAAACAGACTTTTCTCAATAGTTGCTTCTCTTTATTGATAAGTATTGTTAACAAAATTTAACCAATCAAAACCCCTTTTTGTGGTATATGCATAATGAGCATGACCCTTTCTATTTTTGCAGCAAAATAAAGTATAGACGATGTGCAAGATGAGCATGGTAATATTTTGGTGGAATTTGATAATGAGAACGTTACGAAGTCTGTGAACGTAGTTGAAGATGAAACACCAGGGAGAGATGGGTAAATGTGCCCGAAGTGAGTATGTTATTTAAACATGAAAAAGATATGTACGACTTCTACAAAAAATAAATATATATGCTTATACCATTGGTTTTCAAACTAAGAAAAGTAATGCGAAAAAGGGGGATGATGGAGTCTTGAGATATGTGACGTTGGCATGTAGCCGTAAATGACGAATAAGTTGTAATACTAGCGGTTCATTGAAGTAGCAACCAACAGTTAAGATGTGTAGTAAGCCACCAACAATTAAGATGGGTTGTAAGCCAGGTTATCCGCAACTTTAGATATTCTGGGAATTTGGAGAATTAATGCGGTACACCTCGGCCACAATCATAAAACAAGTTCATCTAAGTCTATGTTATATCGATGCAACGGAACTTTGAGTGCACATGTGAAACAGAAATTTCAAGTGGATGATTTAGCAGAGATTCCGCTGCATAAGAGTTACAACTCTGTAGTTGTGGAAGTTGGTGGATATGAGAACATGACTTGTATTGAAAATGATTGTCAAAACTATATCAAATGAGTTAGGTGATTACAATTTGGAGAAGGAAATGCTGCATCAATACAATCATACTTTTCAAAAATGCAAATACAATGCTCAAGATTTTATTTCAATATGGATTTGGATGACGATTCGCGACTGAGAAACGTATTCTAGGCAGATTATCGGTGTAGGGAGGCTTACACGGAGTTTGGAAATGTGGTTACTTTTGATACCACCTATCTCGCTAATAAGTATGACACGTCTTTCGTCCCCTTTGTTGGCATCAATCATTACGCACAATCAACATTGTTTGGTTGTGATTTGGTGTTGAATGAAGACACCGATACCTTTGTATGGTTGTTTAGATTTTAGAACATGGTTTCAGTGTATGTATGGTAAAACTCCACATGACATAATTATCGATCAAGATAGAGTTATGCAAAATGTAATTGAGATTGTCTTTCCAAATATGAAGCATAGATAGAATTTGTGGTATATTTTAAAGAAACTTTCGAAAAAGTTTGGATACCACATAGATAAGGGTTCGATATTTGAGCTATACATGGATTGGTGTACGATTCACAGTTGATTTAAGAATTTGAAGATGATTGGACAGCGATGATTGATACGTATAGCTTGCATGAAAATGATTGGCTGTCGGGATTATATGAGAATAGAGGGCGTTTGGTGCTTGCTTATTGAAAACCACTTTTTGGACAGGAATGTCAACAACACAGAGAAGCAATAGTACGAATGTGTTCTTCGATGGGTATGTGCATTCGAAAATATCGTTGAAGCGGTTTGTCGAACAATACTAACGTGCCCTTAGGAATAAGAAAGAGAAGGAGTTTCAAGTTGATTTCATATCATTCTCCCAAGTGGTACTGTGTGCAACATAATAAAAGCCAAAACTAATGAAATGTAACTCAGTCATTTTACCAATTCTAGGCAATACACAAACCGCGAATAACCAATAGGATAAGCTAATCAGGAGTAATTTTTGAAAATGAATTATACAAAATCACAACTAAAATACCACCTAAGCACATCATAAGAGGTATTTTAGTTGTGATTTTGTATAATTCATTTTCAAAAATTACTCCTGATTATCCATCTGTTTCTCTCTCCACCTCATCCATCTCCGACAATACCAACCAACTTTCGACGACTGCTCCGACGACTAATCCGACGAATATTCTGACGACCCCGACGACTACAACAAACTGTTTTGACGACTACTCCGGCAACGCCAATAGAAATTTAATAAAAAAATTTCACAATTTGTATTAAAATTTGTTTGGATTGCAAAAAAATTTTTAAAAAAATTGAATTTTTTTTTTTTCGTTTGACTTTATTTTTCATGCAAATTGTCAATTAAATGGATAAATTTTTTTACCATTGGATTTAGAATATGTTTCTATTGCCAAAATTTTTATTTTTTATTTCTTTTAAAAAAAAAGGATGGAAATATTTTTTCATCATATCCATAGAAAAATAAAAGATGGAAAATGTGTTTTAAATGGTTGTACCTAGAAAAGGGGTGAAAATGAATTCCATGAAAAAGTTATGCAATCAGACACCAAATTTAAGAGTGAAAAAGAAAAATATTTTTCTTTTTCACTCAATTCCACCCCAATCAAATGGGCCTTAGATTCTAGCAAATACAACTCAGCTATTATGTAAAATTTCCTCTAAGTCATCTAAAACTACCAAGCCATTTTTTTGTTATCAACAAAAAAAAATTTAATTTTGAGGGAAAAGTTGTTGATTGTTGCAGCTTCTCCAAGAACCCCTAATACCTCGTAATAATGAGAATCTCTAAGCCTTTATTTCTTGTTTTATTTTTCATAAATTTTTAATTTTTAAAGTCAAATATTAATTTTAAACACATTTTTAGGATCCACAAGATAACACATTTATCCATTACTCATTTTTTTAGCAACATTAAATGAAATCCAAACAAATGCAAAGTTTATATAGTATAATGTTTCATACAACCCATCAAATATTATTTAATTTGGCTCTTCATTTTTCCTTTTTCAATAAACATTAAAGTAATTTCATCTTTTATAATGCTACTATAAATCTACATCATTATAGGCCAACAAATGGAGAACAAAATGTATAGTTTTATGAGTAATGATATTCATTTAAAGTCCAGATTTTTATCGATCTATGTGATGTTGGAGTAATAGCCACATTTTTCAATGCTTAAAAATGCATTGAGGCATTATTGGATTAGAATAAAGTTGTTTGTACGTGTAAAAATTATAGAAAGCTTTACAAATGATGAGATGACAATACTGCATTGACTGGTTTAACTTTGTTTTGTTTCCAACATCTAATTACTGTCATCAGGCAATTTGTCAAACAATCTGTAAGGATTTTCTGTACATGTAGCCTCTCTCATTGGATAATAGGATAGTGACTTATTATCAAATAGAGAAACGATTATATAGATTTTAGATGCATAACAGTATTCCAATTTCATAGATTATTCCATTTGGTCAATTTTAGTAAAATCACATCAATTTCAAGTCTTAACTGCATTATACATGCAAATATTTCAAAGACATGACCTCCTCATTTTAAAATATTATCGCTTCTAGTTACAAAAAAGAAAGGGATCTACTAATTTCATTCACTTCTTATCAATCTAAGTCTATTCCTATTATTATTATTTTTTTTCAATTAGTCATGTTTCTGCAATTGCTCATGAATTCATTGAAATTTCATGTTTTTATTTCATCTTATTGTTAAAGATCAATTTATGTTGCATTGGACAGTACACCTCACAAACCCCAACCAAAATTATTCTTCTCACCTTCATTTATTTTTCAATTAAATAGCAGGAAAATGGAAAGTAAGTTCTCAAATGTGTTTTTTCTATCAAGATTTGTTATTGATTCGCAATCTTGCTAATATGTAATTTAATGAGCCTAAAGAAAGTTAATTGTCCTTTCTATTATATACAATCTTGGAAAAATGGATAGAGATTTGTGGAACTCTCACTGAGGGGATGAGAACAGTGGAGCTTTAGAGTGATAGATTTTATTTGGTTTTATTTTTGTCTATTTATGTAAATTTACATAAGGTTAAAATGTATAAGATTAAATATATAAGAATGGTAGATGAAAATAAACATGATGAATTTAAAATAAAATAGAAGTCTACAGAGGTAAAATTCATCTATTTGGTCGTGCAATAGTTATCCTTTACACTAGCCACTAGGGGCGGAGGGAAGGGGTCCCGGACCCCCCCCCCCCCATTTTTTGACTTTTTAAAAAAAAAATAAAAATTTAGAGATGGATTAAATAAGAAATTGAGATAAACTTAACAGAGGATTTAGGATTTTCAGTCGTTAGTGGAAAAAAATTATTTCTGATTCTCGAGACTTCGATTTGATAATTTGCAAGTGCTCTCTATGATATTTATATTATTTACTTTTTTCTAAGGTCGGGAATTGGAAAGCTTATAATCACCACCGACTTTGACTTTGATTGGTTGTCTAAGAAAAACAGGTTTAGAAATAAACGTGATTTGGTCTATAGTGATTGATGATGTTAATGATTCTACTTAATAAGGTATGAGAACTCGAAATGAATGCTTGTAATAAGTATGATTGTGCTAAATTAAAGATTGGTACTCAAGAAGTACTTTCTTTTTATACGTTTATTGATTTTTTAGTTAATAAGGTATAAAAAAAAAAAAATTGGGGGCAGCACCCCAGTGCTCACACCCCTTCACCTCTATATCTTCAATCCTGGGACCCCCCAACTCCATAAAGCTGGCTTCGCCCCTAGTTTACACTCTCTGTAAGATGGTACTTCCATCGGAGACATCAATATTGTTCTCAATGAAGAGAAGGTTGAGGAAGATAGTGGTTTTCTAATGGTGTTTGGTAGTTGATCTTTAGTGGAGATTAAAGAGACAACACAAGTCAGTAGATATATGCTTCATTTTGGAGTGAAATTCTGGATTTGTTGATAGATGTTGTACCAATATTTTCAAAAAGATTGTTGGAGTGTGGGAAAGCTTGATGTGAGCTCACTATCATTAAGGAGGCTAAGAATCCATATTATTTTGGTTGATTGAGAAGCAGAGCACGATGTTCAGCTTTTATGGAAGATTGGTCATCTATCTTTTGTTCCTTTGATCACCATGAAACATCATTACCAAAAATGTAGACAATATGTAGAGGTGAAAGTGCGTCGTTTTGATTCCTGTACCGGTCTGCATAAGTAAATAAGTGAGTCAAAGAGTACAACCGATTTATGTAGTGAAGGCGAAGCTCAATATTGATGACAATAGAGTGATATACATGTAAGGAAGCTTAATGACGAAAACCAAACATGAAATTGTACTTAACGTGTAAAAAGAATAATTGAAGCTAAATCTCTCAACTTGGTTTCATCATTGCCTTAATTAATGAATTGATATGTTGATCTGGTTACAAGAACAAATAATTCAATTCGAGGATGACAACATTGGGATTATAGAGAATGAAAAAGACATGGGAAGATGAATCATTGAATCTCATCGCTTAAACTCTTATTTCGCCTTTTCTTCTTCTTATTCCTTTCAAGTCTTTTTCTCCACAATCCTCTTCGTAGTACTATAATGAGTCATCTGTCTAAGAAAGTGTGTGGTAACTTATATGTATTGTGGATGGAACTCGAAAGGTATTTATATTCTTGGGTCTTAAGACTTCTTTTTCTATAACAAAATTGTCATACCCCCAAAAAATCATGTATAAATCAAAAAAGATGCGGCTTGTCAGCCATTCCTTGCTTGAGCAAAGATATATCTTAACGATTGAACCCCAACCTTGAGGGTCCTCCATCGCCCCAGCAAAGATATATCTTGCTCGTGCATAGGGTTGCTATTTTGCTTTGGCCTTCTCAACCGAGCATTCTCCTTTTGATTTTCTTGTGCTTTCTTCTCTCTTATTTTGGTGTCGCATTTTGAATAGGTATTTTTGTATTGTGATTTTTTGGAGAAATATAGTTATAAAGTAGAATTTTTTTTTAAAGTTTACACGTAAAATTATTTTATTAAAAATGCATAATTAAAAATGAGTTTGAGGAAAAACAAATGAGCTCAAACAAGAGCTCAACTTTTGTTTCACGTCTTCGACTCTCTGTGTTTGTTTAGTCACTAGCCTACAACCCATCACATATTTACATGTCATCATTAATCCCTTCAATTATGCTACATAGATATATATGGTTGACATAATAGTAAACATAATCTCACATGATAATCTATGATTGAAATATTTAAAATACAATCAATTTTTTTAATCAATCACTTATTGTTAACAAATATGTCACTACTTTCCCGCAAATTGAATCATTCTAATCCTCCCTTGCACGTTACGTGTTGAATTTCTGTGCTTTTGCAATGCAATTTTTTGGTCTTATCACGGATTGATTGTGACAATTAGGTCACATAAATCAGTAATTATACGATGCACAATCTCTTTACTTATTTCTCGTGTCCCATCAACTCTGAAACTCCTGAATTCGTGTAAAAGTAGAAGTTGACACAAATTAAAAATAAAAATAAAATCTTCTACCAAGTTAGTGTTATTTGGATAGACAATCACTAACTCTAGTCGAACACAATGCCGTGTATCCTCTTTCATTTCTATCCACCACATACGCACTCAGGCAAATACATTTCATACATATATAAAATGAGTTTTGCTATGTGTACATATGAGTTGAATGAAATTGGATCCATACTACAATATCGTTGACTTCACTGCACTCACATTATGTCAACCTCTATGTTAATTGCTATGTACATATAGTATTTTCCATATAAAATCACAAAATCTCTAGCTTCCCCAAGGACCCATCCTCTATGCATTAGATAAGTTTCAATCACAAATAATATAAAAATAAAAATAATGTTATTCAGCACAACTAATTCAGTCTAAGTGGCACTACGTATAATTAAATGAAATATACAATTAAATAAATCACATAATTTCACTTTTAATTGAATGTATTACATTTTTTTTTTTTTTTATAAATTAGCATTCCAACTCTATTGGTACTATGTAGTATTATTCCATATCAATTATTGAAATCATTTTCATGTTCGATAATTTTGAGAATGATCCAATGAAGTTATTAGCGGAATTATTTTACGACACCTGTAATTGGATGATTAGCCCATTTCCCACTCCCTAACAAGAATCCAATAAGTGCAATTTGTCGAGTGCTTCTCATCCAAAACCCTATCTACTCGTCTGATTTGTCTGTGTTACTTTCTTATTCAGTTTTGAACCTCTACAATTTACTGAACTAATTTTTCTACACAGGATCTTTCATCTTTGGATCTGTCTTCTTTTTTCCTTTTTGAAGCCCAGAAATCAAGAAGATGAGATCCATGAATTTTATGGATTCATGGGTTCAAACTTGCTCAATTTTCAACCGTCCGTCCCCAAATAAATCCTTCAGTTTCATTGGTTTCATTAATAATCCTGTAATAAAAAATAAAAAATTCGAACAAAATTCGCTGAAACACGAGAGGCCCATTTCGTCTTTCTCTATATCAGCCATTATCACCAAAGAAGAAGAAACAATTAAGACCCAGAAGGAGCGACCCACCTTCAATTTCAAGGAATATATGATTGAAAAAGCCAATTATGTGAACAAGGCATTGGATGAAGCTGTTTCAGTGAAGAACCCACCAAAGATCCACGAAGCAATGCGGTATTCTTTGTTGGCAGGTGGCAAGAGGGTGCGCCCAATGTTATGTATCGCCGCCTGTGAGCTGGTGGGAGGCCACCAGTCCGCCGCCATGCCTGCCGCCTGTGCGGTGGAAATGATCCACACTATGTCACTTATTCACGATGATTTGCCCTGTATGGATAACGATGATCTTCGCCGTGGAAAGCCCACTAATCATAAAGTATTCGGTGAGGATGTGGCGGTTCTTGCCGGCGATTCGTTATTGGCCTTCGCCTTCGAATTTATCGTCTCGGCTGCCAATATGGTACCACCAAATCGGGTTCTGGCGGCGGTCGGAGAATTGGCCAAGGCCATTGGTACAGAAGGACTGGTGGCAGGCCAAGTAGTGGATTTAAGCTGTACTGGGAACAATACAAATGTGGATTTGCCCCAATTAGAATTCATTCACATTCACAAAACTGCTGCTTTATTAGAAGCATCAGTTGTTCTGGGTGCAATTCTTGGGGGTGGATCTGATGAACAAGTCGAAAAATTACGAACATTTGCAAGGAAAATCGGTTTGTTGTTTCAAGTGGTGGACGATATATTGGATGTGACCAAATCCTCAGAAGAACTGGGAAAAACTGCAGGAAAAGATTTGGTGGCAGATAAGGCAACTTATCCCAAATTGTTGGGATTGGATCAGGCTAGGGAATTTGCTGAGAAATTGAATGAGGAGGCTAAAGAACAATTGGCTGAGTTTGATTCGGATAAGGCAGCTCCATTGATTGCTTTGGCTGATTACATTGCTCATAGGCAGAACTAGAATGATACCGCGAATTCTTGAACTGCGGTTTTACAATTTTCGTCTTTGTTGTTTGTTTGTTGTAACAAGAGCCTAAATCCGAGTTTACTAAGAATAAGGTTTAGTTTGTGTTAAGGAATCTTGGATTTTAGGTGCTAAACTTTTGTATAGAGAGGAATATCTATATCATTGCATTTTTTTGTGACAATGAGCAACAACACTGCGTTTTGTGTGTAGATTTTTTGCAATTTTTGCTTTCATTTTCAATTATTCAATTGGGGTTTTGAAGTTTTCATTTTTCACATTATTAGTATTAGGATTTTGCTGCTTTGTCAGGCCTGGTAAGGGCCTGGCAAAGCAACTCACTCACATGAGCGAGGACCCACCTCATTAAAAAAATCCCCCCCCCGCCCTCATGTTAAACACCCACCCCCCAAGACCCAATGGCTGTGCCAGGTCTTTTACAGACCTGGCACAGCAGCCCGTTCTTAGTATTAACCTTCTCATCTAAAAACGGCCTATTGCCGGTCCGGTTTATTTCTTTAGTTAAAAGTCTAACACCTGTACAATTTTGATAGGTACCAATCCCTCTGTGTAACAAGTTATTGAAATTCGAGTTTAGTGAGAATTTGATTTAGTTTGTCCTTTTTCTTGTAACAATCCTTGGATATTTGGTGCTATACTTTTGTATAACATGGAATAGCATAGCATTTTTTTGGAGCAATGAGCTGCAATCCCCTTCATCTTCTCTGTATGTTTTTGTGCAATTTCAGTGTTCTTCTGCAATTTTTCAAATGGGGTTTCGAAATTTTTACATTAATGGAACAAGTCTTGTTGAATCAGTTAACCATATGATCCAAAATAATTGGGCTTCAGATGTGGGTGACCCATGATTTTTGAAGCCACAATTGAAGCAATTTCGCTAGAAAATGAAACCCTGCAAGAAAAAAATTCAAACGCCGTTGCCGGGGATCGAACCCGGGTCACCCGCGTGACAGGCGGGAATACTCACCACTATACTACAACGACTTGTTGGTTACATCTCGAATTATAATTATAATAATTCTTATTATTACTTGTAAATATCAAATTTATTTATTTGAAAAAAGGTGTATATATCAGACTTGGGTATTAAAAATTGATTTCTGTCAGTATAAATTCGCTTAAAGATGGATGAATTGTCTCATTTAGATTCCAATTTTCTTTATTTAGTTCGTGTGATTATAATAATTTGTGGTTTTATTTTCCATTTGTTATTTTGCTGCTTTGAATTATAATTTATTGCATCTGTTTTTGGTAATATGTTTTTAATGTTAGATCGATTGTCACTTTGATACATCCGTCATTGTATGGGTCATATTTTATCTTTTGATACGAAAATTCAACAATATAACCATATAATTTTGGAATTAGTTGAATACTTTTTAGAATAATTTAAAATAATTTGAATCAATCTTCAGATAAAATAATTTTACTCGAAAACTAATTTTGTTTCCTGCTTTTTTTATTTTTTTATAACACACTCTTCAAAAATCATTATTATAAAACTCATTTTTTTTCACAAAAAAAAAAATAGAGCTCGATCAAAGCCTTAGTTTAAAACTGTATTGTTGATGGCATCAAACTAACAATTTAAAAATATGTAACTATTTTTTGCTTAATGTCTAGATTATGTCAATAGAGACTTTGACTCGTGTGCTCTAAAAACTTTAATAAGAAAAATAATAATGTTATGTAACATTACCGGTGCTTCTCCAATTTATTGGGCTCTTTTTTCCCTCTCTTACTTCATATTATTCTTCATGTTTTCTCATGCTTCAATGAATTTCATTTTTGCGGTGTTTCATTTTTGCAGTGTTGAATTAATGTTTGATTGACCTTTTCATCATGGATGATTTCTTTGTGAAATATTATTTTAACGAAAGAACTTTGCGTTCCTAGCTAGATGTGTAATATATTTTTCAATTCTAGATTGCTTCGAATTTGTGAGTGATGAACTTGAAACCCATCAATGAATCGCTGCATGTACCTCTCATTAAACCTTTTTGAACATCTTTCACTCTCATAACGAGGCAAGAATCAATGTTCAAAAAAGCTCTTCGGTCAATTATAATTCAACAACCAATTCTCCCGAAAGACATGAATATAGATCTAAATACTAAGGGCATGTTTGATACCAAGAAATTTCCTTGGAAAATGGAAAACACTATCTTTTTCCAGCCAAAATGCATGTTTGACAGTCACCTTTTTTTTTTCTAGTCAAAAGGTTTTCCCCCTACCCTTTCACGCGCCATCTTTCCCACTTTTCATCGAAAAGTTTTTCTCACCAATATGGTTAGAAAAGCTTTTCCATGGATTTGATTTTTTAATTTTTAATTTAAGCAATTGGAACAAATTCTAAACTCAGTGATAAAATTTTTTATCCCTTTAATTACCAATTTGTACGAAAAACAAAGCCAAACGAACATAAAAATTTTTCTAAAATAATTTATTTATTATTATTATTTTTTGACTTTTTGGCAATCAAAACAAAAACTATACCCAATTTTAAAAAAATTTATCCCTTTAATTGACAATTTGAATGAAAAATAAAGTCAAACGGATTATGTAGAAAATTATATCAATAAAAAACCATTAATTATATTTCTTTCTAAAATAAATTCTAAGCAATTTCCTATAATTCGTTTTCTTTCTACTCAAATTCTATTTTTTCTATTAAACGGACCTAAGTTCTTTCAAGCTAAGAGGTTCTCTCAAGAATAAAAAAGAATATTGAAATTTCGCGAAAACTATCTTGAGAAATCATGGAAAGGGTTCAAAAAGTATGCTGATCAAATGCGTCATTTTCTAGAACTCAAAATGAAAGATATGGTGATGGTTAAACTTTGGGCCAAAGATCATAAAAAGCCTCAAAAGCAAGGTCAAGCCTAGGCTAAAGTCAACTAAGCTATAGGCTAGGGTCTCGAATCTTAAGGGGCTCAAAATGAAAAGAGAGGAATTTCATCTACATCAATGGTACACAGCTTTGTACATATTTTTCTCACATGAGAGGGGACCCGCGAATATTTTAATCATCATGGGTCCCCTCTCATGTGAGAGGCGTGTGTACAATAATGTGCATCATTAATGTACAAGAAGTTTTTTTCAAATGAAAAACACTTCATGGTGGTAGAAGGTTCAAAATTACTAATTTCTAAAAGATAGATAACTTAAAAATTCATTCAACTATAGGTTTTTTTTTTGGTCGGCTCTAACTTAGTTCGATTTTATTCAAAATAATTTTTTATTTTAGTTTAATAAATATAATTAATTATTAGCTATCAAATGAGCTCAATATTGCTATGCTTTAAAAAACCATTTAACTTAAATTCAAATTGGTATATATTTCAATAATATTATCTTTCATCATATTAGGTGACAATGAGTCCTCCTATTCATTGTTTAATAGAGCTGTGATGCACTTTAATACACAAGACAATGAAATGAATGACACATTACCACCTAATCGGTGACATATCTCTACTAATATAACTCTGTATCTTTTTAGTAAAGGATTCAAGCCTTCAATTAAGGTAATTGTTTAGTGAAAACCCCGTAATTAAGTTATACTTGCAACAAAGCCTGCAGTAACGTGCAATTCTTAATGAAAAAAAATTCAATGTATAGTTACTTTTTGAAAGATATCCTTAAAGTTTTCATATTCTATACAAAAAAAAGGCACATTTTTTTGGGACAATGAGCAACAACAACTGCATTTTCTGTGTAGATTTTGCACAATTTTTGTTTTCATCTGCAATTCTTCAACTGGGGTTTCCAAATTTTTATATTTCTTGTTTGATTCTTGCATTATTTACTGAAATTCAAGTTTAATGAGAATTTCTTCAAATGGGTTCCGAAATTTTTACTTTTCATGTTTGTTGCTAAAATTTGATAATAATATTTTATTTGTCATTTTTGGTATAATGGTTCTTGGATTTTAGTTGCATTTTTCTATCGGGACACAACCATTGTAGGGAAAAATTTATATATACATATGATGAAAAAACAATTTCATTTTTTACTGTAATATATATTAATATATTGATTTTACTAGTAAAAATAAACCAGAAATACTGACCGAGAGACTTTCCATATTTTGTTTGGTAGCTGAAGACGCTCAGACAAATATCACGGACTGCAATCAATACATTGAAGCTGAAGATATGGGTTTCAAATTCAAAATGGGCGAGACATTAAGATACCATTTGCCACTGTATTCTGAATTTCGCATAAACAATGAAGAACTCATTCTTCATATCAGGTTCAGAAATCTTCGAATTTACTGTCATGGATTGGGCCTTTATTTTAATTTATCTAGTTGGGCCTGTATATTGGGCTAGCCCAAACCTTTAGTTTTAGGTTGTTTGTTGGTCTATATATCTTGTATCTCTGCATTTGGAAAACGTGTGTATGAAATTGGGTATTTTTAGACTTTGGTTGAACTCGTTCAACAGATTTCTCATCTCCTTTCTTGTTATTTTACATCATTTTTCCCTTTCCCTTTCCAATTCTCTTTTATCTTTTCTTGGTTACTAACCCAATTGATTTCAATTGGAAACATCCATTTACTGAGTTACAGTTAGGTCGAGTTCCATTCCAGTAGTTGGATTGGTTCATTTCCTGTGTGTCACGGTGACGAGGTACTAGTGGTCGACTTCCAACCGTGACAAATGGTACCAGAGCAGCTACAATCCATGGGTATGTCTTGATTGGATAGGATAATGGAAGAAATTAATAGGAATCACGATCCATGGGTATGATCTCAATCAGAGCCGGTCCTGTGATTTTCGGGGCCTGAGGCGAATTTCGTAAATTAGGCCCCTTAAAATCTGTCGGGGAGCACGGAGGCTGCCCCCGAAATTTTTTTTTTAGATACCTTATTAACTTCTAACCAAAATTTGAAAGAAACAAACAAAGAGCGACAATTCCAAAATATCACAATCATTTCACAATTAAAGTTTTCAATATAGTTACTTTTTGCGCCTGTGCAATTAATTCTACAAGTTCTAATCATATAAGCCGACAAGGCTTCAAGAATGTTCAATATATTTAATGAAAAATTAGGACAAGCCATTGCTTACTTGAGTACAATCAATTTCGACGAAAATTATGGAATCACATCTTTGAGAATTTAACCAAACCAAAGATGTATATATTCTCAAATGGATGAACTTGAAGCAGAAAATCAGCAATGTGCTTAGTAAGTTGCAAACCACATTGAAGTGCAGAATACCACATATACCTTAGATATAATATTTAAACTCAAAATAAGAAAAACAACGAATTGACAACTTGGCATAAGAGTATCTTTTGAAATGAGGATTCTGGTTTACCAAAAATTAAGAAACACTTGAGTTATTGTTCCTCAATCTATTGCTCTAGTAACAAATTGGTTCCAAACTTTTAAAAAGGAGTAAATTGATCTCAATCTTTTTATATAGTTGCACATTCATCCTAAAACACAAAAGATGTCCAAACTTCTCCTATGGCAGCCAAACTCTTCTCAAATTCAACAACCCGAATCTTTCCCGAAATCCATATACAAGGAACAGTTCAAACCTAGCTTTGCTTCATGTTACTATAATAAAAAGTCAAGTAGTAACTTGATTCTTCCTTCGAAAAGTTGGGGAGTAATAAAGCAATTTTTTCTTAGTACAAAAACCAGCAACTTTTCCAGTTCCCAGTTCATGCCAAAATAAAAACAATAGTTTACAGATAAACCAATTACTTTCATGATTAAAAATCTAATAGTATACAATGGATTTTAGCAGTTTGAACAGAAGGAAAATGATTAAATTATAGGTGATTAATACCGGCCAAATCAGATGAAAAAGAATTTTGATTTCTTCACTCAATCTCCAAAAAATACTCTACAATTCAATTACGTCACTTAATCTCCATTTTAATCATGGTCACAGCTCTTAACTTTTTAAATAGTCAACCTTTTATTTTAATTGCATAACCTAACCTATGTTCGACGTAAAAATAAACAATTCAAAACTTCGTTTTGCCCTGCCTCTCACTTAATCTATACACAAGACGGTTACATGATGATTTAATTAAGGATGACAATGAGACAAAGTATGATCGGAGCGATTACCAAATAAAAAAAAGAAATATAAATTCCAGAAGGGCAGAAATCAGTAGCAATTGCAATTTATTCTAAACTATTTATTTATTCAACACTATGGGAATCTGTTAAAACAAGAAATTGGGTAGCAATTAAAAATCTTGCAAAAATTTACGATTTGGGAGGAAAATTCTCCCCACCTATACCCCTTACTGCGTACAACATTCTCCAAAATTTAAAGGGGAATGAATAGCCTTTGATTCTTACATATTGGGCCTCTTGTGTGTCCCATGAGGTTGAAGAGACACCAATGGTAGTAGCGTAATGAAAATGCTCAAATAAATGGACAAATTGGATTCATCAGGAGTTGCAGACTCACAAAATATCAGAACCGTTGAACTTGGCAACTGGCAAGTCGCAGATCGCCGCCCGTCGGTGGAAAACTGGAAAGGAAAGTCGTGGAGACTGACTGTGGAGTCGCCGGTGGAAAATTGTTTAGGATCCAAGAGAGGGAAAGTAAAGGAAACGAGGGTTTCCTTTAGGTTTTAACCACAAAAAAAAAAAAAAAAAAAAGGGCCCCCGAATTTTTTGGGCCTGAGGCGGGCGCCTCTTTTGCCTCAAGGCAAAACCGGCCCTGATCTCAATGATGAATGAAATTATGGAGCATAAATCAGCTTACAAAGATCAGCCCAACAAGTACACAAAAATAGTCGAGTCTTCTAAAGCGCAAATGGATGATTCAGATTCTAAACCGGAAGGTAAATAGGGTTTCTGTTCTAAACCGGAAGAGAAACCAGTGAATCAGGTTCGTTGTTATGAATTGAATAGAGATGATGATTTAGTTGTTGTAGTTACTAAGCATATTGTTGAAATAGAAACTGTTGTGGAGACTAGTTTTGAGAAGTTAGATCAAAATAAAGGAGTAGAAGAATCTGTAGTTACTGTGAGACCTGGGTTAATGATTTTTACACCTGGGGCTAGCAACACTGAGGGAAGCACTAGTGCTAGGGAAGAGTATAAGGGAAATACAAGACTTCCTAAGATTGATTTTCCTAGTTTTGGAGGAGAAGGGCCTAGGGAGTGGCTTTGGGAGGCTATGAAGTATTTCCTAATTCACCAAACTTCTGATGAACTTAGGTTGAGAATTGCTAAGATGCACTTGGAAGGGAGGACTTATGTATGGTTTTATGTATTCATGGCAAACCATCCTAGGGCGGATTGGGAAATGTTCTCTATAGAGTAGTGTAAGAGGTTTGCTGAAAAGACAGAGGAAGAAGTGTCTATTGAGGAAGAAGTAATTGAATCAGTTACCAGGGTAAAGCAGCTAGGAACAATGAAAGAACATCAGGAAGGTGAGGAGAATGAGCCTCAAGTGGATAAAGTACAAGAGTCTGAAACTGAATCAGGGTATGAAGAAATCATAGAGATTTCAATCAGTGCTTTAACTGGGAGTTTGAAACATAAAAATATTAGAATTCTTGGGATGTTTAAGGGGAGGAAAATATCAATCCTCATTGACAGTGAAAGTGCCCAGAGCTTTGTGGATGAAAGATTGATCAATGAATTGAACTATGCTAATGTCGAGGCCAATGTGATAACAATCAGGGTAGCTAATGAGGCACATGTCATCTTACACTACCTACTTCATCCAAGGGTGGTGAAGAGAATGAGGCGGCTGCTAATTTCATACAAGAAGACATCCCGACTTTTGAACCTTGAGGACAAGGTTAATTTAAGGGGGAAAGGATGTCATGGATTGTGCCTTTATTTTAATTTATCTAGTTGGACCTGTATTTGGGCTAGCCCAAGCTTTTAGTTTTAGGTTGTTTGTTGGTCTATATATCTTGTATCTCTGCATTTGGAAGACGTGTGTATGAAATTGGGTATTTTCAGACTTTGGTTGAACTCGTTCAAGAGATTTCTCATCTCCTTTCTTGTTGTTTTACATCATTTTTCCCTCCCCAATTCTCTTTTATCTTTTCTGGGTTTCTAACCCAATTGATTTCAGTTGGAAACATCCAATTACTGAGTTGCAGTTAGGTCGAGTTCCATTCCAGCAGCTGGATTGGTTCATTTCCTGTGTGTCACGATGATGAGGTGCTAGTGGTCGACTTCCAACCGTGACATTTACGAAATTTCTTCTTTGTTCATCTGGGTGATTGAAGATTTCTTTTTTCTTAAATTCATTTACTAGGAAGGTAATTATTACAATTATTATATAAATTTTTTGTGGGTTTCTACTTTTACAAAATTTAACGCACAACCTACTTGAATTTTGTAATGTGGATGTAATTCTTTTGTGATTAGCTGTTAATGCTTGAAACCGAAGCATACGTGATATTTCGTTTGATCTTTGTGGCACCACGGAACTTTGAGTATTACATTGGGCTATGTTTTTAGATTATATATGTAGACTGATTTTAATGCCGGGTCTGATGTTTGTGCCTTGTTTGGATACTGTTGAATAATTTCTGATAAGTGGTATAATATTGATATGGATTCCAGCTGATATCACGTGATGTTATGTGTTGGTATATTTCTATATATAACGAATTGGTTTCTCATTCACAATGTTGCTCAGTATGTATATATGGTTTCCGTGATCATATCAACTCATGTTGTAACATATGTTTCTGTGTGGTTTCAGATATGAACTCAATAAACGTATTCTTAACTTGAGATGAGAGAAAGCTTAATCTTTTCGTGCCTAGTGGTTGCATTCATGTGGATCTGGTTGAGATGATATCAGCGGAGTTGAAAATTAATAACGGTAACTCTATCTTGAAAATAGAGTATGATGTTGGTAGAAATATGGCTCCAGTGAGGATTGCAAAATATGCCAGGTGCAAATTTACATCCCCCCTTGATCAAAAGAAGCACTTACAAAAATCAATTTTCCGATTCACTCATGTAACTCGGTATACACTACCTGGAAAATATTGCCAAGCTTGTGAGGCAAAGCTTGCAACAATGGATGTTGTGGCCAGAAGTATAGCTGATTAGCTCAAGAAACGTAACGAGAAGTATGTGCTTCTTGACATTAGTTACAATCCCAGAGGAAAAAAATCCATCCTATTTCCCCAACATAGCTGCTAAGTGTATGAAGTATGGCCTAGATATAATTCAACAGTCAATTCTTACTATTCCGATTGCTCTTTACATGTGTGGTAGAGTTCGAGCCAGGCTGCAAGGGGAGACAAATGTTTGAGGTCCACATAATTGGAATTGGGATGGGTAACATACTCATTTCAGCAAGGGTGGGAGCCAACAATGGTAGGTCTTGAAGCTTGTGAATGGGGAACCTATTTTGTTGCGCCAAACTGGTTATAAACAGCGCTCTCGCAAGGCACGAAAGTCGAGGGTTTTATTACACCATCTATTTTTTCACATTTGGAAGAAAGCAAAAGGCTTCCTACAATTATACTTCCCTCTTCATCTATAAGTAATACATGGAGTTCAAGACATCTACACAGGCTACAAATATGTCACTAGTCAATAGTTCCTGCAGAAAACCTCACATTTTTTAAAGTTCTTTTAGCATCATTCAATTGTGCAGAGAAAAACTAAATCCACACATTTATTTTCACATTTGATGGTAGGCATGTAAATATATGGTTTCGATGCTGCTCAGTGGACTTTAAACTTGTTTTATGATGTTTGGATGGAGTCTAAATTTTGTTATGATTTTGATGGTACATCACATCTTATGTAACATTTTATAGCTATATGGTTTAATTTGTTGGCAAATTGCCTAACGCCAGCAGGTTATAGAAATATTTTTGCTGATGTAAGTTTATTACAATAATTAGATAATAATATATAAATGACATCTTTTGTTCAGGTTTGAATATAACTAGATTATAGAAAAAGGGAAAAAACACATAAATTGGAATCTCATTCAATATACCAGTATCTAACAATTGCACAACAATCAACGAGTTTAATATAATATACAAATATTTTTTGGTCGATATAGGTATTTGAATTCTTGATCACCGATAATCTTTGCAAGAACATGAACCATCCTTAAAATGGTGAAATCTATTTACATCCCTCAAGATGATCTCTTGGCCTGTGACATTTGCAAATAGTTTGATAACAGCGTGGCAATCTCCACGAACCCTTAGGTTTTTCGTCACCCGAATGGGAACCCTTTGAGGCAACTTGAGAAGTCTATAGGCTAGTGCTAGCTTCTCGCTATGATATCCCAAACTATGTGCCTCCTCTTCTTCCTCCACAGTCCACATAGTGCAAAGTAACGGCACTATCAGGATTATATCCAACTTCTCTCAGTGCATCTTCAATAGATTTTCTATTTTTAAAGAGCATATTCTACAATTTAAAGAGTAAAAATTTTAAAATATTTCAACAGCCTCTTTATTTTTAACATTTAATTTTACCATTCCCAATATGTATTATTATTATTTTTTTATTTTTACCATATTCACTACAATAATTATATTATTTTTCAAGTATATTTATTTAATTAAGTCAATAAACTGTGTATTGGAAGTTGGAATTTTTGAAGCATTAAATTGTAGAGAGGTGGGTTTGCCAACTCTCTATTTTAAAATGTTAAATTGAAGAGTCTCTTGGAGTAAAATTTTAAAGATTAGCTCTTTAAAATAGAAAGTATTCCACTTTTAAAGAGTCTCTTGGAGATACTCTTAACTGTCTACTTAATTTCTCCAGCAATTTAATAATCATAAAATGCTCGGGATGAGGTGTGCTTGAACCACCAATGAACATATGCACCACTTTTTCTACTTGAATCAAGTGACTTGCTCACCTTTCTACATCGCATGTTTTTCCTTAGTTGGGCAACATTGGAATATTTGCCTTTTGATGCATAAATGTTTAATCGAAGGACACAAGTGTTGGAATGCGCAAGCGGAATTATCCAAAAAAAATAATCTTTAATTCAATAAAGAAGATCGTTTAGATATTCACGTGTATGTTATGTCATGAATAAAAGATTCGATTTTTTTTTTACCTAAATTCGATAATCAATTCTTGAATAAATTCTGAATCACGAACTTCTAGATTTTTGGTTCCAAGAACTCGATGCTTCAAACCTCCAAATCTTCTATGATATTCTCCAAAGTCAAGAGTACACCGATGGGTGGACACTTTTTTTTTTAATTAAATCAATAAACCAATTCTTGATCTGAATTGAAAAGCAAGAAATTTATTTTTTTCTCTCTTTTTTCTCTCCAAATTTGAACTCTATGAAATTATGTATTATTATTATTATTGTAGGATTTCATTCAACCCAATATGATGTCTAGTTTCCATCTAATCTCTATTTATAGAGATAGAAGAGTTTCAATCCTTATACAATAATAATTCCACATCCAAATAAAAGTTCTAATTAAAATTCAAGTAGGAGTTTTAATTAAAGTCCAAATCCAATTAGTTTACATTTAATTACATGTGTAGTACTAGAACTTCAATTACAATTATAATTAAATTTACAACTTTCGTAGTAATTATAACTAAGTACAAAACTTTATTGTAATTACAATTAAATTCAAAACTATTATAATTACCGTAATTAAGTTCCAACACTTTATGGAGCTACCATAGAGACCTGATCGAACATATATTATCCAAGTTCCAATCATTAGATCATGTCTAGTCGACCCTAGACCACCTAATTTAATTATTAGTCTTTGTTTTTTTCCACTAAAGGTGAAAGACTGAACTCTTGGAATATATAAAATTATAGAAGCCAATAAATCTGTAATACTTTCTTCTGACCTATCATATATGTATTTTATCCCAGTCCGAGATCCAATAATTCGGTACGAGCATATATGACCGTTTTGTCCTTCTAATTATTCTCACTAACTTAAGTTTCATTTTCTTCAACGGTCTCGTGAACTAATTATGGACGTCGAAGTATGGACGTCGCTAAACACTGATGTCAAATTTTAATTGTTCAACAGAAAATATTCAAATAGCCACTCTACCCATTTTTCAAGGTGACGGTTCTCGACACAAATTCATGTTCTCTACTTCACTCATCCTCAAGTTTTCAACTCATCGAGATATTTGACCAATCAAATTGATCTCACCCATTGATGAATCAAATAACCATTAAAATCACAAAAATATATACACAACCCTATCAAGGGATTTAGATGAAATATACAGAGGTCAAGTGTAATTTAATTCTCCGCACAATCATGTTATAGAATTAAATTCGACACGTGGTCTGTTCAATACACTCTTAATGTACTAGTGGCACCTTTAATTATTTCCGTGCTAAAAACCAATCACAAATTCAAATAGTTTATTGGTCAACACTACGACCTTCCAGTACAAGATGTCAACCCCTACACATTAGTTGTGAACAAATTATTTATGATCAAAATATAAGTTGTGTCACATTGTACTTCTCAACGCAAGTACCCAACTTATATTAAACAAGTGATCATATATACTTTAATTCATATGCTCAATAATAAATAAATACAATAAAATCGCAATTTATTTATTATAAATTATTGTTTTATCATGGCAAAATATACTATATGGGCACACAACCCAACAACAAGGTCCAGTATTTTAGGCTCGAGTCGTAGATGTTTCCTCGCTGCAACTTTAGCTAAATCCAAAACAATTGCATCTACTTCCATTAGCATAACGTTAATTAGATCCATAGCCTCGCTAAAGTGACCAGCTCGCCCCAACAAATCAACCGTGCAAGCATAATGTTTCGAGGAAGGCTCTGTTGAATATTTTGATTTCATGGACTCAAAGATTTCATTCTCCGCTTTGAGTAGTCTAAAATAACTATCAGAAATGCTACAGGTACACTTCCCTGACCGATTCTCACATTTGGGGGTCCCATCTTTTTTTACATTGTTTATTCACGTGGGTCTTACTACATGTGAGTTAATATCATCTAATGGTAATGAATAATTCTGTACAAATAGTTTAATTCAATAACTATAGGCCGAGTGAATTCCAACAAATGTAACATCATCTGCAACAATGCCTGAAGAATACATCTCTTGAAACACGAGTAGAGTTTCTCTTCCCAAACTGTGTTGTGCTTAACCTATTAATATTATCATAGAATTCCACATCACACTGTCTTTATGCAGAAATCTATCAAACATTCTTTTAGCAGCAACAAAGATCGCCATATTTCATATACATTCTGATCAAAACTGACAAAACATATAAATCATCATCGAATTTGGACCTTAACATCTGCGCATGAATCTATCTACCATGACCAAGACTGACAAGACCAACTTAGTATGTTGATAATATTTAAAAGAAAAGTTTCCAAATTTATCAACAGAGTAACAAAAAATATTTAATAAACCAGAATAAACAATACGTTAAGAACATATATACAAAATTATTGGGAGATTGGGAGGAATTAGTATAATGGTTATTCGGAAGATTGGGAATTAGTGGGACCCGACCATCTTTCCAAAAAGGCTTTTGACTGTATTTAAAAAAAAAATGTTTAAACCCTGAAAAATTAATGAAGTCTCATTTTACCCTCATACTGGGAAGAGAGAAAAGAATGAAATTTACTGTAGACCGTAAATCGACACCCAGACGTCGACCAACATGCCAAGAAATCGAAGAGCCATACCGGAGAATTTTTGGTAAGCATTGAAACTATTGTATACAATTAATTTTTGAAATAAAGCATGCTTAGATATAAATTTGTTGAAAATTTATGCAAAAAAAAAAAAAAAAAAGTTTGTATATGAGAAGAATGCATGAAATTATTGTTATGACCATGTTTTGGTGCCATTTCCAACCACCTGCAATTACGCAGACGGCAATTAGAAAAAGCATTCTGGATTCGTCGGCTAAATCTAGACGAGCCAGCGTCTAGGTCATTTTATATTGGGCCGTCTAAATTTCCAGACAACCTACCTTTTTTTAATTAATATTTAATTTAATTGTTTGTTTAAATATTTAAATATTTTTTTTTATTTTTTTATGTGTATTATTTGTTTAATATTTAATTATTTTAGTTATTTAATTTAATTGTTTATTTAAATATTTCATGAATTATGTTAATTGTTTATGTATCTTGTTTATTTAATAAATAATTATTCATTTTAATTATTTAATTTAAAATTTTAATTTAAATAATTTAGTAATTGTTTTAATTGGTTATGTGTATTATTTATTTACTTATTTCAATTGTTTGTTTTAATTACTTTAAATATTTCATTTATTATTTTAATTGCTTATGTATATTATTTATTTATTTTATTAATTACTTATTTTAATTGATTAATTAATATTTATTTTAATTGTTTAATTCAATATTTCATTAATCATTTTAAATGTTTATGTATATTATTTTTTTTTACTTTAGTTATTTAATTTAATTGTTTATTTAAATATTTCACTGATTATTCTAATTGTTTATGTAATTTATGTATTGAATATTTAATTACTTATTTTAATTAATTAATTAATATTTAATTTAATTGTTTATTTAAATTTTTAAATATTTATTTTAATAATTTATGTATATTATTTATTTAATATTTAACCAGTTATTTATTTTAGTTACTTATTATAATTGTTTATTTAATATTTAGTTTACTTTTTATTTAAATATTCCATTAATTATTTTAATTATTTATGTGTATTATTTATTTAATATTTAATTACTTATTTTAATAGTTTATTTAATATTTAATATAATTGTTTATATAAATATTTATTATTTATTTATTTATTTATTTTAGTTATTTAATTTATTTGTGTATTTAAAATTTTCATTAATTATTTTAATTATTTATGTATATTATGTATTTAATATTTAATTACTTATTTTAATTGTTTATTTAATATTTATTTCATTTGCGTATTTAGTATTGAATTGTTTTTGTAATTGCTTATTTACTTATTTAAATTGTTTATTTAAATTACTTATTTTAATTGTTTATTTAATTATTTATTTTAATTGTTTATTGAATATTTAAGATTTTTATTGAATTTTTAATTTTGTAGACAAAAAATAAATTTTCACTTTTTGTAATTTAGTTGTATAATATTTCTTCATGTTCATTTCCTTTATTCAAATATCTGTTGATTCTTGTATATAGTAATTACAATTCGGTTAGTTTAATTTTCTAATATTATGCTTCATCCATTATCTCTTAATAAGGTTCTAATATTTGAAATTTTGCAGGATGGAATACCATTTGGATGACACCGTTAAACAGATCCCCAGCAAAGTTACGTCAAACTGTAACTTTGTTAACATTATGTCGGTCTTAAATTTTCTCAATGAGGAGCATGCAGACATATTAGTGTCGATCCTGCTTTTGGCCCATGTGTTTGTTGCGCAACGTACAGTTTTTTAGGCAGTTGCTCAATGCATTGCTCTATTGCCTACTTAAGGCAGTTGACAGAGATGCCATTCGTTTGATCTTGGGAGCAAAGTAACTACATTCTCTATATTTGAGTTTGCCCTCATCACCAGATTGAGATGTACAGGCGAAGAAGCAACAATGACCCGTATTACGAGAAACAGGAGGCTGCTGAATAAATATTTTCATAGGCAAACGACAGTAACTCTAGTGTAGTTGGGAGAAGTATTCAAGGAATGCGACTAGATGTCTGACAAGCTGAAGCTAGGTTTGATGATTATTCTCGAGAGCATACTCAGGTGTCATCACAAGAAGACATCAATTGACGTTTTTCATTTGGAGGTTGTTGATGACATTGATACCTTCAACAACTATTCATGGGGACATAGATGTTTAACGAATACCTTACGTATTTTTAGGAGGGGGTATTCAATATCTATGGGGGATAGGTCAGCGCAAGTACGATGCATATGGCCTACCGTTGGCTTAGCAGATAAATGTTTAACATGATGAATTATCTATTTTTTATTAAATTCGATATATAATAATTGTATTTGTTTCAGAAATTAGTGTACGAGACTGTCTCTATCTTGACTGCCCGGTATGCGAGGAAAGGAGAGACATACTGCCATCAGATGCATCACTGGCAAGCAAAAGACAAGCCACTTATCAAACATTTATCAATTCTCATGAAGATCTAGAGGTACGTATTATACATTTACAATCTATGTCGTAGTCGTTTCGAAATCTCGACACATGGTCATTAACTTGATGAAATGTCAATATGTCAACTTGAGGTCATCACCAAGTTGACATCGTCATCGAGGAGGAAGGTTAAAGTTATCTCCATGAACTGTTTGTTCTGGTTGCGCCAAACGATCAGATACCCGAGTTTGGCGTGGATCAAGATAAGGTATGTTAATTGAATATAATTTGTTGACTGTCATTTTGATTTTTTAAATTAAGTTATACATTTCTAATATTCATTTTTTTCAAGAGTCGAGGACATTACCTCCGTTGAGAAGATCACCTTATTCGGCATCCAGACACCTCCAACATAGATCTCCTACACGTAATCGTGGTGCTTCCATCGATGCCTTGTTCGAAATTCTGACTACATTTATGAGGGAGGTGAGAGAAGATGTAGTGGAGTTACGACATGATGTCACGATATTACGAGTCGGGTTAGGAAACCTTTATGCTGAGGTCACAGCAATACGATGTGACATAGCAGGCTTGCGTGGGACTAGCGACTCTCAGGATGGAGGAGATGAATGATGGATTTGCGGTTCTCGGGATTGAGGGGTGACGAAGGGACTGGCAACTCTCAAGGGCGAGAGGGTGATGAAAGAGATGGTCAGATGGGCTATGATGATGAAATCATGACTATCAGATGCTGCATTCGAGTCATTATTTCATACACGAAGGAGGCGACGAAGGGGATACAAGAGAGAAATGTAGCGCATGAAGGGGATGTGGCAGAGGGGGTACAGGAAGAAGAAGTGGCGGAGGAGGAGAGTACACTAGATATGACAAAGGATGTTGTCTTTGTGTCAGAGGGGTGATGTAGGTGGGGAAGAAGAAGAAGTGTGCAGCTGACGTGACAGAGCTGGTGGTCGGTAAAAGGTCAAGATTGTCGTCACAGTACATTGTTTTCCCTTCACGATCGAGGTGAACAGAAGGACGTTCGTGGACGGGATGTTCCCCAATCTCTTCTACGAGGTTGACTTGGTGAAGCACAAAGTGTTCGATGAATGGTTCAAATCCCTTAAAAATCTCTTAAGCCCGAGTAATTATTTTTATGATTTTGCTAAAGTATATATGAGATAATCTATACTTTTTGTAACATTTCACTTTTTCATTTTTTCAGAGATAGCTACAAAATTGGGGAGAAGACGATTTCGAACGCTAAAAAGTGGTTAGAAGATGTATTGACGAAATCAGCTTGGCTCGTCGATTATGTAAGTGTTTTCTTGTTGTTATTTATTATATTTACGTAATTTGTTGTTTTATTTAATTAAATGTCTTCTCTTTTTTTTGCTTCAACACATCGACATAGCCTAGTCATATTGAGCTTCGAATTTGCACATGCCATTGATATTGAGTATAACACGCTCATACTCCAGGGGAATGGATATTTGGTGCTTGAGTACAGGCTGGAATGAGTAATTAGGTTGGAGCCGGTGTGTGGAAAGCTATGGACGAATTACACACATATGTACATTTCAATGATCTCGAACTCATACTGCTTTGCAGTTGAGATCGCATTCACTGATTCCACTATCTATGTGTACGACTCCAATCATAGTTGTTTGACACAAACTCAACTGAAGTCGGTGGCTGTGATCGTCCCCATGATAGCTAGACATGAGATGATTTGAGAAGATGACAGATTAGACATTTTGAGAGACATGACGATGGCGAGACAAAGAGAATTGTAAGGATTTACGAGTTTTCAATTTGAAAACTTATTTTTTAACTATATGTTTCGAACTAATATATTATTATTTACTTGCAGGGGTGATTGTGGTATATTCATTATAAAAGTATATTGAATTTTTGAGCATTACTCGCAAGGATGATACAATAAACCAATCTTGGATAGATAAGTTGAGGTTGAAGTTAGCCTGCGATTTGTATGAATACAATTGTGATCCATAGCATATTTTGTATTGTTTTATTAAAAAATGCAAATATTGTTTACTTCGTCGTGATTTGTGTTGTTATGCAACAATTGTATGTGTAATTTTGAGAATATTTGATTGTATAAATAAACAAATAGCTAAAAATTATTCTTATTATTTTATTTTTTATGACAATAGATTGAGGTGTTACCAAATAAAAATCTTGAATTAATACAATTTCAAACAATCAAATTAAATTTAACATGAGACGTCAAATGCTTGAACACAAAAAAATATTAAATAATGGACTATTCTACTAAATAATCAACGTTAAATTTAGGTCCATATTAAAATAGTAAATACAAATTTGGGGGGTTACATTACACATCCGTTGAATTGTTATGCAAAGAAATCTAATTTGTGCAAAATCGACGAGTATGTCATGTTGCGTCGCACCTGCTGCACTTACAATGATATTCTAGATGTACGTCTACGTCCAGAAGTATGTGATCCGACTACGGGCGGCAACAAATTATTACGTGGAAAAATGTGATCAGGAACTTCCCACTTGGCTTCATTTGGTACAAGAAATATTATTTCAGCATACGATGCTCTCTAATAATCAGCCATGTAATAATAATTGCATAAGATGTGTGCTGAAAATCCTCTATGCATTGTCACTGTCACTACATGCATACACGAAAAACTTTACAACTGAAACTTTCTACACGTGCACGTGTTATCAATCAAGTCTACGATGTATCCGATACTACGTTCACATCTCACGGAGAAGCAAAACTAGTCCAGTGGTTCCACACATACCTTTCTCGCCACCTCTAGAGTTTTGAAGAGTTTATTTTCATAAGTTGGGGTTAGCACACTTGTGCAACTCTGTGATTCCTCACGTCGATCATAAAACCACTGTTGTAACTTGTTACGAATGTTCTCAATCATAGCGAGAATTGGTAACTCTTGAACCTTCTTGAATAATGTATTGAGCGACTTTGCATTGTTTGACGTCATCATATTGTATTGAAGTCTGTAAAAATGTGATCGTGCCCAATGTTCGATCCCCATATCTGTCAAATAATCTCATGCAGCAGGTGATTTACTTTTTATTTCGACCATGAACTTTTCAAATTCTTCAAAACTGTAAACTTCTGCAGCTTTTCTAAATAATGCAACGACACCACTGCCCTGATACTTAGTATTCCAGTTGTCCTATATATGATACATACAATAACCATAATGTGTCTTGGGAAAGATTTCGATGATACAACTTATTATTGACTGCCCCGGTTAGTTACTAATGCAAGGTTCTCGACATCCCCAATTACTCTCATCAACTTCATGAAGAACCAACGTATCGCTAGATCATTCTCTCCGTCGATTATGTCAAATGCAATAGGGAAAATTTAGATACATTGCATTTCGAAATCCTCAAATGCATTGTCTAAGGGCCATGAAGAAATACTTGAAGTGATTCTCACCCTATCTCAATAAAAAATGTCGATACATGATTAGTTTTCTCCATGTTATAGCAATACCTGACCAATTTAGCATAACTCTCATCGATCGAATCCATTAAGTCTTCCAATGTACATTTTTCGACCTCCAGACCTTTTGACAGCTCATCATCACCTCATACTCTTGACAGACGTCGTTTATGATATCTAAAAGTCTATAGATCTTTCGTGGATCCTGAAACTTGTGCATTATTTGTCGACCAATAAATCATGTTCTGGCTTGCCTGTGATCATTTTAACAAATACCAACTTCGCAAGTATGTTCCCGTGCATACTTACGAATTACAAAGAACTCATTCGTGTCCATCTTCGTTGCTCGCAAAAGCCAATGATAGCTGTCGTCAAAGCAGATAATTGCGTGCGTTGACTTGTTTGATTTCTTCACTTTAAACTCAAAGTTGTGTTTCAAAGCAATCTGGTGCACAGCTTCTTTCAAATCTTTTTTTTTTGTCTCAAATAGTTGCTCGGCATACAATCTTTATCATCGGGAACTACGGGCCAACAATTAGAGGACCGTGTATTTGTTCCAGCCTGTGAGCTCCCAACTGACTTCTGTCTCGGACGAGATAGTCATCAAATCCTTATTTATAAATTCATTTTCATTCCCGTTGCCTTGGACTTCGAGAGAATTCTGTTCATAACAGTGAAATCATGGTGATGAACATCTGTCTCGGGAATAGTTACATCATCCTCACGAACTATCTCCATCATGTCCCACAAATCATTCACATTATGATCCTCTCCATCAGAATTTTCGTGTTCACTCTTGGGAACATTCTTTTTAACTAAAGTTACGCAAATAGGAGTCGTGCAATTTTTGTTCAATTCAATTAAAACCTTCATATCAGTTTGGAAGTAACCATTATAGGTGGAATTGAAATGGATGTATGCTCGTTGAATAGAAATTCTAATTCCATGTCGTACATAGAGGGATTGACGTTGAGCATGTTCTGTAAATTGTGGTACATTTCTGTATATGATGTTTTCGATCTTATCACAATTGCAGTAGCACCACGTCTTTTACTCCTCCATTTTCACACCAATTGATCATTTTCATTCATTTCAAATTCACCAAGTAACAAATCGGGACTGCAGTTGATCACATACCTGCATTAGAAAATATAGTTTATTAAAAAATATAGTTAAGAGATAAAAAAGCGAAAGAAAAGTCGACTGGGCTAGCTGTTTCTAGCCGTTTGTTTTTCAGCCGGTCCAGCGGCGGGCCGACTGTTCCCAGTCAGCAATTATCTATGCAGATGAATTTTTTTCCTTTTTGCTTAAAAAAATTATATATCTGTTTAAAATTTTAAAAAAATATTTGTCTATGTAAAAATAAGATTTAACGATTAAACAATGAAAAAAAAATTAAAAATAGGTAAATATACTTACCAATTCCAAATGATGGCTAGAAACAATATTTTTTTTTTAGCGTTTTATTAGTTTATGAGATTTCAAGATTAAAGCAAATAAAAATGAAATAGTTTTTATCTGTGTTGGAGTAAACAGATAAAAAGAAAGTGATTTGAATTTGAAATTTTAAGTGAGAATTGTTTGATTTTTACTTTGTAACTTAAGGGTATTCTTTAAAAAAAAAAAAAAAAAAAAAGGAAAAACAAATTCATATATTTGTAATTGTATAAACTATTTAAGGATACTCTTGTCTTTTAGTCAACAAAATGCCATTGTAGTAAATGACAAGTTTTTTTTATAGCTGAAATGAAAAATTGGTTATTCGACTTGACTCTTTTTAAAAGTACCCAGAATTATTGGGGCGTGAATTAGGAGTGGGTCAAGAGTAGTGATGGCAATTGAGTCGAGCCACTCGTGAGCTTGTGGGCTCGGCTCGTCTAAAACGAACTACGAACCGCTCGGGCTCGTAAAAAAAGAGCCCGAGCAACGAGCCGAAAAAAAAAAATTTGAACGAGCCGAGCTCGACTCGGCTCGTCGAGCAGCTCGACGAGCTGCTCGTGGACGAGCTCGTGGCTCGCATTTGACGAGCCACGAGCCGAGCCAGCTCGTGGGCTCGTCCAAAAAAAAAAAAAAAATTTTAAAAAAGTGACCAAACGGTCACTGAAAATTCAGTGACCGTTTGGTCACATTTTTTTTAAAAAAAAATTTTTATTTTTATTTTTTTCAAATTTCATTTTTTTCCTATAAATATCCATCAATTACAACATTTTTTTCTCACCAAATTTACTATCAATCTCTTATTCTCTACTATACTCTCTACAAATCAATTATAATCAATATTATTTATTCATTCTTATTTCTATACTCTTCTATATTTTATATTCATATCATTAAATTATAATCTTGATTTTACAATATATTTTCTACACTACTACATAATATTCATTCATTCACTTCTCAATTCTACTTCACTTCTTCTTCTTCTTCTTCAATATTCAATTTCAATTATTTACAAATGGATCCACGCTCATTTATTGAAAACTTGTTCGATGTCGGAGTCAAGAATGTAGCACATGTGCCCCAAAATCAATTTGGGAATGAGTTCGTCGGTCTAGATGAAGTACCCATTCCAGAAAATATTGAAGATTACAATATTCATGAAAGTAGTCATCCAATTGATTTGGATGACGTTGATGTTGATGCTCCAATTGATTTGGAACAGGATGATGAACCTGTTATTGAAATTCCCGATGCAAGAGGGAAGAGAAAGGGGAAGAAGCAGGCAAAATGTTGGGACCATTTTAAATTGGTTCAAACTGGTCGTGTGATCGATGGAATTCAAGAAATCAAAGCAGTATGTAAATACTGTCAACAACGATTGGCCCATCAAAAAGGCATTGAAACCACCCACCTCAACCGTCACTACAAATCATGTGCGGCAAAACATGATCTTCTTCCTGCTGGTCAAACGCAACTACAATTTGGTAGTCCAGGCAGCGGTGCTACTACTACGCCACTTAGTACGTGGATGTATTCGGCGGAAAGAACTCGAACAATAATGGTGAAATACCTTGCCGGATCTGAGTTGCCACTAGCACAAACGGACAACCAACATTTCGTTACCTTTGTGCAAGAATGTCTTCAACCAAGGTACGTTGGGGTAAGTCGAAATACTGTTCGTTCTGATACAATAGAATATTTTGAAACTGCAAAGAAAATATTAATTGTCGATTTAGAAAAATATGGGGGTGTGATATCTTTAACTTCGGATTTATGGGAAGGGATTAATAAAAGAGGTTATATTGCTGCAACTGCACATTATATAGACCCACTTTGGATCATGCATAAAAGAATAATTGCTTTTAAAATTATTGAGTACCCGCACAATGCTCCCAATATATTTAGTGCTATTATGAACATTATCATAGAATATAAATGCGAGAGTAAAATTCGTTCTTTTACGTTCGACAACGCTAGTGTAAATAAGGTTGTTATCGAGAAATTAAAAAGAGTATTTCAACCCGAATTCGGTGGTTATTTATTTCATATTCGATGTGTATGCCATATTTTAAATTTAATAGTACAAGATGGTTTAAAATATGTTAAGGATGAAATTCAACGAATTAAGAATGCACTAACTTATATCACTATTACACCTAGTAGAAAACAAGCGTTTGGGAATTTTTGTGCCGAAAATGGGGTGTCGCATTCAAAAACTTTTACTAATGACGTAGCGCATAGATGAAACTCCACATATTTATTATTAAAATCATGTGAAGGTTTCGAACATTTAATTACTGAATTTTATAACAATAGGCATATGAGGGACGACGACGAAAATATTTTGAATGAATCCGATTGGGCTTTAGTTATTAAAATTAAAGCTTTTTTGAAATGTTTTTATGATTCTACAAATATTTTATCTGGTGTTTATTATCCTACTAGTTGTATGATTTTTCAACGTCTTTATCTAATTTCTAGGGCTTTTGATAGATATAAAGATGACCCCGATTTTAATTCAGTTATAATTGCCATGGAATTAAAGTTTAGAAAATATTGGGAAGACTTGCCCATGTTATTTCCATTAGCATGCGTCATGGACCCCCAATATAATTTATCGGGTACTAAATTTACAATTGAACGAATGTCAAAATCTTTAACTTTTAACGTACCTATTACTTATAGGAATTTGGAAGTAACTTTATCTGAAATGTATGTAACAGATGCTTCACGAATGGGTACACATGTTATTCGTGTACCCTTCGGCTCTACAAGTACTCCTCCAACTAATTTAGGAGATGACGAGGTTGAAATTTTAAATTTATTTGAAGGCATGAACTCATATAGATATGGTCAAACTAGATATGCATATGGTTCATCAAGTCATAGTAGTTTGTCTTCCACTGCATGTACTCAAACATCGAGTAACAGTCCCAATGCAATGCCTGCTGAATTACTTGATTACTTTAATCATAATTGGCCTAGTAACAATGTACTAAGGAAAAATTCTGAAGAAGTAGTTGACTTCTGGCGAAAGTATGAACGTCGATGGCCAATAGTTTCTGCAATGGCAAAAGATCTACTAACACCTCCGGTTAGCACTGTAGATTCGAAATCTGCTTTTAGTGCAGGGTCTAGGGTTCTCTCTGAAATTAGGAATCGACTAAAAGAAGATATTTTAGAAGCATTAATGTGCGTGAAGGACTGGCAAGACGCTCATTTTCGACTGCAAGATAAATATGCCGAAATTGCATGTAATCAAGTAAGTGATATTTAGTTTAATCATATTTATAACGAATTTTTATTTTAATACCTTTATAATTTTTTTAAAAAAATTGTATACGTAACAAGTTGTTCGTGTACAATTTTTAACTCCGCCTACTCGAAATTGAACTATTGAAGTAGCCGATCCCAAACCCGGATAAAGGAGGAGGGTTGATATTTTAATATTTTATTATTTTTAAAATGAAAAATATTTTGAAAAATCATTTGACAATGTCTCATTTTTTTTTTTAATTTTATCATTTATAAAATAATTATTTTCAATTAATATATTTTCTTCAAAACAAACTTGAAAATGAAAATATATTAATTAAAAATTATTTATAAGTAAAAAAATTAAATTGTAATTACAAAAAACTTATAAGTATTATTTATAAGATAAATTCATAAAAAAATATATTATAAAAATATACTTTATTAAAGTCTAAATAAATTGTTTACAAAATAAAAATACTTATAAAATAAAATTTTACCGAAAATCTATTTTTTTTTTTTTAAAACAAAATTTAGGAAAAAAACGTGTATTAAAAAAAAAAAAAAAATTTGGAGGTGAGCTCACGAGCCGAGGGCCTTTATTTTTTGACGAGTCGAGCCCGGCTCGGCTCGTTACCCACGAGCTCGTTGAGCAACGAGCCCGAGCACGAGCCGAGCTCGTAGAGTAACGAACCGAGCCGTCTCGTCTCGGCCCATTGCCATCACTAGTCAAGAGGGGTGTTTGGAGGCTTGAATTCAGCTTTTACTAGATTAACTATGAGATTTATTATATTTTGCATTTTTATTTATACTACATATATTGTAGTATATTTGGTGAAAAATGTTTGTTAATGTAAAAAATGATTTTTTTTTTTAATATAAATTTTATGTACCTGGTGACATTTCCACAACATTGTAAGAATCAATTGTGTTTTTGCAAATGTGGAGTGGGTGACCCTGTTTTTGAAGCAATTTATCTTGAAAATGAAACCTTACAAGAAAAGAAAAAATTCAAAATAGTTAATTGGGCTTCTGCAAATTTGGTGTGGGTGACCCAATTTTTGAAGCAATTTCGCTTGAAAATGAAACCCTACAAGAAAAGAAAAAAACCAAACGCCGTTGCGTTGGATCGAACTCGGGTCACCCAGGTGATAGGCGGGAATACTTACTAATATACTACAACTACTTTTTGTCTATAGTTCGAATTATGATTAAAATATTACTTTATTTAAATGGAGCTCAACCTAAAACCATATTTAAATTGATAAAGAGTACACAAGTGGGATTCAAACAAACTTACGAGTTTGTGATGACTGCAGCGATTTCGAATTTAGAATGGAAAAAAATACAAGACTCGATATGACAATGTATGTGCTTGAGTATGTAAAGATGGAGGGGAAGGAGGACATATTAAATTTTCATGTGGACCATTACTAGTGATCTTTGGTAAGTGTAAATCTACACCTATTTCATATAAGTTTGGATGTGCTTATAAGTATCGAAGTTTATTACTTTTTTGTGACTCAAAAAATAAATGAATAGTGAATCCCATGCAATAACTATTGGTCCTACTTTATCTATTTCTTTAACAGTAATAATTTTAATCTCTAATGAAGTTCATCTCCAACCTACGTGCCACGGTGCCAGTATGGTTACTTTTACATTGCCCCCAATGAGTTGAAATGACCATTATCACATTATCCAATCAATTACTTTTACATTGCCCCCAATGAGTTGAAATGACCATGCAAATCGACTTCATTCAATAATGTGATGGGTCCCCCAATATCAAATAGACTGGATATGAACTCATTAAAGATAACATTACTCTTTAAAAACACATTTTAAGCATGACCAAACAATTTTTTTTTTATTTTTTTTGTGTTTTAGAAACCATCTTAAGCATAGATGTCATTTGGGTGGTGGGGGGGGGGGGGGTAATGAAAACTTAATACAATAAGAAAACCTATCTGAAAGGCGACATAGAAAAATTCAAATTCGAAAAGATTTGGTTGAACGAGCAGGGTGAGAAAGCAACCCCTTGTCGATCATGCAAGAAATATCTTAGCTCGAGCAAGCGATGACCGAAGAGGTCGCATTTGGTTTGGTTTGTACACAATTTTTTAGGTATGTTTGACAAGTTTATGATGGGAAAAGAAGTATTAAGACACAAGGATATAAATGCTACTAAAATTTAGAAAATGTAAAATCACTCCTTATCAAGTTCACATAAACTGTGAAGTTTTGATAAATCTAGACACATTCAATCAATTTTTCTCAAGCAGTCATAACAAGTGCTAAACGAATATAATATCCGTCTTAATGTATCAACTGATTATGTTTGAATTTTGTGTTGACAAGAACATCTATTTTGAGCCACGATGAATTTGAGAATTTCTCAATCCAAGTAACTTCCTAGTCCAATTATATAAGTTTTGGCTGATCATAATCATAAAATTAAGGTTGCCACACTGAAAAATGCTCCTCAAAATTGAAAATTAACATTGCCTCATGTTCAAAGATCGATATAATAAACACTTGTACAACAATCGATGTTACTATTAAAGATGTTAGTGATTCATTATTTTCTATTTTAGTTGATGAATCTCGTAGTGTGTTAACGAATGAGAAAATATCAATTGTATTACGTTGTGTGAACAACAATGGACATATAAACAAATATTTCATTGTTCTTAAACAAGTTTTCATTGCGATGTCAATCTCACTTAAGGTTACAATTGACAAGATCTTTCATAAATATAACTCAAGCAGTTTTAGATTGAGAGGACAATGTTATGATGGAGCAAATAATATGAAAGTCATATTTCAAAATGGTCTAAAATCACTTATTTGAAATGAGAACTCGTGTTTCTTTTACATTCATTGTTTTGCTCATCAACAAACTCATGGAGTTGTGGCAACTATTAATTTCTTTCATGTGGTTGATGATATGGTATTAATGTTGGAACATCATCTAAATGTTAGCATCTTCTTTGAGAGAGACTATCAAATTTTATTGTTGAGACAGTGGAGAATGATAAGATTTTAAATGGACGGAGACTTAATCAATAAACTACCCTTCAACGTTCTAGTGACACAAGTTCGGGGTCACATCAGGGCTGGACCTGTGTTGTCCAGGGTCGGAGGCGAACTTTAAAATTTTGGGGTCATAAATCATAGAAAAACAATTAATTTTTTTCATTTAACTTATTGGGCAAAATGAAGTGAGAAATGAGGATATTCTTTTCATGAACCAAGTTTGTCTTTCTTTTTTAAATTTTTGGTGAAAATCAAATTTTTGGGGAAAATAAATTACTTACAAAATAGGCAAATAGTCAACTGCCGTGGAGTGGAGGTGGAGGAGCCAGAGTGCCAACCGAAACGTGAGAACTGAGAACCTGGAGCAGACTACAGCCTTTGATATGATCAGAAATTCCATACTCTCTCAAAATTTTGGGCAATAGACCTATTTAGATATGATTACATCTCATCTTTATTAATTTGTTGGGCATGTCAAAGGGGAGGATTAATTTGTTGGGCATGTCAAAGGGGAGGGACGAGAGAGAAAGAAAACAAAGCTCAAAACAAGAAAAGTAACCTTCAACGCAATATATACATAATTAATAAAGCAAACAACTTACACAACATGGCTATTAGCATCTACAGAGTTAGAAAAAGGATCTAAAGACAACACATGCATTTTTCATATTTAGACCCAAAATGGATAAAAAATGAAGGAAAAAGCATGGACCAAACAGATCCAAGTACGACGTAGAATCTAGAATACATTCATACTCTACTGGCCAGACACAAAACGGGCTATAGATAGCTTGCTCTATTACTTCTGTTTGCCTGTACCCTTCTTCTTTAGAAGGCTTCCAAATTTACAGAGCAAAGGTTTCTTCTTCTTCTGACTTTGTTGTTTTGAAGCTTGAAGGTGAGGTTCCACCATTTTCATGATTTGGGCCCCCCAATATGCTGGGTCTGAGGCTGGGGCCTCTCCTCAAGTCCGGTCCTGGGTCACATTATAATTATTTGGTCGGCTTGATTGGCATGTTCTTGGCTGTTATTGATGTACTTTAAATGATGTGTTGAAGATGTATCTACTTGTGATAAATAAATGATGCTTTCCATCAATCGGAGTTGACACAGTTATTTAGTTTTGCATTTAATCTACATTTAATGACAAATGTCTTAAGAATTTCAAATGAATTGTCAAAGACATTACAAAAGAAATATCTAGACATTGTTAATGCAATTGACTTAGTGAAAAAATGCAAACAAAGTAATCGTCCAGAAAATATAAAAATTTGCATCACTTCTTGTAGATTTTACATTGTCATTGATATGTAAGTTTACTAATTAAAAGAGTTAAGTACTAAACTATTCTTTCGTATAGCCTGTTTACATCCACAAAATTTATTCTCTACTTCTCACAAAAGGAAATTGATTCAACTTGTTGAATTTTATGCAGATGATGTTTTGACACTTGGTTAACAATTTGAAATTATATTTTTTATATGCAGTCTAACAAAGAGTTAGGATTGAATGACCTTAGTGACCTCAGAGAGAAGTAAGCTATGACAAAGAAAAGTATTTTATATCTATTGGTTATTTGGTTTACATATTTTTGACTTTGACACTATGTCTTTTGGTTGCTACTTCTATAGAAGAGAGAATGTCGTCTACAATGAACATTATAAATAATAGAAAAATATTAAACAACCTACTTGGATGATCACTTGTTTGACCATACCCTCACATGGGCGTGGGTCCTGCGAAAATAAAATAATATTTTTCCTTCAAATATGTGTGGGTGTGATCATCCAAGCGATCAAGCAAGCAAACACTATAGCATGGCTCTAAATAATATATTGTGCAATCGTATAAGAAATTAGGAGATGAATGATAGTCAGTCTCACTGTAAAGTATGTCATTTTTAATATTATTGTGTTATTAAATTATTTTCTATTTTTTTTACAATTATTAAATAATGTTTGTCATTGACAAGCAAAAGATCATACATTTTTTAGATGAAAATTTTTGGAGTTATGTTTACTAACCGACTCTTGTCACTCTCCTTGTAAAATTCTTTACTAGAAAAATTTCTTATTTTATGTTTAACTTACCATGCATTCATCTTTTTATAATCCCTTAACTCATTAGGGGTCCGTTTGTGCCACATTTTCATTTTTTATTTTCATTTTTCTACTCATTTTCAATCACATATTTTTCAATAAAATAATATTTTTCATCACATCAATAATTTTTCATTCTTTTTCAATCACATATTTCTCATCATATCACTATTTAAAATACATTATTTCCCCAATAATCTGCATTAAACAGACTCTAGATGTAAAAGAAATTTCCATGCATAATATGCGAAAACCTTGTAACCCCTGTTTGGCCCTCTTATTAAAATTTACTTTTTTCTCAAATTTATTTTCAATTATACATTTTGTAGGAGTCAATTTAACATTAAGTTTAATTAATTAATTATTTTTATTTTTATTTTTTAAAATATGATTTAAATTGAAAACTTAAAAATAAAAATAAATAAAAAAATCAGTTCAGGTTCAAGGAATTTAGGGGAAGGATCATGTTCTCTGCTGTTGCCCTCGTTTACCACTTGGGAGTTGGGGCATGATTTCCCTCACATGAGAAGCAGGACACGAGGGATGGCCGGATGGGTCAGGGGAGAAATTTTTTGTCATCGTTAAATTTGGTATTATACAATATTAGGAAAATCTACAGGTATTAAAAATAGAAAATTATAACAATTTCTTTTATTTATATATATATATATATATATATATATATATATATTTTACTCATAAGTAAAACTTTTATGTATAATTTACTTATATAACATTTTTTTTTTTTTTTTTTTACATATAATTGAGTTTGTTACATATTGATTTTTTTACTTATGAGTAATTCTTTTCCTCTTACGTAGATTTTTACTTATAAATAATTTTTAACCTTAAGTATTTTTTACATATAAATTACATTTAATTATAAGTGAACTTTTTCAATGTATTTATGAATTATTTACTTGTAGGTGAATTTTTTCACTTATAAGTGACTTTTAACTTGTAAATGAATTTTTTACTTATCAATAAATTATTTTCTAAGTGAACTTTTTCAACGTATTTATGAATTATTTACTTGTAGGTGAATTTTTTCACTTATAAGTGACTTTTAACTTGTAAATGAATTTTTTACTTATCAATAAATTATTTTCTTATAAGTAATTTTAACTCATAAGTCGATTTTTAAAATGTCAAATGCCAGTCACTATATTTAACCATTGTAGTTTTTTTACCATTTAATATTTTCGGAAAGAAATATTGATTTTCAAACTAGCTACTGAATTACAAATGTTTTTCAATTGCGCATTCAAAATTCTGTGTACAATTTTTGGCAAAGAAGTAGAAAAAGAAAAGCTGGCAAAGCTGTGAAACAAGGGCCTAAAAGCAGTTAGATTGAGAACTATTACATTTCAACCACACATTTTTCAATAAAATAATATTACACGTAAATTTAAAATTTTTCTTTATTTTTTAATCATGCATTTCTCATCAATACACTATTCAAAAATTCTTTCTTTCACCCAAAATGGGGCTCAAACAAGGGCTAAGAATAATTAAAGTTATAGTTCCAAATTTTACAAAATTCTTGATTTGTAGTAGGGGGTTTCAAACCTTTGCTGCGGATTTCTAGACGATTTTTGATTGAAAAATTGTTAATCGATCAAAAGTCAACGTTTGACCATACTTTGATCAATTTGAAAAATGGTAAATTGGTAATTTAACCTTTTATTAACTAAAAAAGGAAAATTTGTAACAAAAGTCACAGACCTTTAAAAAAATTGAAATGAAGGTTCTAAACCTTTAAAAAATATGTACTGTAAGTACCTCTAACGATTTTCATCAAAAAAATATGTTCATTGACAAAAATATTCATATTCCTCGATCTACACAACCACCTCGCCTCAATGCCTAACCTGAACCCACCCAACCCATCCATTGGTAGGTGGGAGAGCCATCGTTACTACCACGACGGATCTACATGTGCTCGTGTGAGGTCAGTTGGCCCTACAAAATTCTAATTCTTTTGTTAGTAGACCCTACAATTTTTTTAATTCTTTTGTATTTTTCCACCTTTTCCCATTTCTATCACTTTCTGCCTCCCAAAATTTCTCAAGCTTCAAATTCATTCTTCTTCCAATACCTACCTTTGTCAAATGTTTATATCTCTAGGTTGTTCACACAGTAATACTCAAGGAAGACAAATTTGCATTACTTTTGTAGGAAATTCTCTTATAATGTAATCAATATGATATTTTAAAAGTTAAATGATAGATTTTGGAGGTAAATGAAGACTTACTCATTAGTGTCGTATGCAAACTCACGTAACAATTGAAATTACGAAATACTCGACAGATTAGATCAAACCCAATAAAGTCAAGAATCAACATTTGAAAAAATTCGACCTGATAAATTATAGAACCAAAGAATTAAGACAATAACAAACAATATTTTGACACCATGATCACAAAACTTAGGAACCTTACTTGAATTAATGAACATCACAAGAAATTAATCCTTGATAAGTTCAAAATTAATTCAATGAAGAACAAATCGAAAGCAAATATGCCTTGCAATCGAAAGCAAATGTCTCTCTCCAATTGTGGGTTTTACAATAAAAAGAATAATCTTATTTATAGGGAATCTATAAAAACGCAGTTAAAAATGGAATTGAACCTAAAAGATATTTAAAAGATACAATAAAATATTTTAACTAAAATAGAAGTCTAAGCGAAATTTGGAAAAACATGTCCCGATTTTACTCTATGTGGTCGCATAGGCCATTCGTCCACCTTTAATTTGGTTCATGTATGGGTACATGTGGTTGTACCCAGGTTTGTGTAGGGGTGTCAATTTGGCTCGTCCTCTCGGTCTGCTTGTGGCTCAATCCGAAAAAAAATTTGAGCCGATTCGAGACCCATTTTAGGGTGACTGTTTGAGCCCAAGCCAACCCGTGTGGCTCGACAAGCCACATATGCCGGCATGTGTCAAGGCTAATTTTTTTGCCCGTGATGAGCTGACCCTTAAAAAAGCTTCAGACAGCTATGTAGCCTACACAGCCCGGCTCGACTCTATAAGGCTCGAGCTGAAAGTGGGACAGTATTTTTAATTATCACAAACTTACTTTGAAGATACAAATTGTAGCCATTATTTTTAATCCTTGCAATTACGTGGAATGTTTCATCTCCTCTAGGATGAAACATTGACCCTTTTTTGCATTCGAACATGTCATTTTTACCTTAACACCCAAATACAATCACTTGGTTTGAATACTTTACTCATTTTCCCTTCGCTACCTTGAGATACATATAATCCAATCTCTTATTTTCCATTTAAACTACCACTTACAATAATAATTAAATGAATTAAACCAAATAAAAACTTTCACTTACAATAATAATCAAATGAATTAAACCAAACAAAATCAACGGATTTAAAACATAAACCACATCTGTAGAACCCCGATTAATGTTAGACACCTTAATGGCATTAGGACATGAATATTGGATGGCTAAAGAATACTTCAGATTTTTTTGTCTCATTTGAGACCCATTCCTTTATAGAAAACATTCTAATTGGAAAATGATATCTAAAGAAAAGTTGTATCTCTTTGAGTTAGCTTTCCAATGCACTTAGAATTATCTCAATCGAATATCGGGAGAAAACGTTATAATAGTAATACTGCAGGATGTACTGTATCAACCGAAGTTGCCTGAAAATGAAGAATTTTCGTATTCTTTCTAGAATTTAGATATTTATTCTCTTCAATTACCTTCTTAAATGTCCAAGGAATGACCACCCACGTTTTGGTTAAATGCCCACCAATTTGTGCATTTAACCTCCTAAATTACTCCTACACACATAACTCCAAGAAAGTGAAAAGACTCAACCTTTAAGAATGCATTTAATGACCACAACCATCACGTTCTTATATAAGAGAGAGGCATTTTCGTGATTCTCCACACCATTTCACACAAGAAGAGCTTTCAAAAGAGATAAGAAAGAAAGAGAGAAAAGAAAGAAAGAAAAGAGAGGGAGAAAAACTAGTTTTTCCTAAAAGTTTTGGTGCTATCAACAAGTGTTTTCCAAACTTATATTCTCAACGGTTTTCAAACATCAAAGGAGTGCATTTTTCAACAAGTTTCAAAGTAATCAATCAAGGTAGGTAGAGGTGCAAAGTTGTTAATTCGTGTTAGGTTGTAAATTTCTTGCAAATGATGTTTCCAAGTCAAATGGTACTTTCGGGTACGGCATGATCTATGTTAATGTTTGTATGTCAAATGGTACCTTCGGTACAACGTACCCTTTCATGTCAAATGGTGACTTCGGGTATTGCATGAATGTCCGATCGAGGCGTCGTGTTAAGTCATGACTTTACGTGATTGAGATTCTATCGAAAATCCTACTATGAAAAGGTTTTAAAGTTACAAGTTTTTGAAATGTATAGCTTAATCACGAATCACCAATGATATCTATTGAGTATTCAACTCACGATTTTAATCACTTCTCTACAGATTGAAAGGTTGTTACCTTGGGCATGAATGAAGGAGAAGATGGAGAGTGATGCAACGAGCCCATGGAAACTGGTGAACAAGTTATTTATGTTTATTTTTATGAAACATTTCCAATGTTAAGTCTTTAAAATATTTGAATAACGCTGAATGCGAGAATACGTTATATCTTCTTCAAATAAATTACATTTCGAAATTTTAGAAAATTATTGAGTGTTTTGTTTAAAGTGTTTGAAGTATTGTTCTAAAAATTATTATTGTAAGTTTTAAGTTTCCACTAAGAAAATGTGTACACTTGTTACTGAACTACCGGTTAATGAAGTAAAGTAAGTAGCGTTCCGGTCCACTAGAGATCGGGGCGTTACAACATTAAAATATGTAATAGAAGTAGTAGATGATACTAAATTCGTTCCCAACATATTCTATAATGTTGAACCAAAACTGTTAAGGACTTCAAGATTGAATATAGATCATTATGCCTCAAATCACCAACAATGCACCTCAATTGTCTATCATGCTCAATTAAATTTTTGCAATATACTAGAATATCACCAACTAGTAAATGATTGTTTATGAATACACGTTACAAATTATATATTACTCTCATAGAAATTTTAGATGAATTACTACGTGTAAAAATGCATGGCCCATGTGAAAAACTATTTTTACATGTTAGACCATCATCTAACCTATGTATGTGATATTGATACCTTACCATGTCATAGTTGAATGCTTCTCCTTTAATGCTTATCAAATTCTCCACTTGCATCGAATCAATTGGATATTCAATGGGTGGTATCCCACTAATTAAGTTTTCATGGAACAAGTCTTTGAATTCCTATAATAAAGAAATATTCAAATGGGGGAGAGATTTGTTAATTCTCACTAAAACACTTTCAATCTCCCTCGTTTTTGTATAAAAACTCATTTTGAATTTTTCACTCATCTCAAAAGATTCTCTTTCTTTTCTCTTTTGGGGCTCTACTCTTTTTCTCAGAATTAGCCACCTCGAATGGAACACTAAAGATAAATTCAAGAAAGTGTTTCTTGAATTTGAATTGAAAACTTTTGACTTTGGAATCGTTTTCTTGTAATTGCTATACTTTTTTGCAATTTTCGAATTTTTTTTTACTAAACGCACAAGAATTCAACAAGGAGCCTAAAAATTTGAAAAGAAATTGATTTGGGCACTAATTTAGCGCAAAACAACTTCTGAATTTGTTTGAAACTTTAATTGGATTGAATAACTTAACACGAAAAACACGAAGTACAATGATGAAAACTCAAACAAAAAGAAAATGAAGGATGTAACCTTGATTTTTGAAGCCTAAACTCTGATACCAAATAATGCAAACCTACGTAGTAATTGAAACCACTGAACCCATGATAGATTAGATCAAACCCAAAAAAAGAAAAATCAAGAATCAACGTTTGGAAAAGCTCGACCTGATAAATTATTTAATCAAATAATTAAAACAATCACAAACAATATCTTGACCCCGTGATCACAAAACTTACGAACCTTACTTGAATTAATAAACACCACAAAAAATTAATCACTAGTAAATTCAAAATTAATTTAATGAAGAACGAGTTGAAAGAAAATATGTATCACAATAATATCCCTCAAATTGCGAGTTTTATAATGAAAAGAATATTCTTATTTATAGGGAATCAATAAAATCGTAGTTAAAAACGGAATTGAACCTAAACAATATAAAAAAGATACCATAAAAATATTTTTAACTAATAGAAGTCTAAGTGAAATTTGGAAAAACGCGTCTCAGTTTTACTCTATGCAATCGCATGAGCTTATTTGGTGCGGTCACATAGGCCATTCATCTACCTTCAGTTTGGTTCTTGTATGGGTACACATAGTCGTACCCAGGTTTGTGCTATACGGTCGCACAGTAGTCTCAAGTCTGTCTTGCCTCAAATTTTGAGTTTTTGATTCAAATGCATTTTAACTTGTTTCCACTCCCACGCCCAACGTGAAATATGGTCTTAGGCTTGTAAATTTTCACCCTTTTGAACTTCGTAGCTTGAATACGTAATTGCATGGCTTCATTGACTCTAATTAATCTCGAACACGTCCTTAGCTTATCTTTAACATACATCGAACTCTTGATAGTTGGCTGCCTTCTTTGGATCCCATAAGTGTCGTATGTTATTGTCTAAAAAAATTCAATTTCTTTTATTTTTTTGAAAAAAACAAATTATTTTGATTGTGTGTTTCATAATAGAATTTTACACCAGTAGGAATTTTGACACTTGATGAACAACTTATTTATATTTGCACTTACAAAATTTCGAAGGATTACGAGTCTTTTGGTCATCTTGCACAAAAGTTGGTTATAATAAAAAAATGAAGTATACCCTTCACTTTACGTCATGTAACATTGGCATTAATTCTTTAAATTGCTACTACTGTACTGTAAAAAGTATTTTCTGAAATAAAGATTGTCAATAATCAACTACATGATTGAATAAGAGATTGATAATCCAATAATAGTCTAACTATGTATATTAAAAATGATGTATTTGATAATATTGATAATGATATTAATATAAGACATTTTCAAAGTATGAAAACAAGCAGACAACTTTTTGTAGTAATGTATTGAAATATTTTCATTAATGTTGTGTTATTTAAAAAAAAAAAAAGTCACTTAATTTTTAACCCCGTGATGAAGATTGTCTAGATCTACCACTGGGCATCACCGATTATTGTCGATTTTGAAGATATTTTATTTATTTATTTTCAATTTTTAAATGTACTTTTTAGTATGAAATTGAATTGATGGAGAAAATGGGCTGACAGCGGTGGAGGAAATAAGTTAGTGAAGGTAACGAACGCTGTTGTAGATGCAGTTCAGGCAATGGTAGATATTTGAAGCTCATCAGTCAAGAAAGATGAAGTTTGTTCCATGGGTGGATTATAGGTTAGGGTAGGGTTGAGGTTGGATGAATCAAGGAAGATGAATATTTTTTGTCAATCTCAATTTCACAACAACGTTAGCCACCACCGTTACCTCATTTTCCACACTCTCCTCGATCCCAATTTTTCCATCTCCATCAACTTCATTTACTTCTAACAATAACCTTTAAAGTACTAGAAGGAAAAAAAAAAAAAAAAAAAAAGATAAACTACCAATGGGTGAGGTTGGGTTGGTTAAGGGTTAGGCATTACTAGGGTTAGGTGGTGTTTGGATTAGAGATGATGACTATTTTTGCCAACTAACAAATATTTAGGATAAAAATAGTTAGAGGTTATTCCGATGCACATTTATTAAAAATTTGTGTCATCTCCTTCAATTTTTTAAAGGTTTGGACTTTCGATGCAAACTATCCTTTTTAATTAATAAAATGTTCACCCTTTTCGAGAATTGGTTAAATTATGGTCAAATGCTTACTTTTGATGAACTAACGAACATTTGGACGAAAACTATCCAGAGGTCTTTCTGATGTACAAATTTGAAAGATTTGAGTACAACCTACAAAAATTTAAAAGATTTTTGGATCATGATTGCAATTATTCCTTAAATTAAACTTCTACTAGGAGATCGATGTCAATTGGCTCGACCAATGTAAAACTATGATTTGAACGGCAAAAAATTGTGGACTAGAATAACTCGTAACCATTGGCGGACCCACTTAGGGACCTAGCGGGAGAAGAGACCCACCAATTTCAATTTTTTTTTTAACGTCATAAAATCAGAGGATAAACCTGTTTGACGTCCTTTCTTCTTGTGTTTTAAATTATTTTAATTAATGCTATCATTTCAACTCCATTTGATGGAATACTTTAAATCTATTTCGCTTGTATTCCAAAAATATTTATTAACGTCCTTTCTTCTTGTGTTTTAAATTATTTTAATTAATGCTATCATTTCAACTCCATTTGATGGAATACTTTAAATCTATTTCGCTTGTATTCCAAAAATATTTATTATTGTCAAACAATTACGGTTGGTTCTTTGGTAAATTGAGGCCGTTTGAACAATGGCAGAAATGGAAATTTGAATTTCAACTGTTGGTTGTACATCAGAATAATTGATTGTTTGTTAGAAGTCTTGCAATTTTAAATTAATATATTACTATTTGAAAAATTAAAATGCATTAAAATGAAAATTTTAAGGGTGTCAAACATGGCATAAATTTGTAAAGGAGGCGAATCAATTTCATATGAATTATCACACAAAGTAGAGACAAAAATAAAGTAAATAAGATTAGATTTATTCTATATAAAAATTATATATGTATTAAAAATTTGACAAAAATATAAATTTGACGTATAATACTTTAAAAACTTTTATAATATAATATATATTGATTTATGAGATATTTGAATTCCATTATTAAGATGGATTTGATATTCTATTACATTAGTTTCATGACAAACTTTATAAGATAGATGAATTTGTGTTTCATGCTATAATGAGTATACTAGTTAGTTGGAATATAATATAGCAAAATATGATATATTTGCTTCTATTGTTATTTATTAAACTTAAGTGGTATTTCATTTATTAATGACAAATTTTCAGATTGGAAAAAGAATGAAATTGTTAGAAAACACGTTGCAAAATCAAGTAGTGCACACAATCAAACTCGAATCAAGTATGAATTATTCAAGAATCATGAACAATGTATTCGATAATGTCTCTTTAAGCAATCGCATTAAAGTATAGAACGCAAAAAGAATAATTGTAATAAGATATCAAATACTTTAATTTTGTATAACTTTTTTTCAAATTTGATTGTGCTCCACTAACTTAAAATGTCTACGTCCGTCACTACTCGTAACCCATCTATAATTTTTTGTTTCTTTAAGAGAGCTTAGCATCCTTCATTTTAGTACATCTGAAATCAATTACAATCAAATCCCAACACTATCCACCCATAAATATCTATTTTGATCTACCTTTTTAATAGGTCGATTCGATACGTTTAAATTAATTTCACATCTAACTAAAATATAAAAGAGTGGGGTTTGTTACTGTTCATAAGCCGATTATTAACTAAGCCGAGCCGTGTTGGAGTCAATCGTGTTAGCCGAGCCGTTTGGAAGTGTACAGGGTAAGTTTTCCTTTTGTTGGTGTGGCTCCAAAACATTCACTTCGTATGCTTTTTCAGTTTGTTTCTACATTCGAAAGTCTTTCTTCCTGGATATGCTTTTCTTTCCAAGAAATCTTGAAAATTTGTTTATGGAATAATTTGTTGCACAATTGGAGAATTAGCTGTCATCATATTTCTTTTTAGATCTGCTTTTCTTTTCGGATAGTATTATTTTACTGTCCAGAATATGTTACTTCGAAGGTGGCGACCCTTTCGACTGCAGCTTCCACTTCGATGGTGAAGACCGGCTTTTTGATGTACTGTCGTCTTACCACCAAATCTACCCACTTTCGTCTTTCCGCTTTTCTAATTCTGAATTTGACATATTTTTTGGACTGTCGATTTTACCTATATTTGTCAAGAACTCTGCTTGCATAGATAGAGAAACCGACGACCAACCAAAACAAATTCATAGTTCAGTTGGCGATTTTTTTTTCTCTACCCAGAGATAGAGACATACACCTCGATTGTGAACTTTAGGTTTATACTTTTTTCATATTTTATCTGTATTTTTGTTTGAAGATTTGTTTGTCTTGGTAATTTGGTTTTTTTTTTTTTTTTTTTTTTTTTTTGTTGTGTGTAATTTATAACAAGACATAATAACTTTTTCTTTGTTTAGGTTAAGATATTTTATGAGGAAATCCTATTAACTATCTAAGAGTTTGAGATGAGGTATGCTGCATTTTTTGGGCATTTGCTATATTCTTTTTCTTTTTTTTGGGTGATGGGTTGTTGGAGGTGGTGATGGTAACGAAAGATCTACTTACTCTGAATGTAAAGGCCTTGACGAGGAGACGACTGAAAAACTTGTTCTAATTCTTAAGTTTTCTCTCTTGTTCAACTGGAACCAAGTTGAGATGACTGAAAAATTCAATCATTCACTGCTTATGTTTAATTACAAATGCTCACCTAGCTCTTTAAGCTACAGTGCCACAATATGTTAAAGTTTATTACATTAAAAGGAAAAAAAAATCATCTTCTAATACTTAATTCAATTGAGTTAGAGATCAAAATTATGATTGCCCATAACTCTAACTATTTTTCTCCTTCATTTGCTTGCTTGTTCTGGGATGATGTAACTTAGCCAAATCAGACATTGATGTGCTTCTTGGGGTGTTTCCTTTGAGGTTCTTCCTATTGTCATTTAGAGGCTTTTTTGTTGTCTCTGCTTTTGTGCACTACCTCAAGCCTCCGTTGGGACCCTTTGGTAGAAGCGCATCTATTTGGCGATAAAAAACAGAGATTGGTTCCTTGCTGATCAGGCATTTTGTTTGAGCGTTTATCTTTTCGGTTTTAATTTTTAGGAAGTGTCTGGCTTCACTAAGCTAATTGGAGCAATATTTAGGTGACATTAGAATATATTTTATTTTTTCCAGGATGTTGAACATTTGCAAATATTTACTCCTCATTCACCTTTGTAAGCTTTCCTTCCTTTTTGCTTTTGTGGTTCCAGGAACATTAATCCTTTGCTTTTTCTGTTTGTTTCCACATTCGAAAAATCTCTTTCTAGATCTACTTTTCTTTCAAGAAATTTTGAAAATTTGTTTATGGGATAATTTGTTGCACAATTGGAGAATTAGCTGTCACTGTCTTTCTTTCTAGATCTGCTTCAATAAGTTTGCCTTCATCTTGCTGGGTTCCAATCAGTTCAGGTCAATAGTACTCCATGTTTTAAATTCTGTTTTGTATCAATTTTTTTTGTTTTAGTGCATGTTTGCATGTACTGATAAGTGATTTTCTCGCTCAAAAGAAATAAATTGTGAGTCTAGCCAATAATTGGCTCCTACTTGGCAGCTTTTAAGTATAACAAAGCAAGAACTTATAATTTATGTATTTTTTCTTGACAAAATGGAACCTTCTGTTGAATAACAGGGACACATTCTAATATTTAGATTTAGTGTTCGACACTTTAAACAATTTTCACATACAGGTGATGGCAATTACTAATTTCAAACTCTTGAGTGGCCAAATTTATTTAAATTTAGTCTTTAATATCATAAGGAAATTGTATGTCCAGATGCTACCTTGAGCAACTATTGAAGACAGAACGTTTTATTATTTTGATAAACAGATACCACTAACTCTTACCAATAACTGGTCAAATTTATTTTCTCTTGTACACAGTTTTCACATATAGGTGATGGCAACACTTAATTTCAAGAACTTCTTCTATGTTGCTTCAGCTGTTAGATTTGGTCATCAACACTTTCTTGTGTGTGCTTACTCATGACATGGATACTATGTCTCCAATTACACAATATTATGTGTCTCTCCAACTCTGTGTTTCATTACAATATCAAAGTTCCTTTGAGCAATGTGGATTTGGTTATGTGAAGGAACACACTGGCATAAATTCCGTATGATCTTGGCATTGATATTTTCTTACTTGAGCTAACTTATGATTTCTTCTTATGTTGGAAGAAAATTAAAGTAGATGAATGTCATACCAATAGTTAATTTCATAGCTAAATTCGATGGAGATTCAGTACAATTAATCTTGTTCTTCCATTCAGATTGAAGACCTCAAATGCTTGTGCAAACTAGGCAGTTGGACCCTAGGTCACCTAGAGAAACACATTGATAGATGACATTAAAGCACAATTGGTACAAATCAGAAGTATATTGATTATGTTATGTTTATATAATCTTCATTCAAAGCAGGTTTAATTTTCCACTGAAATCCAACAAAAATCTAAATTAAACATTGTTACTTACACTGCATTCTCGATTACACGTGCAGTGCACGTGCATTCACTAGTCTTATAAAGAAGGTCAATGTTTCAAACCACTTCTTGAACCAAAATAGTCCCTGTTTGAGCTCTACTTTTTAGAATATTTTTTTTTTTGCAAAAAATGATGTTTTGAATAATATGTGGTTAAAAATTAGGAAGAAAGTTTGAGCTTCACTGCAAAATTAATCGAGAAAATGTATATATTAATATAAATTTAAGAAAAAATGAATTTTAATGAATGAAACTAATATAACTCATGTTTGGTGAATGTTAAAATCAGATTTTATATAAATTTAAATAAAAATTGACGAAATATATAAATAAAAAATTATAAATTTCATAAAATATTTAATTAAAATTAATTATTGACGTGGAGTTAAATTCAAATCTCGTACGCGTGCATATATGAAAGGTTATTCTATGAGATTTCGTGCTGAACAACATTTCTTCAACTCGGTCAAACTTAAAATTGCTTTACTTACGACTGACAACTTTGTGATCCATTGCAAAATTCCTACTACTTCTGATGAATCCAATCCAACCAACAGATTTCCGCCAAAATCATCCAACGGCTCATTTTACTCAATTATGGCGGGAAACATTTGTTCCTTTTATTATTAAAATTAGATAATTATTAAGGAGATAGATAATTAGATACAGATATATGTATAGATATAAAATAGATACAATAAATTGTATGTATAAATAATGGGAGACAGACAAGTGGGCCCATGTCGGATAAGACAACACCGACGGCAGGTAGAGCGCAGGTGGGTCCACTCCATTAATTTCTGGCTTCCGTTACGGTTCTACTTTGTAACCTCCCATGACGCGCCTCCCTGTCTTTATAATTTTACTAAAACACCCTTCTTATTTTACATTCCCTTTTTATTTTGGTATATTTAACTTTTATTTGTAATTAATTGAGAACTTATATGATAAGATAAATTATATTCACACTATAATTTTATTTCTTGCACCATATTTTAATTCTCAATCTTTATTCATTATAGTATTTATGTACCCAACAATTTTTTCATGACATTCTTATCGCTAAACTTTTCATTAGTTAACGCGTTTTTTATTTGATAACGATTTATGTCCGAAACATTCGTTGAAATAGCATAAAGTGCAAAAATTTTTTTTTTGCTCATTTCAAAGCATGAAAATAGAATATTTTGTAAATTATCATGAAGGACGAGATGTACTAATTAATAGAAGGTTGAATATAAGAATTTAATTAAAAAAATAATTACTATAATGAATAAAGATTTATAGGCTTAATTGCAATTAAAATGTGCTAAAACAAGAAAAAAAAACGTAGTACCGTTATAATTAGGGGTGTAAATGAGTCGGGCCAAGCTGGCTCGGGCGCGACCCTACAAAAATTTGATTTGAACTTTTTTAGTTCGAGTTGAACCAAAATTTGATAAAAAATCCATGACTTGGCTGGGGCTTTTGGCTCGAGCCTTATTGAGTTGAATCAGCTCGATTTTTTTTCTTAATATAGTTGCCTAAAAATGGCTGCATAGCTGCTTGATGAATAAAATTGTCTGAAACAAATAGTTACATCTGCTTGAAAAATGAAGGAAGCTATGGTCTGCTGCAAAAATGAAAATGCAATCACCTGTAGCTTGTTGCCTACATTTTTTCAGGCAACCATGTTGCCATTTTCAAGCATCCATGCAATCAGATACAACTGCTTGAAAATAAAGGTAGCTATAGCATGTTGCCTAAAATTGTAGGTAACACACTAGAGCTACTTGCATTTTCAGGCGATTGTAGACTATTTCCTTTGCATGCAGTTTTAAACTACTGTAGGCTACAACTGCCTGCATTTTCAAACAATTGTAGCATACTGCCTTTACAAGCAATTATAGCCTATCGCCTGAAAATGAAGGCAATTGCAGTTGCTTGAAAATGTAGGCAGCTAGCTACCTATGACACGGGCCATTTTGGCATGTTGCATGGGCCGGCTTAGGCTCGAAAATTGGGCTTGGTCCGAGCCTTGTCTTAAATGGTCCATCAAGCTTACTCCGATTTTTCCTGAACCGTTTGAGCAACGGACCAATTTGACAACCCTAAATATAACCACTTTATTTGATAGCACAAGGACAAGAAAAGAGAAGCGATTTAAATTTTAGATAGTATAGGAAGAACGCTTTTAAAAAAGAAAAGTTATGGAAAACATCTAGATCTTTAATTGAAAATTCATATCTAAGTTCTCTTGTTAGATATTTGAAGTGAATTGAAAGTTAAAGAAAAGAAAATCAATTGAGACGAGTTAGTAGTGATGTGCAAGATCTATAAGTTTGAACTTTTATGCTAGATATGTCTTTCTTTTGAAGGACTATGAGTGTCAACTTATTTTTTTGTTATTTTTATATTTATGGGTTGACATATTTAAAATATAATCAACCAAATTTATAAGATGAATTTGAAATAAAAAATCAACATAATTAAGTTTTATTGCAATTATTGTCCAATGTTTGTTGCAAAGTTTATTACTACCAAACTAATAGTTTATATACTTAAAAGATGAAGAGAATATTGAATGTTGATATCTAATATACTGTGTAAGAATTATACAAAAACTTCGACGGAATCTCATTTCAAATTCACAAAACAAAACTAGAACTTTATGGCTATAGCTATAATGTGAAATTGTTTACTATAAGCTAAATACATCCAATTTTTTTCTCGTTAAGAATTAAAATAAAGAAACACGTTGATAACAATTTTAATAGAGACAATGTATCTAAATGAAGAAAATACCTATTCATCTGGACAATCGATAACCATACTCATAATTAAAAAAAAAAAATGTTGTCACATACTTAATTATGTAGTTATAGACTTCTAGATCAAGTTATGATTAACATTTTTAAATATAAAAGCCAAAAATAATTTATGTGGGGGGAATAAATACTATAACAAAGTTAAGAACAAGAAAACAAAGGGCAATTTAGTCATTTCACAAGGAGAACAGTCAACGCTATGTAACTCACCCCAATAGTAGTATTGCATCATACCGCAACGCAAGCCTCAATTGCATGATATGCGAGCCATTTCCCTTACGTGGTAGCTTCTCATTGGTCCATTTCAAGTCTTCGGGATTCATAGCCTTCACACATCAAACAAGAATAAAGTTTCTCTAGTAAAAAACACAGTCACTCTCATCCTCTTCCTCTCTCTCTCTCTTCAAACCGTGTTTTATCTTTCCTAAAAAACCCAAATTTCACCCTCAATTTCCAACACCCTTTATTCTGAAGACTTCCTTTTTGGAGTCACCAATGCAGGATCTTCCGATCAGGCCTAAATTCAAAGCCTGAGGTTGCAAAATTTTGTTGATTTTTTTTGTGGGTTTTTGAAGAATTTTGGAAATGCTGGAAGCTGCAGTGGAGGGTAATATACACAATGGAGGATTTTCTTCACACTCTTCACAATTTCAGAGCTGTGGTGAGAGCAGCGAGGAGGAGCTTTCTGTGCTGCCACGTCATACTAAGGTGGTGGTGACTGGAAATAACCGCACCAAGTCTGTACTGGTGGGGCTTCAAGGTGTGGTGAAGAAAGCTGTTGGGCTTGGTGGATGGCATTGGCTGGTAAAATCTTACAAAAGTTTGAGTCTTTTTGGGATAATGAATTTGAAGTTGGATTTAGTAATGTAGGTTTGTTTATTTGAAGAAAATGTGAGAGAAAAATTTAGTAAAAATATGTTTTATTTTGTTTTTGGAAACTTTGAATGGAACTATATGTAATCTGAGTATTTCTTGAATTTTAAGGTGGTAATAAGTTCCATCAGATCTTTGTGTGAATTTGAGATGTGTGATTTTGTCAATTTTAATTTATTTTACTTTTGAAATATTGGATTACAATTTATTCAAAATTATGAAATTAGATACTTTTTAGAGTGAATTTTGTTCAAAAAATTTCTCTTTTGATTGCTCTGTGTGCGCTAAATTTGGGAATTTCATAATGGAATTTGTTGCATGTGGGTTTTTATGAGTGGATCTGCTGTTATCAATAATGTTTTTGAACGTGGGACAGTATAAATAATTTGTCATTTCTTTTAATTAATTGGATATTAGGATTTCTTTCATTGAAGCTTCAAAGTGATATTGACCTCTTTCATCCATAATTTAAGATTTATTTTAACAAAATAATGGGGTTTTCTTTGTTTGCTTGGTTGAATTTTAAATTATTTTAAGGGATGGTGGTGGAATAATTGATTGTTATTTCACCATTTATAACTGGGAGTTGGAATTAAATATAGTTGGTGTTCATTTATTTCCAATTCCTTCTAGTATAAAATTGACCAAATCACGGACTGTGAATTCGACTCAACTGGTTAATTTTCCTTGAAAGTCTATCTGAATTTTATTTTTTTTAACATAAAAAGTTGCTTATTATTGCCTTTTTTCCCCTTATTATTCCCTTCGCCATAAAATTAGTCTTCTTTGTAATGCTTATTTGTAATCTCATAGCTAGCATGGAAATTCTTGGTTTTGAGAAGTAGGCTTCAATTTTATCACGAGTATACTCATTTGCAGGTTCCTACAAATAGGAAAATATACAAAATTTACAAGGGATTTATGACTTTATTCTGTTATTTGATCGTAAAATATGGTTTCTCTAAAATGCAGGTTCTTACCAATGGCATAGAGGTAAAACTTCAAAGGAATGCTTTAAGTGTAATTGAAGCTCCTACTGGAAACGAGGATGATGATGACATTGAATTTGAAAATGTGCAGTGGAATGGCTCAGATATGGGTAAGTTCGATAGTTTTTCTTCTTGCTTGATAAGTAAAAATAATAATTTATATTTTAATAAATAAGCACAAGTACAATTGTTTGGACCCTGAAAACCATTTTTGGACATGTAATATTTTCCACGTTCCCCGAATCTATATAAATTCAGACCCCCGCACTTGAATTTTGTTGCAAAACAACAGACATAAGTTTAACAGTGTCCTTGACGTGGCCATGGCCCAGAAATTGTTGGGATTAAGCTCTAGTCCCAATCTTGAGAGCGATAATAAACAAAATGAGATAAGCACACAAAAAAACACAAAGATTTATAGTTGTTCAACCTCAATGTGAATCTACGTCTACTTATTGCTTCTGATTTTTACTGTACTGAAGAAGGGGAAATACAGGTATTTTCTTTTCAACCTTTTCTTCTCTTATACTGAGAAGAAGATCCCTCGTATTCCTATTTATAAAGTAGGAAATTAGTGCAACTTCAATGGAAATGCTGTCCTGTGCCCTGTACTTCAATAGCTTTAGTGAAAGATAAAAGAGTTTTTTTTCTTACTTTTCTTTTTGATTTAGTTATTTCAATTGAATTTATGGTGGAAAGGTTTTTGAGGCTGGTTCTTAGGATTCTATGTTTTTGTACACCTTTTATTCCAGGAAGCTCTGCTTGTGGCATTACTTTATTCTTGTTCTTTAGGCCCACCAGAAAATGTAATTATGCTCTTTATTCTTTTTTTCTAGCATCCGATGAAACTCAAAAGTCTCATAGGTCAAGGCATCGAATGCACAGACCGACTGGGTCAGCTCACAGGACTCTTAGCCAGTCTCTCTCCTGTGACTCACATTCTAAAGGATCTATTTCTACTCCGAGGGGGTCCACGGTGAGAAAAGCTTTACACTTTTAGAGTTTACCTGTTATCATTTTTAACTTTTGTTCTTTAATCAAAGGTTATGACAATGTGTACAAATTTTACTTTAAAACACTGGTGTACAGAAAATTGACCTTAGCAAACTTGAGATGGCTGCATTATGGAGATATTTGCGACACTTTAACCTTGTAAGTGGGTTTTTATGCTGAATATACTTGTTTATATTTTTATGTTGGGTTAAATACACAGATCGTCACTAAACTTTTGGCAAAATTTCATGTTGGTTGCTAAACTTCATTTTTCTCTAAGTTGATCTTAAAACTTAAACTTGTTACAATTTGGCCACTTCATTCATGTTTGTCAGTTTCTCTCATGGTCAAATTGTAACAATGGTCTAGTTCAATGAAGAACTTGGTGCAATTTAAATCTAGTGACTAACATAAAATTTCTTCAAAATTTCGATGTTGACTGGTGGTTTTAACCCTTTTAGGTTTTTGATCAAAGCAACTTTAGTTCCAGCGCTAATGCTCTGAAATTTTTCATCAGGTGGATGCCATTCCTAACCCGTCCAAGGAGCAACTCATAGATGTTGTTCAGAGGCATTTCCTATCTCAGGTATTTGCCGACGGCCTTTTTTCTTTAACTGATGATTTCATGTTGCTGATCAAAAACCAGATTATTCTCAAGATATACCATTATACGACGTATATTTGCAGCTGTATTATTTATTGGCGTATTGTCTTCTGTTTATGTAGCAATTGGATGAGTTGCAAGTCATTGCCGGGTTTGTGCAGTCCGCGAAGAGACTGAAAACTGTTTGCAAGTGACATTTGGAAGATTATGAAAAGTCATCGCTGACTCTAACAAACTATGATTTCTGGTTGCTTCTTTCTGCTCCAGTCGAATCTGTAATATAAAAACTCCGGTGTCTATCCCTTTAGTTCTATAGGCCATTGCCCAAGTCTATAGAGGTTATCGCTTCTTGGTAGCTGTAATTATGTAGTTATATGTGAACCAGTTGACTAACTCTGAGGAGCCTTCTTGGCCGAGCTTTGGTTGAATGTATGCTAAATGTATAGTCGTATGCCTAAATGATTATTCGACCATCAGAAGCTTTACATGCGTATTTAAATTAGAAATTGAGAAGCTGACCATATTAATCCTTATTAACTGTACTGTACAATTATTATTTCTTGGGATATATATATATCTTTCGCTTATATTGTGTGCACAAGTCATTCAAATGTAGAATTATTCTTCAAGTACATTCTTTTTTACATGGAGTTTGACACTTCACTCACATGTGAAGTGTGGGGTCCATGATTAAATTTAATCGCGGATCACACGCATGTGAGTGGAGTGTCAAACTCTATGTAAAATAAGAGTGTACTTGAAGCATCACTCTCAAATGTATCCTTTTGAATCATGTCTTGACCTTGTAAGGTGGTGCTCAAGTTGTTTCAAGAATGCGATTTTGTTGCAAAACTCGGTAATTTTTTCTGCTTTCATCGATTTTTGGAAAGTTCTCGAATAAAAGCTTTTGACATGTTTAGTATGTTAAAATAGACAGAGTTGATAAACTAACAAATGTTTGAAATTCAGTCTGGTCTAGTCTCTCAATTTGTATAATCTTTAATTGTCGTTATCACTTTTAGCAAATCCCAACCAAATCCCAACTATCAAGGCGTAATTAGCTGAAAACTTTTACTCAAAGACCCACTAAATTCAAACAAAAAGAGAACACGCAGAAAAAGTTTGGTTGGTGGTGGATTTTCTTGAATAATTTATCCCAATTTCTTCTGATTTATTGGGTTTGGTATAATCCATATATTCTCACTCCACTTATAAATTTGTCTCTTCAAACATGTATTCATCACACAAATGTTTCACTAAGACAAGTTCAACACTTGACAATGATTTGGTCCATCGTAAAAGCAAGGATTGGACTAATCCTCGTTTTCGTAACATTTACGACCCTAATTTCAGCTCAATCGCACTGTTATATTTCATCTTATGGTCACAATCTTACTCCAACTCTAAATCATCGTATGAGTCGCAATAGGAGTCCATCTCCGCCGTGTGTGCATAAGCTAAGCCGACCAACACCACCTCAACGAAAAAGGTTGCACAGACCACCACCACCTCCGCCTCCTGCGTGGTTCTACTATTGCTCTCCTCCACCTCCTAGTCCGTCATACTTGCCTAACCATCCACCACATGTAGCCTTGTCACCACCACCTCCTGCATGGTTCTACTTTTACTCTCCTCCGCCTCCTAGTCCGCCAAACTTCCCTAACCATCCACCACATGCACCCTTGTCGCGACCTCCGAAACATCATCTCCGGAGAGCATGAAAGAGTTAATCATGGCATACAAGTGAACCAAATTGCCAGCATTATTTCCCATCAGCAACAGCTACTAAGGGAGGTCGAGACACGACAAAAATAAAATGCCATAATGCTTGATTTATGGTTTGATTTTGGTTTCTTCTTTCTTTTGACGAAGTACTAATAGAATGTATTGAACAAGGCGATATATGCTGGCGAAGTTAATACGATGTAATGTATTTACTAATATTTGACCTCATTAATTTTTGTAATAGATTAAGATAATTTTTGCTAGTTAATTCAGGCCATGAGAAGCATCGTAGTGTTGAATAAAAATCTCTTCTGCAGCTTCAATTCTCTTGCCTGCGGAAAGAGAACGTGGTTAAATATTAAGAGTAAAAAATAATCTGAAGTAAAGTAAAAAATATTTCTTAAATTCGAACATATCTAACTGATTTCCCGTATAGGCCTTGATGGCCCTGACCTGATTTGTAAAAGAACTTTTATTAGCTTCTAAGGGCGCGTTTGATACGCGATATTTGTCATGGAACTAGGAAAATATTTTCTTAGTTCCTATTTTTGGCTGTTTGATACGCGAAATTTGCCCTGAAAAATGTTTGCCACCAATTTCTAATGTACAATCCCTTGAAGCACAAAAGTAGGAAATTATTTTCTTATGATTTTTGTGGGAAATTATTTTCCACCTTGTTGGATGTTTTTTTTCCTTTTTTTTTTTTTTTTGGTAATGGAAACATATTCTAAATTCAATGGTAAAAAAATTTATCCATTTAATTGACAATTTGCATGAAAAACGAAGTCAAACGAACATAAAAATTTTATGAAAATATATTTTATTATTATTATTTTTTTTTACTTTTTGGCAATCCAAACAAATTTTAATATAGATTGTAAAAAAATTATCCCAAAAAGTAACAATTTGCATGAAAAACAAAATCAAATGAATTAGGTGGAAAATTATACCAATCAAACACCATTAAATCACTTCTCTCTAAAATAAATTCTAGGCAAATTACTTCTCTATCAAACATTTTATTTGTCATTCATTTTCCATCTTTCTATCAAACAGACCCTAAGATATATTTTACGTCATGACCCAATCTTGGTTGTATTATGCTGGTCAAACATGGGCTGGTGATAGGGTTTAGGGACAGGGGCTGTGTCGGCAGCTAGTTGGTGCTTTTTATTTTTTTTAAAACTGTCCAATCGATATTTGACACGTGTCACTTATTTAAAAACCCTGTCCCCAGCCATTAGTCCTTAAATGTGACTCCAGTGCTGCCCCGAGCCTTCTAGTTCAATAGCTTTAGTGAAAGATAAAAGAGATTTTTCTTACTTTCCTTTTGGATTTTAGTTATTTCAATTTAATTTATGGTGGAAAGGTTTTTGAGGTTATTTCTTAGGATTCTAAAGTTTTTGTACACCTTTTATTCCAGCAAGCTCTCTGTTGCATACCTTTATTCTTATTCTTAAGGCCTATTAGAAAATGTAATTGTGATGTGTATTTTTTTTTTTTTTGTAGGGATGACAGAAAAACTTGTTCAACTCGATACCTACAGAGTTCATCCCGAATAGGGCGATGATTACCTACCTAATCGAGTAAATGAGGAGGGGGCGGGTGGGAATTGGTGCCCCCGAAGTGAGTACGGGAAATTTATTAAACATATAGAATGATAAACATGCACTCATAAATGTATCTATTATGCAACTTTATATTCATGCTAGAGTTTTATTCAAAATTAACTCTTACGTATTATGCTAGAGCCCAAGATATACAAAAGGCTCTTATGCATTACAAAGCAAAATAATTAAATACTAGGACTTAAAATGACCTACTACCGAGATGATAGAATTAGGCCACCAAGTGCCAAGTACTCAACTATTATCTTTGTCGTCCTAAGCATCCTACCAAATAATAATTTACCGAGAGGACAAATTCACTATTCGTATGAATCTTAGTATAAAATCATAAAACGCAAGCATGAACAATATAACAATCAAAATAATTTATCATGACTAGTCCCATGAGAGGTGAGTACATAGTAATTCCAAACCATCGATATTACGACACAGTGATATAATCCACATGAACAAAATATTTATTCTACTCAAAAAAGGTTATCCATTTCTTTTCTTTAATTAACAAAAAATGGAGCAATATCACAAAATTCATAAACGTATAAAGGGAAAGCAATTTTGCTATATAAGATATCAATCAACCATTAACCAATACCATAAACTCTAACCAATGCTTAAAGATTAAACAATACCCATTGAAAAATCAAAAGATTAAATGGGTATAAATTGTTAAATAATGTATTTTTACAAAACATATGCTTGGAGGGATTAAAACGATATAAACACTGACCATGCAATAAAATTCAAACTTTAGGCAAGCTTAAACATACATGAAAATTGCCCCACAAAAAGAAAAAAAAAAAAAAAAATATATATATATATATATATATATATATATATATTTGTTATTTCAAAAAAAGTACGTAGGGGAATTTTAAATTGAATTGTTTCACATAATAATCGCGCTACACTACCCAAGTGGGTTGACAAAGCCGGGTTACTAAATGACGTGGCCTCCATTAAAAAAAAAATAAAATTTGAAATTACATTCAAATGAAATACGGTCTCTCTCTTCCATTATCCTCCCACTCCCACTCCCACTCCCACTCCCACTCCCAGAAAACTCGTTCTCTCTCCCTCCTCCGTAAACCAACTAAATCGACAATCGATTTCCCTAAAAAACCCAAATCGAAGGTAGGCCAGCACAACCGAACGCTCCGCGAAGCAAGAACCTCCAGCAGTCGCTCAGCGCCGGCAGTCTTCGCACCTCTGCGTCAACATTTGATTGCGCGAACAAAATACCGTCGGTCGCAACGTACAAAGCCCAGATCCGTTGAAAGTGTAGAGGTATGTTTTATAGGTGTTTATTTGTTGGTTTATGCTCGATTTTGAAGCAAATGTTGTGAAGACTGCCGATTGGGTTTCACTGAAAATTTTGTGAATATTTGATTTTTCACTTGCGTTTTTGAGAAATTTGGAGCTGTCCTTGTTTGGGTTTTAACTTGTTTGGAGCTGTGATTGCAAAATCTTGTGAATATTTGAGTTTTGACTTGCATTTTTTTTAGAATTTTGGAGCTGTCCTTGTTTGGGATTGAACTTGTTTGGAACTGTTATTGCGTTCTGGATTCAGTTTATTTGCCCAGATAATTTGTTAATTTGAAAATGATAATTCTGAGTTTCGGTTTACATGAAAATGTTGTGAATATTTGAGTTTTGACTTGCGTTTTTGAGAAATTTGGAGTTGTATTTGCGTTCTGGATTCAGTTAATTTGCTTGAGTTTCGGTTTACGATCTTCTTGTAATGTTGAGTTCACTTGCCCCGATTTTCTGTAAGAAGATGTGCCCAGATGTTCTTCATTACCAGTTTATTCTTACACACTATATGTTTGGGATGAAGTTTATGTGCGTTCATCATGTGGGGCGTTTCTAAGAAATTGAGTTGTAAGTGTAATGGTATACTGTACTCCAGTTCTGAGTGAATTAGAAATGGAATGTTTGAAAAATATTTCAGTCATTTAGAGTTTCATTGAATTGGTCAGTTGTTTGGCCTGATATTTATATCCATTTGAGAAATTTATTTAAGTCGTTTAGAGTTTCAATGAATTGGTGAGTTGTGTCGCCTGATATTTACAGCTTCATGTTTTTTGATACGACAGAATGCCGGGAAAGAACTCTGAAGTTTGCCATGGCCGCAGGGGTGTTGGTCACTTCTTTGGCGATTGTCCAATTAAACGCCGATGCCCAATTTGTGCACGCGAATTTCAGAAGTGTTTCGTGGTTGAAAGGGACACTCCAAACAAAGGCAAATTCTTTAAATGTTGCAGTCAGAAGTGCGAGTTTTGGGAATGGTGCAAAGAAGATGAATCATCCGGCGAAGCTAGTAACAGTGGTGTTACATTGGATACACCAGCAGTGAACACAGAAATCGACGACATCTCTAAATGGTTTGAATCTCAAGTGTAGCTTCATAATGACGAGGACATCTTGATCTCTGTGAACGTGAACGTGACCCTTAGTCGACTTAAACCACCTGCTGCTGAACGTGAAAATAAGGGGTAGGACACGGCATAGTATAGTCTGCCTATATGTCATTTTTGCGGCTTTAATTGAAAGAAGCAGACAATTGTTGTAGATCCCTGTGTAGTGTAGTGAACTCGAAGTTAGGCTTTGTACCACTGTTGTGAAAAATACATACATTTCCTAATTGTGTTTGTAAGATGCCGAGTGCTTAGTTCAGCAATGTTTATTTAGTTCAATTAATTTACGCATTGATTGTGTGACTTTCTAGGAACTCTTGCAAAGCAGAAAAGAGGCAATGGATTAGCCGATTAGGGGAGAATATAGACCCTGTATTTGTTCATTTATGCATTCGAACTTTCTTCCAACATTTTGACATTACTAATCCACTCTGTAAATGTAACATGCAGGAACATTAAATGACAACCCTTATGAAGTCTTCAATCTCTTATAAACCAGGCAAAGAATGACAATGCAAATAACAAAACAATCACAGAATACAGAATTACCCATAAACACATAATCATAAACTTTGCATAATCCAAACCCCATTACTGAAGGAGGTATATCAGACTTCTCTAATACAACTACAATAATGCTAGTTTTACAAACTAATCAAATCCATGATGTTCCTTCATAGAGCCTCCAAATTAGTCAAGCAAGTACATCGCCTACGGAATTAGCGAAACATTGGGTGCACCAATTGGAATATTATCATGTCTCGGTATCGGATTAATTTTTTTTTTGTAGATCATGCCTGCATGTGCAATAACAAAGAAATGTCAAGCAGTATATAACAAGAAAAACTAAAAATTAGCATCACATACAAATATACCTTCGATTTATTCGAGCTCGCTTCCAATGGACCTTTTATTCGTTTTGTCTTTGGCGCTCCCTTTGTCTTGGATGATTTCGGATCCCTTATAATCTCGCTTCCTGTGTTTTGATATGAAGTACACTGTGAAATATTGTTACTGCCACAACTATACTTTGTTGAACTTAGTTCTTTTTTCTGAAATTATATCCAACCTTTTATCACATTGTACTTCCCTTCGTTATCTGCCGCAAGGTTTGCCACCTCTGCGAACAACTTACACATGTCATCATACCTCATTTGTGAAGGTGTACTAACCAACCCAGCGTAGTTAACGACAACCCTCGTGTGTGCTCTATTGACATCTTTTTGCCATCTCTGCATTATATACCGATCCGACATTACAGTAACGTCATTACGTATCATAACTGCGATCGCATGCCGACATATTATTCCCCGAAAATTAAACAAGAGGCAACTGTAAAGCAGTTCACAGTTCAGTCTATTATAGCAAATCAGAAATATTTTTTTCTTTTGTCGCTCGCCACATACAATGTCTCCACGTACCACATATCTCGTCCCTGTATTGTCCTCTACCGCGGATATGAGATCACAATAAACCTTTCCTGTAAACTCGGATTGAACTTCTCTGAACTTCGAAATGGTATACATTGCTTGATATTGCCTTTCCATCTCATAAGTCGTCGCACAGGGTAAAACTTGAGAGAATGACTTAAAATCGGCCTGAATTTCCTTCTCGACCTTATTCCGCAGTGCTCTTTCGTACTGTTCGACGAACTGTTTCGACTATGTCTTTGTATGTACATAACCATCAAAGAAGACATTCATACTCTCGCTTCTTTGTGTCGTCGACATACCTGCCCAAAAAGTTGTTTTCAAGAAACATGGGACCCAACGAAATCTGCTTTCATACAACCTCGACAACCATCCATGATCATGCAAATGATACGTTCAATCATATCTGTCCAACCTTCCTCGAACTCTTTCACTGTTTGCGAATCATAAACCAAAATGTGTACTGCCGTAAATATGGAAGCTTTGCCCTCATGGTATCCAAATTTTTCTGGCAATTTTTTCATAATATGCCATAAGCACCATCTATGTTTCGTATTTGGAAAAACTATTTGAATTGCATTTTGCATAGCTCTATCTTGATCGATAATTATTCCTAACGGAGCTTGATCCTGCATGCACTTCAGCCATGTTCTGAACAACCACACAAATGTTTCAGTGTCCTTATTTGATACCAAACCACAACATAGTAATGTTGATTGCCCGTGATTATTAACGCCAACAAAAGGGGCAAAGGGCATGTCGTACTTATTAGTTAAATAGGTTGTATCGAAGGTGACGACATCCCCGAACTCCTTATATGCTTGCCTACACCTAGTGTCTGCCCAGAATACATTCTTCAATTGCGAATCATCGTCCAAGTCAATACTAAAGTAAAATCCCTCGAACCTTGCTTGAATTTCCGAGAAATAAGATTGTATTGCTGCCGCATCACCCTCGGCAAGTCTTAGGCGTCTTGCTTGTTCAACATAGTTATGACAATCATTCTCCACGAACGTCACATTCTCATATCCACCTGCTTCAACAACCACAGAGTTAAAACTTTTATGTAACGGTATTCCTGCTATGTCATTCACTTCAAGCTTCCGCTTGACGTGTGTGCTTAACACTCGGTTGCACTGGTACAACCTCGACTTTGTAGGACTTGTCTTATGATTGTGTTCGAAGTGGACATTGTTAATTTTCCAGTAACAATGGATATCTAAGGATGCTGATATTCTAGCTTTACACCCCGTATTAATTGTAGGTTGTGGCTTCAAGATATTGCTTGTATTACCCTTTTTTCGCCCCCCTTCACGACTACATGTGAACGTGACATACCTCAGAACACCATCATCATCTTTCGTCGAACTCCTCTTCCTAACTGGAAAACCTATGGCATAAGCGTATTTCGCATAAAAATCATACACTTCTTTTTCATCCTTTAATTGCATACCAACCATTGGCATGGTCAAATCATCTCCTCCCCCTGTTTTATCTTCCACGACATTCGCATCATCACCAACCGTTGGCACGGTCAAACCATCTCCTTCCCCCATTTTATCTTCCACGACATTCGTCTTATCACCCACCGTATCATATTCGGAATCCACAAGCAAGACATCTTCCATATTCTCTTCTCCTGCGAAAGATAAACATGAGACATTATTTACGTGTTTCGATTCGCTATATGTCAATGAATATTTCAACAAACATAAACAAATTAGTTTTACAGGAACACGTAATGCTTAAAACTTTAAGAATTTGTTTAGTCTAATAATTCAACTCAACATGAACACATTAATATGGTAGACAAAAAATTCTACAAACAGTTTAGCCTCTTAAACATAAATTTCCACAAATCGAAATTCCCACGAACAATTTAGCCTCTTTATTTTTTGAATAATGCTTGTCCACTGAAACTCACTGAATCTAGATTCAAAATCGGATGTATTTAGTTTCAAAAACATGCTGAAAACCATAAACCTTACCCGGTTTCATGAGCTGGAGAAGACGGACAATCGCCGGTCAGATCTGGATGGAAAAATAGGAGCTGAAGAAGAAGAAGGGCTCTCGATATGAATCCAGAATGCCAGACATCAAAATTGGGATGTATTAAATGTCAAAAAATTGACAAGATAAAAAACGTACCTGGTGGCGGAGCTAGAGAAGGTGGGAAGTTTCTGTGCGGTCGGAGATGAAGAAGAAGACTGAAGCAGAACCCGCTCGTTGAAGAAATAGGAGCTGTAGGAAGAACATGCTTCTCTGTTGTGAATCCAGAATGCAAGTCATCGAAGTTGGGGTGTATTACACTTTTACAAAATTACAACCTCAAATACGTACCTGGTGCCGGAGCTGAAGAAGATCGTATGTTCGCCGGGCTGTCCTCCAATAATGGTTGCTGAAGAAGAAGACTCAATCTCTAATGTTCTACCTCGTTTTTTGTGGCTTTTGTTGAAGAAATTTGATGACAAAGTAAAAGCACTTGGTCTGTTCGCCGGTCGGAGTCGTCTAATAATGGGAGCTGAAGAAGAAGACTCAATCGTTCCCGCTCGTTTTTTGCTGCTTTTGTTGAAGAAATGGTCTAGACAAAATAAAATGGGTCAAATACCAACTTCGCCAGAAAATGTCAGTCTAACAATCTCAGCCGTCCATGGTTATTAAATCTCGACCCTACACCTCATTTTGTCATCAAATTTTGTCATCCAAGTTGGGTAAACAAGCATTATTGTTCACATAAACCCTTCATCCAATGACCCTTTTCATTTTCTAATCATTACTTTCCTCTTTAGTGCAAAAAACACTAAAGCCCACTTCTCTAATCTTAGTAGCAAAACCAACCAACAAAAAAATGGAAAGATACAACCATAAAAACAAGAAGGGAGCTCTGATACCAATTGTTAATATAATTATATCTAAAAAAAATTCTTCTTCTCATTATCATAGCATGTATGCAACAAGAACAAAAGAAATCATACCTCCTGTGGCTTGCAACTGATTTTCCATTTAATTCCTTTGAGCTGAAAAGATGAAAAAATTGGCTATGGAGAAACTACTATCTGCCCTCTTGAAATCCTTGAAACCGGCACCTCTCTTTGCTTCTAATAGAGAGGAGAAAAGGGTCAAAATATATATATAGAAATCAATGGGCCATTTCCATATTAAATGGGGTGAGAGTAGGGACCTCCATATGTGTGTATAGAAGAAAAGACCATCCCATTATGGGCTAAAAAATGATTAAATGAAAGGTTAGTCTACTAATAAGTATAACATTCTCTTCTATAGAATTCTTGATAATTTGACATGAGATCGTTTGGCATGTATGATAGATTGAAATCTAGGGTTTTGTTTATCAATCTATTGAAATAAAGTTCCAACAAGTGGTATCAGAACTAAATTTCATGTTAAGTTATTATGAATGATCATGATAATTATGATTTATGACTTTCTTGATAAATTATTATGCATAATTTTGAATAATTATTTGGATACCCATATGGATATTTAGGGTTAAATATGAAGTATGTATGATTTTTTTGATTGTCTTAATTTTCTTGATCATGATTGCATGATTGAGAGGGTTGTTTAAAGTTTTCAATTCATGGTACAATTTTTGGGATTTTAGTTTTCTCTTTAGTTTTAATTCATTGTAGAATTGCATGAGAAAATGTTAAGATTATCCTCTTTGTTAGATAGATATTTTGATTATGGATTCAAGAAGACACTAATTTTTATAATTTATTTTGGAGTTTTTCGCTCAAGATAAATTTGTGATGATTGCTTAGCTGCCATGTGAACAATGAACTAGCCCAAAGGAATATCATTGTTTGATAAGATTTATTATCAGCATTTGATTACTGCATGAAGAATATCACTTACAAGTTGATGTTTCGATCCAAAGACTAAACATTAATGTTGTGCTAGGTATCTTGAAATGGGGTCCACCACTATCATTTTTGTTATTTATATCATGCATATATGTGCTATTATTGAATGCCTTTACATAATTTTGGATTGTGAGCTTATTAATTTTCTTTGTTCTTTATTAAGATACTACTTCTACTGCTACTATTACTGTCAACATTAATTCCATTCTTGTTCTTAATGATACAAACTTCAAGACTCGGAAAAAGAACATTTCTATCATTCTCGGTTGCATCACCTTACACTAAAGAAAGAACAACTTGCATCCTTCACTGCAGAAAGTTCATCTGAAGAAAAAAAGGAACACGAGAGGTGGGAGTGTTCTAATTGAACGAGTCTTATGATGATAAAATGCAGCATTCTAGAAGAATTTAGAGACCTTTGTTCAATGAGGAAAGTTCTAAAAAGTTCCTCGAGGAAATTGAGAAACGCTTTATGAAGAAAAAATATAGAACACAGGCACACTTATGGCTAACCTCGTCTCAATGAAGTATGACAGAAAATGGAATATAAGGGAGTACATTATGAAAATGTCTAATAGCACTTTAAAACTAAAGGCATTGAGTTAGAGCTTTCCGATGACTTGCCCGTACATCTAGTACTCATTTATCTTCTTGCACAATACACTCAATTTATAGAGAGCTACAATACTCAAAAGGTAAATGGACTCTTAATGAGCTCATATCTCTCTTTGTGCAAAAAGAATAAAGAATTAAGCAAGAGAAAATAGAAAGTGCTCACTCAGCTACTACCTCTAAAGACAAGAAAAGAAAAAAGGATAAGGATGAGGAAGCAGAAGTTGGAACACACTAGCCCAAATAGTAGATGAATTTACCCGTTACTTTTGCAAGAAACCTGGGCATATGAAAAAATGAATATTCCAAATACGCCACATGGCGTGTAAAGAAATGTACATTTCTCACTTTGATTTGTTCCAAAGTTAATTTAGCTTCTGTGCCTAGGCATACTTGGTGGGTAGAGGTGCTACTACTCACATAAGTATGTCTATACAGGATTGCATGTGAAGTAAAAAGTTAAGTGATGCTGAAAGATTCATATATGTGGACAATGGTAAAAGAAGTTGCAGTGAAGGCAATACGAATATTTAGATTGTCTGCTAAGATTGGTTTTTTTTTTTTTGATTTGGAAGAGACGTATGTAGTACTGCCATTTAGATGGAATTTAATTTCTATTTCTGCTTTAGACAAATTTGGTTTTTCTTATTCATTTGGAAATGATAAAATTAGTCTTTTACAAGATTCAAGTATTATTGCAATTAGTTCTTTGATTGATAATCTATACTTACTGGATACAATTGCCTCATATAATGAAACCTTGCAAACAACAACTCGTGGTACAAAACACAAGTTAACTGATGATAATTTTACCATACTTCGATATAATCATTTAGGGCATATCTTCAAACAGAGAATAGTGAAACTTGTGTCAACTGAATTCTTGATCTCCTTGATTTAACAAATTTTAAAGTTTACATTGAATGTGTAAAGGGAAAACAAACGAACATAAAAAAATTAGGTGCCAACAGGAGTTCACATACTAATATCTGCTAATTATTCCTATGGCTTACTGGAATGGTAAATAATATTTTATTACGTTTATAGATGATTACACTTGTCATGGATTCCTATATTTAATTCACGAGAAGTCACAATATTTGAACCTCTTTAAGGATTTCAAAGTCGAAGTTGAAAATCAACTAGGCAAGAAAATTAAGGTTGTCAAATATGATTGTGATGGTGAATGCTATGGTAGATATTAGGGATCATCAACAACTTCCAAGACCTTTTGCGAAATTCCTAGAGCAATACGAGAATCGTCGTACGATATACAATGCCAGGCAAACCTCGCATGAATGGTATTGCTGAGAGACGTAACAAAACATTTAGGAACAAGTTAAGAAGTATGATAAGCAGTAAAGACTACAACATACATTCTGAATATGGTACCATGTAAAGCGCTAGCTAAAACCCCTTATAAACTGTGGTTAGACAAAAAGCCTAGCATAAGGCATTGACACATTTGAGATTGTCCAGCTTAGTTAAGACCTTATAGGCCAAATGAAAATAATCTGAATTCAAAAACAATAAGTTGCTGCTTTATTGGGTACTTGAATGGTCGAGGGCTTTAAATTTTATGATCCCTCAATAATAACCTTTTTCGAGATGAAAAATCGAGATTCCTTGAGGATGTTGAGTTTAAAAAGGGAGATAAGGCCATTGAGAATGTTGTCTTAGAAAAAAAATTATTTTTCTTTCAAGTATTGCTATAGACAATGATCAGCTTCCTATCATTGTTCAATAAGCAATCCAAGACAATGATAAAGCACTCTCTGGTTAAAATCAAGAAGTTGCTCTTGAAAAGCAAACTCAACAACTTCAAGAGAAAGTGCCATTAAGGCGATCCACTCGAGAGAGAAGAAGTACAATTTCAAGTGATTATATATTCTTTCTTCAAGAACTCGAGTTTGACATATGGTCTATGAAAGATGATCTAATCAACTTCCAACAGGTCAAACAAAGTTCTAACTCTCAAAAGTGGATTGATGTCATGAATGATGAGATAAAATTGATGAAGGACAATGACGGGTCTTATTAAATCGACGAAAGGTGTGAAACCCATTAGCTGCAAATGTATATTTAAAATCAAAAGGGAATTAAAAGGTTATTATCGAAAGACATAAGGCATGTTTAGTCACTAAGGGTTTTACTCAAAAGGAAGACATTGATTATAAAGAAATTTTCTCTATGATTTCAACAAAAAAATATTCTTTTAGGGTAATAATGGCACTTGTAGCTCATTTTAATTTAGAGTTACATTAGATGGATATCCATATTGCTTTTCTCAATGGTAACATTGAGGAACCTATATATATGGTGCAACCATAAAACTTTATGTCAGGTGATCTAAATCCTGTGACTTACAAACTAAAGAAATTCATTTATGGGGTCAAGTAAGTTTCTCGTTAATGGTATTACAAATTTCATCAAATCATTATCTTGTATGGTTTTGAGTTAAATGCAATGATAATTGTGTATATGACAAGTTCAGTATGAGTAAAATAATCTTCCAAGTGCTTTATGTCAATGACATACTATTGGCTATTAGTGATATAGGCTTATTACACGAAATCGAGAGATGCCTAACTAATAATTTCTAAATGAAAGATCTTGGGGACGCCTATTTTGTATTAGGAATTAAGATACATCGAGAGCACTCTCGGGGTATCCTTGGGTTATCATAAATGAGTTATATTGAAAACGTTCTTGCTAGATTTAGCATGAAAGATTGTGCACAAGGACATAATTTGATTGCTAAGGATGACAAGTTTATTCTCAATAATTGCCCTAAGAATGAGACGTAAAAGAAAGAGATGCAAAAGATTCCTTCTGCATCGGCTGTAGGCAATCTTATATATACTCAAGTATGTACGCCTTTGGATCTAGCGTTCACAATTGGAATGTTAGACATTTATTTGAATAATCTAGAATGGATCATTGGAAAGCAACCAAACGGGTTATGAGTATTTATAGAGAACAAAATACTACATTCTCATATATCAGAAGTCAGATCAATTGGAAATCATTGGATATTTTGATTTCAATCTTGTGGGTCATCAAGACACTAAGAGATCTACTTCAGGCAATGTTTACTTGTTGGCCGGAGGTGCCGCTCTTTGGAAAAGTGTTAAGCAGTCAGTTATAGCTCATTTTACCATGGCAGCCGAACTCATAGTTTGTTGTAAGGCAAAACAAATCAAGCGATATGGTAGCAAAATTTTGTCACTAGACTGCAGATTATGGATGTTATTGAAAGACCACTTAAGATTTTTCGTGACAATAAATCAACATTGCTATATTCGAATAACAACAAAAGAAAACCCTGGCATTAATGACACCTAAGAGACCTCTTCTAGGCATTTCTATTATCGATCTTCTTTTGTTTATCTTTCCTATATGTACTAGATTCACAGTTAAATCTCTTAGAAGGTCTCTTACTATTCATAAGGAATTTTTTAAATTTCCTACCAAGGTAAACAGACTCCGCTCCCTTAAGTTTGTCATCATTAGTAGTGTCACTATCTGCTTTCCTAACAGTTTTAAGGCTAAAGGCTTATTCTTTTTAAGCTGAGGGTTGCCTAAGTTTATATGTTTGGAAAGATCCTATGTGTTCTTCTATCTTAATTGTATCTAGGACTTTGCTTTCTTCAATAGAGTTACCTTAAGTCTAAATCTCCTAGGTAGGGATCTCATAACTTATATCACTATTTTAGCTTCGGGAATTCGTTTACCTAAGTTAAAACTAGAGTTAACTATATTATTCAATTTAGTATAAAAATCATCAAAAGATTCATCATATTTCATCCTAATTTCCTCAAATCTAGTAGTCAACATCTGCAATTTGAGTTTTTAATGGTCTAAGTGAAAATTGTTATTTGATGAATGAAAAATCAAGTTAAATTTAAGTCAATTAAATATGAGAATTATTGAAAATTACGTAGAATATTGTGGAATATTCTAGAAATTATTTGGTTGAAAATGTGTCTTTATGAGAATTATTGAAAATTACGTAGAATATTGTGGAATATTCTAGAAATTATTTGGCTGAAAATGTGTCTTTCTATATGAAAGATTGTGACTTTTGACATTATCGTTTTCAAGGGATGTGTATCTTCAAATATAGAGACTAATTCCAATAGTTGTGTCTCTTCCATAGGTTGTTTTTTTGAGATAAACATTTTCAACATCTATATATATACTCCATGTGTTTGTATTCATTCCTTCATTCACTTCATGATTGCATTATCATACTAATGCATATTCACTTCAAAATTCTGCATTTATTTGGAGTCAAGTTTCATATAAAGAGGGTTCAAAACATAAGTAGGTTCGTTGTCTACATAATTTGGAATGCTACTATTACGAGACGTGGTTATTGTATATTGGGAGACGAATACCGAAAAACCATTGGCACCCGTGGGGGACATTATCGTCTTAAGGAGAAATAGTCGAACTCTTGCCTCGACCAAATTCATATTCATGCATTTCTCATTTCTACTTTATGTATTCGATTTTTGTAAGTCAAAATTCTGTCCGATTTTATGCACATAAAAGGTAAAGTTATCTTAATATAATTTATATGACGGATTTTTTGATGTATCATGATAGTAGAAAATATGTTCTATTGCAACATTTTAATTAGAAAAAAAATCATGTTTTCATCAACTTGTTAAATGAGACGTTATAATAATACTCCAATTTATGTTCATGGGTAATGAATCTGTGTATTATAATGATTAAATGCACAAAATCGATAGTGATTCTATGTCGTGAATCATTCATTTATGTTTTGAATTCAGTACAATAAATATCATATTGCTTTGTGGACAAAACAAATTTGGAAGTCTATAATTGAAAAGGTGCATGCAAGAAGATACATGACTTTTTAAATTATGTCCGGTCATTTTATACATCTGCCATGCAAACTATTGTATATGTTCATATTGAAGTTTTGTGCACAATTGATCTATGTAAATGCTTATTACATTGTCCATTAATGTGATGTATAAATAACGTATGAAATATTATATTAACGTTGTATTTTGGGAGACGAATGTCGGAAAATCGTTAGTACCCCGCGCGTGACATTATTGTCTTAAGGAGATAGAGTCAAACTTTTGCCTCGATTTCAGTAAGTCAAAATTTCTCATTTCTACTTTGCGTATTCGATTGTGGCAAGTAAAAATTCTATCCGATCTTATGCACATAAAATGTAAGTTATTTGAATATAATTTATGCACGTCTATTTTCCCAACAAGTCTCACACATAGATACACTTTTAAGTTCTTCAAGGGAAATAGCCACAAAGATGACATGAATACTTTTTACTATTCCAGTTACAATCGGCTAGCTCATCCTTAATCCAAGTAGAGATATCAGTTGGTGTAACAACAACAGATGTAGATGTTTGGTCCAACCCTTTTCTACATTAACCCAAACCCGCTCATCCGTAGACTTAAAAAAATACTCTCATTCTAACTTGCCAATACGTAAAATTACTACCGTCAAAGTATGGAGGAACGGAAAGTGATTGACTCATCTAGACAAATAGGGTCAACGAACGCAATTAAACTCTGATACCACTTGTTTGAAATTGTTTAGATCCAAATGTGTGGAATTAACAATATGTGAACCAGTTGACTAACTCTAAGAAGCCTTCTTGGCCGAGCTTTGGTTGAATGTATGCTAAATGAATAGTCGTTTGCCTTAAAGATCATTCGACCATCAAAAGCTTTACATGCGTATTTAAATTAGAAATTGAGAAGCTGACCATATAATACATATTAACTGGGTAATATTTTTTTTTTTCTGTATAGGATGCATTCATCGAATTTTGGAGAGTTCTCGATTAAAAGCTTACTAAACATGTTAAAAATGGACGGAGTTGAACAATATGACGCAAAATTTTGAAATTCTGTGTTGTCTAATTTCTCAATTTGTTTAATATTTAATTGTTATTATCATTTTTAGCAAATACCCAACTTTTAAGGTGTAATTAGCAGAAAATATATTGAAAACTTTTACTGAAAGACCGACTAAAGTCGACTAAAAACTAAAAAGAGAGCACGCGGAAAAAAGTGTTTGCGATTTTCTTGCATAATTTACTGGGTTTGGTGTAATCAATATATTCGCAGCCCACTTACAAATTGTCTCCTCAAACATGTATTCATCACACTAATATTTCACTAAGACAAGTTCAACACATGACAATGATTTGGCCCATCCAAAAAACAACGACTGGACTAATCCTTGTTTTCGTAACATTTACGACTCAAATTTCAGCTCAATCGCCCTGTTATATTTCATCTTATGTTCGGAAACTCGCTTCCGAATATAAATCATTGTATTAGTTGCAATAGGAGTCCATCTCCGCCGTGTGCGCATAAGCTAAGCCGACCACCACCACCTCCGCCTCTTGCGAGGTTCTACTCTCTTCCACCTCCTAGTCTGTCATACTTGCCTTACCATCCACCACATGTAGCCTTGTCACGACCACCACCTCCGCCTCCTGTTAGGTTCTCCTTCTACTTTCCTCCACCTCCTAGTTCGTCATACTTGCCTAACCATCCACCACATTTAGCGTTATCACCACCATCTCCTCCTCCTGCATGGTTCTACTTTCACTCTCCTCCTCCTCCTAGTTCGCCGAGCTTTCCTAACCATCCATCACATGCACCCTTGTCGCGATCTCCAAACATCATCTCCGGCGAGATGAAAGAGTTGATCATGGCGTACTAGTGAACCAAATTGGCAGCATTATCTCCCGTCAGCAAAAGCTACTAAGGGAGCCACTTTGATTGCATTACAGGTCGAGACACGACTTTTATGGTTTAAGTTTGGTTTCTTCTTTCCTTTGGCAATAGTTATATTGCAGTTCGGCTGGTTGCAAGATAATTCTATGGGCCGGGAGAAAGAATAGGAAATGTTCTTTTTTTTTTTTGATCGAAGGACGTGATTTTTGGTGAAGCAACATTTTAATTTGACAAGAATTGGTGTGTTTTGAATGAGAATCTCTCCTGAAGTTTCATTTTTCTTGCGTGGACATCATTATGTACAAATATCCTTGTGATAATGGACTTTTATGAGCTTTTAAAACATATTTTGGGCACTGACCAAAGTCCCAATTAGTCATTACATGTGAGTTGCTGTCATTAATACAATTAAAATAATCAAATGGTCGGCCAGCCATGTACTCCAATGAGAAGTAAGAAATTTCGAATATTTTAACCAATTCAAAACCCTCAACAAAATATTTAAATATAGGTGAGGTTGGCAATAGATTGAGCCAAGCAGGCCTGCACTGGGTTGGGGCCCAATAGGTGAGTCAAGCAAGAGCCAATTTGAGAGCCACTTGGCCCCTCAATTTATTTTTATTTTTTTCAGAAGGTCATTTTTATTTTTTATTTTGTTGCAGTTTGTAAATTTGTGGAAAACTAGACTAATAAGATCATAGATTGGAGTATTTGAACTACCGAAAAATTGGTGAATGTATAAATCTGCAATAATTCATTCTAAATAGGATAATGCAATGTAGCAAAACTCATATCATCCATTGAAATGACACTTTAAATGAAAAAAAATATGGATCCGATAAGGTATCGCATCAATTTATAGTAACGATGACAACGCAAAGAGATGGAGATTAAAAATCCATATTTACTTGAATAATTTTTAAAAATTGGATGCCTATTTGGTAGGTGCCATCAAAGCACAGAGCCGCTCGTATGGTTGACTCGTACCTTGCAAGCGGCTCGCTAGGCAGTCCACATTGGAAGGCCGACTAGTGGGACGTGAAATGTCGTGGGCCATCTTTGCTGAGTTAATTGACTCATTTTAAAGGCTCGACTTGCCTGTTGCCTTTAGGTGTTGAAAGACATTTTGAATAGGGAAATATTGGCAATTATAAGAGCATTGAAAAATGGGTGCATTCCTCAATCTTGAGAATCAGTGTAATGGATAGATAAAGTTGAGATCTTCACAAAATGTTGAGAAAATGAAGAACAATTCACCAATCAAGCAAAAAACTTTGCTGTAACAAAAATGAAAAAATAAGAAGAAAATCAGAATCGATTTAAACTGTGAACAAACACTCTTATAAAACGTTATTTGCTCTCTCTCCTTCAATTAGAGATGTTATAATGACTCCTAATAAATAGCCTTAGCGGGTTCTCTTAGGCTTTATTCGGATCACAAAAGCACAAATTAAATCCAGAGAAAGGAAAAAATTAGAATTAAAATCCGATATCTACTTTGATGTAAATATTTGGGGATTCAAATTATCGGTATTTGAAAAAAATATCTGACAATCTCTCACTTATTCAAATATTCTCCAATGCAGTACATGTTTAATAAGGGGTTAATGCATAAAATAGATATCTTGCGACCTTACCTTAGAAGTATTATCGAAATTTTGTGTGGCCTTAAGCTTTGAACCCATTATTCCTTTTGATAATATAGGCAAGGTCACACACGAAAACTCTAGTTCTACTTGCTCCACGCCAATCTTGCTCGGAATGTTAAAGTCCATACACTTACCCATTTTTATGAACTTCTTAGGTAGTAACTGCATATTTTCTTTGAAGCGTCACCACTTCTAAGTTCATAAAGGTGAAATTCAGTGTCTTTGTTGCTTTTTAAGAATCCTTCACCCTATAACACCGACACTTGCATCATTAGGTTAGTGTACAAATTGTTAAGTGCTACAAACTATTCACTTATGGAATAATTTGTTGCCACTCCTTAAACTTACGAATTGCTCGTTTGTAATGACAAGTATGGTTCTGTCGTTAGTAAATTTTAATTAAAGAGTTTCAATCACATCCCACTCGATGATAATCATTCAAACTCTCTGATAAGAGGCTTTGTGTAAGGATCAACCAATTTTTTGCTTGATCTTACATATATAAGAAAAATTAATCCATCTTTGATTAATTTTCTTACACAATTATATCTTAGACTCGCATGTTTTGACATTTGGTTGTAAACCTCACTATAAGCTGGGGCTAATATTAATGTTTGTGTGCTCATATATTACGTACATACATCCTATTTATATGAAAATTTTAGTCAGATAGATTGTGTGTGTGTGTGTATATATATATATAAAATAAAAGAAATTATTATCTTAGTAATTATGGATTAGTCAGTTCCTTTTTGATTGACGAAGCCTTTTTACATTGGATCGCACTTTTATTTTTTTATGTGAACAATGGTGTGGTTCATATTTTAAAAAATGGGGTTCGCCAAAAATTCTAAATAAATGCTAATGAAGTAGCATTTTGGACATGTAAACTTCATGAGTGAATAAGGATATCTCCATTTACCATTCGAAAAGTAAATTATTAGGACTCAACTCTCAAGGTAAGTAAGCCTCTATTTGTCTTCATAAGGAAATTACTTCGTTAAATGTGTAAATATTTTATCTAAATTACTATTATGTGAAACTTAATATTCGATTACTGCATTTCACGTTGTTAAGGTTTCTAATGACCCATACATGCACGTTAATACATCCATAAGCAAACATAAAATTTCATAAAATAAATTATTTTTTTTTTCCCTTTTTGTCAATCAGTCAAGAAATATTTTAAAAAGATATATTTCCCCAATGATTTTGTTAAAAGATGTGTGTCCATTTCACAAAAGATGTGAGTGAGAAATGAGGCGTGGGGGACCTGCCCAGTCGACCAATGGTGAATATTGAATGTATTATGTTTAATATTAACCACTTTGTGGTACTATCGATAGATTAATTAGGTTTCAAATAACTATGGCCTGCAACATTCTGATTGGTAAGATGATACAATGAGTGTGCTCAAGATATTAATGTTAAGTTTTTAAGAAATTGAAGAAAAGGGAATACATATTGAGAAGTACTCTTTATGTTAAAAGTAATTCATACGCATATCATAAGCATGCACCTTATGCATGAGGTTTACTTGCTAAGCATTATCTCATTCCATTTTCAGATGATGAGAGCTAGAAAATGTGACGTGACTACTTGAAGCGAGATGGACTCAGTACTGTCTAAACCAAATATTATAGTTATATTCTAAATTAATACTTTGAACTTTTGTGAAATATTATTAATAAATAATTTCGGACCATGTAGTTTACCTTATGAAATTTTTGGGAATTTATTTATTTCACAAATTATGATGTCAATTAATTAATATCAATTTAATCGATCTAGTTATTAGGCTCTAGAAACATCTATTGGGTATGGGCTTTGTAATGTGTAGTTACTCATTACTAGACTAATTAGGGTTGGACTCTAATTGAAACCTAGTATATAAGGAACCTTAGGGGTTATGGTCCATAAGGCTAATCATTCACGATTATACATCTCTTCATTCCCATATGTGCATGAGAGAGAACCCATTAAAGTACCGTGATTAGTTTTTAAAAGACCTCAAACTCCATTGATTCATCATCATGGATTCACGCATGTTTTCTCTTTTATAGAATTCTTGATCATTTGACATGAGATCGTTTGGCATGTATGATAGATTGAAATCTAGGGTTTTGTTTATCAATCTATTGAAATAAAGATCCAACAAGAGGTATCAGATCTAAATTTCATGTTAAGTTATTATGAATGATCGTGATGATTATGATTTATGATTTTCTTGATAAATTATTATACATACTTTTGAATTGTTATTTGGCTACTCATATGGATATTTAAGGTAAAATATGAAGTATGTATGATTTTCTTGATTGTCTTAATTTTCTTGATCATGATTGCATGATTGATAGGGTTGTTTAAAGTTTTCAATTCATGGTACAAATTTTGGGCTTTTAGTTTTCTCTTAGGTTTTAATTCATTGTAGAATTGCATGAGAAAATTTTAAGATTATCCCTTTTGTTATATATATATATATATTTTTTTTTAATTATGGATTCAAGAAGACACTAATTTTTATAATTTATTTTGGAGTTTTTCGCTCAAGAACGAAATTAAAAAAGAAAACAGTGTGATCGGTTTCTAGGTGCCATCTTTCGGGTGAAATAAACTCCTCGGTGCTACCCATTGGCGCCTAGGCCCTACCTTTCAAGTTAAATAATTTATTTATTTATTTATTTATTTTGGGAAATTAAGATGCATATATTATTTATGCGAGCAATGATCGATCCAAAGCAAAGTTATTGGTTGGCCAAATAACAAACATACTTGCAGAGATAAATTTGTGATGATTGTTTAGTTGACATGTGAACAATGAACTGGCCCAAAGGAAGGTCGTTGTTTGATAAGATTTATTGTCGACATTAGATTACTGCATGAAGAATATCACTTACAAGTTGATGTTTCGATCCAAAGACTAAATATTAATGTTGTGCTAGGTATCTTGAAAGGGGATTAACCACTATTGTTTTGGTTATTTATATCATGCATATATGCGCTATTATTGAATACCCCCCCCCCCCCCCCTCCCCTTCTTTCATGTCGAGGGTGGACAACATTATGGATATTATATTATGTACAAGTAGCATATTCTTTTATTTTAACATAATTAATTAAAGAATAAATTTGTACAAATTTCAAATACTTAAATTTTAATTATCATTTGGACTTCATGATCACACGATGCAATTTTACCATTAAAGTTAGCATCATTGCAATAATCTCTCTCTCCAATATTGTAAAATCCTTGAGTCAAACATTCATTCGATATACCCCCATTTCGCTGGTTATCCTTGACATTTAATCAAAGCAACTTTTAAGAAATGACCATTTCCTTGACATAATTCTCATTGTGGCATTAATTAGTCTAATGTCTACCAATAACACTAAAATATAGCAATGTATACAGCTAATTAAGCGCTTGTTTGAATTGAATTAAAATTCAAAGTTAATAATTTATTTCAACCACACATTCATGGATTTCGCAACTTTTATTCATTTACTTTTACCAAAATATACTAAAAACATGATTTTAATCTACACAAGACACGACCTAAATACAAAATCATGGTTGGTTCCATGTTAAATACAAGTCCAATACATATTGTAGAAGATTTACAAGAACAAGCCATCACAAAATCTACTCGTTGGCATCTAAAGCCATCTTCAACCTACATCAAAATTTTGAAGTTTTGCACCAAATCTTACATCAAACTGAAAATCATCTCTAACCCATTATACCAAAAGTTACACCAAATTAACAGTGCTCAATCATTTTATTATTATTTTTTTCATTCTTAACTATTTATTTATCTGAAAAATATTTATTTATCTAATTGACTTCTACATAAATTACTAGATAAATAATTACGTTTCATTAACAAAAATATTGAATTCATTCATTGATGATTATTGTATAACAAAACTATTAAAATTGAATTCATTAACGAAAATATTAAATAATTACTTTTATCAACAATTTTCAAACTTCTTAAGCACTTTTATTTTAGTTCATTCCTTGATTATTATTGATTACATAGTTAAAATTTATTACAAATATACATAATAATAATAATCATCATCATAGTATTAAAAATAATAAAAATATTTTTATTATTAATAAATTAAGAATTAAAAATTATTGTGTGACAAAAAAATGGACACAAATACCCTTAACAATAATTTGGTGCAAAATGGAAAATAATGGCAAAAGGGACATTAACCATTTTGCTGCAAAGTGGTGCAAGAAAAATGGTGTAAGGGTTAGAGATGCTCTAAGGAAGTATTTGAGACATAAATTTACAGTTTGGAGACGCACATATACAAAGTTAATGTGAGCTTGAAAATTTGACGGTACAAAATGAAAAAATCAAAAGTGCAATCACATATTAAGCATGTTGCAAAAGCTCGCTCCAAAATCTTCGAAACATGAATTTTCGGGCTCAATCGTACGTTACCTTTCTACACCAAACAACCAATCCAAACGGCCCAAACTCATAACCAATGTTTTTATCACGATTGATTCTCAATCTAAACACAAATGACAAGATAATGGCGTTAATTTGTAGTAACAAAGGAAAGAAGAAAATCAATGAATCGATTTTTGGCACAAAAGTAGGCAGCCGTTTTTCACAGCAAAAGTAACTATGTTTTCTCTTTTCTTTTACGTAAATCACACACTCAACATTAATGGGTAGAGTAAGCAACATATATATCCTACATAAATAAAAGAGTCACTTTGTGGTTACTATTCATAACCCGATCCGAGCCAAATAGCTTTATGGCTCAGCTAAGCCATTTAAGCCTTTTTTTTTAAAATAAAAAAGTCACTTTGTAGTTACTATTTATAAGTTGAGCCAAGCCAAATGGCTCGGCTTGGCTAAGCCCTTTTTTTTTTTTTTCTTTTACGTTTAATTCAACTTTTTTTATGTTTGATTCAGTATTAGCTCAGCTAAGCCATCTAAGTCTTTTTTTTTACATTTGATTCAGTATTTTTAGTTACAAATATTCGTTTTAAGAGATTTAAAATTTGTTGAAAATGTCGAAGTGCGGCCATGATAATTTTTTTTTCAATATTGACTTGGCTAAGTCGTCTAAGCCATTTTGTTGTTGTGTTTTATTTTTTTTTAACGTTTGATTTAGTATTTTAAGTTATAAATATTCGTTTTAAGCAATTTAAAATTTGTTGGAAATGTTGAAGTGCTACTCGAGCCAAGCCAAATGGCTTTATGGCTCGACTAAGCCATCTAATTTTATTTTTATTTTTTTATTTTTATTTTTTTTACGTTTGATTCAGTATCGGCTCGGCTAAGCCATCTAAACCGTTTTGTTTTGTTTTGTTTTTTGGTTTTTTTTTTTATGTTTAATTCAATATTTTAAGTTACAAATATTCGTTTTAAGCGATTTAAAATTTGTTGGAAATGTTAAAGTGCGGCCATGATATATATATATATATATATATATATTTTTTTTTTTTTTTTTTTTTTTTTTTTTACGTTTGATTCAATATTTTAAGTTGCAAATATGCATTTTAAGAGATTTAAAATTTGTAGGAAATGTTGAAGTGCGGCCATGACTTGGATCTATTTAATTTTTTTTTTAAAAAAAACTTAAAATGTGATAATAATAAATATATTGTCGATTAAGTTTAAACATAAAAATTATCTTAAATTAATAAACGTAAAATCGTAATCGTTAATTTTTCTTTTCTACTCCACGCTCAACCTCCATACTCACGCCAATTTCTCTCAATTTCATTTTTTCTTCAGTTTTTACGGTTAAAAATGATAAATTTATGGCATCAACATGGATATTGAAGGAATTTAATGATTTTCAGAAGAATCCTCCTACATCATGCAGTGCTGGTAGACAAACATCTTCTATGAAGTGGATTAGAACATGCTAAAAAGATATTCGACGGAATTTATGAAGTTAGGTGATCGTTTGTCATTCTTTTTGCCTCTATGATGTAAGTTTTCATTGTGTTGTGATTTTAATACTGATAGTGACCATTGATTTGTCCTAAATTCTGCACTGTATTATCATTAATTAATTAGTGTTGACTGCTTACGTCTTGCATAGGGTCTTGGTAAATAAATTAAATATTGGTGCAACTGATACATGTAATTGGAGATTTTATGAGCACAAGATGAAAGAGACATAATGCCTTACCTCAATAGGTAGAAAAAGGAGGGATAGGTTAAACTTCATTATCTCTTTAGTAGGGCATCATCAACACATAATCATTTATGCCTTGTCTTTTTTTAAAAACAATAGAGAGACCTTCAAACGCAAAGTCTAGAAAATAAGCTATGAATCAATCTCTTAATATTATTTTTGTCACCTATCATCATTTCAAGTGTTTTAAGTTTAATGTAACTAATGTTTAAGATAATTTTTTTTATTTTATTTTATATTTACGCTATCATATAGCCAACTATACTATGGCACGTGCAATGCACGTGCGTCTTACTAGTATATATATAAGAATATGTTAAGTTTTAACTGGACTAATAAATGGGTTAAATGTGCCATGATCCAAAGTTATCCAATAGGTAAATATATATAGATCGTGAGTAACATTATTATTTTAAACTACTTCCAATGGTTCACATCATTTTTGGGTCGAGCCTTCAAATTTGGTTGTCGATGTTTAATTCACCATCGGTCAAGGCCTGTGAAAATATATTTCGACGTTTTATATCATCAACCAAAATTTATTGGATATCAAAATCCAACAAATTTCCACATTGATACCCATCAACCTGTAAGGAGTTAAAACATAAAGTAAATACTTGCATAATCAAGGTAACTAATAAAATTGGGATCATAGACCTTACCTCATGTTTCGAACTTGAAACACACACTGAACCTATTTTATGTACTCACTAGGGCTAAGGTCAAAAACACCTAGATAGGAACAGATAATCACAATAATTAATCAAGAGCAAATAAACATACGATGAAAATATGACATAGGATAATACAGATCTTTTCAAAATATGTTCACACAGAACAACAAACTAACAACAAGTTAATCAATCAAACGGTCAACACATATGCAACAAATACATAAATGACCCCATGAAAAGATCTCACTACACTTATCCTATCACATTCCGTGTTACTCACACCTCGAGAACACATATCTCATCTCATCGTCTACCATGCTCACTAGACTAATCACTAAACTCATGTCTAACTGGTAAACCATGAGAAATCCTAAGTCTATGTGATAATCCTCTATCACTGCCTCGTTTCTTCTAACCTAAATGGATAATGGATCTTCACCTAAAATAAGTGATAGAAGCGTCTCTTTTACATTCCACGTGATCAGGGTTTTCACAAATAAAGGATTTCCAACTTTTAATCACCTCTCCACTTGTAATCTAAATGTCACACTCCACATCCCTAGTACAAATCACCAATGTACCCATAGGCATCTATACTCCACCTTACTAAAAGATAGACAACACACTTACTGCTAATGCATCCCAACCCATTGTCCATGCAAACGCATTACACGAAGTAATCAACTTACTCTCAAATTCATGCTAATGTACATATCAAGCACATTAAAATGCAACATATAACCATGCAACAAAATTAAGTTATTACAAACCTATAAAAATGATTACACACAGGTGCACATGCAACAACTAAATTTACTTTCAATAAATCTCACTAGGGTCATCACTTGACCTAAAAATTACATTCTCCTCACCTCTCATCTTATTCTTCTGCTTATCTTTCTTGAGACAGTCTCTCACAAAATGCTCAGACTTACCACAATTGTAACACCGCTTACCATTGGACTTGTCCCAACCTTTACCCTTCTTCTTACCACCTTTATTACTCAAGTTACTATTCGAATAACTATTGTCTTGAGGTCTATCCAAATTTATTTACTTAAACTTTATTCTACTACTCATCATATGTATCTCACTACTCATCTTATCCTTTCTTTCAATCTTAATCTCCATCTCCTACTTCTAAAAGAATTAATGACAATCTCAAATGTTGAGGTGTTCTTACCATATTTAATCGCATTCTTAACCTCCGTATATGAGTTAGACATAGAATTCATCAAAATGATGACCTTATATGTTTTAGACACATTTTCATCACAATGAACAATGTCTTGGACAAGTTTGTCAAAAACATCCAAATTGTCATCAAGATCCTTTGAATGATCAATTTAAAAATTGAAAAATCTTTCAAGCAAATACAATTAACTAGGAGTAGACTTAAAAAAATATAAGTCCTCCAACGTTTTCAAAATTCTTTAATAGAATCAAGTTTTTCAACTTTTTTCAAAATAGTGTCAGATAGGTGTAAAATAATTGAAGTATAGCAAGTTAATCATTTTTTTTTGTACTTTTGTCAAATTAGCGAGAAAATTACCATCTATGACTTTTGAAACATTTTGTTAAACCAAAATCTCCTTTATCTTTTGTTGTCAAATTGAAAAGTTCCCTACTCCAGTGAAAATTTTAACTTCAAATGTGAAAACATTTTGAAAAAACAAAACAACCAAAGTGCACAAATAGGTCACATAAAGTAATCTTAAAACTGCAGTATACACTACTCTAGATTCCCAAGGTTTCGTGATATTCGAGATTTCAATATCTAGGAAACGTTTAAAAGGGTCAAGTCCATGTGTTGTAATAGAATAATCAATACAATACGAAGGTTTGTCAACATAAAAATTTAGTTTCTCGCGCAATGTAGTCTCACACAATGACTTAATGACAATCAAACACCAAAGTAATTATCAATTTGCAAATAAATATGGCAAATAATTCCTAAATATTTAGCACAAGCAATGGTTACCTTACACAGTAACCACAATCCTAATGTTACCCCACATGATGACTCGCTAATATTGAAATTTAAACGGAATAAACCAATATACCAAAGTAGACCAATTTGCAGTTCGTAAATAGTGAAGGATGCAAATTTTACCACTTTAGAGTCAACATTATTCATTTTAAAGTCACCAGCAACCGTGGCAACTAATCAAGCAAAATTGAATCCTAAATGAGCAAGGGAAAAATCTATCCAGAATCACAATTTTACCCAAAATAGAAATTGAACACCACCATAGGGTCCGTCTCATCGTCCGGAACAATCTATCTTTGGTCGTTGGAGTTTGTGCCATATGCCCTCACGAGCATCCACTGGAGCCCTACGTGCCTCTGACCATGGTCGATGCCGATCTCACGTGCCGACAACCTAGGAGCGCCTCCACCTCCATGTCAAGTCGATGGTCTTCATTTCACCAAATTCCTTCTAGTTTGGCCGAAAAAATGATTTACAAGTCCGACAGCCTTGAATAAACTGGATGAATTCTGTGTTTCTATTCTTGCTTTGATTCTGTCGGTTTATTGGTCCGATAGCTTTGAAGAAACTGGACAGATTCTGCGTTTCTGTTTCTGCTTCAATTTTGGAGATTTTCAAAGTTGAATACTATCAAGTGATTAATGCTCAAGGGTTTTCTTTCGAAATAATTGATTACATGGATCTCTATTACCTTTTTGATCTTAGAGAGGTCAACAAACAAACTTGTTGGTTTTTCTAAATTTGACTATGCTTGAGAGAATAAAATTGTGAAGAGTACCAAAAAAAAAAGGAAAGAAAAAGACTAAAAAAACATAAAAATTAATAAAAATGGGGTTAATTAACTGATTAGTCATTGAACTTTGTGTAAGATTTTCAAGGGAACTTCAAAAGTTTTCTCGTTCGTCACTGAAACTAAAAATTTCTCCATTAATCACTGAATGTTAATTGCTTGATTGATCATTGAACTTTGCGTAAAGTTCTCAGGGGGTCGCTGAATTTCAAAAATTTTCCAATTAATCAATGAACTTTACAAAATGTAATTTCATCCATCACTAGCTAATAGATAAACTTTATAAGTTTAGTGACCCTCCCCCTAAAAGCTTTACACAAAGTTCAGTGATCAATTAGAGAATTAACCCTTTTTTTGCATATCTCACTTCTAAGATGTGGATGGATCAAAAGTTATATGTATGTTGGGGTATAGTCTTTTTCGTTGACCACTCTAAACTTATGGTTCTAGTAATGTTAGAAAAATTGGCGCAAAGGGTTCCAAATCTTTGTCTTTGCGTCTTTGTTCTAAAACCTTTTAATTTTGACACTGAAGTTTTGAACCTATGACATTAGGTGCACAATTGATCCACTGTACTTTCTCTTGTGTAAATTGCTTAACCCAACTTTTGGCAAAAGTAGTGCTCATATCTCTAATCATATTTTTGGTCTTATTTTTGTCCCCAACCTTTGAGGGATTAAAACTAAGTCCCTGTTATTGCTCGTGCTCTTTTAATAAAGGCCAAATTATCAATTCATTTACTTTATTCTAAGAGGATAATATAAGGTTAAATAAATTAGATGCCACATTTTAATTGCATGAAAGATCATTAACTTTACTCGTTGTGACAGTTATGTCTTTAAACTTTTTTCCATTGCATTCTTATCTTCAACCTTACATTAATAGCTCATCTTGTCCCTCATAAAAGAATTTGTCCAAAAATTGAGAGAGTAAAAAGACTTATTCTCTCATTGTATTTTTAAATTTTAACAAAGCAAATATTAAAATAAAGTATGAGATTATGACAATATATTTTCCACTCATTTTAAAGAATATTAATATAATATTTTGACGAGAACCCTTACTGGTGATAAGATGTGCTACAATGAATAAAAAGTTAAGAATAAGAATACGATAAAAAAAGTTAAGGACATAAATGTGACACTAAATAAATATTAAAGACCGTTAATACAGTTTAAATGCGGTGTATTTATTGAATAATACAGAGTCTTCTAATTTTCTTAACTCTTGTTTGGTGGAGATTAAATCAATTTTTTAGTAAATTTTGATAAAAATGGATGAAATTGTGGTTAAAAAGTTATGGATCCAGTGAAATATGTGGTTGAAATTAATAATTGACATTGTCTTCGATTAAAATCAAGATTTTAACCATTACCGAACAAGGGCTTAAAATTAATATATTTTTCTAAAAAAAATAAATAAATTATTGTTGTCTTTAATAAATTAAAAAAAAAAAAAAATTAAAAACTCATTTTCAATCATACATTCCCTCAATAGAATAATTTTGCATGTAAATTCATAACTTTTCCTACTTTTTAACTACATATTCTCCAAAAAAATTCATTTTTTTACGAAATCTATTCTCAAATACTCTACATCAAATAGGCCTTAAATGTAAAGTTTCCCCAATTTTATTATAAAAGAAATACATGCATTGCAAAAAAATTACATACACTATAATAAAAAAATGACAGAATTTAAGGTGCATCTAATTTTAAGATTCTTATGTATTCACCTTTTTTTTTTTTTTTTTTTTTTTTTTTTTTTTTGTAATTTTTATGTATTTACCCCATTTTCAACTTTGTTCTTAAAATGTTGCCTAGTAACGTAATTTCCCTTAAGTAAAATCAATTGATATAATTTGTGTTCCTTTTATTTTATAATATTGCACATTCCTCCATAACAAATAAACTAAGACTATATTTTTGATAGGGTAATTTGCAGAAATGATCCCTAATATTTACACTCATTGCTAATATGGTTCCTATCGTTTTAAAATTGACATTTGTATCCTTATTTCAAACGTTTGTTTACACTCATTGCTAATATGGTTTCTATCAATTGATTTACGTATAATATTATTTTATAAAAAATTGTGTAGTTGAAAATAATAGAGAAAAAAATGAAATGTAATGGAATAAAATTTAATTAGATTCAAACAAGTGGTTACCCATTTTAGCAATGAGTGTAAACCTTGGAGATCATTTCTACTAATTACCCAATATTATTGGCAAATTTCATTAAATTTTTAATGGCTGATTTAACGGGAGTGGGTGGAAGGACCAATTCCGCAACAAACGTTTGAAATAAGGGTACAAATGTCAATTTTAAAACGATAGGAACCATATTAACAATGAGCGTAAATATTAGGGACCATTTCTACTAATTACCCTTTTTGATGAGTAAAGCTCATTGTCTCTGGTTTGGGACAGGGGCGTCATGTGGCTCACAACCCCCGTCCAATAGGGGGTGCCATATGGCGCGCTCGAGTCAGCACAGCCCCCCTTCAATCCTTGTCATTGACTCGGGACGTCAAGAATGACTCAAAAATGACTCGGGACGCCAAACATGACTTATTTTTGATACGTTTTAATAAATATGATTTGGCAATATATGACAAATAGAGTTTGCCTCCAATTACAAATTGTTGATAGTAACTATTGATGTTGATTAGTGATCATTCCGTGTATTTGTTCATCGATTCAACCTCACATCACATGTCCCTATGTCTTTATACATATTTATATAGGGTAAATTTAGGGTCGAGTTCTTCATAATAATTTTATGGGTAATTTGACGATAAAAATTGCACGACTCTTTAAGTTGAATTGAAGAGAGATTAGGTCCAGAAATCCAACCCTAAATTTTCCTATTTATATATTGATGATAAACTACTTAAAAACAAATTAATTAAAGAATAAATTTGTACAATTTTCAAATACATACATTTGAATTGTCATTAGGGAAACTTCACAATCTTATCGTACAATTTTACCATTAGGGTCCGTTTGATTCCAAGGCTGGAAAATGGGTGGAAAGAAAATGAATGGTAGAGAATTCAATTTAATAGAATTTGTTTTAGAATGAATTTTGATTGGTATCATTTCTCACCTAATCCGTTAACTTTATTTTTTATGCAAATTGTTACCTTTTGGGATAAATTTTTTTACAATTTGTATTAAAATTTGTTTGGACTGCAAAAAATTTTTAAAAAAAATAAAAAAAAAATAATTTTTGAAATTTTTTTGTGTTCGTTTGATTTTATTTTTCATGCAAATTGTCAATTAAATGGATAATTTTTTTTTAACATTGGATTTAGAATATGTTTCTATTGCCAAAAAACAAAAATAAAAAAAGATGGAAAACATTTTCCCACCATACCCATAGAAAAATTAAAAAAAATGGAAAATGTACTTTAAATGGTTGTACCTAGAAAATGAGTGAAAATGAATTCCATGAAAAAGTTATGCAATCAAACACCAAACATTTTCCACCCAATTTCACCCCAATCAAACGGGGCCTTAATGTTACAAGGACCATGCTCCTCTTACAAAAATTTTTCATACAGATGTTTTACTAAATAGACACAGCAGCATAGACCTCACAGGGAGTGGGTATTTTTTGTATTATTTTATTCATATAAAACCCACCTTTATGTGAGTTGTCTGTAATATATTTGTAAAAATCATTCTGTACATATGATTTTGTCCATGTAACAATTAGTGCAAAAATCGTTCTCTCTTTCTCCAATATTTTAAATCCTTTAGTCAAAGATGAATTTCGTTGGTTATCCTTGACATTCAATCAGAGAACTTTTAACAAATTGTCTTTTTTGAAATAATTCTCATTGCAGAATTAATCAGACTACCACTAACACAATAAAATAGCAAGGTGTACCAACTAATTAAATAACAAATCATGGTTAATTCCATGTTAAATTCAAAAGAAGATTTTATAAAAATGAACCGTTTCAACATCTACTTGTTAGGATTGATTGGACCATCTTGGACATAAATTTACAGCTTTAAAACGCACATATGTGAAGTTCATAAGAGCGTAAGAGATTTAATTGACGATAATAAAAAATCAATACCCAAAAGAGAAACAAGACAAGATTTTTGAGTTAAATATTAGGAGGATTGCTCAACCAAAATGCAAAATATGCCCATTTGATGATAAAGAAAGAACAACCTTACTATTCGTACAAAAGAGGTTGACAGAATACTCACAATGGAGAGCTCCATTTTTTTTTTGACTTTTTTATTAACGCGAGACTCACACGTATATGAGTGAATGTCAACTTCTTCTGTACAATGAGCTTTATTCAAGAAATAAGGGCCTAATCGATGGAGAGGACTTTGCTATTCGTACACTGAATTTGACAGTTTGGTGTATAGCCTTCCTCACAAGAGGAGGGACCAATTTATTGAACGTAAGCTCTCCTCTTTTGTGAGGATCTGTACATCGAGCTGTCAAGCTCGGGGTACAAACGTCAAATCCCTTGATGGAGATCTCCATTGTGATTCCAAGATAATTTTTATTTTAGTCCAACAATAAAACAAAACAGCAGTCAATTATAATCAAATCAATCACTTCTATGAACTTTTCCCAACTTTTTTGAAAAAAAAAATAGAAATATCTATTTAACAAAAGCTTAATATTCTTCATTTTTTTTTTTTTTTTTAAATCTTAGCTTGATTGGCACATTTAATTGCAAACTATTAATTTCACGTTATGTATAAGTACTAGTTCTAAATTTTAAATCTTATGACAACTAAAACTATCATGAAAGACTTGACGTATTTAAGATATTATGGAATCAAGAATCACATAATATTGTAACACGATGTCACACAAAGTAGTATAACAATGGTTTTACCAATTGTTGTGGAACACTTCTGTTAAAACGTATTTCTCGTGATAATCTCACGAGGATGAGAACTGAACTGTCATTAAAAGGTATTTCTCGTCAAGATTTTATTTTATATTGTTGGACAAATCAGTTGTCATTAAAAATAATAGAATGATTGATATATAAATATAAATCATGCTACTATAGCAAGGAGGGTTTGACATCCTCCCAGACCTCCTTCACAATAGAGGACAGGTTCCACTTTTTTTCTTTTTTTCACGCGGATCCTGAATGTCAATCAAGTGGGCAAATATTTTCTGACAAAAAAATTTAATCCTATGAATAACTGGTTAAAATATATCTAAGAGAAGAAAGTAAAATGTCCAATAAGGTATAGTTGCGTAAATATTTCGTAGGTGGAGCCGTGGAGAATTTTAATATTCTTCAAGATTCCAAATTTAGGACAAATCTCATTCAACATTAAAGTATAGTCAATAAACAACATGGATTCCATTTTGTTTTGGTCAAAGATTCATGTCTTGATCCCACAATTTGCGCCACTGTTTTACAAATATGCTGTAGCTTTTCTTTTCTTGCACACAAATGTTCCTAAACCATATTCACAATTCATAGGTGATACAAACATATAAGCTATTGTTACACCGCGATCTTTAGTTATACAGATACTTGAATGATAGCAGGATATCTCAATGCACTTGTTAATTTAATCTACAATGGTTACTCTATGAGTAGCTGACTTAGTCAGAAACTTACGTCTCGAACCTAAATTTGAGAGTGTTGTTTACTCAAATGAGTTTAAGAATCTTTTAGTCAATTGATCCAATGCATCTTATATAATTGTTGTTTAATTCAACAACAATTCTTGTTTATATGAATTACTTCTTCCTTCCTATCATAAACTTCTTTTAGTGCTTTCATTCATTCCCCGGCCGTGTGGAAATGTCCCTTCTTTATCAAGAACTGCTAATTTTATATTTAAGCGTGCCTAATAACAAATCACATTGTCCTTTGAAACACAAACGTTTATTCAAAGCAATTATAAGAGGGTTACATCTTAAAGTATGTTTGACAAAGCTTAAAAGAAAATAAAAGTAAGTTTTATATATTTTAATTTGTAAAAAATATATTTTTCTATAAATTAGTTACTTAAAATAAATTAGTTCCGAATCAATGCTCCAACAAATTTAACATAAAATTTCACAAGCAAATTATACCTCTCATAGGGTGGTCGAGTTGGTAGAGTAAGTGAGCGCGGAGACCTTTGATCACGAGTTCGATTTCCTTTATCATCACTTTTTCGGTCAAGTCTGTCGTACCAGACTTGCCTAATATGGTTAACATGACTGACGTAGTTTGCAGGCTATTACGTTAGTCGGAGGGTTTGCCCAGTACGTACCTGAAGGATAGCGACACGGTTCCCTGTCAACAAAAATATAAAATAAAATAAATAAATAAAGTTGCAACTTCAATTTTCGTTTTTACTTTCGATTCAAAATAAATTACTTACTTAGTGTTAAATTTGACAAAAAAATAAATAATAAATAATAATAATAATTAAAAAAATTTATTATAAAATAAGAACAAAGTCATGTTCAACACTTGTCAATGAACAATTTAGAAAATGTAAATGAGAACTGTGCTTACGGTTTTGTAATTGTTATTTTGATGAAGATAACGAGAAAGTGTACATTAGTTAATTATTTGCGTGTTGAAATTTTGACTTAGCATCTATTACGATGCAGATCGACATGTTGACTTTTTGTTTGATTTAGTTAAAAATATTGATAAAAAATTAAGTCAAAATCAATAGTCAATTTTAACTACATATTTATGTGATTTACAATTTTTTAAAAATATATTTCATCAATATTTATTAAAATATACTAAAAAATTATTTTTTAACAAAACCAAATAGGACTGAATATCCTTAAATATTCCAATACTATTATTATCTATCCAATATAAATGCATTAACTAATTTTCGTTTCCCTTTCAAGCACTTTTGGTTTAGGATATTTTACCATTGTGAATCATCTTCATACTTTTAAAATTATAGTACAAGCGCTATCAGATTTTCCATCTTCGTAGAAATTAATCTATGACTTATAAGGTATTATATGAGGGATGCTATATATACAGAGTTGTTGATAGGGTTAAAAACAAGGTGTTGACGTGGACAACTCCTCAATTGAGAATGTATTCTCGAGTAAATCGTTTCATTTAACAAAAACAGTCACTATTTATGTTGCTATATCATTAGTCTCTACCAGGGGTGGATCCAAGCACGAGCCTCGGCCCAGATGTTCATTTATAAATAAATAATAATAATAATAAATTATGTGCAATTTTTTTTATTTATTTATTTATGTTTTTTTTTTTTAAATTTCATATTAATTCGTCCAGAATTTTTTTCTAGATCCGCCTCTGATCTCTACCATGTACGAGAATTAGTGCTTAACAAAATAAATATAATAAATCATTAGCAGCAGTAATCCAAATCGATTATGATTATTCAACGTACCAACGCGTATATTATATGTCATGTCACAAGCCTAGTCTGTCAATCTTGTTTCCAGCCGCAAATTGTGAATTAAATTGATGAATCTTCCATATTTACATCATTGCCCCTCCAACTTTATAATAATATTTTTTTCTTGCCATTTCTTTTCTTTTACTAATTTGAGTCTAAGCCGAATTGGAGAAAATGCATAGAAATATCCACATACAAAGACGGAGAGTTAATGCCTTTTTTTTTTTTTTTTTTGTCCTCCTGGATTTGTCATGCATAAAAAAAAATAAATAAATAAATGCTTGCGAGGATATTAGTAACTGTGAACACATACATCTCTGAGGGGTAGCTCAGTGGTCAGACCTTGAATTTGCTCTTCAATAATTATCAGTTCGAGTCTCCTTAGAATAACTAAGGTAAGTACCCGACTGTAAATTTCAAGGTTCCGTAGGATTAGTCGAGGTGCGCGTTAGCTGGTTCGGATACCCACGATCATCCAAAAAATAATAATTATGAGTACACAGGTCTTTTGTATATTGTTACGAAAGACATACAATTATGGAATATTTCATTTTCTAAAGACAATAAAAACGATACTATTATATTTCTTATTTAGAAAGAATATACAGCAAAAAATTATCAACAAAACGACTAGCAATTGAACGCCGCTACAAGCAATCATTGAAATCATTTTACATACCTCTCAATAATAAGCAAAGGATTTTGATTTAAACATCGTTTTTTAATTAAACTATTCCTAGCATTTTTCTTTTCTTTTCTTTTCTTTATTCCCACAAGAAAAATGAGGCCTACCAAAAGAAAATGAAAGGGAACGTATAAAACTCAAGTCTCTTTACATTTTTGAAGCGTGAACGTTGGTTTAGGGCACGGAAAAGGAGTGTCACCTTTGGAAACGTTTAAAAGGATAGATTTATTTTAAATTTTTTATTTCATTTTCACAATTTTTGTTTTTTTGTTTTTGTTAAGTTTCCTTTTTCTTGTTTTATACAAAAAGTTACTTATTTTGAATTTAATTAATTTGATAAAGAAATATTTATGCTTTAGTTATCTATGTATCATTATACTTATGAGTAAATTTTTTAAGCTCGGCCAGAGGGATGGCAACGAGGTGGGCTCGAGTCGGGATAACCTCCTCCATGCCCACCCTTTAGGGTAATCTCTCGTCTCGTACCAATCCCATTACTTGGTTAAGGCGAAGTGGGGCAGGGTGGGGGCTCGTTTAGTACACGTTTATTTTTATTTTTTTAGTTTTTGATAATTCCTTTTATTGTCCTCATTCATTAAAATGAAATAATAATATAGTTATTAAAATTTATAAATTAATTAATTTACTTTTAAAAGTAAATTATTCAAATATATTTGATAAACTAAAATTTTTATTGTTTATCATATTACTTAGATAATCTTAATCGTCATATTCTATTAGAATTAATGAAATTTTGTGAAAATTTTCATTTAAAATATTAAATTCTTAGAAGAAAAAAATTAAAGGGCGGGACTCTTGTTACCCATACCCCCATCCCAAACCTGAATACACGATTTGGGGGTGGGGGGTGGTGTATTAAATTTAATGGGTTTTCGGTTATCCCTAATCAAACACACTCTAAGTCATGTTGGACATACGTAGAGGAAATGAACGTGAAGAACAAGAAAAATATATACATGAAAAATGTCTTCATGTGTACAATTAATTATGGTTATGACGAAAATTATTATTATTAATTTGTGAAAAAAATTTCTTAGTCTTGTTTGACATCCTTTAATTTAAAAAATATTTTTTTGAATAATATTTTTGGAAGAATGTGTGATTAAAATACAGGAAAAAAATTCGGTTTACATATAAAATATTTTATTGTGTGAATGTGTATTTGAAAATGGGTATGAAAATTAAATTAAATTAAATTTTAGGTTGCTTAATGTGCGATTTTTCAATATCTTTCTAAACGGAAAACTATTTAAAATTAGATGGATCATAAGGAGATTCTACGACTGAATTAAAGAGATTCTATTTCGATACCACCAAAATTAAAAATTAGTAATAACATTTTTTCCCCAAAAAAAGATTATTTTATTATATTTTTTCCGATGAACAAATTATTTTATTTTCTCTCTCCTCCTCCATTCCTGGAGTCACCATATATATCCCACATCGTAACAACTCACTCCCCTGCCGGAGAGTCTCTCATCAGAACCACCACGGCACCACACTCCTTTTCTCTCTCCGACCACCGTTATTAATGGCGGCGCTGCGTAAGGCCCTAGAGAAGCGTCTTCTCACCCGCACCTCCAAAGACTCATCCCTTGTACTCTCAAAAAACTCAGCAACACCTAATGCAGCTAAAGCTGAATTCCGCCGTGAGTTCTTCACTTCCTCAGACTCCTTCGCCACAGGATTCCTCCGCCGCTTCCTCCAGCGCCGCGCCATTAACAACCACTCCTCCCCCACCTCCTTCCTCACCCTCCCCGTCGGGGACAAGCTCAGAGATAAAATCAAATCACTAAATATCGCCGGAGACCACCGTCTGAATATTAACTGGATGAACCCACCTCCACCACCCTCGCCACCGGAGGAATCCAACGAGTTCGTCGTGAAAATTAAGGATGTCAAGAAAATGCTCAGGTTTGTTCAGTTGGAGAAGGTTAAACAAAGACTAAGGAACATCCCGGAGAATACAATTCCGTACGGCGAGTTTGTACGGATTTGCGGTGACGTTTGTGGGAATGAAGAAAACGGGCTCGAGTTTTCAAGAGCCTTGGACGATTCCGGTGACGTCATCGTCCTCGGTACCGTCGTTTTTCTCCGGCCAGATCAGGTAATTAAATGCATATTAATCAATTTTAATTTTTATTTATCTTTTCTCAAAAATAAGTATTATTATTATTGTTATTTTTTTTTTTTTTAGATAAAAAATTTACATGTAATAGCTATCTGAAAAGTACATGCACCAAACACGGAATAGACAACGGTTAAATACACGAACCGTGTTGCTATGCCAGAGGTGGCAAAAGCCACCTCTTTTGACCGTCCCTCACAATAGGGGGTCGGTCCACTTTTTTTTTTCATTTTAAATTCATTGCGGGGCCCACACTTGTGAGGATCGATCAAAAGAGTGAGCAGCTACAATTCTGACAAAGCAGCAAAGTTCTAAATACTCTAGTTGTACTTAACATGTGAAATGAGTCTTATAAACGTGTTTCTCTACATGAATGCTATATATAAAAATTAAAAAGTGAGCGGTTTCGTGACATTTTCAGGTCAGGTACATTGACTATGCTTATCATGTGAAATGAGTCTCATAAACGTGTTTCTAAATGTTGATGACATTTATAAAGAGTTGGGGGAATTTCGTGACATTTTCATTTTGGTAGCTTTGCATTTCTAAAAAGTTGTTTATTAAAAAAAATCATATTAATTTAATAGAAAAAGGGAACTGTGTTCTTTATTAATTTTGTTCAATACTATGTAGAATAAAGTCACTTAGCCAAATTGAAAAACAGGGAGTAAAAAGATAGACTGATGTGTCAGAACATGATTGAATATTTTTGTTTTAATTTTTCAAACTGTCCAATCATACGTCGACACGTGTCCCATCCGAATTTGAGTTTGGAAGTATAACATGATTGTACTGTGTAATTCAAGCAAGAAGTGAAGAATATGCCCCTATTTGGTAGGAATAAAAAATTAAGAATTTAATCTAAATAAAAATCAATAATTAATTTTAATAACATATTTTATAAGGTTCACAATTTTTCAATTATATATTTAATAATTTTTTATCAAAATCTTATAAAAATCTAATTTTAATCGTCATCACTATTGCTTTTGCAGGTGGCGAAATTAATGGAGAAACTAATTTCCCAATCTATAATAGCCATGCCAAACGACCCAAGAAGAAAAGAACTAGCCCATCTAGAAAAGAAAAAGTCCATAATAGACCAAAAGGCCCATTGTCTGGTTCAAAGAGAACTCTACTTTGGGCTGGGCTTTCTTGCTCTCCAAACATTGGGCTTTATAAGGCTAACTTTTTGGGAACTAAGTTGGGATGTAATGGAGCCCATTTGCTTCTTTGTGACATCAGCCCACTTTGCAATTGCCTATGCTTTCTTCTTGAAGACTTCACTAGAGCCCTCCTTTAATGGCTATTTTCAGAGCCGTTTAAAAGTAAAGCAAAAGAAGCTTATGCGAATTTACAACTTTAACCTTGAAAGGTACAATGAGCTTTGTGAAGCATTTTATTGTAATAATATATATAAAAAGTAATGTAGATTAAAGATGTCAAATTTTGAAAGTTGCTCTTTCAAGTTTCAGCAGTGGTTTTTCTTTTTCTTTTTCCTTTTTTTTTTTGTGACAAGATATCAGAGTAATTGTATATTAAACATAGTGGAATTCTCTAATCATCAAAGGGATAGAAATTGATTACTATGCGTGCGTTTGACCCTTTTTTTTTTGTCCAATTCCCGTTTTGCTACAGTAAAAAATAATAAACAATGCAAAAGCTGTATTTGATTTCCATTCATATGTGGTCCCCACTTCTAAAACCGCCTATTCATTATGACCAAGTGGCCACATTTTGACTTTTTTATATAACAGTTTTATTCATTTTCAAATTTGTCCTTGTCATATTATACGTAATGGCATCAATGACGTGGCCAGGTGGGGATAATTGTGTCCAGTCAATTTTCAACGGTTCAATAGAGGCATTTAAGAGTATGAAATTGCAGGTTAATCTTTTGCATTGTTTATTCGTTGTCCACTGTAGCAAAAAAAGACAGAACAAAAAATTGGAATAAAAAAGGGGGCCAAACACACGCTATATATGTCTTTCCATGCAAAAGTTGAAATGAATTATAAAAAGTATTTGTTTTACTTGCATATGATTCACTGTATTTTTTTTAGTTAGTGATTCGTGTTGTAAATTGTAAATTTATTAGTGAACGACAATTGTACCCTGAAGTCCTAAAAATTATTACTATTGTATCTCTAATCATTCCCTATAAATACAGGATTTTGATTCTTATTATAATACACACAAATCTATTGACTTGTTTATATTATCTTTACTTTTAATCAAATTTTATTGTAATATTGCTTAATTATTATCTACCTTTATATTTTTCACGTCAATACACAAGTTGGTAAGGGAGTACACGTTAATACACGAATTCAATCCAATGTATTATTTGCCTGAATTCAATCCAATAAATTAAAGTAGATATAGTCTTTTTCACGTTTAATACATAGCTTGAGTTCATTAAAGTATATTAGAATCCAACGAGGCTGCCAAGCTGGAAGATCATACCAACCAGCAGCACACTTAGCAGGAGATGCATCATCATCAAAAGAAAAAGAAGACTCTAGAAGGATCATGAAGCTAATTTTCTGTTTTTAACAGCTGTATTTTGTTTTGCCACATGAGGATAGCATTGTAGAATACGCTTTTATTCTCTTTCCTGCCTATATAGGAAAGCCGTGTATATATATAGTGATACTGTGGAGCTGACTATCGAAGGCATTTTTCATTATCAATCAAAGCTCTTTTCCCTTCATTCTCTCAAATTCCCAGCTGAAGTTCTCTGTTTTTATTCAACATTTACTGAAATGGTATCAGAGCCAGAAATGCAAGATGAAAATGCTGGAAATCCAAACACATCCCCAATTCAAACTCAAACTCAAACTCAAACTCAAAGTCAAAATCAAAATCCAAATCCAAACACCATCAGTTATGATCCCACCCAACCGAGTAGCCCATATTTCATCGGAAACAATGACAACACTGGTGCCATGCTGGTTACCCACATACTGGATGCCACCAACTATTACTCATGGGCACGATCTATGAAAAGGGTTTTGCGGATCAAGAATAAATTAGGCTTCATCGATGGAAGCATATGCGAGCCAGTAGATCCCAATGATCCACTCATGGAGTATTGGCTATGCTGCAACGATATCGTGATTACTTGGATACAAAACACCATTGCTGTTGACATCAAATGCAGTACCACCTACGCTAAAACAGCACATCAACTTTGGATCGAGTTGGAGCATCGTTTTGCTCAACAACATTAGGATCTTCGAAATCAAACAAGCCATAACCACACTGCTGCAAAATCAGGATCTTGTGAGTGTTTATTTCTCCAAACTCAAAACTCTTTTGGACGAACTCATGAACTACAAAGTCATTCCCAATTGTAGTTGTGGGGGATTAAAACTCGTAGTTGAAAACCAGCAGAAGGATTGGGTGATGAAGTTCCTGATGGGTTTGAATGATTCCTATAAACAAATGAAGGCACAATTCTTACTGATAAAACCTTTCCCTATCTTGAATGAGGTTTATTCGATCATACAACAGGAAGAAAAGAGAAGAGAAATATCAACTGAAGGTTCCACATCTGAGTCTATGGCACTTTTCACCAGAGGCACTTTCAAAGGAGGGAAGCAAAACAATTCAACACAGAAGAAGGATCGGTATTACTGCACTTTTTGTAAAATCCCAGGGCATTCCAATGATAGATGCTTCAAAGCTAATCCAGGAAAACCCATTTGTTCCTACTGTCGAGTTCCTGGTCATGATGCAGATAAGTGTTTCAAGCTCAATAGATACCCATCAGGCCATAAATTCGAAGGAAAAAGTAGATCATCAGCAAATCAATCCATTGCATCTTTTGCTCCTACACGGGAAGTGGTGAATGAGAAATCTCGTGTGTCATTAAGTCAGGAACAATACTCTCAACTCATGGCTTTTCTCAAACCTGTTACCACTACATCATCCTCTAATGAAACTGCACACCAACTTTCTGGTATATCATTGTGTATGTCTGCTCTTAAATAAAAAACCCCTAACACATTGGACATCCCATAGATCCTAGATACAGGGGCAACAGATCATATGATATGTTCAACCTCATTGTTTTCTTCTATTCAGGCTGAAGTTTATCATTCAGTAGCTCTACCAAATGGTAACAAGGTCCCTGTGACCCACATAGGAACAGTAAACATCACTAATGCATTAAGTCTTCAAGATGTACTCTGTGTGCCTAGCTTTTCTTACAATCCGATTTCTGCCAAGAAAATAGCACAAATGCTCAATTGTTGTCTAATTTTCTTTCCTCATTTTTGCTATATACAGGACCTTTCAGTTTGGAAAACGATTAGCATGGGTGAAGTTAAGGAAGGACTCTATCATATGAAACATGGAGAGGTACCTCATTCAGCTTTATCCGATCACTTGGCCAAGTTAAACATTAAACTTCCAAATCCTGTCTTAGCCTCAGTAACTAATAATGTTCAAGGTTTTGATGTATGACATTATAGATTAGGGCATTCCTCTTATTCTATTTCTAATGTAGATGGCGACATTCACTTTTCCAAAACTTCTAATGATACAATCTGTTCTATTTGTCCCATAGCCAAACTACATAAACTTCATTTTCCTGTGAGTACTCATAGAGCAGAAAAATGATTTGAACTATTACACTGTGATATTTGGGGTCCTTGCAATGAGGTTGGCAGTGATGGTTCCAGATATTTTTTGACCATTGTGGATGACTTCAGCCGTTGTACTTGGGCATATATGTTGAAACTAACATCTGATGCTACAGCTGCCCTACAGAACTTTTGTGCTATGGTGGAAACACAATTTGAGACCAAAATTAAAATCATTCGAACTGACAATGGTGGTGAATTCAACATGAAGGATTTTTATCTTAAAAAGGGCATCATACATCTTAAAACTTGTGTTGAAACACCATAACAAAATGTTGTAGTTGAAAGAAATCACCAACACATTTTGAATATAGCTAGAGCTTTAAAATTTCAAAGTGGAATTCATCTAAAATATTGGAACCATTGTGTCTTGACTAACGTATATCTCATAAATAGGACACCTTCTCCCACATTAAATGATCAAAGCCCCTACTAAATTCTATTCAACAAAGTGCCAAACTATCTACACCTCAAAGTTTTTGGTTGCCTTGCATTTGCAACAACCATTGTCAATGGAAGGCACAAATTCGATCTTAGAACAAAGAGATGTGTGTTCATAGGTTACCCCTTTGGGATCAAAGGATATACTTTGCTAGATCTTGAAACTAAGAAGATATTCATTTCCAGGAATGTAATCTTCTATGAGAGTGTTTTTCCTTTCAAAGACTCCATCAGTACTCTTCAATCACCACCAGATCAAAACAATGAGAATTTTACCCAAAAACATTCTCTTACACTGAAGAGGCTGTTCCCATACTTAGTCCAGTTAATGATCATGTTCCACCACAAATAGAAACCCAAGATACTGAGGAAGATGATCCACAAACTTCTGATCATGTTGAACCTGAGTCTGAGTTTACTAATAATTCCCAAAGTTCTGATATTAATGATACATCATCAAACACTAGTCCTATTACTCACTATCCCCACAGACCAGTAAGTTTACGGAGGGCACCGACATACCTTTAGGATTTCATATGTAAGCAAGCCACTTATCTTCACCCATCTCAAGAGTAAGACAGATTGAAGGGGCAAAATTTTCCAGGTAAACATTGTCTACTTAGTGCTAGTATTTCATATGAAAAATTCTCAACTTCACATAGAGCCTTTGTATCCTCTGTCACTACACATTCAGAACCTAAAAGTTACCAAGAAGCAAAAAATTCACCGAAATGGTGTGAAGCCATGAAAACAGAGATTGAAGCCCTTGAACTTAATGAAACTTGGATTCTAGTTGACTTGCCTCCTGATAAGAAAGCAATAGGGTGCAAATGGGTATACAAAATCAAGTTCAATGTTGATGGTAGCAGAAAAAAATTCAAAGCAAGACTAGTTGCTAAGGGATATTCACAACAAGAAGGTTTTGATTATCATGAAACCTTCTCACCCGTGGCTAAACTTGTCACAATCAGAACCTTGTTGGCTATAGCAGCCATGAAGGGATGAAATCTTTTCCAATTTGATGTTAATAACGCGTTTTTGCATGGTGATTTAGAAAAGGAAGTGTATATGGAGCTCCTCCTGGGATATTCGGACTGTGATGGCAAGAAGGTTTGTCGACTTAAGAAGAGCCTGTATGGGCTAAAACAAGCATCGCGTCAATGGTATTCTAAACTTTCTAAGTTTATCATTGAGCAAGAGTACTCTCAGTCCAAAACAGATTACAACCTATTCACTATGAGCACTGGTAATTCCTTTACTGCTGTTTTAGTATATGTAGACGACATAATTGTGGCTAGCAATTGCATTGGTTCAGTTAATCACCTCAAGACTTCTCTCTATGACAAATTTAGAATCAAAGACCTTGGGAAATTAAAATACTTCCTTGGTATAGAAGTGGTAAGATCTGCACCTGGTATTCATTTGTGTTAGCGGAAGTATGCTCTAGACATCTTAAATGACACACGGACAATTGGATCAACACCTAGCAGGATCCCCCTGGATCAGAATATGAAGTTGACCAAAGAGGAAGGAGAACTTCTCCCAAACCCAACATTATATAGAAGACTAGTTGGACAGTTGCTCTATTTAACTATAACCAGACCTGATATCTCATATTCGGTTCAGTTGTTAAGCCAATTCATGGATAGTCCTCGGGTGCCACATCTACATACAACACATAAAGTACTAAGGTATGTCAAAAGGGCTCCAGACCAAGGATTATTCTATCCAGTAAATTCTAGACTGCAATTACATGGATATTGTGACTCTGATTGGGGTGCATGTCCAGACACCAGAAGATCGGTAACAGGGTATTGCGTTTTACTTGGTGAATCACTAGTGTCTTGGAAGTCCAAAAAACAACAGGTTGTGTCCAGGTCCTCTTCAGGGGCAGAGTATAGAGCAATGGCCAACTTATGCTGTGAATTGACATGGCTTCGATATTTACTCAAGGACTTGGAGGTGGACCATCCTCAAGCTGCCTTCCTATATTGTGATAATAAGTCTGTTATACATATTGCCACAAATCCAATTTTCCATGAAAGAACTAAACACATAGAACTTGACTGCCACTTAATACGAGATAAGATTCAAGATGGAAGCATCATTACTAAACATGTACCCAGCAGATCACGGACAGCAGACATCCTTACCAAAGCCTTGAGTTCTCAAAGTTTTTATTTGTGTATGCTCAAGATGGGAGTAATGGATATATACTCTCCATCTTGCGGGGGGCTATTAGAATCCAACGAGGCTGCCAAGTTGGAAGATCATACCAATCAGCAGCACACTCAGCAGGAGATGCAGCATCATCAGAAGAAAAAGAAGACTCTAGAAGGATCATGAAGCTAATTTTCTGTTTTTACCAACTGTATTATGTTTTGCCACATGAGGATAGCATTGTAGAATATTCTTTTATTCTCTTTCCTGCCTATATAGGAAAGTCGTGTATATATATAGTGATACTGTGGAGCTGAATATCGAAAGCATTTTTCATTATCAATCAAAGCTCTTTTCCTTTCATTTTCTCAAATTCCCCGCTGAAGTTCTCTGTTTTTATTCAACATTTACTGAAAAAGTATGTGTACAGATATTTGATTTTTTGATTTTTTTATGTCGGCATAATGTTTTTTTTAATGTCTGTAGTCAATTTCGCATTTCTTATGAAATTCACGTTAAATTCTGCCTTCATTATGGAATTCACGTGTATGTTTGGAATTGTTTTTTTTCTGTTTTTTTTGTTTTTTTTTTCTAATTCCACCTTTAGATAAACTTAGATGTTCACTTTTTAAACTGATGATGTATCATATTGTTGCTTCTGAAATAGCACAACATTATAAATAATAATTTAAAAGAATATTATTTATTTATGAAAAGCATATATTATAATTTTCAATATTTCAGAAAAATATTGATATATTGCTCTTGAAAAAATAATATTAAAAATACAACGTGCTCCCGAAGTAACATATCTTTTGGAAAAATATATCATTTTGAATTAGTTTTTATCCCTAAAGAAAAACAAATGACTCATGTTATTTTAACATTGACTACTTAATTAATTATTATGTGACTATACAATGTTTAATCATATTATTCGAAACTAATTTTATTTTATTTTTCTTTATTGTGTAATTAATCAAATGTCAATCATTACAAAACTTAGTTTGCTCCACTTGACATATATGACAAGAATCATTTGTCATGGATCCTTAATGCTGATATTCACTTGTTTCACTCAGAGAGACAATAAAAAAAGAAAACAAAAAATCTTGTCGGATCATGCAAAATCACTTATCTTTCTTCATAATCATCCACACCATAGATTGAAAATCGAATAGCTCATTGCGAAATATCCACAAGTTCTTTGGAAAAAAAATGACTAAAATATTTGATCATCAGAAGACTATTATCCTCCCTAAAGTCAGCTATGAGTGGATGCGCTTTCGTTTGCAAAATTTTAAAACTGTCAGTTATGTTCAAAATTGACATTATGTGGAGAAAAAAAACTGATGAATTTATGTTGGAGAAAATATTTTCCACACTTCATGCCTCGAATGTGCTCTTGCAATAGTAATATCGTGAGCGTAGTTATAAAAAGTACTCAAAACCAATATCTTGTCTACTTGTTGCTGAACAAAATAATGAACTGGTAATGAAAAATCATTGGTTACATCAAATTGGTTTTGTAATATTGCCTGAAACAAATGGTATTGCATTGTCCGTAGCAAACACAAAATCAAGACAATGACTTGGGACGTGGACTTGGACATAGTCGTGGACAAGGAATAAATCATGGACAAAATAAGCAACAAAGCTACTAGCAATAAGGAAACAAAAGGCACAAAACAAACGAAAGTAGCACATCCAAAAAAAGTACGAAAAATGTTGTCCTAGATGTGGAATGAAATGATATTGGGCACGTACCTCCCGTACAGCAAAACATATTGTTGATCTCTACTAAAAATTAATCAAGTGAAAGAGAAAAATGGAGACAAATTTTGTTGATTATGATGGTCTAATTGACGTGACTTATTTGGATGTCTTCGATTTCTTTGCTAATCCAAATGAAAATATTGATCATCTTGAATGGAGACAGTGTGATGGAAGATATATATTAGTTTACTTTTTAGTATTTCCCTTTGTTTCAGAAATTCAATTTGAAATATGTTTTTTACTTTCACAAAAATTTGAAACTTTATTGTGCATCGTTAATTTCATAATATTGAATTTTGTTTACTCATTTAAATTTAAATTCAACTTTCTAAAAATAAATCTTTTTTTATTTATTTATAGATTCATAGATTGTCAAGCACTTGCTTGATTGATAGTACAACTAACATACTATTTTTCAAGACAAAAAATATTTTTCGGACTTAATATTAGCATAAAATAATGTTAATATAATATAATGTGCATCGAATATCGTTAAAGGCTCCAAAAGAGTTTGATTTATTTTACCAAATATTAAATAATTATATATTGACGATGCACTTTATTCTAGCAAATTCAGAAGATATTTATTTAGCTTTAAAGATATCCGATGCAATAAATATTACATTGAGACGATACAAGAAAATAATATTTTATTTGTGGTTGATTAGTTGGTTCAAAGGGTTTCGTACCTCGAAAAATAAAAGTACAAGAGAAAAATCAATCAAATAATTCGAAAGAAGTAACATTAGAATATATAGATCAATCAAATATTAAAAATATGGTTCTTGAAAAACCACAATTGTTCGAAAATAATTAGATTTTAATAAATTATATGCTATCTCATAAATTCTGGGAACAAAATAATATTGTTATAGACAATACTTTCGCTTTTAATGTGACTCTTGATATTATGCAAAATAAGGATCTTGAATAACAGTTTGTTAAAAACTGTTAACATAAAAATGATTAGCCAAAATGGAAAGAAATCATATAGACGGAATTGAATTCTTTAGAGAAACGTAAAGTGTTTGGACATATAGTCCGAATACCTGAAACTCTAATCCCTAAAGAACACAAATGAGTTTTTGTACAAAATAGAAATGAAAACAAGCTCAAGGTTTCTCGCAAAGACAAGGAATTAATTATGAGAAAATATGTTCTCCCGTGATGGACATCATCATTTTTAGATTCTTAATTAGTTTGATCGCGTCATAAAAGTTCGATATGCGCCTTATGGATATAGTAACTGCCTATTTGTATGTTTCGCTTGATAGTGACACATATATGTAAGTCCCTGAAGAGCTTAAAGTGTCGGGAACAAATTGTACGTGCTCGAGAATCATCTTCCCAATTAAATTGCAAAGATCATTATATGAATTGAAATAATTCAGATACATGTGATATAATCGTCTTAACGAATATTTGTTGAACGAGTGTTATGAAAATGACGATATCTATTCATGTGTTTTCATAAAGAAAATAAGTATTGAATTTGCAATTGTGAAAGTTTATGTTGATTATTTGAATTTAGTCGGAATTTTTTAAGAGTTCAACAAAATTGCAGATCATTTGAAAAGTGAATTTGAGATGAAAAAAGTGAAAAAATAAAAAATAAAATTGTCTCAGGTTACAAATTGAACATTTCTAGAAGAATTATTTATTCATCAATCTACATATATAAATAAAGTCTTAAAATATTTTATATAGATAATACACATTTGTTGCCATAACTTATGGTAGTTCGATCACTTAATGTGAAAAAGATCAATTTCATCAATTTGAAGATAGAGAAAAAGTTCTTGTTCCTGAAGTACCATTTCTTAGTGCAATTGGAGCATTAACTTATCTTGCTAATTGCACTCGACCTGACATAGATTTTTTCTACATCAACTCAAAGACATTGAAATGATGTTAAACACATTTTTCATTACATAAAAGGTATTATTGATTTGAGATTATTTTATTCTCAAAAGTTGGGATCTATTTTAGTGGGATATGTAGATGTATGTTATCTCTTTGATGCACATAAAACTAAATTACAAATAAGATATGTCTTTACAAGTGGATTATCAACTATATCATGGATATATGTGAAACAAACATTGACAGCAATATCTTTAAATCATTCTAAAATAATTGTAATTCATGAAGCGGACATAAAATGTGTATGGTTGAGAAACAAAATATATCATATCCAAACATCATGCAGACTAAATTCGACAAAATTTTGTATAAAGATAATGCAGCTTGTATTGTACAATTCAAATGAAACTATATCAAAGGTGATAGTACGAAACACATTTCTCCAAAAAAAAATTCATACACATGAGCTTAAGAAAAACGATGACATCGATGTTCAACAAATTCACTCAAGTGATAATATGACTGATTTATTTACAAAACTATTGCCAATATCTACATTCAAGAAATTGGCTTACGAGATTGGAATGCGTTGACTCAAAGTTTTTCCGTGATCAATATTAGGGGAAGTAACTGTACTCTTTTTCCTTCACTTAGATTTTATCCCACTACATTTTCCTAGCAAGGTTTTCATAAGGCGACATTTATTTTTAATACTCCAAAATAACTGTACTCATTTTTCTTTGTTTGACATTTTTGTCTCATTAGGTTTTATCAAACAAAATTTTAACGAGACAGATATTTTAGTAATGTGTTATTCAATGGAGAGTGTTGCAAATGATAAGTTTATTAGTGGATGACTCATGTGACCCTATAAATTATTACCATTGTATCTCTAATAATTCCCAATAAATATGGGGACATCTGGTCTCATTATAATACACACTAATTTATTGACTTTTATTCTCTTTTTTTTCCTCTATTTCATTAAGCTTTCTATTTGGCCTCCATTTTTAAAATTTATTTTCAATCATATATTCTTTCAATAAAATGATTTTGAACATGAATTTATAATTTTTCCCTACTTTTTAATCACATTTTAAAGAAATCACTTTTCATAAACTTATTCAAAAATTTCTACTGAACAAGAACATATCTTAATATGTTATTTATTTTGAAGGATGTGCTGGAGATAGGTGCATGTCCTCTCAAGCTAGACGTGAATTGGGTTGGGTTGGATTGAGTAAATTTTGGGTCCAACTTGAACGCAACCCAACATGTGTTGGTTTGATGAGATTTAATTTAGTTTTACTTTTTTGAAAAAGGAAAAATAAAGCTAAGCTCCTAATTGATAGGAATTAAAATTTAAATTTTAATATAAGTCAAAATCAAAAATTAATTTCAATTACATATTTTATGAATTTCATAACTTTTTAACCACACATTTGATCAACTTTCATCAAAATCTACTAAAAAAATTGATTTTAATATCCACCAAACAGAGGCTAATATTCTAAACTAGCTTCTGATTTTCTATCTCCTAACTCAAGGCAATTTTTTGCCCCTACTTCCATAGAACTCTAATTTCCTCAAATTAGTCCAGATTTCTTCAAATCTTCGCCAAATCCACTAAACATTTTCAGTTTCGAGAGAATACATTTTCGTAACTCATATCCTAAGTCTACTATTTTATTTAGAATATATTGGGCGCTTACGAGCAAATTGGGGCAACAAGAGAGAAAATGGAGGGTGCTGTTCACGACTTTACTTTTTGGTAAGTTAATTGTCGATGTTACAATTAAAGTACCTATAAAATCATCCTAGCCAATCTTCGGCCAATTTTCTCTAATTCCTGACAATCTAACTCCTAATTTCATCTTCTTTCTTTTCAATATTTGAATCCATGGCTGCTCGTCCTTTATTCAGCTGTGTGATGTGAGCGCATAGTGCGTAAACACACTTGGGTGATTTTATATTGATTTTACGTGTCTGTTTGTATAATGTCTCCATTTGCTTTGTAATTTGAAGTTTACTTCTTATAGAAGAGTTTCAAAAGATGTCACTTTGGATTGACTTTTTTTCAAATGTCTTTTAACACTTTCAGAAAATCATCAAAATGTGATCAAACACAACTTCCTAGGCTTGAGTTGGGATTACTTTTAAGAGTCCAACCTCTGCTTCTCAAACACGCATAGTTATCTTGAGTGTTTGATAAACATAAAGAAACTGTAACATCTTGTAGCAATGGAGTTAATTAAATTATTGATCATCAACATTTGCCATCGATTACTGCTTGCTCACCACAAAATAAAAGGTTACTGAGTGCTCACTCACTTTTTAAAAAAATTACCCATCCATCACTCCTTCAATTTCCATCTATCCAACTCAGCAAAAATGTCCATGTGGCGGATGAAAATCTTAGGTGGCCACTAACTCCATTAAAAATTGCCACGTTGGAAAATCCTATGTTGAAAAGCATATTATTTTCCAATAAGTAGAAACCCAAAAAATAAGCCAAAAAGTTGGATGAATTGCATGTTCTTCAACCTAAAGGTGTAAGCGGTCCGATTTTACCGATTGACAGATTTTCAAACCAAACCGTTTGCACCGATTTGTGAAAAACTCAAACCTAAACCAAATCATTTTAAACGATTTGAAAAAACTCAAATCCAAACCTACTGGTTTGGTTCGGTTTTAAACCGCTGGTTTCTCCATATATTTTTTTTTGCCTATTGTCCAATTTTAAACCGCTGATTTCGCCATATATTTTTTTGTCTTTCTACTTTTATCCCATTAATTTAGGAGTAGACATTTTTTTTTAAGAATCGGTGGAACCGGACCAGAACTATTTAGAATCGATCGATTCTATTTTGGATCTTCTAAAAAATAATTTGATTTTGAGACAAATTATTAAGAACCAACCGATTTCGATCCAATTCCCGATTCTAATATGGGAACCGTCAGGAACCGAAAGGTTCTCATAGGATTTTTTTTATTTTATTTTTTTTGGTAAAATATATAATTCAATCTCCAATCATTTTTATAAAAAATAATAGGGTCCCTTCTTCATTTTAGACCCCAGTACTTTCATTTTTCTCTTTTATTCGTTTCTTCTCTTTTCTTATAATTCTTAGATTAACTGATTCTCCAATCAAATTAGAATATTGGGTAAATCTATACCTAAATAAATTTATTTACAATATATAATTTCATTTCTAAGATACGAAATTTTTATTTTGTTTTCACTTTGATTACATAGTTGTTGATCGGATCAAAATTTTTCATCCAGATTTCTACAAATTATAATCGACAGAACAAGAAGTTACAATAATTTTTTAAGGGATGTCCAATTTAATGTAAGATTTTGATTTTGATTGAAGTTTGTTTAATCATTGGAGTACTATACAGTTTATATAAGTTGATGATTATTTGGTGATAGTAATTTATATGAAATACAATGTGGGATTACTTGATGAATCATTTCAGACTTTCAATTTAAGAGCTCATGGAATATATGAGTCTCATTTAAAAATAAATAAAAAACTCAACACAAAAGTCTTACAAGTTACAATTTAGAAAATTTCATATTTTTTTTAAATTTTTAAATTTTTATATATTTTTTCGCCGGTCCAGTTTGGTTTTAAACCGCAATAAAAATTTTCAAACCCAAATCAAATCGTTTTTGACCGATTTCGTTTGATTCAAAATCATTTCGTTGATAAGTCCATGTGGCACCAAACCCACGGTTTCCAAAATGCGATTTCGATTTAGTTTGACAATTTTTACTTGCAACCCAACTTCAACCTGTTTTCTGGGTTGAAATTTGTTCAGAGATCAGAAAAAATAATTAACAAAGGTGATTCCATTGTAGATTTCGCATTTTCAAATCCCAAATCTGATTTCTCAGATCAAGAAAAGAACAATTCTAACCTTGCACAGGCGACATAATCTGATTTTCTTCGGTGGAATCTTAGATCAAGAAATCAGCTTCTCTTCAATGGGATTCCAATGAAAAAAAATCAGACTTTTCAAATCAAAACATAATTAACATATCATCATGCACAGGCCATAGTTGCAGAGAAGGCTAAGTACCTGAAACGTGAACGGTCCCTGGCATTGGAAATAGAACAAAGTGGAAAAAGAAATGGGAAAATAGGTATCAATTTCAGCTAGCAATTCTAAGACTGAACCCAAATTGAAATTATTGAGGCAAATCAGCAAGAATCTGCAATTTTTGTGCATTCAAAGAATGTCGAATTGTTTTGATCAAATGGGATTTTGTGTGGGCAGCTATGGAGAAATGAAGGGCCATTGTATATAGAAGTTTGAGGGTTTTTAATTTCGATTTTGATTTGAAAAGTCTTGATCTGAGATTCCATTGAAGAGAAGTTGATTTGGGGAAGAAATATTGGAGGATGAGTAGAAAAAAAAAAAAAAACAATTCTAACCTTTTTCAACGTGTCAAATTTTTAATGGAGTTAATGGCCATCTAAGATTTTCATATGCCATGCAGACATTTTTTGCTGAGTTGGATAGATGGAAATTGAAGGAGTGATGGATGGGTAAATTTTTTTTTTAATAGTGGATGATCACTCGGTAATCTTTTATTTTAGAGTGAACAAATAGTAATCAGTGACAAATATTGATGATCAATGATTTAATTAACTCTATAGCAATCAAACGTAGACATCAATCAAATGTCAATTATGTGTGTCACTTTCTTATTTGATCGTGAATTGATACAATTCAAACTAAAATCTAATTCTCGTGACCCTCAACTCATTCAAAACTATTATTTGTCAAAAAAACTCGTACATTTGTGAGATTTCACCGAACAAATATTGAATATTTTTTTTTTCGATAAATAACAATTACATAAGTTACTCAAATACACTTTTTTGGCTAATAGTATTAGATTTCATTGTTACCTCTTCACACCATTTGTTGGTTGGTTCCATTTGGTTCTGGTTTCAAAAGAATCGAACCGAACCATGAACTAATATTTTATTTTTTATTTTTTTTATAATGAAACCAAATAATTTTTTTTTAAAGATATGGAACCAAACTGAATCGAACAATTCGGTTCTAGTTTGGTTTTGTTTGATTATATTTTAATTACTAATTAATAAAAAAGAGAAAAAATATTTGAGGAACAAGAAACGAAGGTTAATCCTTCAATTTCAAAAATCTATGCAACGATGTTGACTTAACACGACGGTAGATGGCTGGCGATAGTTATTGGTCTCCACTTGAGAGTTGGCGTATAAATTGAAAAGGAGAGAAAATGAGAAATTAATTAGGGTCTTAAGTCTCCAAAATATACTAGGGTCTCCAATCTCCACATCGAGAAATGAGAAATCGAAGGCACATGGCCTTTTTGTCTTGATTTTCAATTGAATTTGAATTTTTAGGAGTCACACACACACACACACACACACACACATATATATAATATTGAGTTTGGTTCTTAGTTCTAGAATTAGAATCGAGTTAGAAACAAATGATTATCAGTTCTAAGAACCAAACCATTATTATTATTATTTTATTTTTTTTGTAGAACTGTTATTTGGTTTTGGTTTGATCGGATTTGGTTTGGTTATTCTGTCCACCCTTGAATTATATCATATATATAGCAACAAAAGCATTAATATAATAAAATTACCAAACCAAACCAAACCAAACCAAATCTCAAAACATGGCAAATTGTAAATTAACCTCTCTAATTAAGATTATGGAAAGTAATTAATAACAATAAGAAAATGACAAAACAAGAAATTCTCTAAGTATGAAAAAATTAGACGTTGTTTAAAAGCAATTATTTGAGGACGAAGTGCAAAGAGTAATGTTATTCATAATCGTTCACTGTGATAGTTGCTCTACTTGACATTCTACATGTCGATTTTTGATTTGATATATTAACGTGTTAATTTTTTTTGTCTCATACATCAAATTACTAACCGTCACATATATGTCATATAAGGTGACTGCGTTAGTGAGCGACTGCAAATAGCATTATTCAAATACAAAATGTGATAACATTATCTGCTCTGGCACATGTGTGTACTTGATTGATCATCATAGGTGTTGACCCCAAAAAATGTTGCCAACAGAATCCTTACATCATCCATTTCACATGAACATCACCTGCATATGTAGCACCCCGTTAGGAGGTAAAGGCCGCCGGCCAAGGAAAAAGTTCGACGACCGTTTGCGCTCCGACAGTCAAGTCAACGATCGAACTAAAATATTAAGAAAGTGAAAGATATGAAAGATAGGGGATTTTGTGAGGTTTAGAATTGTTTACCTTTGATTGTCTATGAATTCATACTTATAGAGATGAAATTGTAGATGAGCCAAGTGGCTAATGGATCAAGCTGAGGCCCATAGGACTTCATTCTTGAGGAGCCTCGATTGTACCTCTTTAGGCACCTCGATTGGACCTTTAGGGAGCCTCGGTTAAGCACTTTGAGAGACCTCGGCTAGGCATTTTGAGGCACATCGGCTAGGCTTCTTATGAGCCTTGGTTTACACCTTTGTAGGCACCTCGGCTTGCCATTTGGATAACCTCGGTTAGGCACTTTGAAGCACATTGGCTAGGCTTCTTAGGAGCCTCGCTTTACACCTTTGTAGGCGCCTCGGCTTGCCACTTGGAGAACCTCGGATAGGCACTTCGGCTAACCTGTTAGGACCTCGATTAGGCACCTCGGCTAGCCTTCTTAGGACCTCGATTAGGCATTTTGGCTAGCCTTTTGGGACTTCGGTTAGGCACCTCTGCTAGCCTTCTTAGGACCTCAGTTAGGCACCTCGGCTAGCCCTTTTGGGAGTTTGGTTAGGCACATTTGCTAGGCACTTCGTCTAGCTTTTTAGGACCTCGGTTAGGCACATTAGGGACCTCGACTAGGTACCTTGACGTGGCTGCCACTTGGGCTTATGTTGACCTTGGTTAAAGTTTAACATCTTCTTTGACAGACTTCCACGTGGGGCTCTTTTAGAGGTTCAATTTTAATGGGACAACAATAGTCGCCCAAGTTTATGTATTAGTCATTTATGAAAATGCATGGAATTTGAAATATAAATAGTCAAAGAAGACGGGGTCTTGCAGATCGCCTCAGAAAATATGCGTGTCAACCGGAATAAGCGAGGACATACGAATTGCCTCCAAAGATGTTGCTTATAATTTGTCGAAATTTCGGCAGTGTCTCTTCTGTAATATAGACTAAACAAATCCTGTAATACAATATAATTTATCCAATGCACATATACCAAATGAAATTGGGGTCCATTTGCCCCTCAAGTTACTCATGATGGTAGAATGAATGATAACATATCAAATTTCTCTAAGATATAACGTGGCATACGCATTGGCAGCAACAACATAATGTATATACTAGTAGTAATCACAAAATAAGTTGGTGAAAATTTGCATAAGTACTTATCGCGGATGTTGTCTGAAGCCCCAAAGTATGGTAAGCCTTTTGCTTTATGATTTACTGGTACTTTCATGAAGGAACTGAAGTCCTTATATACCAAAGCTATCTACTTCAAACATTTTACTGAATTCTATGAAGGGAGCTGAGGTCCCCACTGTGTCGAAACTTCCTGGGCATAGGGTTGTCGAATTGCCCATGTTTTTAACTTGTAATTTTTTACAAACTTTCTTTACCTTCCCTGAGCATGGGGTTTAGGTAGCCCTTTCATGTCGAGACTCCTAAACAACTTTGTGATTGGGAGGGATCTTCTTGGGACTGCCTTCTCGTCGAAGTGCCGACGTTGATACTAGTTTAATTATCTTTCCTGGGTATGGAGTTTGGGTTGCCTCCTCATGCCGAGACCCCTTTACAAATTTTGTTTGTAAGGGAACGTTATATTCACTTCGCTATGGGGAGGGGTCCTCTTAGGATTGCCTCCTAGTCGAAGTGCCGACGTTCTAACTAGTTTAAATATCTTCTCTGGGCATGGAGTTTGGGTTGCCTCCTCATGTCGAAGCACCTTTACAAATCTTGATTGTAAGGGAAGGTTCTATTCACTTCGCTATGTGAAGGGATCCTCTTAGGATTGCCTCCTAGTCGAAGTGCTGACGTTGTAACTAGTTTAAATATCTTCCCTGGGCATGGAGTTTGGGTAGCCCTCTCATGCCGAGGCTCCTAAACAACTCTTAGTTGTAGAGAGAATGTTCTATCCACTTCGCGATTGGGAGGGGTCTTCTTGGGGCTGCCTCTTCATCGAAGTGCCGACGTTTTAACTAGTTTAAATATCTTCCCTGGGCATGGAGTTTGGGTTGACTCTTCATGCCGAGGTCTCTTTACAATTTGTTTTTGTAAGGGAACGTTCTATCCACTTCGCGATTGGGAGAGGTCTTCTTGGGACTGCCTCGTCGTCGAAGTGCCAACGTTGATACTAGTTTAATTATCTTCCTTGGGCATGGAGTTTGGGTTGCCTCCTCATGCCGATGCCCCTTTACAAAACTTGTTTGTAAGGGAACGTTCTATTCACTTTGCTATGGGGAGAGGTCCTCTTAGGACTGCCTCCTAGTCGAAATGTCGACATTCAAACTAGTTTAAATATCTTCCTTGGGCATGGAGTTTGGGTTGTCTCCTCATGCCAAGGCCCCTTTACAAATCTTATTTGTAAGGAAACGTTCTATTCACTTCGCTATGGAGAGGGGTCCTCTTAGGACTGCCTCCTAGTCGAAATGCCGACGTTGTAACTAGTGAGGTTTCATTTGTAGAACTCTATAGGTGACTTTTTGCAAAGCGACCTTTTATTCATCATAAATTATACATGGTTGGAGTTACAGTTTTCATTGGTGATATCTCCCCAAATGTTTAACGTTCCATGGATGAGGTTGTACCTTTCCATCCATAGCATCGATTCTATAAGTTTCAGTCCAGACTTCTTCCTTTATTCAAGGAATGAGGACTCCAAAGAACCACTCTAGAATTATCAGAGTCTTATAAGCGGCCTCGGACGGACGATGGCTTACAGCTAAGCTCGACGATAGTGAAAGGTAAGGGAGAGACATCTTGCGAAGCCAGGGATAAGCATCTGGCGAGACGGCGAATAAACATCCCAAGAATAGCTCTCAAACTATCGGAGTTTTATAAGCGGCCTCGGATGGACGAGGTCTTATAGCTAAGCTCGACGGTAGTGAAAGGAGAGGAATAAAACATCTCGCGTTGCCAGGGATAGGCATCTGGCAAGGCAGAGAATAATCGTCACGTGAATAAGCTCGAGAAAGGCTCCTTTTACAGGGATACACACGTTTGGATGAGATCAAAAGATGCTCATTTTTCAAGGAACGCACTCTTCCTTTATTTAAGGGACGAGACCTTCAGATAATCATCTCTTTTTTATTTCAAGAAATGAGGTCTTAGGATTATCGTCTCTTCATTTGTACAAGGAACGAGGATTTCGGATAATCGCCTTTTCTTTATTTCAAGGAACAATGTCGTAAGATTATTGCATTTTCCTTTATACAAGGAACGAGGCCTTAGGATAATCGCATCTTCCTTATTTCAAGGAACAAGGTCTTAAGATTATCGTCTTTTCCTTTATACAAGGAACAAAGTCTTAGGATAATCGCCTCTTCCTTATTTCAAGGAACAAGGTCTTAAGATTATTGCCTTTTCCTTTGTACAAGGAACAATGTCTTAGGATAATCGTTTTTTCCTTTATACAAGGAACAAGGTCTTATGATAATCGCCTCTTCTTTATTTCAAGGAACAAGGACTTCTAAAATGTCAAATCTTATAATAAGAAATCCATGAGCTCGCCTTCAAAGTTGTGAGGTCTCAGAACTTGCCTCAAATAATAGAGATGACGATCGAAAGAGCCTTTGAATAAGAGAGATCCAAGCCTGAAACTTTTACAAATATTTGGCATGCATTGTAATAGCCTTGCAATTTTTCTCCCTCCAAGTGACAATATTTCATGTCAACAAATATATAAAGAAGGCAATTTCCAAACATTTACGTAGTTCCCTATTCTAATATTGCCAATAGGAAAAATTATTTGAACATCCACACAAATCAAATGGCATAATTGTCTAAATTTAGATGGTAGTAAAAGAATTTAGCTTCATAGAAATTCTACTATGTCATTAAATCTTGCTTGACATTAACACTCCATAATATTGAAATCCCAACAGCAAGTGATAGTGAATGTTCAGTTGGAGTCCAGTAATTGTACAATTCAACATTGGATAAATAAGTGGAATTTGGTGGTTTTAAAATGACGACATGCATAGCCTCCAAATTACATGGAAAAATAGGTTTTGACTAGGTGTAGACCCAGAGCACCAAAGAGAGGCAGTCAGCCTCCCAAGTCTCTAATAAAAAAGCATTTGTTATGGCCCAAAATGGATGTGGTCCATTCAAAAAATAAGGGGTTGGATCATTTATAGGACAAAAGAATAATAAGAGCCCAATAAAATAAATCCCTGGCCCATATAAGAAAAGCTGAAGCAGGATAACCATATACCATTATAGAAGAAGAGAGATTAACATGGCCCGAATGATTTTGAGTAGTTATGAGGCCCAACCAAAATTAATCATTGTTTTAGCCAATTTAGATAAACATTTGGCCCAATCCACATAATCCCAAACTAACGTGCATAGCCACAAGCTTGGATGTAATTGACTTTTAAGCCACCAAAAGTACCAATTAAGCTGTAAAATATGTTTCATTTGTCAGCAAACAATCTGCAAGAAAGCTGTAAAAAAGCCACCAAATTCATTTGAATACGCCACCATCATTTTCTTGTCACCATCACATTTAATGTTTATTTAGTGGACACAAGCAAGACCCATGTATTGTGGTCCAGTGTGATGCCGGTAGTTCAGCTTAACAATAGTTGCCAAACAATTTCTTGAGATGCAGTGGTTGCTTCAATGGTGGCTAATAAATATGGCCGAGTGGTTACTCCATCTTTATAATGAATTTTTTTTTTATTTGGGCATTTGATCAAGCATTTGGTGGTCAATAACTAACGGGATGATTTGCAGAAGATTCTTTATTTCCAAGAAAATATTTTCCATACCTTCACCTCTTCTACTAGCTTTTTATGGATTTTTTCAAAACATGTTGCCATGGTTGGAGAATATGACAACGTTGCTTGACTACTGAAATTAGTAGTCTGGGCTGTGATAGTAGTTGTAATGGCTTCAATATTGCTTTCAAAAATTTGAGATGCCAGCCCATTGCTTTTTCTTGGTGAATGACATTAGATTTATGATTTGGCTCTTTCTTGATTCTTTCTTCCTGTTGCTGGATTTGTTTTTCATTTGGGGTTGATTTGTTCCAAAAAAATCAATGACTCTCACCAATAACATTGGTAGCAAATTGGGCATTTTCTGAATAAACCCACTGGTAAATTTCTTCTTCAATAAATCCCAGTTTCCTTGACCATTTTCACGACGAGTCTCTTCAACCATTAACTGGCAACAACCATTTTTCATAGTGGATTTTCCAACCTGGGTTTCTTCAACCCTTCGCCGGATAGTTCCCCTATTCAAGAAATTTTTCAGAACTCTATTAGTCCTTCTAGTAGCCATTTTCTCTTCATTTTTGGTGCTGTTTCTGCCTTTTCTTTGGTAGAGAACTGTCGAAAAATACTAAATAGAATTTTCTGATGACCTTTTGGTATGTGGTTAAACATGGTTAATGTACCGTTTTCCACAGACGGCGCCAATCTGTTGACCCAAAAAAATGTTGCCAACAGAATTTCAACATCATCCCCTTCACGTGGACATCACCTGCATATGTAGCACCCCGTTAGGAGGCAAAGGCCGTCAGCCAAGGAAAAGTTCCGACGACCGTTTGTACTCCGACGGTCAAGTCAACGGTCAGACTAAAATATTAAGAAAGTGAAAGATATGAAAGATAGGAAATTTTGTTAGGTTTTGAATTGCTTACCTTTGATTGTCAATGAATCCATACTTATAGAGATGAAATTGTAGATGAGATAAGTGGTTAATGGATCAAGCCCAGACCCATATGACTTCATTCTTGAGGAGCCTCGATTGTACCTCTTTAGGCACCTCGGTTGGATCTCTAGGGAGCCTCGGTTAGGCACTTTGAGAGACCTCGGCTAGGTACTTTGAGGCACCTCGACTAGGCTTCTTAGGAGCATCGGTTTACACCTTTGTAGGCACCTCAGCTTGCCACTTGGAGAACCTCGGTTAGGCACTTTAAGGCACATCGGCTAGGCTTCTTAGGAGCCTCGGTTTACATCTTTGTAGGTACCTCGGCTTGCCACTTGGAGAACCTCGGTTAGGCACTTTGAAGCACATCGGCTAGGCTTCTTAGGAGCTTCGGTTTACACCTTTGTAGGCACCTCGGCTTGCCACTTGGAGAACCTCGGTTAGGCACTTCGGCTAGCTTCTTGGGACCTCGGTTAGGCACCTCGGCTAGCCTTCTTAGGACCTCGGTTAGGCACATTGCTAGGCACTTCGGCTAGCCTTTTGGGACGTCGGTTAGGCACCTCACTAGCCTTCTTAGGACCTCAGTTAGGTACCTCGGCTAGCTTTTTTGGGAGTTCAGTTAGGCACATTTGCTAGGCACTTCGTCTAGCTTTTTGGGACCTCGGTTAGGCACATTAGGGACCTCGGCTAGGCACCTTGACGTGACTGCCACTTGGGCTTATGTTGACCCTGGTCAAAGTTTAACATCTTTTTTGAAGGACTTTCACGTGGGTTGCCACGTGGGGCTCTTTTAGAGGTTCCATTTTAATAGGACAACAATATGCATAACTATATGTAGAAGGGCAAACATTCTTGAACAATTGAGAGTAGCCCGTAAGCTGGCATGTCTCTCGCGTTGAGTGATCGTCGGTGCAATAATATTCTGGCATGTTAAAGGCGGTGCATGTACTTTTGCATGGCGTTATTTTGCCGGAATCAATCACTTGCAGCTCTGATGGACAGCTCTGGTTCAGGTCTATCACGCAACCGGCGTATTGGTTGTCACCGGAGCTACAGTGGGCCGCACTCCGAGAGGCAGATTGTAGCCATCGACAAGGCTTACGTCGTAAAAATCTTTTTCGACATTGTTATTTGCCAAAGTGAATTCCACCAGGCTTACTGGTGGTACCCCGCCTCCGATGCATTTCAATCCGTTACTACAACTGTCGGTTGCGCATTTGTCGTTGCCGGTGGCATCAAAGCTACAACTCGTTCTTGCCCAGAAGCGGCCGGACCAACCGGGTGGGGTTGGAAACTGCATGGATTTCCTAGGGGCCAATGCCCAAGAAAGGCTGTGCCGTTGCCGGAGAGTGTCCCAGGCTAGATTGTTTTACTGCAACTATTTTGGAGGGTAAACACTGTAGCTGAAATAATTCTACTCCCTGAAAAGTATAATATTAAAAAATATTATGAACAAATGCTGAAAATATTAGGATCAGAGTCAAGTTTTTGTTACCAATGAAGAATTGGGCCACGAGCAGAGCGCAAAGCTTTATCAAACTTGCCATTAGCTTCTTCGATGGATAGAAAACAAGGAATCATAGATTTGTCTGTGTATTTATAACATAGTACCTTACCCTTTGTATGTTTTGATTTTACCTTTATTTATTCAAATGATTTTGTTCTTTAATTTCCAATATGACAAATTCAATTTGTCCCACAAATCTTGAATTAAATCATACACGTGAGATCATCATGACTGGCTAATTATTAATTTCACAAAATAAAATCAATTATTTACTAAAATAATTATTTGCGTCAATTTTCATTTTTAAGATGATATGATGATTGTTTTAGGTAGGACGACCAACCTACTATGGGTACCTATAGAAATTAGTGTGAGGTCACGATGCACAAATTGACACATGAAACTCACCCCTTGCTCTGCATATTCCTAAGTCATACCACCAGAGTCGGTTCTGTGATTTTCAAAGTTTGAGACGAACTCCGTAAATTAGGCCACCAAAGAGAGAAAACAAGGTTTTCCTTTTATAAATTACAGTGTTTACTTCATATTTTAAAAAATAAAATTTAAAAAAAAATATTTGGGCCAAAAAAGTCCCCCCTCATATTTTGGGCCTGAGGCAACGGCCTCATCTGACTATATGCAGATCTGGCTCTGCCTACCTCTATTATAAATGAGAAAATTTTATAAGTAAGAGTATAACTATGATCTATTTCAATAATATGAAACCAAGTTTCAAATTTCAAAAATCAGATTTTTATTAATTTTTATTTATGATTTGTGACATCGAAAATAATTTGTGACCTATAAAATCTTTGATTTGTGATTTCAAAATAATTTCTGACTAATTAATTTGATAATATGTGATCAATAAATGACTTTGTGACCAAATTGTATATATCTGTGACTTTTATATATTTAATTAGTCAGAAATTATTTCGAAGTCACAAATCAAAGATTTTATAGGTCACAAATTATTTTTGATGTCACAAATCAGAAATTTAATATGTCACAAATTATTTTACGATCACGATTGACAAATTTCATATGTCACAATTTGTTCATCGATCACAAATCACAATTATTATTAGTCACAACTTATTATACAATCACAAATGATCAAATTATTGGTTATGAATTAACAATTTCTTAGGTCACATATTATTTTTTAGTCACAAATTATCCAAATAATTGGTCACATGGTCATAGATTAACCAATTTAATGGTCATAGTAAACCCAATAATCTGTGACCACCATCCGACAACCGTCTCCACCATACCACACTCCACGACCAACTGAAAAATTCTCAAAGTTACCATCACCACCACCAATCACCTCACCACCGTCGCCCTACCCTAACCCCGCCCCGCCCCGCCCCAACACAAACAAAAACAAAAAATTTGGCACCACAGCAAAACATCAACACCACTGCCGCCGCCGCCCATTTTCTTCTGCAGCTCCATCCTGCAGCAACAACAACCAAATTGTCGTTACCAGATCCACCAACGTCACGACGATAACGATCGCTGCTAGCATCGCCACCGTCACGGCTACAACGATCACCAACATCGCCTGCACCGTCACCAGACTCACCACTCCCATAACCACCGCTAACACGCCCTAAAAGGGCCGCCACCATCCAAAATCACCGTCGCCGCCACCATACCCCGCAACCACCACCTCCACTATAAATCCCCAAACCATCATCGCCACCACGCCTTCCACCACAAAAAATTATCACAACCACCACTCCACCACCTCAACATAATCCACAGATCCACCGCCATCACCCTCACCACGCAAATCCGCCTCCACCACCACGTAAATCCGCCACCAATAAACAATTCCCAATTTATTTGCTGCAGTGACGAGGACTTCTGGTGCCATTGCTACCACCACAACAACAACGTGGTTGAAGGGTGGTGGATCTGTGGCTTCTGGCTTCTAGGCGGCGGTGGAGGAGAAAATCGATAGTTGAAGAGAGACGGCGACGGTGGCTTTTGGTGCGAGAACTTCTGGCTTCTGGGAGAGTTGCCGATGACAGCACAATTTCTGTGAGAGAGAGTTGAGAGGTAGAGAGAGATAAGGTTTGGGGAAAATTAGGGATTAGTTATTTATATATATATATATATATATATATATATATATATATATATATATATATATTAATTAATTAATAAAATATATGATTTTTGAATAGTTAAACCTTTGGTATGATTTTAGAATACTCAATTTATAAAGTAGGGTTTAGTGTAATTTCCACATTATACATTGGCATATTTGGGAGGAACTTAGGCCAACCTAAGTCGGTTTCAATTTTTGTTGCGTAAACTTTTTTATTATTATTATTTGTACTTTTGTTTTTTGACATATCAGCCCATTAACAAGTTGAATGGGCAACAAGAGTACAAGACTATTGACCCATTTAACCCTTAGCTGGTAGGCCCTGATTTAATGAAGATGTGACAAGAGGAAATTACATCTAGGGAGGTATTTAAAGATCCAAATTCAAAAATAGGATAAATAGTTTATTTATACAAAAATCAGGTATTAATAATAATATTATAAAATATTTTAATATTATATAATAATATTACAAAATCAAATCAATTATATAAATAAACCAATCCTAATTTATAAACACACTTCCCCTCCCCTCCCCCCTCTCTAGCTCGCTCTCACTCTCTCTCCCCGTCGCCGCCACCCGCCACCACCCTCCATTAGTAAACTACCAACAACCACCACCAAACCCCCACCCAAAACTCCGATTAATCAACGACTAGTATATTGAAGGTGGTGATGGTCGATGGTAGAACTGAAGCTGTGCCCGCTCGATTTCTGTCATTTCTGCTTGTGTGGAAGCCGATTCTGTTGGTGCGATGTGGGTTGTGGTGATGGTGGTTGGTGCAGTTGTGACGGTGGTGATGGTCATTGGTGCAGGTGGTGGTGGCGGTCGATTTGTGGTATATGTATGTTGATTTGTGTAAGTTCTATGGTGATTTTGTGATTTCTGCATGTGTGGAACCGATTGTGTTGGTGCGATGTGGGCTGTGGTGATGGAGGTGGTGGCGGTGATTGTTACTGTGCGTGCGAACGGTTGTGGTCATTTTGGGGTAGTGGTGGTTTGGTGATTTCTGCGTGTGTGGAACTGATTGTGTTGGTGCAATGTGGGCTGTAGTGATGGTGGTTGGTGCGGTGTGGGCTGTGGTGATGGAGGTGGTATCGGTGACTGTTACTGTGCGTGCGAATGCCGGTGGTCGTTTTGGGGTAGTGGTGGTTCTGTGATTTCTGCTTGTGTGGAACCGATTGTGTTGGTGCGATGTGGGCTGTGGTGATGGTGGTTGGTGCGGTGTGGGCTGTGGTGATGGAGGTGGTGGCTGTGATGGAGGTGGTGGCGGTGACTGTGCGTGCGTATGGTGGTGGTGGTTTTGGGGTGGTGATAGTGATGCTGGGAGGGTGCGGGGTTAAGTTTTGAGGTGTTGATGTTGCTATTTGACGGTGACAGTGGTGGTGCCGCTAGTAGAGGCATCGGCGAAGTCGTAGTCACATATGATTTGGTGGTGGTCACAATTTTATGACTTATGTGTTAGGGAATTATGACCTTATTGTTAAGCTATTGGGACGGCGACGGTGGTGGTACCGCTGGAGGAGGTAGGGGCGAAGTGGTGGTCACTTATAATTTAGTGGCGGTTACAATAGTATGACTCATATGTTCGTGAATTGTGATCGAAATTAATAGTGGTGCTGGGAGGGCGTGGGGTTAAGTTTTGAGGTGTTGATGTTGTTATTTGACGGCGACGGTGGTGGTGCCGCTGGTGGAGGCAGCGGCGAAGTCGTGGTCACATATGATTTGGTGGTGGTCACAATTGTATGACTTATATGTTAGGGAATTGTGACCTTATTGTTAAGCTATTAGGCGGCGACGGTGGAGTGCCACTGGTGGAGGCAAGGGCGTAGTGGTGGTCACTTATAATTTGGTGGTGGTCACAATAGTGTGACTCATATGTTCGTGAATTGTGACCGAAATTAATTGTGACCTAAGAAATTAATCTGTGACCTATTAAAATTTTGATTTGTGACCTCAGAAATAATCTGTGACCTATTAAAATTTTAATTTGTGACCTCGGAAATAAATTGTGACCTATTAAAGTTTCAATCCGTGACTTCGAAAATAATTTGTGACCAATAAAAATTTTGATTTGTGACCTCGTAATAATTTGTAATTAATTAATTTGATAATATGTGACCAATAAATGCATTTGTGATCAAATTGTACAAATTTGTGACTTTTATATATTTAATTAATTAATTAAATCATAAATAAAATTTAATAGAAACTTGATTTTTGAATATTGAAATCTTTTACCTTATTATTGAATTCACTATACTAAAAATCTTATTTATGTATTGTTCCCACATGACAATCACTAGGCCCATTATAGAGATTTGAAGTAAATGACGTGGTCCACAAAACCGAGTACCATTTGAATAGGTTCAATGAACTTGGGCCTAGTTATCATATTGTGGCCCATCCATCTCTGTCAATTAGGGTTTGCTTTTAGTGGAAATTACGTCCCTTACATATAATTTAATAAAATTTCAAATTTTACTAGGTAATAGTTTTTTTTTCCCCCAAAATTACTTTAAAAATTGTAGTTTAAGAAAAAGAGGAATATCACATAACTCATTCATGATAATCAATTATGGACTGATTTTACTCCACCAAATACATCCTACTATAATTATCACATATTCAACTACCAATGTTATTTCACGATCATATTTACAACACAAAATCAACAACATGTAATTTAGAATTGAGGTAACACAATGAATACCCAAAGTCAGAATATGAAAAGATTTAGGTCATAATTAATTTTTAAATTATATATAAACAGTTGGACAAAGGATCCTAAGAAAATCCAATCACAATTTTAATATCAGATACATACATGCAATCGTATATTTCATTCAAATCAACACAAGCTGAGAATACTGTGTATGAATCATGAAACCACACACACACACGCACACATAGGGCTAGGCAAAACTTTTAAATTAAATCGGACCCGAACCAAATTGAATCGAGCGGTTCTTTTTAAATTAAATATCCGAAGGAGTATCTGAATCAAGAACCAACGAGTTCAGTTAAGTTCTTCGGTTCCAAGAACTGAAAAATTGAATAAGAACCAAATCTCCTTAATTTTTTAAATTTATTTATTTTAAATAAGCTAAATTATTATATTCTTTTTAAAATAAATTTGCTAACCTAAAAATATAATTTTTCTATTTCTAATTTTTTGTCCAAGTCCAACTTAATCAAATTGACATAAATTTTATTCAAATATGTTATTCTACCGTAGTATCATTTTTCAAGAGAAATCTAATTGAATCTCGACAGCGCTTCTCTTAATTATTGTAAACTCGGCTATCATTCTCTTCTTATAATCTTCACAATCTTATTTATGAAGAACTCGGCAAATAGAGATATAAGACACAAAATTGGATTACATTATTTTGTAAGAATTAATATTGTATATGTCATTAGTTGAATTAATATTAATATTACTTTGTAAATATTAAAAAAAATTAATTATAGTACACAACTTGGGAACCGAACTGAACTGAACCCGAACAATTCCATAATTAAATTTGGACCCAACGATTTCGCTTACTAAAAACCCGAACAACTCCATAAATTATGAATTTTGTATTGATTTTGGAGAGTAATTAATTGATAGGCTTAATGTTAGGATGATTTGGAATATTCAATTCGGGAATTTACGTTTCTACAACAATATTTAATTCTTTATGGATTGATATTGAAGAAAAAAGAAACTAGATTTTGATTCTGGACATAGACGAATTTTGACTATGAATTTTGTATTGATAGGCTTAATGTTAGGATGATTTGAAAAAATGTTGTTACACCATTGTTTGAAATCTAAATTTGATGTGTAGTATTTCTTGAATTATTGTTCAATCCTGATAGTATTTTCTGGATTATAAACGTAATATAGTATTATTTGAATTTTTATTTCATAATGATGCAAATACGAAATTTTGTTGCTTTTTCCTTCAAACAAATTTGGTTTCCTAGGTTGCTTTTATTAAGTCTGTGGAATTATTCAACTTTTATTTATTTGGTTGAGGGCAAAGAGAGAAAATTCATGTGGATGCAATTGCAAAATGTGGTGGGCAAGTTACAATTTTTTAAATTAGTAAAAATGGTTTAAAAAAATTTGGATAACCATGATGAAACGTCATATGAAATTGGATGACCATGGTGCAGCATTACACGAAATTGGGTGGGCATGATAAAATAAAATCAAATTGCGTGACTATGATGATTTTAAGTATAAAATTGGGTGATTATGATGAAACAAAATTAAATTGAATGATCATGGTGACACTAAATATAAAGTTGGATGATCATTGATGGATTTAACCCTATTGTAGTATGATCCTTAATTAATCAATTTTCATTAATTTAGGAGATGTGGATTATATTAAATGATTTCTAATCGACTTCTTTTCTCGTTCTTTACTTTTTTTCTCTCTCTTTTATGTCTCACCTGTAAATCATTATGTATAAATAATATTACTCAATACTCTTAAGGTAGCATTTTTGTGTGATCCCATCGTCGTCTCGAGAGCAAGTCAACTATCTAGAGAAATGTTTGGCCACAATATACTAATTGTTTGGTGGGCCATCCCATACAACTAGAGCCACAGATAAAATTTGTGGACCAACTTGAGCTCATTGTCCATGAAAACTTATAATGAAATTGAGATTGTGGTGTCAATTGTGAGTTCTCACTTAACAGGCCCTCAACATAAGAATTGGAATCTATTTGTAGAAAATAAAAATGAAATGTCTAAATATGAAATAAAAGTACGGATAATAAAATGTAATGGATGAATTATAAAATTGAGATAAAGTGAAAAATATAAAGATTGAGGAATGTAATTAATGAATTATATAGATTGATGATTGAATAATGATGTAATAACTAATGAAAAATTGAATTGAAAGTGAGTAATTTATATTGTAAAATGTAAAAGGTAGATTATAAAGAATTGGTGTGAAAAATGAGTAGAAACGAGGAGTATTTATAGAGTTGGCATTTTTTCTTTCTTTCTTTTGTGACCATATTTGAAAGCCGACTAAGCCCACGACCTACTTGCTATTTCCGCTCCTCTCATCGTTTCGAATCATACTCAGTTCGGGTTCAGGCTCATCCCTACACGAGTTCAAGTAGTCCATGGATCGAGTTTCGACAATTTGAGCGAGCGAACCAAAGAGCTTCTCTACTCAATTGCTACTCCTAGTAGACTTATGTTTTCTAGATGCTTCTATCAATAAAATAGTGTAAAATTGGTAGGGTTCGGGGGAGCTACAGGAAATGGCACCACCTATTTTGTAGCTTTTCAAGGCAAAGATGAAATGGGTTGGAGAATAAGGAACAAGGGTGTGTTTGATGGGGCCAAATTTCATGAAAAATGGAATTTATTTTCCATTTTCACTAAAAATGGTGTGTTTGATGACAATAAATTTCATGCAAAATATTTTTCACCCCTGACACGCGTCCACTTTCCTTGATTTGGAGAAAAAACTTTTTCACCACTTTGGTGGAAAAAACAATTCCAGTTTTTTATTTTTTTTATTTTTTTATTATAAGCAATTTGAAAAATTTATAGATCCAATGGTAAAAAAAAAAATTTCACTTTTATTTACAATTTTCATGCAAAATAAAGCTAAACGAATGGTATTCGGTATGATAATTTTTTTAATTTTTTAATTTTTTTTTTTTTTTTTTTTACAATTGGAACAAATTCTAGACACAATGATAAAAAAAATTATTACTATTATTGACAATTTTCATATAAAACAAAATCAAACGGACACCAAACTTTCAACATTTTTCAGGTGGAAAATTATACCAATCAAACACAATTAATTACAATTATCAGTAAAACAAATTCTAGACAATTCAACTCCATGTAATTCATTTTTTTTTCCTCTCAAATTTCACCGTTACAATCAAACGGACACTAAGTTGAAATACTTTGCAGCGCCATAAATGGTAATAAACATAAAGTTAGGTATTTACTTTGTAAAATGTACACTTAGGATGATAAAATTATTATTTTTTTATTTTTTATTATTTACTGTGGTTTTCAATTTAAATATAAAAACAAGCAAATAATTAAACGGTACAAAAAAATGGGGGTATTTTATAATCCCCACTCAGCACCGACCCATTTTCAGAAAATTCTCCTGGGGTCGGGGAGGACCACCTGCTTTGTCCGTTGCCATTCCTAAATACACATATATTTCTTGTATTTAATTTAATGATAAACATGAAAATATATTTTGTACATGTATCTAAAAATAAGAACGAAGAAACTTCATCTTTAAATAAAGAGAAAAAAATTCTTGAACAAAAAGTTCGTTTTTACTTTTCTCTATGGGTTTGATTGATAACCCATTATTTTTCATGGACAATTTCCTCTATTTGTATGTTTTCATTTCCAACTTTCTCTATTTGCATGTTTGATTGATCAAATTTTTTTGACAATTGATTTTTCACCCAATACTCCACGTGACCCTTTTTCCATATTTTTGATGAATTGATTTTTCCATTATTTTGGTGGTTTTTCATTATCTAGTTTTTTATTTTTTTATTTTTTTTATTTGGTGGTAATTGAAACAAATTTTATCTCCAATTGTAAAAAAATTTATCCATTTAATTGACAATTTTCATGAAAAACAAAGTCAGACAAATGATATTCGATTTTCCTTTTTATTTTTTTTTACAATTGAAACAAATTATATCCCCAATTGTATCAAATTTTATTACTTTAATTGACAATTTTCATAAAAAAAATAAAGTCAGAGGTACACCAAAAGATAGAAAAATTCAACATTTTTCTGTTGAAAAATTATATTAATAAAACACAATTAATCGACAATTTTCAATAAAACAAGTTCCAGACAATTCAATTTCCTGTCATTCGTTTTTTTTTTTACCCAAATTCCACATTTTATTTTATGATTCTAATGTTGCGTTTGTCTCGAGATAATTTTGTAATATATCTTATAACAATAAAAAAAATGTTATTTTATAGGAACTATATTTAATTTGCAATATCTTTTAATTTTTAATCATATATTTCTATTTGAATTTTTAATTCAATATCACTCTTGAATATTACAGTGACTTCACGACATTCTGTTTAAATTAGATTCTCCTACATATAATCCAAAATACTAAGCATAAATTCCCTTATCGGTTCATCCCTCCACCATCCCAGAGGGCAACCTTTTCCCATTTTCTGTAAGTAAATTATTTTTTTGGGTTTGCAGTTTTTGCTTTTGGCTTGATTAATGTTCTTGATTGCGTTAGATCGTTCTATCTTTTCATTGAATTCGAGTGATTCGGCTATTATTGTAATTTGATTATTAATGCTTAATATGTTTTGTTGGGTTCGAATTTTGGAGACCCTTTATGAATCCTTTTGGTAAATTACGTTCAATTTGAATGAGTGACTTTTGAGTTGCGTGTACCTGGAAATCAGATCCTTTTGGTTTTATAATTTTATGCTTGTGTTTCATGTCATAAATATATCCTTTTTTCCTTAAGAAAATGTGGTTTTGTTTTGTTTATAATTAAAATGAATCCAATTCAATCTCGTTTGGATTTCCTCCAACGGATTCGACACTTATATGCTTCGAGCAATGTGATTGATGAAACTCTTTTGAAATGTTGGCTTATATCTTCGTTAGAGGAGGTTTTTTTTTTTTTTTTGGAGGAGAAATGTTCTTCAAAACTTAAATTTTTGCTTGCAGAGTTAAATTTTTAGTAGGAGATTCGAGAATTTTGAGGGTGAAAGATGGCGAGTAGGCTTGGGGAATCGACGAACAGGGATCCCCCAAACTCAGCATCGTCAAGCAGTAACAATAACAATAATGATGCTGGACATTTCGAGTGCAATATTTGCTTCGACTTGGCTCAGGAACCTATTGTCACTCGTTGTGGTCACCTCTTTTGCTGGCCTTGCCTTTACAAATGGCTTCATATCCACTCTCATTCCCAAGAATGCCCAGTTTGTAAGGCCCTCATTGAGGAGGAGAAGCTAGTCCCTTTATATGGCCGGGGAAAAAACTCTTCTGACCCTCGCTCTAAGTCATTTCCTGGAGTAGATATTCCACATCGTCCAATGGGACAGCGCCCTGAGACAGCTCCTTCGCCAGATCCAAATGCTAATGCTTTTGCACAGCAAGGACTTGGAGTTATGGGAGCGTTTGGACCCCTCGGGGGGTTTGCACCTATGGCTTCTTCAAGGTTCGGGAACTTCACATTATCTGCATCACTAGGTGGTCTATTTCCCTCGTTTTTCAACATTCAAGTGCATGGTTTCCCGGAAGCGAATATGTATGGACCCGGCCATGGTTATCCTCATGGGCATTTTAATATGTTACATGGTGGACATGCTCGTGGATTCCATCGGTTTGGAAATCAACAGCAGCGAGCAGATTTTACACTGAAGATTCTCTTGTTGGTAATTGGTTTTAGTGTGCTCATGACTCTAATTTGGAGTTAAGGTAAATTGACCATAGGAGCTTGGATTGTTGAGTCATATTTAGGCTATGATGGTTCCTTGTATACTTGCTAGTGTTGTGTGTTTGTCCTCTTTTCTTGTATTTTCCCTTTTTTGCTGTAAACCATTTTTCTGTTATATTATCTCCGCAGAATGCTTGTGTTGGATTGGTTTCCGACTAATTATTTTCTGCAACTGTATCCTTGTAACTCATTTGTTTTTTCTCTTCTTCGTCACAAGGAATTTGGATGGGAATCCAGTTTCTATGCTAGAGCTTAATTCATAAAACTGGAAGGTATTATGCCTTGCACTTTTGCTTTAGCTATGCAATATGCCTATTCTATCACATGATCTCAAGCATGTTGCTGTGAATTTTGAAAAAGGAAGGATCATATGGGCTTGGAAAATGCGATATGAACATGGTATTATTCAGAGATAACAAGCAACCGTTGATTCACTTTTTTTTTTTTTTTTTTTTTTTTTTGGGGTGCTTATTTATATTGCTTATTGTTGGGAATATGTAATACCACATATCCCAATTGTTATAAGTATGAGTTCACACATATCTCTACATTGGTATGATGTTGTCTATTTTGGGCCTAAGTTCTCATGGCTTTGCTTTTGAACTTACTCAAAATGTCTCATACCAACGGAGATATATGTCCATACTTATAAATTCATGATCCTCCTCATTTTTATCGGATGTGAGACTTTGGTTGCATACCCAACAATCCTCCCCTCGAACAAAGGACCACCTCACCTCACTTTACCTCAAACGATCATCTATCCGTCAATCTTCCTCACTAGGAAGGATTCCTGCTCCATCGAAGTCAACTATTCTTCTACACCGCGTTGAAGCACACGCCTTATGTGAAGCACTTGAGCACCGCCTACCTCGAGAGCTTGTTCTAACCAGATCAACTCATATCCATCGCGTTCGGACACACGTCTTACGTGAAGCATCCGGAGCACACCACATGTCCAATAGAGCTCATCCACGAATCTCATCTCGAGCATTGTTCGGCATTCCGAGGATTCATCTACATGGCCAATTATGGGGTATGACTCTAATATCACTGTTGGGAATATGTAATACCACATATCCCACTTGTTATAAGCAAGGTTTAAAAAGGCGAAACTAAGTATTGATGCTATTTTTCGTTATGAGGCAAGGCGTAAGCCTCGAGGCGGATTGAGACGTAACCCTCACCAAAAAAAAATTTAAGTAATAGAATTATAAAATAATACAAAAATACAAAAAATAAAGTTGGAGCATATATTAAAATTGAGATATTGTCAAAGATGTTTAGCAAAAAATAATAATAATAAAGCATTACAGAAGTTAGAAATCACTCCATTTGCAATAAAAAAAAAAAGTATCTTAAACTAAAAAAAAGCCTAATTGTCCGCAATATCATCACTATTACTAGTATCGTCATCATATCTAATTTCCCCATCATCTTCTTCTTCACTACTCTCAATTTCTACAAAATCATCTTTCTCATCCACCAGCAATGTGACATTTTTCTTCCCTATAAATTCAATAAAAAGCAATTTGTTAATATACTTTCATAAATAAAAGCAAATTTGAATTATAAAAGTATGAATACCTTTTCGTGAAATATGTTGACTTTGTGTATGCGTAGAACTTTCAATCTCCTTTGATTGTGAAAAATTTAGACCCGAGTCATCATCATTTACATCGCATGTGTTTGAAGGAGCTCCAATATCATGATCTGCAATCCATTCATCATCGGATGGAACTTCCTTTAGAGTCAAAAGATCTTCACCGTCTTTAAGTGAATTCAATCGCCTATGTCGATCTTTGAGTTTCTTGTTATAATTGATGTAAACCAAAGTATGCAATCTCTTTGTTGTCAAACGATTCCTTCTCTTAGTATGCACTAAATTAAATGTACTCCAATTGCGCTCACATGCAGAAGATGAGCAAGTAAGACTTAAAACTCTCGTTGCAAACTTAGTTAGTTCTGGAGTACCAACGCCAAATTAAGTCCACCAAGCAACTGGATCAAAATTAAGAATAAAATGTTACATGCATGATGTAATGTATAAAAATGTATATATTAATAATTTAATACATACCAGGAGACCGTTTATTAGAAGTTAATTTTGCTGGTTCGAGACCAAAGAAATTCTGTTTTTCAACAAATTGATCTAACTGGAGATCTGCCTTCTCCCTTTCAGTTGGATCAGAAATGAGTCTCACCATACAATTATACAAACCCGCCATAACTTCAGAATGCCTTGAAAAATTAGCAGCATATTGACAACGAGGATTCAAATAATAAGCAGCAGCATGTAGGTCTCGATGCAATTGAAACTCCCACTTCTCATCTATGATATTCCAAATTTCCTTGTACGCAGCTTCATCGTCACCCAAATTTTTTGCTATTTGTTCATTTGCATTATCCATAGCTCCATAAATAAATCCCATTGCTGGCATTTGTTCAGAATCAACAAGTCTTAAAACACTAACTAGGGGATTTGTGGTCTTCAAAGCATATGCAACACTTGACCAAAAAAATTTATCCTTCAAAATGATTCCCCTAACTTGTTTCCCTTTCGCTTTCCTAGCCCACGAAGAATTTACCCACTCCACCGAAGTGAACATAGCTCGTAGTGAGTTTCTCAACTCATAGATTTTCTGTAAAGTCAAGTACGCTGTAGCAAATCTTGTAGCACCCGGTCGAACTATTTTCTTCTTTGCAATTTTTCTCATTAATGCCAATGCCCATTGATGATTATAAATAAAATTACTGACCTTTTTAGCCTTTATCAATGTATATTTGTGTTGTGGCAACTCTTCAAGTTTTTCAAGCATTAAGTCAATGCAATGTGCAGCGCAAGGAGTCCAATATAAATTTTTATGTCTTTCCATTAATTTCCTCCCAGCAGCTTTGTATGCACTTGCATTATCGGTCACAACTTGAACAATATTTTCTACACCAACTTCTTGAATAACCTCGTCTAATAATTTGAACATGAGATCTGCATCTTTAATTGCATCAATAGATTTTAGAAACACAGTTCCATGTGGATTATTCACAAGAAAATTGATCAAACTTCTATTTCTCATGTCAGACCACCCATCAGATAATATAGAAACTCCAGTTGTAATCTACGTCGCCTTTACATCGTCAACTATTTTTCCCGTCGATTCCGCTTTCTCTTTAAGAATCTATGTTCGGAGTTCGTACATTGTAGGGGGCTGAAAACCTCTACCATATGAACCAAGAGCCCGACACATGCTGATAAACGAAGGAGATTCAACCACATTGAAAGATATTGCATTTTCAAAGAAGAATCTGCCAACATCTAAACAGACGCTATTTCGGATCGCCTTCATCTTTGCTGCACTCATCTTTAAATTTGTCTCACCATCACCACCGATGTTTGACACAAACCTATCCATTGGTCCTCTAATGCCTCTCATAGAATCTTTTTCTTTATCATCCTTCTCATAATAAGAACCAACATCGACCATATCTTCAAACTGTTGTTGTGATAGGTATCTTTTCATGTTTCCAGCATTCATATACTCCGCAATCTCTTCTTTAACCTTCACAGGAACTCCAGGACACGGGGCTACATTCTTGTGAGTACATGCTAAGTGTTCCTTCATCCGCTTCACCCCTTCAGTAATGGTTTTCTGGCAAAATATACACTCGATGTAAACATATGACTTTTTATCACCTCCCGTCTTTTCGATTTCTTTTCTATACTTCCAAGCGGGATCCGTCCGATGATTATTTCCCATCCTATAATACAAGACAAATACAAAATGAAGTTGAAAGACTAACGCGAAACTTCAATTTTAGAAGCGAACACACAACAATTTTGAAGAAGGAACCACCACCACCATAATTAAAACCCCTCAACCCAAAAACAAAAGAACGAAAGATGATAATATAGAGAAACTATGACAGTGACTGCAAACTTTATTTCTTGCATTCTCTTTGATCTTTATTTTCCAAAAAGTAACCACATAAATGAAGAATGCAAGTGTCCTTCTAAATCTCTAACAATCAGGGAAATTTTATACACAGTGGTTCATAATCACTCAACAAACACTGCACCACACATTACACATTTTATATTTCAAACTTTAGATATTATACTGTGTATGCGTAACCTTGAGAGCTCTATCTATTCTGATTGGCCTCAGTGATATTTATACTCATGCAGTCATGCTTCTAAATATTGTATCATGCTTCTAACAATCAGGAAAATTTTATACTCATGCTTCTAACAATTTTATACTCATGCTTCTAACAATCAGGAAGATTTTTATCCTCCAGCCTGAAGAGAAGTCATCTCCAGTTCTCCACCTCATCCTTTACTTCCTTTGGGCAGTGCCCTATATTCATTGGATTCTACCAAACTCTCGTTGCAAAGAGTGCTTTCAGAGCCTTCTGAAATTCTCCCCATCCCCTCGAAACTCTAAGTAACCCCACAGCATATGGTTCTGAGGGTACAATCGTTAGGGACCATGATTCAAGCAACTACTGAAGGCGATGAATGAAGTTATAACACACAGAAAACAGAGGAAAAGAAATACCTGCTGAATGGCTGAAGAAGAAGAAGGCGGTTGTTGAAGTATTGAAGAAGAAGATGGTTGCCGGTTGCTGCCTTGCTGGTCTTTGTGTTTTGCTTCTGCCGTTTGAAATTCCCTTCACTACTCTCTATTTTCTGGCTGGCTGGTATGTTACGCAGACTGTAGGTAATTTACTGGTTTATATGGGCCCAAAAAGACTTTTAAAATGGGCCCTTTTTGAGGAATTTCAGTTCGCATATGAGGCGCACGCCTCCTGCTCGATGAGGCATGAGCCATGAGGCGTGCGCCTTATCTTCAGAGGCGTGTGTCAACTATTGTTTAGCCTCAAATTTTCGCCTCGAGGCATGGACCGTGTGCCTCACGGTTAAGGCGCGCCTCATGGACGCCTTTTTAAACCATGGTTATAAGTATGTGCTCACACATATCTCCACATTGGTATGATATTGTCTACTTTGGGCCTAGGTTCTCATGACTTTGCTTTTGGACTTACTCAAAAGGTCTCATACCAATGGAAATATATGTCCACACTTATAAACCCATGATCCTCCCCTTTTTTATCCGATGTGGGACTTTGGTCGCATACCCAACACTTATTGTGGCCGTAATTTCACAAAATGGGCATATTAAAGAAATTTAGCAATTTTTAGCATTATATAAGCTTAAAACCCCCTGCATAAAGTTTGTTGTTTAATTGTTTTTTCTCTATATCCCTTCTGGCTTGTTACTTCTGTATTTGATCTTTATTGATCAGTTGAATTGGATGTTCAGGCACTATTATTGGGGATTTAAATGTCAATATCATTTGACATCTTCATTGGTAAATGAAACCCCATATGTGCAGAAGGACGACATACTTCTGGAAGGATAATGCAGGGAAAAGGAAGGGACAAGGAGAGGAAGGTCGATGCTTAACTCCCATTTTGAATCCTTTCAACATTTGCGGAAGTTGGAGGCCTTATACTATCTGAAATACTGGAAAATTTTCATGATATATTCTACAACTTTTAATGTCAAAAAATTTAGAAGTAAAGGAACGAGTTACACGATTTAAGTGATCCTCCCTTCTTTTCTATCCTAACCAGTATTTATGAAAGCAAATACGCTTGTACAAATTCTGAAGTTCTTGAATGATAAATCGCGAAATCGCAAACCGAACCGAAATCATTGATTTGAACTCGTTGGTTCTGATCTATGTCGACCTGTGATTTTTTCCCCCTCAAACGAACCAAACTGTTTCAAAATGATTTGGTTTAGGTTTTGATTTTCGAAAATCACACAAAATCGAACCGAACTGTTTTTAAATTTTTTAATTAAAATATTAATTTTATTAACTTATAAATTTTACAGTTTTCACTTTTCAGAAAAAAAAAAATTCAATTTAGCAATATAAATTACAAACAACCCATTGAAATAATCATAGAAAGTAAATTAGGTTCATAATTATTGGCCAATGGTTTATCAAGTTCACAATACATGTCCTCACCTGATATCTTAACTAATCTAAAATTATTCCAAAATCATATAAAATGGAAAAAAAACATATATTTTCGACAATCAAAATCATAATTCAACAAAATTACGGCACGAAATCACGTCCAAAGCTTCAGAAGCTCTAACATGAACTCTCATTTCCCAAAAATTTGACTCTTGTCTGCCACTGCTGAGCAAATAGTCAGTCACCTTTTGTCCGTTACTCTGTTAATTTCTACATGAATCGTCTCTTTCTCCTCTATCGGTAAGTCTCAAATTCTCATTCAAGCCATTTTTCCATTGTTCTTTATTTTATTTGTTGTTTTTTTTTTAACTTATTATCACTTGTGAGTTGTGATTTAGATATGAAAATGACTGTTTTGTGCCAGATGATTAATGGACTTGTTTGTGTCTGGAAAGAACAAATGATGGAGCATATTGATAGTATGAAAATGTTAATATTCCCTAACTAGTACTATTATCTTCTACTTTCATAAAATAGTTAGAGAACAAAATTCGACAATTCCCAATAAGCCTGAACTTTATCAATCTTTGTACATCTAAAAATATTCTGTTCAATCCTCATTTAACATCTCACTAGCAAGACGAAATGAGTTTTAACCAAACTATAATAGCAAAATATAACTCTACATTTACCGGTCGCTATGTGACAATATGAAAGGCAAACAAGAAAAGATAAATAAAAATGAAGAAATATGTATTTGTTCTATTAACATTTTCTACCAATCAATTTTGAAAATAATTTATTCATGAATTTCATGGTAAACATGAATGTAATTTAACATTTAACATTATTAGTTCTCGTTTAAATTTATATGCTAACTTGTTTTAAATATATTACTACAATGTCGATGGGTAAACCGCGAATTAAAATCGAACCAAACTGCAAATTATGGTTTGGTTTGAAAAATAAAATGGATTTGTTTAGTTTGAAAAAATTTCAAACTGCATGAAATGGTTTGAGTTGAAAATATAGCACAAATCGTCCAATCCGAACCCCATTCACCCCTACATGTATGGGATCTTTCTAGCTATCTTGCTCTTCCAAAATCGTGCAGAACACTGTTGAAACCAGGATCTTGCTTGAGCAAATGCTACTGAAATTGAACTGTGAAGTGAACCAGTTGACAGGCCCTTTATTTATATTTTGTTAATTCATAAGTTTAAGAGAATCTTGTGTTCTTAATTAGGTTTCTTAATTCAGAAGTTTAGGAGAATCTTGTGTTTGTGCAAAGAATATCTTAGATGAACAACATGAAGATCACTTATAGGCTCAATCCCTTTGCAGAAAAATCTTAAATAGACAATATAAAAGACCTAAACTAAGTTAAAAATATCAGATAAGTCATTGGAACGAAATCTGTTCTAATTTAATACAAACTCTAAATTATGAACATTGTTAAGAAAGTGTTTGAACTTTTTGTGTAACGTTCTAGGAGCTGAGATTGATTTCCATCTTGTTTATAAGTTTTTGGGTCACAAGATTTTCCACTTTCACTTTATGATGACTTAAATTTTTTATGAGAAGATATATTGTTATGGGGTGCATAAATCTACGAGAAGATGATTTGATCTATATTTGTATTTGTTTAAGAAGTCACCTTTTGTCCGAATGTTGAAGTGGGATTGCGCGAGGGTGTTAATGGGCTTCTGGATGTGCAATTCCTATGACCTCATGATAATTGGAGTTGGTGCAACACATATGCAACAAGAAAAGAGATTTTTTGGAAAATGGTGCAAAGGGTGGTATTTGGGGCTGTTCTCGACGAGGGTAGGGAGGTGTGGGTAAAGGCAGTTTTACAGGCTATCCTGACTTGAGTTATGAGTATCTTTAGACTGCCGAGGGGCGGGGGTGGGAGAGTGATGGGCAGTGGAAATTTCCATGGGTTAAATGGAACAAGGTGTGTCAACCAAAAGTGATAGGTGAGTTGAGTTTTCGAGATTTAGGCCTGTTTAGCAAAGCTTCGGGCGCAAAACAGGACTGGAGCCTGATATCTCATAAAAATCTCATTGCTGCGCCAATTTTAGAAGGGAAACATTATCGTAGTAGTCACTTCATTTCTGCCATCTGTCGGTTGCTAGAGGATTACGATGAAGGTTGTTAGAGTGTGATTCGGTTCGAGTGGTCGAAAGCCTCCAATCTATTTTTTGTAGAGCTCTCTTCTTTCAGATATTGAAGATTTATTAACTTTATTTGTGTTTTTATTGTTTTGTTCTGTGTAAGGTAAATAAAAAGTAGCTTAAACTGTAGTGTCTTTTGATTATCTAGTTTTGGGCGTTATTTTTTGGACGCTCACCAAACTTTGGATAACGTCACGTTTTATTTACTGTACTTTAACTTGAAATCCATTACTCACTAAACTTTATATCGTTGCACTCCATTACTTACCATGTTACTCCCGTCACTAACAGTTGTACACGTGGATGATGTAATTGACATGTGGCTGTTAAATGCCATATCATGTAGTGTAATTCTCGCCAAATATGGCAAAAAAAAAACGTAGATTCATCTCTCCCTGCCCATTTATTCCTTCAATCTCCCCAACTGTTAACCCTAACCCCAAATCCACTACAAATCTAAACCCCAAATCCAAATTTGCAGACAATCGAACCCCTAAATAAAAAAATCCATCAATTTCGAGGCCAAATAATCACCACAAAGCTTGGATTTGCAAAGAGTGAGTATTGAAATCATTGACATGGATACAAGAAATAGAGGTAATTCGATTTTTTTCCCTTTCTATGGCACAGTCACTGGCTCATTGTCTATCTGAAGGTAAAAATGAGCACTCTTCAAATACATTAATTAAGTTCTTGGATTGTGGATATCTAAATTCGAAATCTACTTGAGGAAAAATGTTCACCAATTTTTTTAGAGTAAAAATTTTTGTATATGATTTTTTTGTACTGTTATGAAAAAAAATATATAATTCACTTTGAGATACATTTTGAGATGTTGTGTATTAATTTATATATGGCTTCAAAAAGATGATTTTTTTTATACTGTTTGTGAAAACAAAATTTGTTGTAGTTGTTGGTTTGTGCAGACAAATTGTGAGGTGCTCGTTTTTGATCTTTCAGTAATGTAATAGTGCATTTAGTTTCCATAAGATTTGTCTATTAACCGTGGAAGCTGTAATGGGACATTTTTATCTTCTTGACCTTATCCAGGAGCTTGTAATGGGACATTATAAAGCTGAAAGTTACATTTATATATTATTAGATTCTCCATTTACCAAAGATAACGATATCGAAATTGTGCTTTAGGCTTTAGGTATGTGCATATTATTAGATTATCCATTTACCACATTTTTTTGTTATGTCGGAAAGAACAAGAGAATTTGCCATTGGAGACATCCAAGCCACCAACTGTGTGATTACCCAAAAAAACAACAATGCCGAAATTGTTCTTTAGGATTTCTGAGGTGGTTGGAAGTAGAAAAAAAGGACCGAAAACATAGGAAAGCTATTCATTTGTTGTAGTTATGACTTATGATTGTCAAGTTTTGCCCGAACATTGCGATGGAATTACAGAACAAAAGGACATCGAGATAGCCCTCAACATAACCATGCGAAATGGGAAAATAGACATCGAAGAGAATGGGAAACAAAAGTGAAGAGAATTGAGAATCTATTCTACCTATGTACTTGACGAGAATCACTAGTTTTTAATTTCGTGTCATGTAAGATGTAGTAGACTTTAAGTTGAATGGTTTTTATGTGTGTTATTGAGACTTCAAGTTGAATGGTATTTATGTGTGTTCTCCATGTAATCATTTTAATTGTAATATTGGATGTTTGTACTAAATGTTAATATAATGTTGTCTGATGGTTTCAAAATGAATCATGTAATTAATGTCACATGATTTTGAATCTGCTGTCACGTATCTTCTTCACATTCTAGAAACTAATAAAACAAAATTCTGCAACTTACACTTCTCCCAAAAACCAGTAAATCAACTCATATAAAAACAACTTCCATCACATTTAGTTACATAGGCACCATCAATCAACCAAAAACTACCTCCACCACATTTAGTTACATATATGTGCAAGTGAAATTATCATAAACAAAAAAATAGAGGTTGTATGTTGGATTCAGTTACAATTTACAACCTCTATCAACCCAAAATATACTACATAAACCAATTTCTGAGGCACCATCTGTCGAACGAAGTTCGTATCCATCACATTTAGTTACATATATGTGCAAGTTACATTATCAAAAATAAAAAACAGAGCCTACATGTTGGATGTCTATCTTCAATTAATTTTGCCTTCAAGATGTCTATCTACGTCTACCCTTGGTGCTGTACAACTCGAAGCATTTACTCGTGTCAGTTTATCCTCCTTATCTTGAAGTTCAGTTTGTTCAGTCGCCAACACTTCAGGAAGGAATTGTGCACTGTCATTACCCTCAGCCATAGGCATTGAAATTGATGGCCCATGATTTATACATCCAGTTTCGAATTGCAACCCGACCCAAGAGTAATCATGAAATGGAAAGTTTGTTGTTGTCCCTATGCTTGGCCGGAAGAAAGAGCACCACTTCTATCTGGCATAAGCTTTCCCTGACGGTTGAAAGAAATATAAGTTATTGGAAATACGATATAAAAAACAACAATTAGAATTATACACAAGTACAATGGAAGCACTTAACATGTCTTATGCTGTCTATATGAAGTGACCTTTTAGACTCTACTGCCTTCAAATGTTCCTTTGCCCAGTCCTGTAAAAATAAGATTTAATTACTCCATCACTTATTGGATTGAAAACAATAATTAAATAGCATTCAAATAAGTACTCCCTAGGAAATGTGCATATGGCCTGTTGTGATATCTTTTATTGTGATCCTATAATCCATATAGTGAGCATGTCATACACCATTCATTTCTCTTAACAATAGATTTTTCTTATCAGTGTTCTATCACATCTTCCTCTACTTGCATCTTCTTTTTATGTTGCTTTATTCCCCGTTGTGGTCTATATTCCCCGTTGTGGAATAGACCACGAAGGTCATGATGGGAAGAGTGTCCAACTATGGTCACAAATTTTTTCCCGTTTATCGAATTTATAACGTGATCGTAGCACATCAAATATGTATCAATTGTATAGAAGTTGTCCTCATAGTCTTTAGGTTCATTTCTACACTCCCATATAACGACAACATGACTGCATGGAATCCCCGTCAAGTCCCACCTCCTACACGCGCATGTCTGTTCTTCCAAGTCAACCACATATGTCCAAGTTCTGCAATCCACCTGCCATCTAGGCCCTCCTGAAAAGTGTAATGTGCATTCGGTAGACATATCAATCATCTTAGCTAGTCTTTTTAAAAAAATTCTTGGACACAATTGATCTCCACATCTCTTTATCGTAATACGACACTTCTCATTCCTTTTCATAAACCCTAGTTGTATATTTGTAAGCATCATTAAGATGAACTTCTCTCACTATCATCAATCAACATCTTACTGAAAACTTTGCGCAAGTTATTCAACAAAATATCACTTCTCGAATGTGTTTTGAAATGAGATTTACTCCATTCAGACGAATGCCTTTCCATCAGCCATTTATAAGCATCTTCACTAAGTTGGCAAATCTGTTGCATCCACTGTTTGTATTTAGCTACTATAGTTGACTTAGCAGCCCACCAAAGAAAATCCTTTAGACTCCTTCCCTTGAACCACTCACTGAAAAAGTTTATATACATATGCTTTACATAGAACTTATGCTCCGCCGCCGAAAATAACTCGTCAATGACATTACTTAAGCCCTTCTGCCAATGTGCCATCACATTCCAATCAATAACATTTTCCATCTGAATACCCTCAATTAGATATCTCATAAACTATCTCCATGCAATCGTGTTATTTTTTTAGACAATGACATAAACAATCAGACAGATATAGTCGTTCACATTTAGGCTGACTGTAGTGATCATTATACACCTAAACACCATGAAGGTGGCACTCGTCTACTCCAATGATCTTTCTATACCCATGTCGAAATTCGCTTTGCAAGCACTGAAACAAATATAGATACTTTAAAACACCTAACCATTCACTGTTAATCCTGGATTGGACCTCAAAACCTTCACCGAGTCCGACCTCAGTGCAACAAACTGTTCTTCGATAGTCCTTTATCATCCGCTTCGCATATCTTTTTGCCTTCCAAGCGACATTTCTAGTAATATTTATTTTCAGGTCCTCTTTTACGGTCGCTTGCATACTTTTTATTTTCCACTTAGGATCTGCCTTAAGCTTCTCAAAATATCGATGGACTATGAAAATGTAGTTGCAATGACGATTATATTGATCCCGACTACATGTATGCTGAGGTGTATATGACTTCACTTGCACTGTATCAGAATTATTTATCTTGGAAGCCCATATTCTCCATTTGCACTCTGTAGTACATATGCATTGAATTTTTCTTTCATCATTCGCTTTAAACTTCAAATTGTATCCATTTACTACACCATAAGTCCGAATGGCCTTCCTAAGTTCTTGAACATGGCTGAACAACTACTTGACCAAAAAATGTGGATCCCACATATCAATTTCTGCTATAAATCTGGAAGTTAATAACCAACCTCATCGTCAAATGACATAGTCGACAATACTTCTTTAGATGATGGATATTATAGATCATCATCCTCATGGTCTTTGTTGTGTACCATTACCACATTGTCATCTTCCTCTTGTTCACTTGCACCACATCACAACCTAACTCGATTCCTTCCATCACAATCTTCTTGAATTCCAAATTGTCTTCACCATATGATAAATTGTTATTGGAATCATTGAAGTCCGAGTCATCATCTGCATCTATTACAAAATCATTAAATTAATGATTGTGGGTAAAATTGACCAAAAATCCAAAAACACGTCGATTTCTACCAAAAAAGACAACAAAAAATTACCAAAATAAAGTAATTCAAGGATGACCCGTTGTTTTAATTTTTCGAGTTGGTGTGCTTGTTCAAAATAAAGAAAATTTCATCTTATTATTTTACGTTTTGTTTAGTTATTAATTTTAATAATTACCTAGTTTCTTAATGGTTATTAATATATTTGTTTAGCATTGGAATTTAAAACTTGAACTACCAAAACCGTTAGTTGAAAACTCTGGGTGGCATGCTGTCCATTTTTTTAATAATGTGTGAAAATTTCTATACAAGAGCATCTACAGAAATCCGACATTCTCTATAGCCTTTTTTTTTTAACTAATTGCATTCTCCTCAATGCCGACACTGACCACATAAATCCAACCAAGGCAATGGGTTTTTGACAATAAAGAACAGAAATCAAAACATAAATAGGGAAAAATTATTCTCATTTACTGTCACCTGGTCCTGTCATATGCAAAATTTTTATAATCGAACACTATGATGGGGTACATTTATGGGTCGAGTAGAAGATTTTGTCGGGTCAGGGTTCTTCAATTTTTGGAGAGATTTTGCTTTAATAAATATAATGGAGTGAAAATACGTTTTTCATATATTTATCCATACCTAAACGATTCTAATGTTGCAACAAATTTGTGTTTTTAGTATGATATGGTAGCATTTAACAGTCACATATCAATTTCGTCCTCTACGTGCGCTGTTAGTGACAAGAGTAACATGGTGAGTAATGGAGTGTCACGTTATAAAGTTTAGTGAGTGATGGAGTACAAATTAAAGCACAGTGAGTGAAATGTGATGCTATCTGAAGTTCGATGAGCATTGAAATAGTTAACTTTATTTTGTGAGTTTCATAAAATATGTGGTTGAAAATAAGTTTTAGAAAAGTGAGGACCAAACGGGGGTTTGTAATTTCAAAATTGGGTTTGTGATCATTGAATTTGTAGTGCACTGTGATGTAAAATATATTGTTGAATGGATGGATGAATAATTGGATAAAAATAGGAAAAATGTAATAGTGTAGAGAGAACATTTGAATTCTGATTTGGACCCATAAGACCATTCGGAAAAGAGGACGAGAAGACGAGTAATATTCAGATGGATTTCGACAATTCGAGTTTGTTTAGGACTCGAAAACTAATTTTTAAAGTTATAGCACTATTTCTGTTATTTAGTTTATTTAGGATTCTTTTCAATTTTAGTTTTTTAAAACTTTTTTTTTCATTAATTTTAGTCATCTTAAACTATGTTTCCATGTAAACCCTTATAAATAAGGGGGTTATTTTGTTGTTTTCAACATCTTTTCATTAATAAAATTTTTGAGTTTATTCTCTTCATAATTTGGTCGATTCCAAATTTTGCGTTCTTAAGGTTTTCGCTTGAATTCCTTATTTTGCGCCGCATTAAGTGTTATTGGGCTCGAATTTCTCGTCTCTATATCTTTGATTCATATACATAGGTGACGTATCAGTTACTAGGGCATAAATGGATGCAAAAAATCGACGATTTGACTATATTACTACTCATATCGAAGGCATTCGTCTATTTCTACGGGGTGTTGGAAACAATGGGTAGAATGAACAACGGGCAATCAACAATGAATGGATCGCTGAGCTCTCAGTTCAGAGAGAAAATAATAGGATGCGTGTAGTAGAAGAAAGTGATTCAGAGTCAGAGGAAGAGTTTGAAGTACCACCGCGTAATCCTAATCATCAAAATTGAAATACCTTTGATGATCATCGGATTAAAGCTGTTATTCCTCCATTCTTTCGAAACATGAAAAATCAAGGATATCTTGGATTGGTTGGTAGAGGTTGAAAGATTCTTTGAAATTATGAATGTTTTAGAGGACAAGATGGTTAAGATGGTGACATGTTGTTTGAAATTTGCAGCAGCAGTATAGTGGGATAAATTACAAAATGCTCGAATGAGATAGGAAAGAGTCATATTCGGATTTGGAGAAAGATGAATCAGTCTATGATGGATCGATTTCTACTAACAGATTATGAACAAATTATGTATAGTATGTACCTAGGATGCAGGCATGGTAGTTGTACAATATTAGACTACACCAATGAATTTATATGATTAGCGGAGTGGAACAATTTGTCAGAATTCGAAAATCAAAGGATAGCTAGGTTTACCAGTGGGTTGAAGGTGTCTATTCAAGATAGAATTGTGTTGTAGAGTATTTGGACGTTGTAGGAAGCATTAACATGGCGATAAAAGTGGAGATGATGGAATCTAATAAGATGGAGATTTCATATAGGAGGTCCCTGCCTTGCCGAAATATCATCATCCATTCCTTCAGACAAAGGAAAGGACCCGCAACATACTGCAGCCAATCCTAACAGGAGCAATGTTGACAATAGTGGTTGGTTTCAGAATAGAGGCTAGATGTTTGCTAAAAATTACACCGCAAGCGCACGGGTCGAGAATAAGTAATATAATGGACTTTTAGAGTCCGAATATCGATCTCTCGAAGAGTGTTGATCTCAATTACAAGTGTACTTGTTTCAAATTAACGAAATGGACACACAGATTTAAAACTTGATTTTTAAATTGAAAATAAACAAACGTCACGGTTTTAATTAAAACGGTAAATTAACAATTAAAAAGTGAAAAGATTTTTGATTTAAAAGATGTTGGAATTTATGATTTTCGCTTAACCGCCGTTTCATTTATATCAAATCAACAACGCGTAGATGCAATCTTACCAAAATACAAGGCTAGAACTGATTCTCCAAATTTAGTCAATAACCTATTTCGAGCGAAATTAACCCTAATTGATTAAACCTATCCACGATATCTCTATGCCAATTAACACTTAACCAATAGCATTAAATTATTGTGAGAATACTCAAAGGGTCACCTAAGGTAGATGTATATTTCTATACACCTAAACAAGCATAGTATACTACACAACTTAGGGTATTAATTATTTTGATCTAGTTATTGCAACAATTTCTCAATAATTGCCCAAACAACCTAACCACAACATCTATTGATCAAGTAAATGAAGTGTAATACAAAACAATAATTAAAACACCATGCTTTTGATAATATATGCATCATTCAATCCAATACAAGATATAAATAAAACTTTGGTTAAGCTATTACATAAATTCCAACACAATGTACTTAGCTCATCATAGATAAATGATAACAAAGAGATTTAATTATACAAAACATTACAAACATGGGAAAATTAATTAAAGGAATACAAAAGTGTAGATAAACCCCTTTTTAGCATAGGTTTGCACTCCTCCAATGATTTCCACCAAGCTTCTTGATGTTATCTCCAATGTTCTTCCCAAAATGAGCCAATAATGCAAAGGAAATATATATCTAAGAGAGAAAATAGAGAGAAATAGAGTTTCTAGCAAGAGAGGAATGAATGAAATGAGAAACATATCTCTTATATATAGGATAAATATAATAATATAGATATAAGAGATATTTTAGGACACAACAAAAATATCCTAAAATATCTATCAATAAATATAGGGAAATATTGCAAGTTGGATCAAAAATAAAAAATGGGATGAATTTTAAACTGCCAACAGAATTTTACTCTATGCGATCACGTGGTTATAACTCATGCGATCGCGTTGAAGAGTCAAAAAATGAATTTGACGTCTCGGGTTAATGCATGCGATCGTGTGATTATAAGCCATGCGATCGCATGACTCAATCCAAAAATTAATATTGCAGCACAGTCCCTCCATAATTTCACTTCAGGTCCCTCAACTTGAATCACGTACAATTTGGTCCTCATAATTTGATCTTCATTACATTTAAGCCCTCCGTAAATTGCACTTCAAGTCCTTCATCTTTCTAACTTGTGCAACTTAGTCCCATCTTCACAAATTTGTACGATTTCAATCCTTTTGACTCCATTTAGCTTCGTTCTCCGTCTTTTCGAGGTTTTAGCCTACAAAAGTACAAATTACACAATTATGCATAGAATTTTACTCAATTTTATCAATAATAAGCTCCCAAAAATTGCCTATTAAGTGTGTAAAAACACACTTATCACCAGACTCAAGGCACACCTTAGAATGCAAATCTTCATGCTAAGCCCATGAGAAGTATTTATTATAGAAGCCACAAACTTGGACATCGTTCAAATAATTGTCCTAAAAGGAAGTAGGTCAATTTGGTGGAACCAGATGCAATGGATGAGGAGAAAGATACTAAGATAAAAGATGAGATTGTGGGAGTAGAGCTTGTTGTTGAGGAAGGTGTGGAAAAGCTCACTTTGGTAGCTCATAACCACCCCATATTCCCGATGGATGTAATTGATGATGTCTGCAGGTTTGTAAACCGTCCGTGAATCCTGAAAGTTTTACATTATTTGTCGATTAATAAATCATGATCGAATTTTCTTGTGATCATTTTGACGAATACCCACTTTATAAGTATGTTTCTATGCATACTTGCGAACTACAAAGAGCTCATTTGTGTCCATCGTCGTCGCTCTCAAACGCCAATTGAAATTGTTGTCTACACAAATAGTTGTGTTTGTAGACTTATTTGATTTCTTTACTTTAAATTCAAAGTTATGTTTCATTGCAATTCGGTGCACAACATCCTGCAAATCTCTCTTCGTGTCAAATAGTTGATCGACATGCAAAATCTTCATCATCGAGAACAACACGGGAACAATTAGAAGACCGTGTATTAGGCCCGCCTGTGAACTCCCACCCCGCTTATGTCTCTAACTGGATAAATTAATTAAATCTTAATTTGTAAATCGCATTTCATCCTCGTTGTCTTGAACTATCTCGTGAATTCTGTACGTAACAGTGAGATCATGGATAGTAGCAACTATTTCGAGAATAACTACATTATCCTCATGAGTTATCTCCACTATATCTCAAAAATCATTTACATTACTATTCCCTCCATCAGAATCTCCGTGTTCACCATCGGGGACATTATTCTTCAATAAAGTTACACAACCAGGGTCCATGAGTCGACTTGCGACCTTGGTTCAATTCAATTAGCAACTTCATTTGCACTTGAAGAAACTTTCACAGGTGAAATTGGAATGGTTGAATGCTTGTTAAATAAAAATCTCAATTCCATATCGTATTGGAAGAGATTTACGTTGAGCATGTTTTGTATAACATGGTAAATTTTCATAAACAATGTACTCGATGTTATCACAATTTCAGTAACCTCATCTCATTCACTCGTCTATTTCCATTCCCATTCCCATAGACCATTTTCATTCATTTGAAATTCACAAAAGTAATAAATCGGGAGACAAGCTGATGTCATCATATCTGCATTACGAATCAAAATATTAGAAAAAAAATTAGATTAAACATAAAGAATTAGTCAATAAGGATAGGAAGAGGATGAGAGAAAAAAAGAGGGACTGGGCCAGCGTAATAGTCGGCAACCGTTTGGCCACAATATTATTTTTCCCATTTTTTATAAAATTATCTACGTATGCTATAGTATTTGTTGAAATAAAATTTAACGATTTAAAAAAATACTAATTTTACGAAAAAGAAATTAAATATAAGTAAATATACTTATCGGTTCGAAATATTGGATATAAAATAAATATTTTTGTTCAACGTTTGATAAGTTTAGGAGATATTAAGAAGATGAAAAATGAAAGAGTTTGTATCTGTCTTGGAGTAAACAAATAAAGAAAGTAACTTGATTTTGAAATTTTTCGTGAGAAGTGTTTGATTTTTTTTTACTTTGTAATTTAAAGGGTATTATAGTCTTTTTAAACAAATTCATATTTTTGTAATTGTAGAAAATATTTAAGGGTATTCTTTTATTTTAATCAACAAAAGGTCATTTTGGTGAATGACAATTATTTTTTGCTGATGTGAAAAAGTGGTTGATTTTATTAAACTTGACAAATCTGAAATGGATATAAACGCCTAACAAAAACCTGTCAAATTACTAAGGGTGCGTTTGATTGCCCAATATTTTTCATGGAAAATGCGTTTTTCCATTAAAATTCCAACTTTTACTTTGTTTGATTGACAGTTTTTTCCATGAAAAATATTTTTCCACTTTTGATCACGTGACCATATTTTCCACGAAATCAGGGAAAATATTTTCTTTGGGTCGAGCAAGATTTTATTTTCCCTGGAATTCAACACTCCTATCCACTCACGTTCCCTTTCTCTCTCTCTCTCTCTCTCTCTCTCTCTCTCTCCACCCACGTACAATGTCCTTGCCCTCTTTCATCTCTCACCCAACGAACTAGAAGGTAGAGGAAACCATTGACATCTGAACCAGAAAGAAGAAGAAATCAAAGACCCATAATTGAGATATGAGAAAACCTTCAAGAAGAACTTCAAATTTTTAAAAATAGGTAATTTTTCAAATTTTGTGTGTTTAGTTCAATTTCCAGAATGATGTAGCCATAGTTTTCTATTTCAAGTTTGATGAATCCTGTTTCTCTTGTAGAGAGGAATAAAATATAGTGGGTGCACTCGTTGTTGAATACTTCTTCTGCAGTCTCCCTTTTAACAGCCTGATTTTCGCATCGACTCGGGCTGTGAACCCAAATGTTTGTTAGAGAGAAAAATCAACTCCTCATCCACCAAATTGGGTTCTTTGTCAAAAGATATTCTAATCAATGCATGTTTGAAGAATTTGTTGCATATGAAATATTCAATATGCTGAGTAATTTATTTATTTTCATTGAAGTTGAATCCATCTCAAAATTTGTCAGAAATCATGTGATATTGTGTAATTTTTTTTTTGTTGAATAGCATTATTATATTCACTTTCAATTAGATCCACATCGGTCTATCATGACTTTTGGAATAATACCTAGATTAGGATCCCTAATCTCTTACTACCAATAGTAATCACAGTCATAATCCTAGTTTGGCACAAATACAGATGTTGCCCTTGATTAAGAAAGTGAAGATAGTACTGAAAATCTTGAAGGCTTGTATGAGAGGGAATGTTTTATAAGTCCAATTCAACTATAAGCCTGTAAATTTCGAATAATTGAGTCTGTTGGCATGTGAGTGTGCCATTCCCTATGCTCACTTTTAAGTCATTGTTGGTAGCTTGTAAGGAATGTTATTTGTCCCAAAGAAGAGTCGAATAATTTCTAATTTCATTTAACAAAACCTTCATTTCCCTTTTCCCTTTTCCCTTTTCATGACCGAGAGAGACTTAAAATTAAAACATTATTTAAGGTGAAGTATTTAATATGCTAAGGTATTCTTTAAGGTGACTTTTAGACATGTCATCGACATTATTAGGTTATCAACATATTGCCTAACTGTTTCCATTTTGCAGGTATTAACATTATTTGCTGGAGCTCTACTTTCCAATTGGAGAATTAATTCTGCGCTACCAGACAGTGTTCATGTGTGGTTGTTGGCGGTTTTTAGAAAGTGTCTACTCTATCTTGCTTCGGGAGAGATCTATCTTATCTTATTTGTCATATAAATATCACCAGTAGAAAAATCATTATTGACACAACTTGTCTTCGTGGATATTAGTTTTATTCAATAGCTTATATTTATTTGCACTTTGGCAAGAACGATGAACAACTCAACTATATTATTCATTTCCCAGGTTTAACATGCCCAAGTCATATCAGATTAAAAAAATGACCAAATGTGACCAAATGACTACATTTATTATTTATCTTACATAATTATAATATCTAAGTTATATATAGAATTTTTTGAATTTTTATTTAACGTGATAGTTCGTAACATGGCCACGAGGAGGAGTGAACGTCGACGCCAACGACAACATTTATGTTTATTTTGGACGATGGTCATACAAGCTATTGTGATATATAATGATATTAGGTGTCGCGAGCAACATCTCACTAGAGCTCCTCATATAAATTGGGATTCTGAAATTGAAATGACACTTACACGAATATTTGGTACGAGTGATACAATATGTCGTGATCTACTTAGGATGAAAATAGGTTCATTTCAAAGATTATGTGCTCGTTTGCGAACTTATGGATTGGATGATAGTAGATATGTCCGAATTGAGGAACAAGTGGCTATTTTTTTGAATACCGTCGAGCATGACCAACGTAATCGGGTTGGACATTTCACTTTTTTCGATCTGGTCAAACAGTGAGTTTTTACTTCCATAGAGTTTTGCATGCTTGTCTTAGACTGTATGCAGATGTTGTGATTAACGCCACTCCTCATAACTCGCCATACGAGAAAAAAAATGTGCAGCCATGGTACTCCTTTTTTCAGGTTCGGAGTTTGTACTCATTTAGGCCCCGTTTGATTCCCATTTTAATTCTCATTCTCATTCTTCTACTCATTTTCAACCACACATTCTTCAATAAAATAATATTTTCTATCACATCAATAACTTTTCCTTCTATTTCAACCACACATTTATCATCGTATCACTATTTCAAAATGCATTTTTCCCAAATAATACCTATCAAACACACTCTTAATAATATTTTGTAGAACTTCAAGATTCTAATATTTTGAAAATGTTCTTGTTCAAAGGATGCTGTTGGGGCCATAGATCGTACACATATTGCTGCGAATGTACCCTTAGAGGACCAAGCTAGGTATCGCAATAGAAAGCAAGTGATTTCTCAAAATGTTTTAGTAGCTTGCACATTTGATATGAAATTTACATATGTACTTGCCGGTTGGGAGGGATCTGCACATGACGGTCGATTATTACGGAGTGCAATAATACGCCAAGGACATAAGCTGACAATTCCTATTGGTAAGTTTGTATCACTAATTTGAAGACATTTCTATCACGTAGAAGTTATAATATCTAAATAACGACTATGTTATGAATAAATCTTTAACAGGTAAATATTATCTTGTCGACGCCGGCTTCCCGTTGGTTTCGGGATTTTTGCACCATATCGTAGGACCCGTTATCATCGTAGAGACATTGTGGGTCAACGTCTAGAAAGTAGTAAGGAGTTGTTCAATTTTTGACATTCATCTTTGCGTAATGTTATTGTGAGGACAATTGGTTTGCTTAAAAAGAGATTTGCATATTTGAGACATCAACCCTATCACGATATTGACACACAAGCAAAGATAGTCCTTGCTTGTTCCGCCGTCCACAACTTTCTAAGGATTGATGACGTAGAAGATGTTTGTGAGGCGGACTTAGATAGTAGTGATGATGATGTTAACCCTACACATGTTGATGTACCTGAAGATGAAACTCCAAATGCTCACATATCTTTCACAGCTCAGGAAGGATGGTGTAATAAGAGGAATACAATGACTAATTTAATGTGGGCTGATTATCTTCCTAATCAGAATGCAGGAGTTGATTTCGATTGAAATTCGATTTTATTTTTTATTTTTTTGTCCTTTTGTAATGGACATAAACTTGATAGAGTTTCATATTTAGTTATTTCTTAAACTGAAAACATATTGATATTAGGCAGATTTTTGTTTTTCATGTCCTTATGTAATGGTTGACATCCTCTTGCTATAATTTTGAATCATTTAATTATAATTCTTGTTATTGGAGACAAATTGTTGGCATGTATTTTTATCTTTTACATGCTTTTATTTAATGGTTGACCAACAACTTTTAATCGTGCAATACAGATTTTATGGCACATAATCAACAAAGATCTACAGCACCCTTTCGAGTTCCTAGACCGAACTCACATTTAGATGTAGAGGACATGAGCTCAAACCAAGTGGATCCTAATTCTAGGATTCATCAAATGCGTTGGAGTGATGCAATGGATGGTTATATGATAGCTGCCCTACTGCATCAAGTGTTGTCCAGTCACAAAAGGAGTGACAATGGTTTTTCATCATATCATGTGTCCAAAGAAATTGAGAGCGTGTTCATTGGATGCGGAGTCGTCGTGTCAGATAAAGATGTGAGGGCATGATTGAAGACTCTGAAAAAAGAATATGTTGAAGTTCGTCAGTTGTTAAGTATGAGTGGTTTTGGATTAGATCCTGACACTGGACGTGTCACAGCCGATATACTGGCTTGGGAAGAGTTTATGAAGGTACAACATATCAACGACCAATTAAATTATTAGTCATTATATATTACTAATATAATTTATTTTGAACATTGACTATGCATAAAAAATATTTCATTTTTTTTTGTAGAGCAAACTAGAATTTGGAAAGTGGAGGACAAAACTGTGTCCTCGTTATGATGATTTGGAAGCTATATTTTGAAATGATTCTGCTACAGGAGATCGCGCTGTAACTGGCAATGACAATTTATCACCTATTCATGGTATGTATAATACCGTACATAAAAAATATATAATTCACATTATATATAAAAGATTCTAATCATTTATTGTTATTATTTTTCAGATGAAAATGTGAATGAAGTAGATGGTCAAAATGAAGATACTAATCCATGCCCAATTCGTGCTCCTATGCGTAACGTCGAAGGGGGAACCAACAAAACTAGACGTCGACGTACCCAACCTAATGATGAGAGTCTCATTGCCCTATCAAGCTTTGCTGAATCGTCTAAAGAAATTGCTAATGCTATGAAAATTCAAGCAACATTAGATACGCTAAACCATATCAACTGGAAATTGGTTCTTGAAAAATTACAAGGCATGAACGTAGACAAGCGTGACATAATGCAACTCGTGAAAGTATTTAGATCGGATGAGAGTTTGGCAAGAGTATTTATGAGCTTGACCGATGAAGAATTCATGCGTGATTTTGTATTTAAGAATCTTGGTCGTGATCTACCTCCAATACTTTAAGATGATGTGCTTGGATAATTCAACATACATATGTAAAAGTATGATATTTATGTTGATTTGAATTGCTTCTTTTTCACAGTAGGGAGTTTTTTATTTTTGTTATTTGTAATTCTTATGTTCTCTAACTGGAGAAAATTTGATCATTATGCATGGAATTGAGTATTTGATTATCTGATACTTACTTTTGATTGGAGTTCAGAATGATTAATTCACAAATATGAGAAGAAATCTGAATTTGTAACAGACGTTTTCCTTATTTGTTATAAATTTTATTATTTTCTATCACATTATCATCGAAGTATGATTTTTTTTTTAAATATCATAATCACGGTGTGCATGCAATACTAACTTTATTATGAAGATACAATTGTATAGTATTTTCTAAAAATTGATTGAACAATTCCATGGAAAAAGTGATAATTTCCATGGAAAAAGTGACAATTTCCATATAAAAAAGTGGTTGTCAAACAAGTAAAGTTGGAAAAAATGATCATTTTCGTGGAAAATAATGTATATCAAACACCAAAAGATGAAAAATTGCAACATTTTCTACGTGAAAAATTAAGTCAATCAAACACATTTAATTGACAATTTTCATGGAAATGATTTCTAGGCAATTCAATTACCTAGAAAATATTTTCTTTCCATGTATTTTTCCTACTTGCAATCAAACGCACCCTAAGTGAATTCATAATGAAATGTGATGTAGGGTGGCGGTGGCGGTGACGGTGCCGATGACGATGGAAAAAGCATAGAAAATTAAAAAACGAGCATGCTATTGAAATTTCATTGATTCCAAAGGAATATCGCAATGTGACCACTTCTTTCTTGTCTTGATTCCTAAGAATACTAGAAATATAAGCTAAAAACTCTTTGATTTGAGCACAAATACATAGAATTTGGATTCTTCGATTTTATATATCAACTATCGAGAATTTAAGAGATTAGAAAAGTTCAAATCTATTTTGTTTCAATTCAAAAATAAGTTATAACCCTTCTTTAAAGCAAAAAATAAAAGATAAAATTAAAATCTAGATAAAGACTATAATTAAAATTATGAAAACTCAATCTTCATAAGACTAAATCTAGATAAAGAGTAAAATTAAAGATAATGACTAAAATTAATGATTAAGACTCAATCTTCATCAAAATGTCAAACAAAAAATTCAAATAAGAAAAACCAAAACTAGCAACTGGTCAAGTTTTACTTTTTCCCAGTAAAAAGACTAATTATTGATTTCACTTTCATTCCACGTGAAACTCTGATCAGGTTTCTCTACATAAGTCTCAGGGTCATCCTCTCTGGTGTTCTTTCTTCTACATCAGCAATCGTCGATAATGGCGTCTTTAATAAGAAAAATGATGAGTGTACAAGATCTGATTTTACAGATCTTGTACAGATCACTCCCATGAGATCGGTCCCACATAGAACCTCATGTAATAAAAAAATGGTCAAAAAAATATTGACTCCACCTATTGTGAGATGTCTGTAAGATATATGTAGATTTTTTTCTGTACATCTAGCACCCCCAATTTAATAATTTCAGCAATGTCCCCTTTTTCAAGAGAGCTATCATTGTGCGCCAAAGTTGGACTCTTTAACTCCGGACTTGACCGAACTCATTGTAAAGGTCTTTGGTTGATCTTATTGGAATGCTCATTCTCCGTTATGATGCATATTACTCAAATGTCTTGCGTTTGTGATGAGAATCTAGTATCATTAAATTTACTTTTCAAATTAGATACTTAGCCTCTGTTTGTTTCCAATCCTTTGAAGAAGAAAATGAATTTTTGACCCTTTTTTTGTCAGCAGTGGGATCCAGCGTCAGAAACAAAGTCTACAATGTCGGCTGAGGACTCCCCCCAACGATCCAAAAATGACTTTAAAATGGGGAAAAATGGGAAACAAACAGTCCATTAATTTAAGAAGCGTAATTAAGATTTTATTTAATAGGTTTTCTAGTATTTTATTAGTTGTTTATTATTAGTTTAAACCATACACGAAGAAGGCTTATGAATTTAGTTTGCAATCAATTCTTTCCACATATACAAGTCTCAATCATCATTGCACCTAATGAACTTCTAAAGGAATCAAGTATCCGACCTCCAGTTGAGAATGCTGACTCAAAAATAATTGTAGAAATTTGAATCGCTAGTACATTTTTGACAATTTGGGAGACAATCTTATACTTATGAGCATTTATTTTTCACCACAATAAAATGTTGAATGACTCCTCAACCAAATTTTCATATCGATTGGACAAGTAATCTACCAAAATATTTTTCTCCAACATAGCATTCTAATTAAGTCTCGCTTTAAAGATTAAGGGCTGAAGTTCATGTGAATTCTGAAGTGGAAAAGGGTTTTTGATAGATTATGTTAGTCTTGAGATTATTAGATATAAATTATGATTATTGAATAATAATAATAATATATATATATGTTGTAGAAAATTAGAAATTGACAAAAATACCACAAATGACAAAATTATTGAATTTTAAATATTTGGATGAATTTTTTTTTTAAAAATCATTTTTTATTAATTTTTTTTTTTTTTTTTTTTTTTTTTTGGTCGTTCTCAAACCTAAATCAAATTAGATTTCGATTCGATTTTTCGATTCGAAGAATTTTCATTCCAGCCGAACAATGGAATTGTGACCAATTTACAAAATAAAAACGAAACAACAACGCACACGTCCCTTTTCTCTCTTCCCACGCTCCTCGAAGGATTATCCAAGAAAGAAAAAAGCCTTCTACATTGAATCTTTGTCTGTTGATTTCCTCAAAAGCTCAACCAAATGCTTCTCCAAATCATGAATTGAATTCCATTTAAAAGATTAAAAAAAAAAAATTCTAGATTTTAAATGGGACAAATTTTTTATTCAAAAGTGATTTTCAGTTTTTTCGCTATAAATTATTATTTTTTGCTAGTATATGGAAAATTTAATGGTACTCAGTCTCCTGTTACGCCAATCAATCACGATCTCTACCATACCAGGTAGTTATTTCACCTCGTTGGCGAGTTTCATTTGATTTGATGCAATTTTACTTTCATTTTAATGGCTTTTCTGGTGTGATTGCCGTCTTCATTTGACATTAGACGAGTTGTAATTATTGGGAATTAGCAAATTTAAGCTTCAGAGGTTTGGAAGTTGGTTGGCTTTGATCCATTTTTCTGAAGATTTTGATATGTTATTCGTTAACTAGCGATATTTAGATGCTTGCAATAATTTTTGAATAATAATTTCTTTGTTCGTAAATTTGGTTTAGCAGGATTTTTCTCGTACTGTATTTGAATTTTACTGATAGAATCTATAAAAGCTCGAATCTTCACTAGCGTTGAGCATATTAACATTTTCTTGTTCTATGTCCAATACATATTATTTTTAATTAAGCTGCAATTTTCCTGATGATTTGGACCATTATGTTTTTTAAGCAATACATAGCTGCTAAGGTTTTTCAGGGAATACAAAACGGAAAATTTGTTGTATTATGGTTACCCCGTTGGCATTTTTTGCTAATTGTTTAGATTGGAAGTTAGCATACTAGAATTCAAACAATTCAAACTACGCTTGGAAATTTCTTGATGCATACGTAATCATTGGTTTTTCCATTTCTTTTGAAGTTTTTCAACACATTCTGTGAATTTGTTTCTTGGAACTTTTACAGCGGAGGTTTACTGGAAGAAATTGAATCATTAGTTTATCGTCACCCAGATAAACTCTCGGTCGGTATTGGATTGTATTTTTTGTGATTAATGTTTATCCATTGACAATACAAGTTATGTTTTCTAATAATTACTATTATTTAGCAGATGGAGAAAATTTCTAGTAAAAATAAAGGCTATGAGGCAAAGATGACAGTAGTTACTTATTGCCAGAATAGGAAAGAGACTGATGACAGATCAAAGTTTAGGATTCTTCTTGTAAGTATTTGTCTTACAGTTTTTCGATATAATCTTCATTTGAAGTGGTGATAATTAATTTTACTTTTTTAAAATTAAGAAAAGAGGTGATGGTTGTGATTAAATGAATCTTAACCTTTCTGGAATATAGTATAAGATAAATGTGTATTCTGCACAAGATCCTCCACTCAATTTGGAAGCAAGAGTTTAAAAAATCTCAGATTGATTATTGCTGGTGTTTTTGACAGATAATTACTTGTATTCCAGAGTTTTGGACAGCATGGTAGGGAGCTCATTACCACTGAGCTAGCATTGCGGCTCCTCTCTATTTTAAGTGAAGAGCAATTCTTACCTAACATGGACCGTGTTGCATTAAATAAGACTCTTAATAGGCTTGTTATAAAGGTAATGTATATCCACGAATTTATCGGATGTGGAATTTTACATAGATATTGTCATTATATGAAATTGCAAAAACCATCACATGTTCGTGTTGAATTCATGCTGATTGTAATTACATATCAAGTTTTCTTCTGTCAATTTCTGACTTCCTCATTGATCTGTATGTGAATACGTTTTTTGAAGTTTCTAGAAGCTGAATGTTGTTATTGTTATGGTGTCTCTTACTTCTACATTGGTTTTAAAACCGGCAGATGTCTGTTTCTATATATTTATAAGTTACCATCTCTACAACATGTGAATATTCTTGCATGTTTGCACACTATTGTATTCGTCTAATTCTTATTACTGTAATATATTGTTGAGAACTAGTGATTACTTGAATGCTATTGCATTTTGATCTGTCAGGTTGTACCAATGGAAAATTGGAATGGCCGCAGACTTGTTGAAGCAGGAGAACTGTGTGATAGAAGAAATGGTAGTACTATTGGATATTGGTTGCTTAAAATTCAACGTGTTATTACAAATAGAACTACTGAAATGCTCAAAGCTTTGAGTTACTTGCAGGAAGAGGAGTTGATCTCAATCGAAATTGGAGTGTAGACTGGGGCAAGAAGGAGAAGGTATGTATATTTCTCTTGTAGGACATGAGAAGGTCCATTCAGTTAATATGTTATTAGACTGGGATCTTTGAACTTTGTCCTGCTATAGTAAAATAGTTATCCAGTTATCTTGATAGTGTCATTGACATAAATTTAGGTGATGGTTTCTATGAAAATTTACATAGATTATGAGGCATTACGCTATAGAACATCTTTATATTTTTTCTGTATATTACTTTTTCCTTGTTAGATGTTGCCGTTGTGTCATAAGATTCTGCTTCTCTCCAGGATTATGATCCATATGAAGAAAATCCTGGGACTGCTCCTTTTAGTGAGCCTGAGACTCAAATTATGCGAAAACTCTCCGTATCATTCGAACCACATGTTTGGGTTAATGTGCATTCTGGAATGGAGGTAAGTTGAATACTTTTGAATGCAGATATCATATTTAATAATTTGAAAATCCAGTCCGTCCATCTTGTATCATTTGCCCCACTCACACCAACCTTTTTGGCATAATTTTAAGAGGTATGACCTTTATTATTGGCATCCCACTACCACTATTTCAAATTTTATATCTACCCTTTCTACGACAAGTTATATAAGGTGTTTGAATGTGGATATCATTTTTAATCAATTTTCTACTGGCTACTATAAATGGGCAACTTCAGAATGTATCAGTACTTCCATTTTGGGCAGTGTCATCCATCTTGAAACATCCAAAAATGAAAAGTGAGTCAAGCAACATCAAGTGGAGAATATTGCAGCACATGCACGCTTGCAAATATGACCACTTATTTTTTTCCGAGCACGCATCTGGTTTATTATGTTGGCTTTTACCTTTTAATTCTTTTCTTTGTTAATGTTGCAAAATTTTGGTGACATGTAATTTTATCCCTTGTGACTTCTTGTTGGTTTGTCGACATTTCTCCCTTGATATCATAAACAAGCTGAGGACATATTACTCTGTCATTCTGTTGACTTGCATTTGTACTTAAATATTTAGCTGAATGGTGGAGTTTCAGCTTATCTGAATTATTTCCTGCATGTAAAAGTCATTGAAGCTCTGTCAACATATTCTTTTTGTTTCTGTGCCTTTTCTGGTATCTACTGTTGTCTGACTGTCGAAAGTCATCCATTTTCTTTTCTTTCTTTGGGGGGTATGGTGTCAATAGCCTTTCTCATTGGTACTTGTTTTGTTATTTAGGCTCTGTTTATGCCATATGATCACAAAAACACAACTCCAGTTGGAATACCCACTAAGTTGATGACATCAATGCTTGAAGTGATGAACCATTTTCACTTGAAAGATCGTTGCATAATCGGATCAGGTGGAGGCTCTGTTGGGTTAGTGTTACTTATAACATATTCAACCTTTTCAACATTAAATGCTTCAATTCATTTTGCAGAATTCTATTTCTTTGAGACCAAAAAGAAAAGAATCAGTAGTCTCTCTTTTCTTCATTCCTTCTATTCTGTGAGTTGTCATTTAAAAAGAATTGAGTACAATAATTCGAAAGCTGAGAAAAGCTGGTCATTACCAAACAATTTAATGATCTCTCCAAACACACCACCATCAACTTGCAATTCTCTTTTCTCGATTTTTTGCTGTCCTTCAGAAAATATTTGGAAGGATACCCTGGGAAGAATTGGGGTATTGATTATTGAGGAAAACATACTAGAGCTAGCATGGGAATATCTTTGCTTTTAATATGCTTACCTTTTTTTCTACTGATTAATCTGCAATGTTATATATATAGGTATCTAGCTCATGGGACGGCAACAGATTACATGTATGACATTGCTAGGGTGCCCATGGCTTTTACCTTTGAGGTTTGTGAATGAACTCTTGCTACCTGTAGTTTGCTTGCACACTTTTTTGCCTTTAATGGCCTTATGCTTCCAATTCATGTTGCAGATATATGGAGATAGCAAAGCTTCCTCAAAAGACTGCTTCAAAATGTTCAATCCTATTGATATCACCACCTTTAATGTACGTCAAACTGCAATCTGAAGTACACTTTTTCTTATCCAATTACATAAATAGATATTATGTGTATTATAAGAAAGATTTATTTTGGAGGTAAAATACATTGTTCATCACTTGCATTGTACGAAGTTTCATGTTAGTCGTGGAACTTTGAACCGTTCCAAAATAATCACTGAAGTTCAATTTTTGTTTGGTTATGTCACTCAGTTAACATTCATTAGTTTTACTGTCTTCCAAGTTGAACATTGCTAGAAAAACTAACCAAATTTAACTGAATGACCAGCTGAACAAAATGCAAACTTCATTGACCACTTTGAAATGAAATAAAGTTCGGTTTAAAAAGAAAAGAAACGCAACTTTACATTCATCCAAGCACAAATATCACTAAATTGTCTTGATATTTGAATTGCAGAGAGTTCTGAATGATTGGTCTGCAGCATTCTTCAAGATGTTCAGTATAGGCTTAGAGCAGATGGATGAACTTCACTCAAAGGCAGTTGCATCCACTGTCGACAAGTTGGTGTCGATAGATGACTATCTTGACGGGTATCTAATGGAAAGGAAAAGTAGATACGGTAAGAAGGTAGAGGTGCTTGATCTTGGAATGCAGGAAATTAGAACATATTTCAGACTGTTCTTGTTATCGTCAGTGTTATTGTTGTTCATGTTTTGTTCGAGAATCTCAAAGAGCACTAGACCTCTTGTTTCTGCTATGACCTTGTAATTGCTTAGGTTTGGTTCTAAGAAAAAGCTGTCTTTTCATTTTCTTTTTCTTTTTCTATATGTTTGGAGAGCGGGGGTCGAGTTTGTATGTGAAGAGAGTATATAATTTTTTTGTCCACGTGTAATTTATTCCTTATTGAATTATCAATTTGGGTTTAATATATTGCTTTTTCAATATAGCGAAGCATTTTTTTGTAACAGTAGAATCTGATACTGTGATTTATGATGTTGAGAATTACTCATAGCATGTGAGTTTTTAACAGCAGAAGTTTGTATGGAAAAATGATAATTTCTGATGCAGTCTTTAATTTAGGGTAAATTGCACCGGGTCCAAAACCTTATACAAAAGTGTTGTGCAGTCCTGTACCTTTCATTTTGCTTCCGGTTCCCAACTGTAAAATTAATTATGTAACTTTGAAGTCCATTGAATGGTTTCCTTTTAAAAACTGTTAGTTGACTAGAAAATTAGGCTTGGGAACTGGACTCTTAATATTAAAATTAAATCAATCAGTCAAAAAAATGTGGAAAATAAAAGAAATGAAAACTTGGGGGATGGGGGTGGAGAAATACCCCCTACTGCGACTGAAGCATCATTTATGAATTTCGAAAACATAACTGACGACATTGTCATCAGTAATTGTTGTTGAAGGTGTGTCGGTTATTAAAAAAAAAAATAATAATAATAATAATAATTTGATAGCAAAAGATGATTTCTTCTTGTAAAAGAAGGCAGGAGAAAATGGAGAAATGCACATGCATGATACATCAAAAAAGTCCTGGATGAAAGTCTTTCCATCAACAGACTCTTCCAGTTTTATCCCTTTTGCTCCTACACTGGCAAGTTACAAGTTCCATCTTCACAACCAAATCGCTCAAGAAAGCCTTCAAATCTTATATTCGACCAAGCCTTGATGATCTCCATGCGCTCCTATCCTCAAGGCATAACGATTATAATCATCATTATTTACCTTTGCAAAATTGACTTTGCAGTTTTACGAGATAATAACCCAAATGGTCTTTGAACTTTGCAAAAGGTTTCTACAGAGTCACTGAACTTTAAAAATCATCACATTCATTACTAAACTTTGCAATTTATAATATCGTTCATAACTGAGACGTAAATGTCACGTATGCAATCACGTTAGCATTCCATCAAATTTTTGACGGACTGTAAGATCAGTGATGAATGGAATTATAAATTGCAAAGTTTAATAATGATTGAGATGATTTAGTGACCTTGTAAAAATCTTTTGCAAAGTTCAGTGATCGTTTAGGTTATCATCCCCAGTTTCACACAATCTCTGCTGCTAATCAATTTGGCTCAGCCTAATTTTTGTGCAAAATCTTGTTGGTATCATATTTAATACTTTTTACACAATCGTGAAAAAGTTCGGGGTGGCTTAAGCTCAAAAATAAGCCAAGCCAAGTGTGATTAGAATCAAGAGGAAGAGATCCTTATCATTCTCCAACATGTTACTGTAGCACAAGGTAAAGGGCAGTGCTATTCTTTACTTCGGAGTCAAATTTGTAATAATTGTGTTGTAAGATTTGTGAAGCTTATCTTTAGGTTTAGAATTTCTATAAATAGAGTCACCGTGTGTTCTTTGTAACTTGGATGGGATCAAGTTGAGTCAAGTTATTCAATAGCGATTCTTCTATACTATCGAGTGCTCGAGTGTCTTGTTTGCATTGTGGACCTGTTTTAGCCTTTGTTTGGGCTCCATTAAGCCAAAAATACATTATTTTTTTTCAAAAAAATTTTTCAATCATATTTTTCAATAAAATAATATTACAAGTAAACTCAGAACTTTCACTTACCTTTTAACCACACATTCTTCAAAAAATTACCAAAATACATTTTTTTCCAAAACGTCATTAGAATAGAGCCCAAACAAGGGCTTAACCTCCTTCGTGATTGTACCTCCTTCGTGATTGTACCTCCTCCATGGTTTTAACCAGAAGTAAAGTAAGGTATTTATGGTTTAAGTGTGATCTAAGTAAAATGTGAATGGAATAAAATTGGATGAACCATTATCCTTCTCTGACAAGTTATGCAGCCTAATGTAAAGTACTATTCTTTACTTTGGAGTCAAGTTTGTAATAATTGTGCTGTTAGATTTGTGAAGCTTTAGGTCTATGATTTCTATACATAGAGTTCTTGTTTGTTTGTCGTAACTCAGATCAGATCAAGTTGGTTACAATAGACACACAAGGACGTGTGGCTGCACAGGTAGTGCTTCTTTGATAAGCACATATGAACTGCAGCTGTACTTTTAGGTTGGCTAAAAACTTGGGTCTATGATGTGTAGGTTGAAATTTGGGAATAGAGTGATAAACACTGTTCCAGCATTCAAATTGTTTGTATTGTAGCAATAGAAGCATGTTGATACTCAAGGAATCTGGTGTCTAAGAGAGCAAGGCTGGTCACTACCAGAAGGCCTTTTCGTCGATCAAAGGGTTATTGCAATTCTCACTGCTCCAAAGTGGATGTGTGTAGCCTTGCATCTACCATTGAAATGCAATGAATTCTTGAAGATTTAATGGAATCATGTGATTAGCTTCAGTAGAGGGAATTTGGTACTATTGGTATTTTACTATCTTCATCCAAGTACTCGACTTCAAACAAGTAATCTATTTTAGTGCTTGTTTGTTTCCCATTTTTTGTTCCTAAGTAGAAGAACCGTTGCTTTTCCACAAACCCATTTTTTTTATTGCATTCATCTGACGCTAACATTACATTTCACTATAGCATTTATTGTTTTCCTCTTCACTTTTCCTATCGTGCCCTTCTCTCTAAGCACGCTACTTTTCACTACTCTCCTCCCTATTGGACAAAAGAGTAGTAACGCCCCGACCCCGTATGGAACGAAACGTTACTAGAACAATTATACCTTAGTCGTAGACTTCAAATTGATATAACAATTTAGTTTAATTAGCTGTACTTTTCGCGGAATGCATAAAGATTTACTTTAAAATTTATTTAAGTATTATATTTATATAAATGTTTGTTTTTTAATTCAAATCAACACAATTTAATACAAAAAGAAACAAATTTAAAAAGTCTTTAGAATGATTTCCATTCATGTACCCATTATTGACGTGAAAATTCTAGGCAAAAAAATAAAAATGTTGTTTTGCATTTCTTTCTCAAGCGACAAATATCAAATAAATTCGTTTACATAGTTATCAATCTCAAAACTTCACAACATTTTAAGGGAAAGTATGAAACTTCTTATAATATGACACATCCAAAAATCGGCTTCTTTCAACAACATATGAGGCACTAAAATATTTTCCAAAATCCCACGACGACTCGGTTCGAAAGATATAAATCAGTACAGTTTACTTAAAATGATATATAAAATTCTATAGTCGTTGGATTAACAAGATTTCAAGTTTATTCAGAAGCTAACCCATAAGACTATCAAACCCCACTGGTTTTATCCAAAAAAAATTAAGAAATGATCGAGTTACGAATTTTCGAAGTCAAGGACGGAAGCTGAAATTTTAAAAACAGCAACACTAAATCTTATCTCACATTTTTGTGATGAATGGTAACTTGTACGTTAATTTCTATAAAATATAACTACTTTTAAACAAAACTACATCATAAAAAATTAAAATAATCCCACAAATGATGTTTATAGAAATCAATTTATTTAATAAAAAAAACGTTTCATAATTTAATAAAAACATTAAGTCACTGACTTCTCCATAGCACATTGCATCTTTATCTACCATCATCAACACTCCAAACAAATCAAATCAACCTGTAGGAAGAGAATTAACCTTGAGTTTGATACTCAATAGATATCATTGGTGCATTTCGTTATTAACTTAGAAATTTTGAACTATAGATTCATACCATCGCACATAGATGAATTTTCGACAAAATCCAATTTTCATAGAATTATCATAACATGTAGGGCTGAAGAATGATCATTCAAACTACAGTAGTGTCGAAACACCGTACTCGGAGGTACCAATTCATTCATACTTTTAACGAAAAATTATAACTTGAAAACGAAATAACCACTTGCACCTCTACCTACCTTAATTTGAAGTTTTGATATGGACAAAATTGGATGGTAAATGTTGTTTCCCGACGACACCCGATGCTAAGAAATCCGCCTCTCTTTTTTTCTTTTTTGAAAATCTTTCTTGTTCAAGGTGTGTACATCGTGTGCAAATGGTGCAAAATATGTATAATAGAAAAGGAATATGGAAGATTTGGAGCAAATGAAAAAGTTACTCCCAATTGGAAAGAAAAACGTCCGGCAATTATTCACCAATTAAAGAGAATTGAAGAGAGTCTAAAATTTCATTTCATGCTTTTAATTTAAAGTTTTGAAATGCCTTTGATAGTGCTATATGTTTAGGTATATAAGAAGTTTAATATGTTAATTACCCACCAATTAATACAAATGTTTCATCCCATATATATATATATATAGTTTATCATTTTTTATTTTTGAATTTTGAGGAAAATGAAAGTGATCATTGAGTAATAATTTTTTTTAATCCTTGGTCCCTAAACTTTATTAAGTTAACAAAATAAGGGAACAACATAAATCCTCCAATTAGAACTTAATAGACTATTTTAGTTATAATTCAGTCATTTTGAAAAATAACATGTACTCAAATCTAATATGAAAAATATTTACTATACATAAAATAAATTTTCACCGCCGGGTTCAATCTTTGGGAAACATTAAATTCCGTCCTATTTTATTTAAAAATTTTATTTTTTAAAGAAAAGATGCATGATTGCTTGTGAACTTCCATTAGTTTAAATTTATTTAAGACATCAGAATAGTATTGAGCTTTCATTTCTTATGTAGGTCGAGCATAAGGTTCATTTATAGGCTAAACTCGTGGTATTAAATCATCACATAAAAATATGGGCATAATTTCTTTTCTTTTTGTTTTGGGGGGGGGGGCGGGGGGGGAGGAGCTTATGCAAGAGTGGACATAAAATGAATTACAAAAATAACAATTGCAGGTATAAAAAACAAGAGTGATGTTGGGGTGCCAGGGTAGGGACCCTACTGATCAATCACATACATGGGGCGGGTGCGTGTTTTTTTATACAGGTGGGTCCCGCGTGGGACCAACCATGTGTGAAAGGTCCGTAGGGGTTGTATGAACCACAATTATGTACATGGGGATTAATCCAAAAAACAATGGCATAAATGATGGGACCCATGATGTGATGCAAAAATGAATTCTACAATTTCAGAATGGGAAACAAAGGCTTAGAGTACAAAGACTTCTTTGAAGGTAAAGGTGAATATGAAAGAGAGACGAACCGTAGGAAAAAGAAATTGTAGAAGTTGTCATATTTTCATGGGTGGTTTCCTTTCTTTATTCAAAGGTACCAATATCACCTCCATAGAATACCAAAACAAAGAGTATATCAGGAGTATACAACTGATGCACAACAACAGTCATAAATAGCCCTCAAGGTATAACTCCACTGTTCCTATGCAAAGATTACTATGAGACATCTTCTCATAGAACTACTAACTTTAGGAGTTTCTCATATAGATGGTCCTTGTTCAATACAACCACATAGCATATTCTTTCAAAAGTCGAGAGTATGAGATAAACATGGCACTAAGAACCGGTGTAGAAAATAGAAATAAGGAAAATCTTAAGCTATCGTAAAGGCTTGAAACACAAGGATTTTTTGAATATGGCTCTGATACCAACGTTATAATCATGGAGGAGTTACAACTATGAAGGAGGTTAATACATGATTGCCATGCAAACAATCTTAAATACAAATTAAAAAGCTTAATAATATAAATGAAATATATTACAATAGACTCAATATTGAATAATTTGATTGTACTCGATCCGTCCGATCTAACTTACAATGAACACACGAGCTCTATTTATCAAAATCCTAGATCTAAAGCTTATGCCATAAGCTTCTCAAATCTTAGAAGACTGTTATTACAAATTTAACTCCAGGGGTGGACCCACCAGTGGACCTGAAGGGTCCTAGGACCAACTAGAATTTTTTTTATTCATTTTTTTTTTAAGTAAAATACTTTACAATTTTGGGATATAACATGTTAGATGTTAGATATAAGTACAGATTTTGGGATATAACATCTATAAAGTATACTGTAATTTTTTATTATAACATATTAGATATAAGTACAGATTTAGATGGAAAATCAGAAATCTGGCTTTGAAGATGAATTTTAGTTAATTAAGATTTGAATTCAGAGAGTTGTTGAAAGTTGTGATTTGTTTTGATATTAAGGTGTTGTTCTTTTGTCCGTTTTGCTGATTTAGTTGTATGTTTGGTTCTTCCTGAGGTTGTTAATTGTCAGTAGCAACGAAATGTTTTCACCTCTTGTAGTAGATCTGTCTAATTGTTGAAGAAACAGTTTGTTTGCATGGGTTGAGACCTCGAAATTGGATAGAAATTCTTGTCTACATTTTGAATTTGATTTCGAGCAGCCTAACACAATTAAAAAGTAGTTCTGATTTCAGTTTGTCAGCCTACTGCTGTAATTGGTCGGATGAGCGTTTCCGAGTTAATAATTTTTTCATTTTTGCAGCAATTTAAGAATGAAAAATAATATGTATTTCAAACTTCTATCATTTTAATTGTACAGGTTCTTTAATCATTATGAATGTTTGTGCTACCTTGAGCTCCAAAAAAAAAATTCGGGGGCTCTCCCTTCCTTCATCTCAATATCTTTCATTTTAGGACCCACCAGCTTTAAAATTCTGGGTCCGCCACTGATATAATACACTCTTAGCAATTATTCCTTAGCAAGTACCGGGTGCAACGACAAATGATAAAGCCACTTGGAATGCACCCCGCGTCTACCAGCGTGAGCTTCACTATGCTCGTATTAGATGACAACAGCCCCTAGGTGGTCGACCACATGCCTACCACTTGAAGACGTCGACCCCCATACCTACCGCATGAAGCCATCGACCCCCCGCGGGCACTCTACATTCATGCTAAGCCATCTGTCACTACGAAGTGCTCTGCAACACTTAGTCATGGAAAAACACCTAGTTAGATGGAGGCCGCCTAGCGGTTATCACAAAGACAACCAACCACTAGGCGGGCAATGACCACCTTCTCAGAATGTGGGAAAAGTGGGAGCACAACGTGGGACACCTGGCGTTGCAACCTCCCGGCAGTTACGTGGCCCCAGCCGCCTATAAATACCTCCAAGACGGATTAAGTATAAATTAGTGAACTTTTTACTACCTAAACTCTCCCTAGGCATTAAACTCCAAAAAGATATATTTCTTCATTTGGTTCTAATTCTTACGCCGGAGGTACAACGGAAGAGAAGAGCTTCGCCCTCATTTTGCAGGTGACTTTGGATCATCGGAGTAGAAGAACCATCCTACACAACTAGGAGAGCACGAAAGTTTACTTCGAACATTTTCAACCACTGACTCCAAAGTAATTCTTTCTACTTTAAATTACTTTATGCTACAGTAACTAGTCGGAGAAGAATAAGGATTCTTTCCGTTTTATTTCAATCACGTTTTACTTAGAGATCACACTCAAAACCGCAAAATATCTTACTTTATTTTCAACACACTTCGCATGACAAGTACTTTACTACCCAAACGATGAAAGGTTAGGAAATATAATTGCACGTGCGGTCCCCAACTTTTGAACCCTTTTTATCCATACAGTTTTAAGCATTCTACATTCTAATAATTGTAAATCATATTAGTTTTCATATTCAAGTGTTGATTAGTATATTTTAATACGAAATCTGACCTCATTAATGTTATTTTCATGTTAAAAAAAAAAGAATTTAATCTCAATTTTTGATAAAATGCTTTTCGTGAATTTTTATCCAATTTAAAGGTTAAAATCAATTTAAAATAGTATTGTTCATGCATAAGCCAGAAGCCCTTTAAATTTTATTTATTTATTTTTAAAAAAAAAATGCTTTATTGTTTACGTCAATTAAGAATATTTTTTTGGCTACGTTGCTTAAAATATGATTAAGCTAAGACAATTGATCAACTCGTGGCAAGTTCAGCTAGCTCCCGATATTTGTCCCGGAATTTTTGCATTCAAGTTTTAAGTTAATTCATCCAAATTTAAGACAAACTAAAGTAAATACGAAGTTTTGATGCTGAATTGAGCAAGATTTAAGGAAGTTCAATTTCTGATACAGTTTTGGCTGAGGGTCAACTAAAACAGAAGGAAAGAAAATCCAAAAGCTTTCCCTCTAGCAGTTGATTCTCCATAACACTCACCTGAACAGCTTATAAAAAGCAGTAATGTCACCAACAAAAACAATGCCTTCACAGTGGTAAGAGGGTATACAGCTCCAAGCTTCTCGTCCTAGAAGACGCAAAGCTCCAATTGGGCACCTAAATGTTCTCGCCTGGAGGTAGCTCGGCTAGCTTTGGTGTTGCACCGAGTACACGCTCCATATCAAACCGAACTTCAATGTTCCTAATACTATAACCAACCATCATAAGCCAATAAAGCAGTTTGGCAAGTTCCGGGGCACTTGTCTCCGTCACACTAGTCTGCAAATGAACAAAGGTTCGTTTTTCCTTAATAACCATCTAATTTAGAAATGCATGTTTAGTATGCAGTACTAACAATATAATGAACAGGATTTTTAGCTTCTTTTTCTTCTATAAATACATTTTTGGGTCCTATCTAATACTCCATAACAAACATAAGGGTAATCAGGTAAGTGTTCTTAAATAAAAGACAGGCAGCAAATTGCTGATTTTAAACCTTGCCCTATATAGGATTATTGGAACCTACAGGCTGCAAAATCTAAAAGAAGAATGTGATGGAATCAGCTACTGCCTCAATAGAGCGTACTTCTTGGAACTCAGTCAAGCAAATGAATGTCGAAAGGCAAATGTTCAATCAAATGTGCGTACAGAGATTAACATTAAACATGTATTCATCCTTGTTAATGTTAGCCCTTAAATTAACTCGTAGATGGCATGCATAGAAAACTGCTACTAGTTTATTTAACTATGATAGCAGTCATTTATCTTAATTTAAGCAATAAAATTAAAAAGACAACTAAAGTATTAGCATATGGTGTAGAATATGAGTTTCATAAAAATCCTGAACATATCAATTATGAAGGAAATTAGACACTCAAAAATTGGTATCAACAAGAAGTACAAGCATTGACAGCATCTACAATGGTGTACCTTCATTTGACTAGGGTCCGAAACAGCCAAGAGGCGCTTTATAAATGTGTTCATTGCCAGCACAACATCCTCCCCTGCACTACTTGTTAGCTCCTGTTTCACAAGTAGAAATAAGAATTAGAGAACTACATGTCACTATTTCCTCCAGTTTAGTAGTATCGAATATTGTTGATTTGCAAATGGCCAGGCTGTTATAAGTTTGAATTACTGTTCACACCAATTAGAGGATGTTCGGATAAGCTTAAAAAGTTTACTTATAAGTGAATAATTTTTGAAATAAATAATTTCTTTATTAGTCAAAGTTTTTTTTTTTTTTTTTTGGAAATTCACATTTCCCACCAAGTGAGATTCAAACCCAGATCACTGTCGTGACAAGGCTTCCCTCATGTGTGAATAAAACTATGTCAAAGTTATAAATACGTAACAGAAAGAAAGTTGACTTGTAGTTTTATAAGCTTAGCCAATCATGCTCTTTCCCATCTTTCCCAAGATTGGGTACGAAACATAGTCCAAGGTCAAGCCTTGACAATTTCTTGAAATTACTAAATCAAAGGTACAACCATCTACGAATCAACTAACATGGAATCTAAAGATCTTTCTTTTGGCAACCACGAATCATAATGTTTCAACTGCTACCTAAAACGGGAAAAAGGATCTCCAACCTTCAGATTTTGAGGCTCTAGAGATTTTAGATATTCCAACAGTTCATTGTGCCCATTAGCAGTTTTTCTTGCTACTTGGCGGTTAAGTTCATCAATCTCTGCTTCAAGCAACTCGATGTATTTTACTGCATCCATTTTTTCAGGACCTGAGATATTGTTCCACCTTATAACATCACCTGTCACTTTTTTCTGTGTACCTGGAGCATAATCTTGTGCATCCTATACATTCGTAAAACCAAGTCAAAATAACTCATCAGAGATGTGAATACTTAATATTATTAACACATTTGAATGTAACAGTAATAAAAGCTCAATTAGATTATTTTAGAAAATTGGCCCCAAACCTTTAAAAAGTAGCACAATTGGACCTTTGCATTTTGGCGCAAATAGTCCTTTTGGACAGATAACGTCAAAAATTGCAGTTAATTTTGTGTGTGGAATCCAATTTCTCTTTACTTCTTTCTTTTTTTCTTTTTTTTTTTCTCTTTCATTTGAAGGGGCAAATTTGTCAAATTAAAAATCAAGCAACATAAAGGATAGATTATACGTTTAGTCCCCAATCTTTGGCCCATGTTACAATTTTGCCCACACCCTTATAAATTAAAAATTATTACTCCTTACCAAACCACCCCACTCCCACCCAACAAAAACACTGCAAAATATCACATACTGCTGCCAGCACATTGCACCACCACCACCTCTCATTCAAAATCTGAAACTTCTTCATCCCCAACCACAAAATCCATCAACTGAAGAAGAGAATAAATCCTTTAATTTAATTGCAGGAAATGGATCCTAGATACGAAATTTCTCATCTTTTCTGATAACGTTATCTACCACTGCTGGTACATTTATCATGCAAAAAATCAATTTGCAAAATTTTTTTAAAAAAATCAAACAACTTATGTGGGTTCAAATTCATATATGAAATCTGAGTTGAAATATTTGAAATTGCATCTCAAATACGTGAAATTTACAATTAAAATCTGTGTTGGATTTGACTTTTATAGTTGTGGCCATGGTAGCCATCAGTGGTGGTTCTAATTTCAATTTCTACTGTTGTGGTGATGGTGAATATGGTAGCACGGCTGGGGATGGTGTTAGAGACGGGCAGCGAATTGAACCGATTTGACAGTTGCAGCAGCACAGATAGGGCTGGGTTGGTAGGGTAGTGTTTTGCTTATTTAGCAGCAGAGTTGGAGGTGTAGAGAGATTTCACAGTGGATAGCAATTGTGCAATTTCAATGGACTTCAAATCTGTTCTGGATATGTTATTTGGGTGTGATGACATCTGGCAATCTGGTATGGGTGTGGTTGGGGGGGTTGGTGTTCAGTTGGGGCAGTGGTTTTGGGGATTGGAAGAAGATGATTGTACTCTTTATTTTTATTTCCTTTTTTCCTTTTTACAGCTTTTCTTTTTTAATTTTTTTTCCATATTTAATTTTTGATTCACAAATTTGAAGGGGAAATTTTAGAAACTATATTTACTTATTTTATTTTAGTTTGATGAATTTGGTCCTTCGAATAAAGACAAAATAAGAGCAATTGCATTTCATGAGCAAAATTAATTGCAATTTTGGACGGAATCCCATCCAAAAGGACAATTGACACAAAAAATGCAAAGGTCTGGAACCATTTGTGCCAATTTCCCTTTATTTAAATCAACACAAAATACCCAAACATAAACCTATTGAAAACAATATCTGACTGAAGAAAATAGTAATTGGTCAGCAAGAGTTCCTGTAACTGCCAGATTGCAGAAGTAAAGAAGTGCCTTCTGCCTGAAAAGGCTAACCCTTGCAGGATGCGAAAGAGAGGGGAGGAGAAGAGAGAGAAATGGGAGAAAGAAGAAGAGAGGAAATGAGAGAACTTTGCTAGGGGAAAAAAATGGTAATTATATTAAATTTTCATTAGTCTATACAAACAGAAACCATAGTTGTGTAGTGGTAAAGAATTTAAGTCCAAGGAACAAACATCTAACAGATCTAATCACATTAATTTCTCATAAAACCCAATATTATTTAATCACACCTAATCTAATATACTTTTTATACACATTAGTATCTCAAAACCAATCTTATATAATGATAAATATACATTTTAGGCACGTCTTATTATACTATAATAGTAAGCCGTCTATTAGGTCTCTATTAGACTCCATCACAAACAGGTAAATACAATGTAATTTTCTTTTTGACATTCACTATTTATTTCCACTTCTGGTAATCTGCACAGACGCGCAAAACACAAAGTGTATTTTGGAGATTTTTAAGATGATAGATCAATAATGACAACAGATTACTAACCTCAAAGAGAACTTGTCATGGTTTTCCTAAAAGAATATGCAAACTCCAAATATTGATTGAAACCATATTTGATCTAGCTAAAAGAAACAAGGAATGCATGTTTATTAGTCCAACACACTGATAAGTCATGAGCAACAAAAAAGGCTAAGGCCTAGCTCAAGTGGTTAGAGTGAAGCCTCACCAGGCTACTGACCTGGTTGAGACTCACAAAAGGGGTGATATCCTTTGATAAATCACGAACAACAACAAACAAGTCAAGCTTGGTTCTTAAGTACCAATTCCCATCAGTGGAAGATCATAGGATAGGAGACGTCTATCAGGAAGATCATGCGACATGAAAGGTGATCATTGTTTATAAGTGACCGCTAATTGATAACTAAAATTTCCACCACCACGCAAAAGGAAAGTTAGCCAGTGTCCCCGAAGAATTGAAATCAGAATATGACAACTTATTTTTCAGTCATGACTTCAAAAGAAAAGTTGAAATAAAAGATGCCACAGCTGATTAAAAACAAAGGATTACGTAAATGAAACTAAAAATAATGGAAAATATAATGAAGAAATTTCAGAATATAGACATCATTTGCCTTCCCTTTTCCATCTAAACTATACTCACAACTTCTTCCAAATATACTGTGTCTGGCTAGTAGTCATTTATCTCAACAAGTTCCTCTTTCACCTCAGTATCAAAGATTCAACAGGAGGAAAAGCAAATTAACTGAGGTGTGAATATGGCATGCACAAGGACTCACTTTTTTTTCTTGCGGTTCAGGAAGAGCAACCTGTTCCAAGCTTTGCTGCAATTCCAACCGATGTTGCACATTCCTAAACATATATCCGGTCATCATGACACTATACATGAGCTGTGCAAGATTTTCCGCGACCTAAAAAGATGCCAAAATACCCAAAATCATGATATGAACTCATAGAATGTCTAGGCTCAAAAGTTCTTAAAACTTAATTTTTAAGTAACTTTTCGTGTTACACACATTAGGACAAGTTACCCTTATTACATAAACTGATAAAAGTTAAACAAGGTTACTTATTTTGAAAGCAATGGACAAGGTATTTTAAAAATAAGTAACTTTTCCAACTTTGACCAATACATACTATTTGCTTTAAAACTTATTTATCTACTCATAAGCAAATATTTTAAGCTCAGTCTTAAACATAAGCAAATATTTCATTACAAAACTAGAAGAGTATAACATGAATACTTACAGTAGTTACTGTTACTGCAAAAAATTGAGGAGGTAGCGTTCCAATCATATTTGTCACAGTTTGGCGCATTGCATCAACTACCTGATGAAATATCATTCCACGTGTATAACTATAGTATAGATTAAAAAACTACAAATGTGCAAACATAAGCGAAAGCTACCTTGATTAAGCACATATCTAAATTTCCTAAGAAACAACATTAATTAAGTATTAAACTCTAAATTACATTTTACGAATGCTAATAAGAACCCTAGCAATTTCAGAAAATACAACATTCAAGAAATGAAAATAAGTACCTGCTGGGGAGCCCTTTTGACGAATAATTCCATAAATTCCGGCTGTACATTTTGTACATACTCCAAAAGGATATCCTTCCGGCTCTTATGCTAATAAAAATCCAAAAAATAAAATAAATGAAACAAAAATATGAAATTCAACTTGAACCCATTATGTAACTGCATTCAAATTCCACCACACACAAACAGGAGAAAATTACCATAGTGCCATTGGGAATTTTAGAGTCGCCGGCATTGGGGGAACTACTTGTATTGTTCTTTTGATCATTATTTTCTGAATTGTCAAAAGATTGAGCTCTGATAACACTAAACAGTCCTTTACAATTCAATTTCCGAGGGAATCGGATCGAAGGGGGCAGGAAAAACGAGGTCGAATGAGTAGAATGAGAGGGTAAGAAAAACGATGATTTCAACGTTATAGACGACATTTGTTTGAAACAAACAAAAATATGTGACGTCACAAACCCTTTTATTAGTAAATTACACCCATTAACGATAGCTTTGGAAGGTGGAGTGTGTACTGGGTATATCAGTAAAGAAGAGCCCGAGTACAGAGTCTTCCGAGAATGGCAACCTTGTTGCGATTTTAAAATCGCGTTTCCACATAGTTCGAGTTTTTTAATTCATATGTGAAGAATCAAGTATGCAAATAATTAAATTATTAGAGCATCTTCAAGAATTTATTTATTTATTAATAAAGAAAACCTTTAATATTATAGAGTAAAATATTTTATACACTCAAACTATGCTCTCTATTTTTATTTTGTTAAAAAAAATTTATTTTTCTTTATTTTTTATTTAACATATTTTTGAGATGATAATGACCTATCAATTCAAATATAGTTCTACTAATTTGATAAGTTGAGTATTGAAATTTGTAACTTGTTGAATATCTCTCTATTTTATTTTTATAAATTAAAATAGAAAAAATCTTGGAACTTATATTAAATAGACTTTCTAAAATATGCAGTCAAGTATACATTGATGGTCAATGAACTTTCAAAATATGTTACTTTAGCTACCAAGCAATGTTATTCATAATGAATATTTTCGATAGTCGTTTTATGTGGCATATACATTATAGATTTTTATTTGATGTATGAAATAATAGAAAATTATCATATTAATACATTAAATAAAAATTTGTCAGCGTACGTCACGTAGAACGACTACTGATAGTTTTCACTATGAATAACATATCTCTTAAATTTTGGTATAGACTATTAATGAATTTAAGTAACTTTCAAGAAATTCTCTATTTTCAAACAGCATATTTTACAATTTAGAGAATATCTATAAATTTATAGAGTAATTTTTTTTAAACATTTCATTAGACTATTTATCTTTAAAACTTAATTTTACTACTTCAAATATGTATATTATTTTTCCCGTACTTTTAATTTTATCAACTTCCATCCAAATTATTATATTATTTTCCTCTATTTCCTCTATATATACTATTTAGTTACGTCAATATTTAGACTATTGAAATATTTTGAATATATTTAATTATAGAAAGCAAGCTCGACTCTCTAAATTCTATTTTAAAATGTTAATTTTAAGAGTCATTTGGAGCATAATTTTAAATAGAGACAATTTCACTTTTCGAAAGTCATTTGAATATGCTCTTACAAAATTATTTTATTCAAAGCGCTATTCAAATATTCATTAGCCGATTAGTGTAGCTTTGGCGATGTGTCCAACAACAATACTTAAATTGAGATGACAAGATAGTCAAAAATCAACTATTTAATTTCTAAAATCACTTAGATTTCTATGTTACGTGCATAAATTGTTAAATAGAAAAGTTCGAATGAGTGATGAAATTAAATCACATGAAGATGTGACATTTTTTTTAACTTACTAATGATACATTTACCAATGTCGTAAACAACATAAGCAACATTGCCTGATACCTCAACAAAACCATTAAAATTTACCATAGGATACGTGTGGTTCAAATAAAATAACTTTAAAAGTTTGGAGACTAAAGTCATAGCTTAAAAGTATGGTGACCAACTGAGTTTTTACTCGGGTATGAGTAAAAATAATTGGAACCAGAGTTTTTTTTTCAGGATTTTAAGTTTGACTTGAAAATTAAAAAAAAAATGTCAAATTTATATTAATATTTTTAAGTTTGTAAAAATTTTGAACAACAATCACGAAAAAATTGAGTGTAAAAAGTATAAAGAATCGTTGTTAATCATCTTATCACTTGTGTATTTAAATGTAAAGAGTTGCATTAATAACAAATATTACAAGAGTTCCTCATTTATAGGGTTTCAGCCGAAGTGGTTGTCGTTGCAGTAAAACCACGTGGCTACATCTCCTAGATCGAAGTCACATCACTCAGTCTACTATACATTGAATACGTTGACAATGGGTCAGCCGTCCTCCGTCTTAGGCTGATAGTTCTAACACTCATAATTACAAACGTTATATCAATTATTCCTAAAGATTGCCTATAGATCCTTTAAAAGACAGTAAGGGCTTCAACCAAAACGAGCTTTGGATGTAGGGACGGCTCCGGCTAATTCAGAGGAAGCTTAGGCCAACAGTGTGAGGAACTTTGGCATAGGGAGCATCGACTCCTCTTTTGACTTGTTTTCTAACTCATTGTTGACTTTACGTTTCATGTGGTCTGTGATGTGGTCTTCGATTGGAGCTTCGGTGGCGAGGCGTAACATACTCATTCGAATGCATATCTGCCACCAGGCCCACTACATTCAGATGAGACATAAGTTTGACCTTACAATGCTTTAACTTTTTATAATCTCTGGTAAGTTGAATTAGAAGTGCCAAATCAGTTTTTGACCTCAATAGTTGGAACCACAAATCTTTTCCCATAAATGGGCTAAAATCGAAGTTCAAGAAGCCGTGACGACTCTATAACTAGAACATGAAATGTGGATCAGCTCAATAGTTTCAAAAGCTTACACATGAGAAACTTACATGGGATCGACCAACTAAAAGCATGATGGACGAAACTATGCAAGCCCTTCTACCTAGAAAATAGGCCACTAGACAAGAAAAGAACATATCTCTTAGGCACATACAATGAGCCTGAGAAAAACGAAGGAGAGAATCCACCAAATCTTAGACCCATCTCAGCACCTTATGTCACATTAAAGACCCAAAATTATTAGACCAACTAAAAAACTGCAAGTCGATCAAGAGACAAAGCAAAAAGGAGTGTCGGAAGAACACGTTGCAAATAGACTCCCTTTCTAGAGGATATCTTATCCTAACCGCCACCTAGAAAGCTCACAATGCGTCAACCAACATGATACGAAGGAGAGAGTAACCTAGTGGGGTCATTTAAACAAGTATACTGCCTTGATGGACCTCCAAGGAGCAACGATGCAATCACATACAGAGCGTTTCCTCTAACATTTGGATCTCAAGCTCATATGTGGTTCAAAACGCTACTGCAAAGGTCTAAAAAGAGTTGGAATGACCTAGCCACCACTTTATTCACTCCATTTATGGGGTCCCAAGCTCGAACAACTCCAAAGGAGCATCAGGTTAACATCAAGCAACGCCATACTGAGTTCCTCAAGGGCTACCCCATCAAGTTTAACAAGAAAATACTTAAGGTAGAGAAGATCTTCACTTTAAGCTTGTTGGTAGCGATGACTTGCTGGATTGAAGCACGATAAAAAATGATGGCTCTAATGATACATGCCTTCACGGTATCTATACTACACAAATAGTCATTTTGGTAGATGTAACAATCCGACTCTGTGCTCAAACTATTATATCATATGTACTGTTCAATTGGTATCAAGGTTCAACTTACGATAGAAATTCGTGAGATATCATTGACTTAAACTCTTTCAGAGCAGACAATGCATATGATATAACGGTTTGAGAACAAAGGTCGGATCGTTACAAAAAAAAAAAAAAGCATTTTTTTCCCAAATAAACCTGTGAACTAGGGGTAAAGAATACAAAAGTTGGAACAATTTAATTTAAAAAAACTAGTCCACAATTCTCAAAATTACTCAAGAAAATTTTAATACAATTAATTTATTAAGACAAACTTTTTCCAATTTAAATTTAAATTACTAATTACCTTCATAGAATAATAAGGACGGTGGAATACTTAAGTATTGTCAATTAAAAACACATGCATAATTTAACATTCAATAAATTAAAATAATTACTTAAGATCATCTTGAAAATTGGCAAGCTATTTATCATTTATTTTACATAGAATACATCAACACATAAGGCTATAGTCCACTACAGTTTTCAATTAATATGCAAGTTATAATGACATAAATAGTCATGTATTCAGATTAATATATGACAATGCAATAACTACATATCAATGCTTATAATATGTATTTGAATTACTTTAAAATAAAAGTATCTCAATATGTATCTCATTTTCATTCATTTCTTTAAAAACCTTAGCATTGACATCGTGAGCACACTTAGTGTATCACCTAGTCAATTAGAATGCAGTGGTGGCTATGTTATTTGAAACTCGATTGAATCTATTGGTGGCACTACAAAACGGTTAACATTAACATTGAACATTCATCAAGTGATCCGGTCTTCCACGCCTTATTTCTCACTCACACACCTTCATGACAAAAACAGATACCTCATAATAAAAATATTTGGAATACATAATCTTTTAAAAATATTACTTCTCATATTAACATTTAAAAACTCTCTAGTTCATGAAATTTCATGCATGCTTATGGATGAATTGATATGCATGAATGATCATTAAAAGCAATTATGACATAAAATAAAATGATCGCATATTAATTTCACATAATATCAATTTAGATAACACGTTAATACTGTTGGAAAATATTGAATGAAAACTTTAATGAAAACAGTTATTCCATTACATAATTGAATGAAAAGTTCCGTTACAATACACAAACGTTTGAAAAATTATTCCATTACACAATTGAATGGAAAGGCAGGCACATCAGTTTCCGTTGCAATACACAAACGCCACCAACTTCTTCAATGTTGTAACTCCCTATTCAATGCATTAAAGAGCTGGCTCCTCCTCTATGAGTATAAATAGAGGATCTCCCTCGGTTGGAAAAAAAAACAAAAAAGGAAAAAAAAATTGAGTTTCTTCCTCCTCCATTTCCAACAACCCCGATTTTGGTCTTTTTCCTTTTTTTTTTTCTAAAGTTCTTTGAGAGATAGACACGGCTAGTTCGTAGGTCGGTAACGTTGTACAGCGTGAATCGACAACCGATTGTATCCTGGGAATCGAACACCGAGCAAAACCTCTTGCACCCGGTGAGGCGGCGAATTCGATTTAAGGAAACCGTGTGAACACGGGCCTTCGGTTTTGGTTTGTTTTACTTTGATTCACCTATTTCCCCCTCCAAGCTTAAATCGAACTCGATTTTGGTGAATCATTTTCCTGTTCATCAGTTTCTTTTCCAGTTCGTGGTTCATCAGTTTCTGTGTTTTATTTCCAGTTCGTGGTTTTTTTTTTTCCAGTTTCATGTTTTTTCTATCAGCCTGTTCACCATTTATCTAAAGTTTCATCAAGGTAGTTTGTCTTATCGATCAAATTGAAAGAAAAAGGGAAAAAATTAACAGGAAGTAAAAAATTCGGTCTCTGCATGAGATAAGTAGTTTTGCATGGGTTTTAGGTGGTTTTGCATGATTATTTTGAAATATCATTTGGCAATGATTAGTTGACAATTATTAGTAATGATTGCTTCATTAATTGATTGCATATGATTGTTTCATCATTAGAATTGATATATATATATATATATATTTTAATGATTGATTTTAATTATTAGTTAATGATTTCTAATTTATTTTAAATGATTGTTAATTTATTAATAATTTGACAAAATAATCTGCTCGTCTATTCTGTAGTTTTTTTTTCCCGAACAGATTATTTAGATCTCGAATTTATACACGACTTTACAAATTTATAGTTATTCTAAATTATTTGTTGCTTGTTCTAAAGTTCAATGGCATCACATGGAATTGACGATGTGAACAATCGAAGCAACACTGTTGGGACCGCTGTTAACTCTGTGGAAATCATGACTGGCATTCCTCCCATTGACGGGATAATTGGAGGCGAGATTCCTCATGTTGGAGTAAACCCAACTTTGCCTACGGCTGCGGCCTCGGCAATCCAGTTTGGCACAATACCTTTGCCAATGCCTAGGGTTGCGGCCTCGGCACCTTTGCCAACGTTTCCAGCTCCATTTCCGGTGAATCATGCAATTCGACCGGATAAGTTTGTTGGCACTGATTTTAAGACATGACAGAATAAGATGATTTTTTATCTTACTACTTTGGGCCTTGCACGTTTCCTCACCGAGGATGCCCCGGTCGTGGCTGAAAACGACACTGATATGCATAGGGGTACAGCATGGGATGCATGGAAAAGTGCTGATTTTTTGTGTCGCAACTATGTCTTGGATGGCCTACAAAATTCTCTGTATCACGTGTATGTGGTAAAGAAGTCTGCTAAGGAGCTTTGGGAGTCCTTAGGAAAGAAGTACAAATCCGAGGATGCTGGGTCTAAGAAATTCTTGGACAGTCGATGAATGGACTTCGAAATGGTTTATTCACGTTCAGTGGTGAGCCAAGTGTAGGAGTATCAAGTGCTCTTGCAAGAAATGCATGCTGAGGGTCCGACTATGTCAGAATATCTACAGGTGGCTACTGTTATTCACAAGCTACCTTCTCAGTGGAAAGCTTTCAAAAGCTATTTGCAGCATAAGAGGAAAGAGATGTCTTTCGAGGATTTAATTATCAAGCTGCGCATTGAGGAGGATAAAAAAAAAGCTGAACGTAAGTCAGGGAATTCTTACTCTGAGAAGGCTAATGTATTGGAACACGGCCAAAGTTCTGGCACTAAGAAAGGTCAATCCTTTAAAGCCAAACAGGGTAATGAAAATTGGAAAGACAAAAAGCAGACCACGAAAGGGTCTCAATTGAAGCCTACTGGCGAGGTAGGAAAGAAGCATAAGTTCCAGTTCAATGAAAAGTGCTTCAATTGTGACAAAGTTGGGCATCGATCAGCAGACTGCCGTCAGCCTCGAAGGTATAACAAGCAACGTCCTCAGACTAATATGGTTGGAAATGAGAGAGATCATCTCTCAGATGACATGTCTGACCTAAACCTCACGGCGGTGATTAGTGAGGTTAATCTGGTGGGGTCTAACCCTAAGGAGTGGTGGTTGGACACTGGGGACACTTGCCATGTCTGCTCCAATAGGAGCATGTTCACTACTTTTGCACCAATTACAAATGGTGAAAAGTTGTTCATGGGAAACTCTGCAACTTCTGAAGTTCTTGGTAAAGGCAAGGTGATCTTAAAGATGACATCTGTCAGAGAGCTTACTCTGACTAATGTGCTGTACGTGCCAGAGATTCGCAAGAATCTGGTCTCTGGGTCTCTTCTGAGCAAGAATGGTTTCCGCATGGTTATTGAAGCGGATAAGCTGGTGATTACCAAAATAGGAGTTTATGTTGGGAAAGGCTATATGACTGATGGCCTGTTTAAATTGAATGTAATTGCTGTAACCCCAACTGTTATGAATAATGAGAAAACTCCTTCTGTTTACTTGCTTGAGTCTCCTAATTTGTGGCATGGTAGATTAGGTCACGTAAATTACAATGTATTACGTAGACTAAGCAAACTAAACTACTTGCCTAGGTTTCAAATTGATTCAAATCATAAATGTGAAACCTGCGTTGAGGCTCTAACTAGGTCTTCGTTTCATATTATTGAAAGAAGTACCGAGCCATTGGGACTAGTCCACAGTGATGTGTGTGACTTGAAATTTGTCCAAACAAGAGGCGGCAATAAGTACTTTGTTACTTTTGTCGACGATAGCACGAGATATTGTTATGTGTACTTGCTTAAAAACAAAGACGAAACTATCGATAAATTCATTCTTTATAAGAATGAAGTTGAAAATCAACTCAGCAAGAAAATAAAGGTGCTACGGAGTGATCGTGGTGGTGAATATGAATCACCATTTGATGAATTTTGTGCTAAACATTGAATAATTCACCAAACTACTGCACCTTATTCACCTCAGCAGAACGAAATTGCTGAGCGTAAGAATCGAGCGTTAAAAGAAATGATAAATGCTATGTTGATTAGTTCTGGATTACCACAGAACATGTGGGGAGAAGCTATTCTTTCTGCGAATTATATTTTGAATAAAGTGTTAAGAAAGAATATGGATAAGATTCCGTATGAACTTTGGACAAGTCGGACACCTTCATATAAATACTTACGAATGTGGGGGTGTCTTGCTAAAGCTGTGGTGCCTCCTCCTAAGAAGGTCAAGATTGGACCTAAGACAGTTGATTGTGTGTTCATTGGTTATGCACAAAATAGTAGTGCATATAGATTTCTTGTACATTATTCAAATGTACCTGATATTCATCCGAACACAATTATGGAGTCTAGGAATGCACAATTCTTTGAGAATATATTTCCTTGTAAATCTCTTGAACAGTTAACTCCTATTAAACAGACTATGGAATCTTCTGCTTCTGGCAGTAGTACAGATCCAGTTGAAGAAGGTGAGGATGAGCCTAGGCGGAGCAAAAGGACCAAAACTTCTACAACGTTTGGCCCTGATTTTCTCACATATTTGATGGAGAATGATCCTCAAAGCTATAAGGAAGCTATATCTTCTTCGGATGGTCATCTGTGGAAAGAAGCCATCAAGAATGAAATCGATTCTATCCTACAGAATCATACATGAGAATTAGTAGATCTTCCATCGGGCTGTAAGACTTTGGGCTACAAGTGGATCTTCAAGAAGAAGATGAAAACGGATGGCTCCGTTGATAAGTATAAAGCTCGGCTAGTAATCAAAGGATATAAGCAAAAAGAAGGCTTAGATTACTTTGATACTTATTCTCCTGTGTCGAGAATAACTTCTATCTAGATGATAATCGCTATTGCGGCCTTACGAAATCTGGAAATACATCAGATGGATGTAAAAACAGCTTTCCTAAATGGAGATTTGAATGAAGAAATCTACATGGAGCAACCAGAGGGGTTTTGAGCTCCTGGTCAAGAAAAGAAAGTTTGTAAACTGGTTAAATCGCTTTATGATTTAAAGCAAGCACCGAAACAATGGCATGAAAAATTTGATAATTCTATGCTTTCTAGTGGTTTTAGAATCAACGAGTGCGACAAGTGTGTATATGTCAAAGACACTAATGATGGATATGTCATATTGTGTCTGTACGTCGATGACATGCTCATTGTCGACAGCTCTGATAAGATTATCAAAGCCACTAAGAATATGTTAAACTCAAAGTTTGACATGAAAGATATGGGTCTCACGGATGTCATTTTGGGAGTAAAAATTACTCGAATACCTAATGGACTTGTGTTATCTCAATCTCATTACATTGATAAGATACTAGACAAGTTCAACAAGTCTGATACCACTGTGGCCAGGACTCCAGTGGATTTGAGTCTCCATTTATCCAAGAACACTGGTGATGGTGTGTCACAGTTAGAATATTCTCGGATAATTGGAAGTTTAATGTATTTAATGACTTGTACGAGACCGGATATAGCATACTCAGTTAGCAGATTGAGTCGCTACACGAGTAACCCAGGTGCTATCCACTGGAAAGTCATTTTCAGGGTGCTACATTATTTAAGGTACACTCGTGATTTTGGACTGCATTATTCTAGATACCCTGCAATAATCGAAGGGTATGCCGATGCAAATTGGATATCAGATATGTCAGATTCCAAGTCTACTAGTGGATATGTCTTCACTCTTGGTGGTGCAGCTGTCTCTTGAAAATCGTCCAAACAAATTTGCATTGCAAGATCTACAATGGAATCAGAGTTTATCGCTTTGGACAAAGCAACTGAAGAAGCAGAGTGGCTTCGCCAGTTTGTCGAGGATATTCCAAGATGGTCAAAACATGTGCCTGCGATTTGTGTTTATTGCGATAATCAATCAGCAATTGGCAGTGCACAGAGCAATATGTATAATGGTAAGTCTTGACATATTCGAAGACGACATAATACCATTCGACAACTACTCTCACAAGGTATTATCACTCTAAACTACGTGAAGTCAAAGGATAATATTGCGAATTCACTAACCAAAGGGATAACTCGAGAGCTAGTTGAAAAAGCATCGAGGGAAATGGGCTTGCAGCCTATGACGTGAAAGGTATCATGGTGAAAACCCAACCTAGCTGAATGGAGATCCCAGGATCTAGGTTCAAAGGGACAACAAAATCATGTATATCTATGTGAATCACTGAGAATGTTTTCCTTCTGCTCATTCCTATGGTGCTCACAGTGATTGGAAGATGCAGGTTAAGCTATGCTTTTAATGACCATTAATCGTTGTTGTTAAGAGGTCACCTATGTGAGTGTGAAGTGGGGCCGCTTCTATAAAGATTGAGAAGGCTACATCCTTGAACAAACATTTGCAGAACCAGGTGACGTGTTCATGGCCAAAACGAACACAACATTGAGAACTACGCTATGTCTAGAATAGTCCTGTGTGAGGTCTATTATCTTGGTTTACACAAATGGCGAAACAGTTCAAGGCATCAGATCCACTGGTTTGCTAGTAATACTCGATAGATTTTCACGAGGGAAGGTTCAAAGCTAAATGCTACCTATCCTAGGCAGGATTGATTCATTTTACTCTCTCTTTCTCTCTTGAGTCTCTATTTCAACAAAAAATTTCATTCATGTGGGGGATTGTTGGAAAATATTGAATGAAAACATCAATGAAAACAGTTATTCCATTACACAATTGAATGAAAAGTTCCGTTACATACACAAACGTTTGAAAAATTATTCCATTACACAATTGAATGGAAAGGCAGGCACATCAGTTTCCGTTGCAATACACAAACGCCACCAACTTCTTCAATGTTGTAACTCCTTATTCAATGCATTAAAGAGCTGGCTCCTCCTCTATGGGTATAAATAGAGGATCTCCCTCGGTTGGAAAAAAAAGGAAAAACAAAAAAGGAAAAAAAAATTGAGTTTCTTCCTCCTCCATTTCCAGCAGCCCCGATTTTGGTCTTTTTCCTTTTTTTTTCTAAAGTTCTTTGAGAGATAGACACGGTTAGTTCGTAGGTCGGTAACGTTGTGCAGCGTGAATCGACAACCGATTGTATCCTGGGAATCGAACACCGATCAAAATCTCTTGCACCCGGTGAGGCGGCGAATTCGATTTAAGGAAACCGTGTGAACACGGGCCTTCGGTTTTGGTTTGTTTTACTTTGATTCACCTATTTCCCCCTACAAATACATTTAAACAAAGTAATATACGTATAAAGATAATTGGAGGTTTACTTACTTGAAATCCTTAATAGAATATCATTTTTTAGATAACAAGTGGAGATGTCCTTAATCTCACACGAAGTCAACATGCCAATGTCCTAGTTTATTGTCATTTATATAGAAATTTCAACAATATTCTTAAGTATCACTTCAGTCCAGGCCATGTTCTACTAAGTTAAATTTATTTATTATTATTGTTATTAAATTCCAAATTGGAAATAAAACCAGTAAAGAATTTAAAATTAAACAAAACTTCAATTTGCCCAGTATCATGATTCATAAGTTGACTACAAATGATTGCGAAGTAAAATCGAAATTTTGGATACCTTGTGGATACAAACTTGATTCGGCAGCAGCCTCAAAGTGAACGCCTATCATAATTTGCAATAGTTGTATATATGGGCAAAATCCTTATTTTCAATCTAATGGCATATAACTAGGTATAATTAAACGGTTTGGACACAGAGTCTGAATCATTACAGCAGGAGATTAGCTCTTTGCTAGTGCCCTGATGGTGTATGTGACCTCAGTAGAGAGGATGGGCCTCACATCTGGAGGCAAAAATTCGTTGTGCATGAAGTCCCTCGCTCGTTTGGGAACATTCCCTTTCAAACGCTTTGCCTCGAATAGCCAAGTTGTAGAGGTGATCTCGATAAGAGACACTAAAATGTTAAGAGAGGATAGTGGTATCCACTTCCGAGATGGCCACAACCAAAAACGAAGATGTGGCTCGCTTTATTCCGATAGACCTTCCATGTCCTCTGAAGCTTCTCTCTTCGCAACCACCTTTGATAGTGCTCCGGACTCAACATTCTTCTTCCCATCACAAATTGCTTTAAGATCCTTTATATTACTGGGGTAAACCTGAGAAGATCGAGTAGAGGTTACTTGATAGTAAAAAAAATATGAGTACGAAGGTTGGATAGATGGAGAAATGAGCATTTGGAAGCTATTGGTCTGGGTCTTTTGATGAGTATCACAGGACCTGAACTCTTAAGATCTACTCCCTCACAATCTTAGCTATTTACTTAGTAGAAGAGTTACCCAAGAAATGCTGATTAACCGTGACAAAATCAATCATGTAAGAGGTTAGACTTCAAAAAGAAGCATCTTAACAATAAAAAGCACTTACTCATTAGTGTTGAAGTTATTATAGTTTAGGGTAATTAGAATAAAGCGTTTTTACCTTTCAATGTTATTGTGCAAAACGTCAATACCTTTCATTTTTTGACATTTTCACCCATATTTTCACATTGTATTGCGTAAATGGCCATTTTCTCAATAAAAAGTATAAAATGACAAATATACCATCTTATTTAAATAAAACTAAAAAAAGAATTTTTTTTTAAATAAAAAATAGTAATTATACTCCCAAACTTTTTAAAAAACTGCAAATGAGTCCAAAAAATTTATTAAAAATGTAATTAGTACAAAATGTCCATACCTTCCATATTATTGTGCAAAACATTTATACCTTTCATTTTTTTTAACATTTTCACCCTACTTTAACATTGCGCCCCTGTTTGGTAGTCATTTTTGGGAAGAAATACATTTTTGAATAGTTGATTGATGAGGAATGTGTGGTTAAAAATTAAGGAAAAGTTTTGGGTTTGTGTGTAATATTATTTTATTGAAAAATGTGTGATTGAAAATAAGAGAGAAAAATGCATTTTGGAAAAAAAAATTGTTATCAAACAAGAGCTACAGTGCAAAAATCATCATTTTCATCCATTTTCTCAATTAAAAGCTGTAAAATGACAAATATATATCATTCTATTTAAAAAAAAAAAAAAAGCAAAGAACAAACTACAAAAATATTCCCAAATTTTTTTTTTATAAAAAAAAGTACAAATAAATTCTAAAACATAATTTAAATTTTTTTTTATTTCTTTTTCTAATTATTTATATGAAATTAATTTGTACTTTTTTGAAAAATTTTGGAATATAGTTGCAATTTATTTTTTATTTTTCTTTTATTTAAATAAGAGGATATATTCATTATTTTACATCCTTTAATTTTGAAAATGGATGAAAATGATGATTTTCTGCAATGAAATGTAAAAATTAGAGTGAAAATGTCAAAAAATGAAAGATATGAACATTTTGTACAACAATATTGAAAGGTATGGACGTTTTGTGTTGATTACCTTTTTAATAATTTATTTAGATTCATTTGCAGTTTTTTAAAAGTTTGAGAGTATAATTGTAATTTGTTCTTTAATTTTTATTTTATTTTATTTTTGTTTTATTTAATCTAGGATGATATATTTGTCATTTTATATATTTTTTTATCGAGAAAATGATCTTTTCCACAATGAAAGGTGAAAATATAGGTAAAAATGTCAAAAAATGAAATGTATGGACATTTTGCACAATAACATTGAAAGGTATGGATCTTTTTGTGCTAATTACTCTGATAATCTACTTGGACTCCACACCAACCGCAAAAAGACACTATTGCATGCCACGTGTCATAAAATGAATATTTGTATATCAATCTCTACAGAATTATTCTTTAAGTACACTCTTTTTTTGATACTTTCTTTGATATTGTACTCACAATACATGGGGTCCACCATTATTTTAATTGTGGGCTTTACCCTTTGATTATGAGTAGAGTGTCAAATTTAATGTCAAACAAAGTATACTTATAGCAAAACTCATCTCTAAAACTTGTCGAACAAAAGAATACCTCGGCCATCAAGGCTCTCCTTATTAAGGGAATACATACTCTTAACCATTTGACTAATGGGCAATTGGAAGCAATGTCCAGCCCGGGGCACATCCGACTTGGCCAAGACCATATGTGTTGGAACTCGTCAACCCAGCGTGGGGAGTTTGAATCCTGGGAGGAGCAGCCAAGTGTTGTAATACCTTTGGGTGGAGCAGCTTGGTGTTGTAAGATTCATGGAGGAGGGTCTCTTGGGGCAACAAGCAGAAGGGCGTACGGACACTGGTCATGGAGGGCATATCCCGCGGTTTACCTCCTCGGGCTGGAGAGGGGCCAAAGGCTCGAGGTCCAAAATTTAGTCTGGCGCAAGCTGGGACACCTGTGTCATAAAAAATAAAAATAAAAATATTGGAAGCCATGTCCAATCAATGACATTAAAGGGCACACATCAATAAGAATATTGGAACTTGAACTTAATTATGACTTCCAACATAATAAACAGAGAGAATCAATCCAAAAAAATAAAAGTTGTCTATCGAAAAGGTCATTTACACAACTAGTAAGAGTGGAAAATCAAATGGTCAAAGTTTAAATATTCAATCTTGCACTCTCTTAAAAAGTCGTCAGGGTAAAGGCAAAACCTATGGTCGACACTCTTCGAAATCTTCGCATTTTTCCAATTGAAGTGTATTTTTCAGTCAAAATCCATCAAAAATTTCTTTTTTCTTTCTTTCTACAAAAAAGCTCACCAAAAAACACACCAGAAGATTGACTCATTATCGCCAGGGGCACATAGCCAATTGCCTTGAAAAAAGAACCAATTTTTCTTCCACGTCTCTCAGTTATAAATTAATTGATATGATACAAAGAACGGACAAACCCTCATAGGTCGTAACTTTTATAGACGATGTCTTCTATATCACCGTGGAGAACATGTATTCGACTTCATGCTAGAATAATGCCAGCCCAAACCTTGTCCTAAATTGGTAAAGAGAGTTGATCTATTTGAAGGTGGGCTCATAGAGCTGCAACTTGTTCCACGAAATAAGTATCCTAAACATCGGAATTTCAATTGCGCTCATATTCATCACTGTAGGAATTGGGTTCAAGCTTACTCCAGCCCCTTTCTCGATCTATTTGGATAGATTCGGGTCCAATCTACTACCCCAAGCCCTTAAGTATTTCTTAGGCCTTGTTTGAGCTCCATTTTTTCAAAATTCATTTTCAATCACACATTATCCATAATGTTACACGTAAATTTATTTTTTTTATTTTTTTACTTTTTAACCACACATTCTCCAAAAAAATCACGATTCCAAATCACATTTTCCTCCAAAATTTTATTTTAATGGTGTCAAGCAGGAGCCTAATAATCGACAAGAAAGGAAATCCCATCCCTACCTTCAATATGGTACTATTCAGCGCAAGACACAAATTTAGAAAATCTGAAGCTCGATCGTGAGGAAGAGGTTGGAAGAACTGAGCTAATTCAACACATTAGACTACCTAAGACACTCTACCAACTAGTTCTCTGTTACTCGATTGGAATTTTTATAGTCCTGGTTCGATTGCCTATGTAAGATGACTATGATCTCCTCTTCCTAATCGGATGTCTCGACCTCATCTTCTTCCACCTTTGTCTTTCTCACTCCAACAAATGTTAGGAATGTCTCTCTTATAAAATGTTAGACTCAACTTGATCCCCTTTGGATTCTTAACTAATGTCGGGTATAGACTCAAGGTCAGCTCGTCATAAGGCCTACCCTCATCTTTTTAATATGACATGTCCTCCTCTTCTTCCTAACCTCTATCCAAGGAAATGCACTAGGAAATATCGTCATATGGCCTCCCTGTTGAGAAATGGTTGTTCAAAACAAACAAAGAAAAAGAAATGGAAAGGCCGGATTTTGTTCTATGCGGCCGCATAGAATGGACAGAAGCATGAATTTCTGTCCGGGTATAACTATGCGGCCGCATGGTTTTGTACTATGCGGTCGCATAGTACAAACTTTGTGACCGTTGGAGAACGATTTCCTACCGTTTGTCACTTGAATTTGGTGCCCTTTCAACATATTTTTGGCACCAATTTGTGTACAATACTGAGGCCTATATATAGAGGAGTCATGTTCTTAGTGAATTCAATTGAAAAACAATTGATTAACATATGTTTTTCTCATATTTTCTACAATCAAGATCAATCTCCATTTTCTACTCACATTCATATTGTTTCTTATTTGTGTTCTTGAGTTTTGGGTAGAAATACTTGTGCTTTAGTATTTCTACAACAAGACTTGATTAATCCTTCAAACCATTTGCAGGAAAACCTTTTAACATCCCGATTTACCGGAGAAGCGACAAATATTATTTGAGGACAACGATTACGTGGTTGGGCATTTCTTCAAGTTTTTTTTTCAAGTTTTGTTGCCGATTCAAAGTTGTTTATCTCCTCATCCGATTGAAGTTTTCCAACAATCTCAAACAATAATTTTCCTGCGATGGAGAGTGAAACAACAATGGCTACCATAAAGTCGATGAATCAAGACTTGGTTCGTTTGGATCTCTTTGATGGCACAAACTTCACAAGATGGCAAGATAAGTTGAAATTCCTTCTTACGGCGCTAAAGATTTTCTATGTGCTTGATCCGAATTTGGAAAATCTACCCGAACCATCCGACAAAGACACCGATGAATCAAGGGTGAATAGAAAGAAGCGTGAAGAGGATGAATCGATATGCCGTGGTCATATTCTTAACTCTTTGTCGGATTGATTGTATGATCTATACACCAACACAACGTCGCCAAAAGAAATATGGGATGTATTAGAAAGTAAGTACAAAGCGGAGGAAGAAGGTACCAAGAAATTTTTAATTTCTAAGTACTTTGATTTTAAGTTTCTTAAAAATATACCTTTGCTTCCCCCAAATTCATGAATTGCAAGTACTAGTCAACAAGTTGAAGGCGGTGAAGATTGAAATCTCGGAGACCTTTCAAGTGGGGCAATTATTGCAAAACTCTCCGGTACTTGGAAAGGATACCGGAAGAAAATCATGCATAGTTTCAAGGACCACTCCTTGGAACAATTGCAAAAATATTTGCGTATTGAAGAAGAGTCTAGAATGCGTGATAAGAGTGAAAACTTTTTTGAAGGCACTTCCAAAGCAAATGCAATAGAGAAAAATGAACCGCCAACAAAATCCAACAAAAGGAAGCCTTCAACGAACTTCAACAAGTTCAAGAAGAAGACTAAAGGAGGTTGTTTTGTGTGTGACAAATCTGATCATTATGTAAAAGATTGTAGACATCGAAAACAAAACAACTTCGAGGGCAAAGTGAACTCCATCAAAGAAGATAGAATTGTGGCCACCATTTGTGAAATCAATGCAATCAAGGGAAAGGTTCCCGGATGGTGGTATGATACTTGTGCTACAATACATGTATCATATGATAAATCTTCCTTCAAGACATATCATGAAGTTGATGGAGACCAAGAGATTTAAATGGGTAACGAGGTTCGATCTAAAGTGATTAGAAAGGGAAGTGTGTATATCATCTTCATTTCCAACAAGACCATTACCTTAACCAATGTACTACATGTTCCCGACATGACTAGAAATTTAGTTAATGGAAATCTCTTAGAAAAATCGGGTATCAAAAGTGTGTATGAATCCGGTAAACTTGTATTATCCCTAAATGGAAAATTTGTTGGAAAATGTTATTCTAGTGAATGAATGGTCAAATTATGTACCGTTGACAATTTGAATGAGAATAAAAATAACTTTTCTTATGTTGTTGATTTATTTTCATTATGGCATATTAGATTAGGACATATTGGAAAAAGTACTATGAAACGTATGATGAAATTTGATTTAATTTTATATGATCAAAATGATGTTTTTAAATGTAAAACTTGTGTAGAAGCAAAAATGATTAAAAAGTCTTATCAAAGTATAAAAAGAACATCTAGTATCTTAGAGTTAATTCATACGGATATTTGTGAATTAAATGGCATGTTAACTAGAGGTGGAAATAGGTATTGATTACGTCCAAAGTTTACCGCGGTATTGTAGTGTAGTTTTGGGGTGTCGTATCCACAGAGAGATGGAAAAATTATTAAAGGTTTCAAAAGTGGTGATTTGTTCTCTCAAAGTTCGCAAGAAAGTTTGGTTGTTGACAATTAAATCAATATCAAAGTTTTTAGGATAAAATTCAGTAATTAAAATAGTGAAGCTCAGAAATCCCTCATCCGGATTAGATTATTCAATGTCAATTATTCAAATTAATAACACAATTAAAGGCTTTCGTCCCGACACCTTAATCGGAAGATTTATCGTTTAAGACCAAAATAATTCATACATGTACTCTTAAATTCTAAATTCTCTTCACAATTCACGCATTTGTTTATTGAAATTAGATTACAAAACGACCATATATTTATAGCATAGGACAGTAAATAATCACACCAATAAATTCGTGAAATTGAAATTCAATAATTAATTCAATTAAATAATGGAGAAAACATGATTAAATCCATGAACAATCTAATAATCATTAACCCAATTTCAAAATAAATTCACAAAAATGAAAATCTATATTTAACATTTAAGATCAATATGGTTCACAATTGTACTTCTAGATTTAGGATTTCGTTCACAATTTTCACAAGCAATTATTAAAATTAGATTATAAACCAACCATATACATGTAGCATAAAGTTGTAAATAATCACATCAATAATATCAATGCAAGAAAGATTCAACAAATACTTTGATCATTCAATAGAAAGAACGTGATTAATCCTATGAAAAATCTAATATAAGTTAAACCAAATTCTTCATAAATTCATAAAGATAAGTATCCAGATCTGCAAGTGTTTATTAAAATAAATACCAATTATTTGAATAATCGACATGAATTCCCCAAAATTGGATGAGTTCTTTCTTTACTTCACATGTTTTGATTAGTTCTCCATAGGTTTCTTGAGAGAAAAAATGGTAGAAAAAGGTTCCAAGATGAAGAATGGTCGAAATCCCTCTTCTGGTCGACTTTAGGGGTGAAAAAAACGCGTCCAAAAACTTTCCGTAGTTGATTTGGTTGATTTCCGAAAATAAAAAATTTTTGGCCCAGTTTATACCTATGCGACCGCATGGTATAAATCCATGCGGTCGCATGGAACAAATTAATTCAACCGTGAAGCTCTCGGTAATAGCCATGCGACCGCATGGTTTTACCAATTTTTCGCTGGACAGTTTTCAGTGTTTTAGTCATATATTTCTCTCTCGATATCCGATGGAGGTGATTCAAAGTGCGTTGGAAAGCGACTCGATGGGCTACAACTTTCATTCAGATGTCAACTTCCAATTCGATCTTATACCATGTGAAAATGATCTAAATATGAGACTAAAAATCGATGCTGATGACGTTTTGACTATATTTCATCCCGTCGACTTCTTTCCTCATCCAATTGATGCCAAACACCCTCAAATCTTCATATCTTCATTTTGCCTTCCGAGTCATCTTTTGGTATTTGAAATTTGGTCCTTGAACTTTTGTTTCTTCCATTTTGATCCATTTTTACTTGTTTCTTCCATTTTTCACCCGTTTCACCCATTTGCCACCTAAACCAAGATATGAAACATTTAGTGCATTTCGGTGTCAAATAATCATATAAATGAAAATATTAAAGGGTGAAAAACGTAACAAATGTGCTATTATCAGTATTTTATTACCTTTATTGATGATTGTACTAGATACACCTATGTTTATTTAATGAAACATAAAAGTGAAGCATTTGATATGTTTAAAGTATATAAAAATGAAGTTGAAAATCACTTAAATAAGAAGATAAAAACTTTAAGAAGTGATAGAGGTGGTGAATATTTCTCTAGTGATTTTAACCTTTTTTGTGAACAACATGGCATAATTCACCAATGTTCGGCACCTAGAACACCGGAACAAAATGGTTTAGTTGAAAGAAAAAATAAAACTTTAGTTGATATGATAAATACCATGCTTACCTATGCTAAGTTGTCATTTAATTTGTGGGATGATGCATTGTTAAGTGCATGTAGGATATTAAATAGAATTCCTTCTAAACAAACTAAGGTTTCTCCTTATAAATCTTGGAAAGGAAGAAAACCTAACATTTGATACTTCAAAGTATGGGGGTGTCTTGCTTATTATAAGAACACAAACCCTAATAGGACCAAGTTGGGTCCAAGAGGCATTAAATGTGCCTTTGTTGGATATGTTAGCAATAGCAAATCATATAGATTATTAAACTTGGAGACCAATGTGATTATTGAATCAAGTGATGTAGAGTTCTTTGAGGATTCGCTATCTTCGGATAATGAATTGAGGGAAAATCTTTTAGATATCCCTAGCTCAAGTGGAACACAAGATGAAACATTTTCTAAAGGTGTTGATGAGTCAAGTGAGCCACAAAGAAGCAAAAGAACTCGAATTGAGAAGTCTTTGGGACTGGATGAAATTGATTCTCAACTCATTTCTTTTTATTTAGTAGAAGGAAATGAATTGAATGTAGTAAGAACAATTCCATTTGTTCTACATGTTGAAATCGATCCTAAAACTTATAAAGAAGCTATGACTTCTCGTGATAGCATGTTTTGGAAAGATGCAATCAAAGATGAAATGGATTCAATAATGTCAAATAATACTTGGAAACTTGTCGATTTACCACCCGGATCCAAACCTATTGGATGTAAATGGGTATTCAGGAGAAAATACAACGTTGATGGTTATCTAAACACCTTTAAAGCTAGATTAGTAGCTAAAGGATATCAACAAAGAGAAGGAATAGATTATTTTGATACATATGCACCGGTAGCTAGAATAACATCGATAAGGATATTATTTTCACTAGTTTCGATACATGACTTGTATGTTTACCAAATGGATGTCAAGACGGCATTCTTGAATGGGGATCTCGATGAGGAGGTTTATATTGAGCAACCTGAAGGTTTTGCTCTACCCGAAAATGAACATAAAGTGTGCAAGTTCGTAAAATCGTTATACGGTTTAAAACAGGCACCTAAAAAGTAGCATGAGAAATTTGACTTAACTATAATTTCGTTTGATTTTAAACATAATAGCGTAGATAAATGTTTATATTCAAAGTATGTGATGATTATGTGATATTTATATGCCTATATGTTGATGACATGTTGATTATGAGTAATCACATGAATGGAATAAAAGAAACAAAGAAGTTTCTATCTTCCACATTCAAGATGAAGAATCTTGGACAAGTGGATACCATTTTGGGTATCAAAGTCACGAAGACTAGTGGGGGTTACCATCTAAGTCAATCACATTATATTGAGAATGTGATAAACAAGTTCAAACATTTGAACATAAAGGAAGCAAGTACCCTAATTGATCCAAGTTCAAAACTTGTAAAGAATGATGGAAGGGCAATTGCTCAATTGGAATACGCAAGTGTTATTGGAAGTCTTATGTATGCAGTTCAATGCACAAGACCAGACATAGCATATGCAATTAGTAAACTTAGTATGTGTAAACAATCCAGGCAATGACCATTGGAAGGCAATTGGAAGGGTTCTTGGGTATTTAAAGAAGACCAAGGGCTTAAGTCTACAATATACTAAATTCCCGGCTGTCTTGGAAGGATTTACCAATGCTAGTTGGATATCTAGCACAGGTGAGAATAAATTCACTTCAGGTTGGGTGTTCACTCTTGGAGGAGGAGCTGTTTCTTAGAAATCAAAGAAACAGACATGTATAACGCACTTGACCATGGAATTCGAATTCGTAGCATTATCGGATACTGGGAAAGAAGTTGAGTGGCTTAAGGATCTCTTTTATGAGATACCTTTGGGACAGAAGAATACATCTTCAATATCTATCATGTGTGATAGTCAAACCACATTAGCAAAAGCATACAACGAGGTATATAACGGAAAGTCTAGACATATGAGTCTTAGACATGACTACATAAGGAAATTAATCAAAGATGGAATAATTTTCCTAAATTATGTTAAGTCTATCGAGAATCTAGCGGATCCTCTAACTAAACCTCTAAATCGAGATTTAGTAACATCTACATCGAGTAGGATGGAGTTGAAACTCTTAAAATAGAAAGATTCACCAATGATAGCAACCCTACCTGTCATTACTCAAAAGGTAATCCACGGGTTCAAATGGTAACAACAAGTCATTTGATATGTGGATAGTTTCAGTATTATTCAAATCCGCGATAACCCTATCCTAGTTAAATAATGCTGGTTGTTACTGAAGCGAGTGTTAAGTTTCAAGCTCTTAATGAAGTTCAGTGCTAAGAGCACAAGTATCTCTAAAAGTAACAAAGATGCTGGAAGAATTTCACCTAGACGAATTTCGAGGTGGTGCCATCTTAATAGAGAACTAGAGTTACTTTCTTAAAAGTTTGTCGAAAAGGATGAGCGCAAGACCATAAAAGCGCTAAGCGAGTTTGAGGAACTTGAAAACACGTGGTACTTGTGTGTGTGTTCTTACCCTTTTTGTCACATGGAATAACTGGTTCAAAACTTCACGCTACCTTTGATTCCGACTTTACCTTGTTAGAATTACACTATGGTTAGATTCAAATCGAAATATATCTAATCCTTAGGCATGAGTATTGTTTACGATTGAATGTGAGACTTGTTCATTTTGAACAAGTGGGGGATTGTTGAGAAATGGTTGTTCAAAACAAACAAAGAAAAAGAAATGGAAAGGCCGAATTTTATTCTATGCGGCCGCATAGAACAAATCCTATGCGGCCGCATAGAATGGACAGAAGCATGAATTTCTGTCCAGCTATAACTATGCGGCCGCATGATTTTGTACTATGCGGTCGCATAGTACAAACTTTGTGACCGTTGGAGAACGGTTTCCTACCGTTTGTCACTTGAATTTGGTGCACTTTCAACATATTTTTGGCACCAATTCGTGTACAATACTGAGGCCTATATATAAAGGAGTCATATTCTTAGTGAATTCAATTGAACAATTGATTAACATATGTTTTTCTCATATTGACACGCCCAAAAGGGGGTCAAAATAATATTCCTTACTTCTATGAAATTTGTCGTTCAAGTAGTAATGTGGTAAGTAAGGGTCATTCCCGCAGAGGATTGTTTTCAATTACGCCAATTGCAATAAAGAAAAGTAAAATACGGAAAACACGTAAATGGGGGGAGGGTTTGGTTTGATTTAAACTAAAGAAGCGATAAATGTATGAAAGAAAAGAACTAAAATAACAAAGTGATGAGAATGTGATCGAGGGGTATTTCGTCGCCGCTAGAATGAATTTTTAATCGATATTCGCAAAGGATTTTCGTTCAAAAGATCAACAACAATTCGAGAATAATCACAAGCTCGATTACCTCAAACTCTCCTTACATTTTAGTTGAATAAATCAAGCTCTTTACCCAACCCTATTCATTAAACAACCTAGGATAAGCTCCCTAAATTTAATTTAACAAAAGCATTAACACAAGAGAGTTGAATTGAATTAAGCGCAAACTCGCATGCTCGGTTTACTAACTTAAGTGATAATCCACCTATATTTAATAGAAAATTCCTCATAATCCATCAAAATATAGTTGCTACTAGGGTTTGGTCAAATTAGCAATTACGGACTAAAAATCCCCAAATTAGCAATATTGCAAACAACTCAATTATCTAGTTGGCCCGCTAAATAATCAAGCATAACAATAAACATATTAAGCACAATGAATTAACCACATTAGTCTCAAGAACACAATAAAGCACAAATCGATTAAATCATCACTCTAGGGTTCCAAAATAACCCTCAATCACAAATGTTTATCTATACATAGAGTATTTACATAAACCCAACAAAATAATACTACAAATGGATGAAAATGAAGATAAAGAGAAGAAGATCTTATTGATGAAGAGATGGAAAGATGATGTCTTCTATTTCAATGGAGTTCCCTTCTCCTTCTTCCCCAAAATCCTCCAATGTAGTAGAAGGAGCTCCCAAGTTTTTCTCCTTTGGTGGTTGGCTCCTCCCTTCTTGCTTGCCCTAGAAATGGCCCCAAAATGTTATATTTATATTGTAGGAAGGAAAGGAGATAAGTTGGGTCGAAATTAAGCCAAAAATGGGTCAAAAAATCGGGTTTCTCGCTACCCGGGAAGTGGCGCCGCAAAGCCTCTACAGGTGGCGCCGCGGCGCCACAAACAGAAATGCGAGCGCCGCGGCGCTGCTACAGTAGCGCCACGGCGCTACAGTAAAATTTAATTTTTTTTTTTTTTTTTTTTTTTTTTTTTAGAATCGAAACCCATGACCTCATTTTTTGCACTTTTGATCATTTCTTCATTTCTTCTTCCGTTTTCTTCTCCAAATTGGGAATTAGCATGAAAATACCTACAAAATAGAATAAACTAAATTAGGTAGCAAAATCTTAATGAAAACTTACAAATATCTAAATTTAACGGCTCAAATAAGTGCGAAAATCCGCACTTATCACACCCCCAAACTTAAATCTTTGTTAGTCCTCGAACAAAGCTATAAAAATAATTATGCAAACACACAAATAAAAATCAAAAGACAATACTATATAATAACATAAACTTCAAGGTTTGATAGTTTGCCGTTTTGCCTAAATTCTCACACGTGCTAATAACTCATGAAATGCACACAAAAATGCTAGAACAACACATTTTTAAACTTATACCATGTTTGACCCGTGTGTGTGTGTATTGTCATTCCAGCTCATCGCATTACACAAGTTGGTGGTGTTCCCGACCCTCAAAATGGTCAAATTTCCCTTTCTCGCTCGAGGGTTGCGCACTCCCCCAAACTTGATATTTTCTCTCTAGCCCAAAGGTGTTCAAAAACATAGGTTTGCTCTCAAATCACTCAATCTTTCCCTCTCAGAAATTCGGTTGGATTGAACCGGCAAATTAGATCATCAAGTCATGTATTAATTCACCAAAAATTTCGAGTGCTAAAACTACAAACTTTCATTAGGCAAATAATGCACAAATCACCAATCATTCAACAACATCAACAGGGATATAGCATCCATTTTCTTTTGCTTCAAATTTTTTTTTTTTTTCCAATGTAGGTAGTTCACGCTCCGGTCCCTAAGGGTAGCCTTCTTCATTGGTAGATCGTCTCCTACACATTGGAGATGCATAGGGTCAGATTACTCAACGCTGACTCACACTCCTTAAGGTGGACAACTTTTTCCTACAGAATTTTTTTTTTCTTTTCGATTGGAATAGAAACAACATCTAACTTTCATTTGAAGTTCAAGAGCACTCATTAAAATAAATTATTTGAACAAGGAATTAATACACTTCTAAACAATTTCCTTCACCGGCTCAATCACCCCCAAACTTGTTCTCTCATAGGTAGTGATTCGAGAAATGTTAACAATATAGTCATCTAAGTTCACAACAACCTAAAGTGCCACCAACAAGTGCGTGTGATGAATTTCATGACTCAAGTGCTCCATCAATAGTCAAACATGGAATAAGTGGATGAAAATAAACAACATATAGCATTCATGTCCACATTCCATAAACTAAAGCAATGTAACAACTAAAAGCAAAGCCGGCAAGGCTATCAAACCAAACAAGCATAAATCATCACACACAAATTTAAATTGTACAAAGCCCTTAAGAATAAAACATGAAAGAGTAAGGGCAAGGGGTTCAAGTACTCCCCTAAGTTGGTTGTGAAGTGTGGTGAGATTTCTTGCAACTATCTCCGGTAGTATTTTTCCTTCTTGCAACTCTTCATACTTCAAGTGCTCGGGGAATAGTATGAACTCAAAAGTGGGAGCCTGCATCACCAAAGGTAAAAATTTCTCATTAGAAATTGGAGTTGTAAAACATGAGAGATTATACCTTGGTGAATTGCTTAGCAATGAATCAAGTGGTGTCACGGTTTCAACAAAACTCTCACAAGTTGAGTTCTCTTCTTGTGTTGGTTCTTCAACATGATCTTCCATCTCAATTGGTACCTCATCTAAATTCTCCTCACTCTTTAGTGTTTCAACACTAACATTTTCCTCATTCGGGTTAAGTGCTTGAGAATGAAGTTCTTCCAATCTTTGAGCCTCCATTTTCTCCGCCATGCTAGCCAATTCACTCACTTGTGCCTCCAAATTCTTGATTGAAGTCATTGTCTCTTGTTGAAATATCTCTTGTTGAAATTGCATAGTCTCTTGTTGGAATTGCATATTATTTGAGGCCAAAGACTTTACCATTTCTTCAAGGGACATATCCGAGCTTTGAGTTGGAGCTTGTTGATTGCTCGAAGCCAAGGACTCAACCATTTCCTCTAAAGACATACTAGCACTTGAAGTTTGAGTTTGTTGGCTAGGTTGGAAGTATTGCCCGTGGTCTTGTTGAAATTGCATAGTCTCTTGTTGGATTTGCATCGTGTGTTGTTGCAATTGCACCGTTTTTGATGCCAAAGATTTAACCATATCCTCAAGAGACATACTAGAAGCTTGGGGTTGATCTTGTTGATAGAAACCATGTGGATGATATTGTGCTTGTGGAGATGTGAAATAATTTTCTTCATAACCGAGACTAGGGTGATCACTAAATCCATAATTATACATGTAGGCATATGGATCATACCCTTGTCTCGGTTGCATTTGATAGCCCCCAATGACATCCGCTCGTTCAAAGGCGCTTTGTTGGCTATTCCCATGAGCCACTTGTTGTACAAGAGATGCAAGGTCGGTCAATTGACGATCAAGTTGAGAAGTTGCCTCCATCTTACAATTTTTTTTTTCAACCAACCTCTTCACTTGCTCCTAGGTTATGGTGTAATGTGTTCGTTTTGCCCAATCACAACCTAAGTCACAAAGAAGATAACAAAAACAATGTAAACATAAATAAAAATAAAAATAATACAATTGACAAATTGGAAGAACAATCCCCGGCGACACGGCGCCAAAATTGACACGCCCAAAAGGGGGTCAAAATAATATTCCTTACTTCTATGAAATTTGTCGTTCAAGTAGTAATGTGGTAAGTAAGGGTCATTCCCGCAGAGGATTGTTTTCAATTACGCCAATTGCAATAAAGAAAAGTAAAATACGGAAAACACGTAAATGGGGGGAGGGTTTGGTTTGATTTAAACTAAAGAAGCGATAAATGTATGAAAGAAAAGAACTAAAATAACAAAGCGATGAGAATGTGATCGAGGGGTATTTCGTCGCCGCTAGAATGAATTTCTAATCGATATTCGCAAAGGATTTTCGTTCAAAAGATCAACAACAATTCGAGAATAATCACAAACTCGATTACCTCAAACTCTCCTTACATTTTAGTTGAATAAAACAAGCTCTTTACCCAACCCTATTCATTAAACAACCTAGGATAAGCTCCCTAAATTTAATTTAACAAAAGCATTAACACAAGAGAGTTGAATTGAATTAAGCGCAAACTCGCATGCTCGGTTTACTAACTTAAGTGATAATCCACCTATATTTAATAGAAAATTCCTCATAATCCATCAAAATATAGTTGCTACTAGGGTTTGGTCAAATTAGCAATTACGGACTAAAAATCCCCAAATTAGCAATATTGCAAACAACTCAATTATCTAGTTGGCCCGCTAAATAATCAAGCATAACAATAAACATATTAAGCACAATGAATTAACCACATTAGTCTCAAGAACACAATAAAGCACAAATCGATTAAATCATCACTCTAGGGTTCCAAAATAACCCTCAATCACAAATGTTTATCTATACATAGAGTATTTACATAAACCCAACAAAATAATACTACAAATGGATGAAAATGAAGATAAAGAGAAGAAGATCTTATTGATGAAGAGATGGAAAGATGATGTCTTCTATTTCAATGGAGTTCCCTTCTCCTTCTTCCCCAAAATCCTCCAATGTAGTAGAAGGAGCTCCCAAGTTTTTCTCCTTTGGTGGTTGGCTCCTCCCTTCTTGCTTGCCCTAGAAATGGCCCCAAAATGTTATATTTATATTGTAGGAAGGAAAGGAGATAAGTTGGGTCGAAAATAAGCCAAAAATGGGTCAAAAAATCGGGTTTCTCGCTACCCGGGAAGTGGCGCCGCAGCGCCTCTACAGGTGGCGCCGCGGCGCCACAAACAGAAATGCGAGCGCCGCGGCGCTGCTACAGTAGCGCCGCGGCGCTACAGTAAAATTTAATTTTTTTTTTTTTTTTTTTTTTTTTAGAATCGAAACCCATGACCTCATTTTTTGCCATTTTGATCATTTCTTCATTTCTTCTTCCGTTTTCTTCTCCAAATTGGGAATTAGCATGAAAATACCTACAAAATAGAATAAACTAAATTAGGTAGCAAAATCTTAATGAAAACTTACAAATATCTAAATTTAACGGCTCAAATAAGTGCGAAAATCCGCACTTATCACATATTCTCTACAATCAAGATCAATCTCCATTTTTTACTCACATTCATATTGTTTCTTATTTGTGTTCTTGAGTTTTGGGTAGAAATACTTGTGCTTTGGTATTTCTACGACAAGACTTAATTAATCTTTCAAACCATTTGTCGAAAAACCTTTTAACATCTCGATTTACCGGAGAAGGGGCAAATATTGTTTGAGGACAACGATTACGTGGTCGGGCATTTCTTCAAGTTTGTTTTTTCAAGTTTTGTTGCTGATTCAAAGTTGTTTATCTCCTCCTTCGATTGAAGTTTTCAACATTACCTCATCTTTTTAATATGATGTGTCCTCTTCTTCCTAATCTCTATCCAAGGAAATGCACTGGGAATTATCGTTGTTCGAATCCATACTCACTTGGAGAATAGTAAAAGCAAAGTAGAAGAAAAGAAGACGATGGGTAGCTTACCTTGTGCATGAGGGACTCCTCGCTCGATGAGCTTGACATGCTACTAGATAGCTGTAACGTAACCAAAGTTTGGAAATTGTACAAATAGTTGTCCGACACTACAACATAAGCTGAACTAGGTTCTTGGTGGGATCTCACCCAAGCAAGGACCTTGGGACACTCATTGAACACTTAGCTTCACATCAGACGAAAGACCCCACTTAACCATGACCTACCTATGACATCAACCTCCATGTGTCCACCTTGAAAGTCAAAACTATGACCTAAGTTAACATTGCGCCATCGCTCTTTCCTGATCCTCCAATCACGAACCAATGCTCTGACAAGCAGATCATTTGATAATTCAATAAAAATATAAATAATTTCATCGTTGGAAATTGACGGTATCAATAAGGAAAAAAGTCAAAACGAGCTCTTCTTCTTTTCTTTTTCAAGGTTGAAATGCAATTTTGTCTCAAATAAAAGTATTTAGAGCATTTCCAATCAACTCTTTAAAAATGAAATACTCTTTATTTTAAAAAGTCAATCTTTAAAATTTTACTCAAAGAGACTCTTCAATTTAACATTTTAAAATAGCTCTCTATAATTTAATGATTCATTCCAACTTTCAATGCATAATTTATTGACTTGATTAAATAAATATACTTGAAGAATGATATAATTATTGGAGGGAAGATGATAAAAATAAAAGAATGAAAAAAAATAATAAATACATATTGAGAATGGTAAAATTAAATGTTAAAAATAAAGAGGTTATTAGAATATTTTAAAATTTTTACTCTTTAAATTTATAAAATTCTTTAAGTGATAGAATATGTTCTTTAAGAATAGAGAGCCTCCAAATCATGCACTTGCAACAAAAGAAAAATAATTTTCATCAAATACACACGCGCAGCAGACACGTGGACAGCATATGATCGGGGAGTACCGGATTTAACTGATCGGCTCATCGTCTTCCAACAACCTGTCCCAACAGAGTTGGCGCCTGAAATTTCAACAGCTGAATTCCGAAATCTTTGTCGCTATTGAAATTGGTTCCAATGCCAAACTTCAATTATTTCAAATCTGAATCTTCCTTCCTTTGTTCTTTTTTTTTTTTCCCTTTATGTGTAATTATCTCTTTTCTCTGCTGTTAGAGGGATAAATAATCAATCAATATTCGTGCCAATCATACATGGCTATCCCACGGCGGCGCCACCAGTACTACAGCCGTGTACGGTATCTTATCCCAGCCATCTCCGCCATTTCCTCAGTTCTTCTCCTTCTCTTCATTTTCCTCTCTTTCTTCGCGCCTTCTCCTGTCCATAATGATCTCCTCCATCGCTCTCAACACTATTTCTCGGTATCTGTTTTTTCCCTTTCAAATGTATTTATTTGTTCAGCTATGTCATGGAATAATGGGTTCTTTTTAATGTAAAAACGCATTTTCACATTGGTTTTACACCTCTTTTTATTTTTTTAGAGGAATTATGACGTTAATGAAGCGAATGAAATGCCAGTTTTTCGTGTGCCGGTAAGTGTTTCATCTGAATTTGTTTCCTTTTGTTTTAATGGTTTGGATTTAGTTGATTACATCTTATTTTTATATCTTTCTAAATGATATATGAATTGGGTGCTGAGGATCTAGATCGACGGAGGAGTATATGATCGTGATATTTGGAGTACAAAAAACGCACAATTTTACAATGGATGCAGCAATGCAAGCAGTAAATTTGCAGGTGCGTGACCCTCATTACAGCTTTTAACTTCCTTTCTCATTGACACATACATGCATATATGTATATAATGTGGTACGCTTCTATGCTGTTGTTTTTAGGTTTTATTTGTTGATTTTAAAATGCATTTTGCTGATTGAAATTTTAGTCTGTCTTGCGCTTTCAATTGATCATTTTACTGAACATTGGTCAAATATTGCTGTTCCAATAATAGAATCTGAAGACATCACACAGCCTAATCGTTACCTGGCAATTGCAACCAGCGGAGGTCTAAACCAACAAAGAACTGGGGTATGTTTTCCTGAATACATGTTTTCTCATTATTTTTTTTTTTTGGAGGAGTTTATGAATATTTGATGACCATCTATCTACCTACTGGAAAGGAAAATTGCCTTATAATTTCTTCGCCTTCTTGTTTGAGAGTGGTTAATTGATTATGCAAAGGTTAAGACTTTATTGTCATTTTGTGCACAATTGAATTCAACTCCTAATTGTTAGAACTAAGAAACTTGCAATATATTAACAATCAACTTTCACACTCATATTCACTCTAATGCGTCAGTGTTGTGATTATGATGGTAAATACTTACATAGAGGATTGGAAATTGGATGCTTTTCAGATGGGTGATATTTCATTCTACTTTGATGTTTTAGCGTTTCGTCACCTTTTTAATCCTAAATGCTAGAGATGAATCATGAAGATAGTCAGTCATGCTCTGCATATTGCATGCATTGAACATGTCATGTTGGAACCATTCACGTGTACAATTATTTGATAAAGCTGGATTTTTCCTGGTCATTCATAGATAATGGAACTTGTAGTAGCTTTTGTTCTATAATTCCTTCTCTCCATGCTTAGCAAAGATATACACTTGGTGCATGTTTGGTATGTTACGCTATAATAAATAAGATTGTAGTTCTTTGTTACTTTCTTATTACTGTCTAGCATTGTAAAGTACACCTTACCAGTCATTAGGTGTTATATTATATCTGAAGCATCATATGCTGAAATGTAGTTCTTGTAAATTGCTTTTTGTCCTTAACCATATGTCCTCTATTTTTAGTGAATGCTTTTAGGCATTGATTTTCGAGAAAGATAAAGGTATATATAATGGTCGATCTTAGTAGACTGCTTCATTTCTTTCCTACAAATGTATTAAGTATACTAATGATCTCGATGCTAAGTTCTAAATCTTAAGTTGCGTATCATTTGGTAGATAACTGATTCTGTTGTTGCTGCTCGCATCCTGAATGCTACTCTTGTTGTCCCAAAGCTGGACAAAAGATCTTTCTGGAAGGATGATAGGTAAATTCTTTTGTTTGACTAAGCTTTAGCAGTGCAATGGTTTTGTCTAGGCTCGTAATGTTTCTTTCTTCTGCAGCAACTTTTCGGATATCTTCAATGTTGATTGGTTTATATCATATCTAGCAGAAGATGTCAAAATCATTAAAGAGCTTCCGCCAGAGAGAGGGCAGATATGGACTCCACATAACATGCGAGTTCCACGAAAGTGCAATGAAGGATGCTATATTAAGCGTGTATTGCCTGTACTTACAAAGAAGCATGTAAGCTAGTGGATTGCTTAAAATGTTAACCTAAAATAAACTCTTTTTCTGTTGTATACTTCAGTTGGAAGATACGCCGTTGTTATGCATATAGATGCACAATGAAATTGTTCTAACTTAAAAATATTTTTATGTCCAACTATCGTGTATCAATTAATTGTTTCTAATGCATAAATTTTAGTTATAAACGTGAATGACCTAAAATTTGAGATGGATGCCATGTCTCAAACATAATCGTGTCACTGTATGGCATTTGTAGGTGTCAGCTCTAAGTGTTGATTTCTAAACTGTGACGTAAGGAGAGAGCTCTGACACAGAGGCATACTGCTTCTATGCCAACATGATACTGCTTCAAATTTAGGTGCATTTAAAGATTGAAGACTGTGAACTCTTTTACATATTTATCATATAAGTAGTCTCTAGGAGATGAAGTTCATCTATTTAGATAGTAGTAATGGAGTTAAATCTGAAAGCAGAAAACTGAGATAATGACGTGGAACCGGAATTAACTTCCATCCACCAGGCCTCTTAAGTACTTTCTTATTTCAACATTTAGTTTTGATTACTAGGAGGGGTATCACAGTTAATTGATGTTCTCACCGTGACTTATGCCTTACCATGGTGTTACTCTACCATTGATGACTATTATTTATTTTGTATTTGAGTTATACTCTCAGAGATGCATAGTTTTGTTAAAATTTTGGCCCAAAAGGTTTTGCGGTTTCCAATATCAATACCAACCCTCATTTTCTGCCTCCTTAGTTCCCACATTCAAGTTAGGATAGGTAATCATGCAGAGCTGTTGGTTTTTTTCATTTTATCTAAAAGTTGAACAATGGTTTTTCGTGTTGATGACCTACAATAAAAGAAACTATGTCAAGTACTAGTATACTTGAATTAGTCCTTGTTCTGGGATTAGGACCTTTTAAATTTTCTGTTCTGAACTATATTCTACATTTTTTGTTGTTAGATTATTGTTGTTCCAAGCTAGTAATGTATGGTATACTTTTGTGACAGGCTGTTCAGTTGTCAAAATTTGACTATAGACTTTCTAATAGGTTGAAGACAGATCTGCAAAAGCTTAGATGCCGAGTCAATTACCATGCTTTGAAGTTCACTGACCCTATCCTTGAAATGGGAGCAAAATTAGTGAAAAAAATGAGAATCAGGAGCAAGCGTTATGTTGCTCTTCACCTAAGGTAATGAGATGATCCTTGCTTCTATGGTTTTCTGATTTCTAGTTCTAGCCCTTCACTTCTCTTTGAACAGTCATTTCAAAAGACAGATTCCTGTGGGTACAAGGTATATGCAGACTGAAAACAGATTTGCTCTGTTTTGATAATTAATTGAACCCACTTTGTCATCTTATATATTGTGTAAGAATATTCTGCGGTTCTAAGAGTTTAGGCTTAAAGAAGCTGATCTTAACCTGCTTATCGCTGTTCCTTATTCCTTAATATGGTGATTTAACAAGAAAGTCTGTTCTTTGATTTGTTGTTTTGACAAAGAAGACTTTAGCTTAATATGTTGTTTTAACAAAGAATAACGAAGCTGAGAAAGTATCTCATGTCGGATTTCCTGTTTATAGGTTTGAACCTGATATGCTTGCATTCTCTGGATGTTATTATGGTGGAGGAGACGAGGAGAAGAGGGAACTGGGTAAATTACGGAGGAGGTGGAAAACATTACATGTAAGTACTCATATATTATTTTTGAAGTTTAAATTATGTAAATCAGTTGAGTGATTCTTGTGATATATATTTGAAATAACAAAGATATGTTGGTGAGGTCGGTCATCTTTGTTACACTTCCAGCATCTATGATTCTTCCACATCCTCGCTATTTCTTTAAATTTTCTGCATTTGACATTTTAAGATGAGTTCTTGATAGCGGGGAAAAGGTGGGTGTTCAAGGAATAATTTAATGCTGCAAACAACTTCAAGGTTTTCCATTTGAAAATTAGGATATGATATGCAATGACTGTTCGAACCCTTAAGATATTTATTTATGGGGATGTATTTGAAAGGTGTTTTGTAATCGCGTGCAGTTTGCAAAGTACCAGGACAATCACCACAATGTGCTATCGCCTGTTGGAATAACGCAAACAATTTTTTTTTCTGATTTAATGCTGGATTTGAATAATATTTCTGAGTCTCAATGTGTATTTGAGTCTGTCTCCTCGTGTGCTGGAAGAGGAACCATGGTCATTTGTATATCCAGTTTCACAAAAAGCTCTATAATTTAACAGGAAATATGAAGCATATATGAGATATATTGTGGTTCGATTTGCAGAATAGCAATCCAGATAGGGGGAGGAGGCTAGGAAGATGCCCTCTGACTCCTGAGGAAGTTGGTTTGATGCTAAGAGCACTCGGATACGGGAGAGATACTCATATATATGTGGCGTCTGGAGAAGTATATAGAGGAGAAGAAACACTTGCCCCTTTAAAGGCACTTTTCCCTAACTTCTATTCTAAAGAAACAATATCAAGGAAGGAGGAGTTGGAACCATTTTCTGCATTTTCCGCTCGCATGGCTGCATTAGACTTTATAGTGTGTGATGAAAGTGATGTATTTGTTACCAATAACAATGGAAATATGGCAAAAATTATAGCAGGGAGAAGGTATACGCTTCTGTTTTCTTTCCGGCCTAACTTTTGGTGGAATCCGTCATAATTTTCAGTTGCTCATGACTGAGTTTATTTCTGTTGTTTGCAGGAGATATTTTGGTCATAAACCTACGATTCGTCCTAATGCTAAGAAACTATACAAGCTGTTCATGAACCGTTGTAACATGACTTGGGGGGAATTCGCTTCTAATGTTCGTACATTTCAAAGAGGTTTTATGGGAGAGCCAAATGAGATGAAGCCAGGGTGGGGGGAATTTCATGAATACCCAACTGCCTGCATCTGTGAAGATTTCATGGCTAAAGGAAATATGAGTCCTGGTCCACCAAAACTTGATACGGTATCTGTCCCAGACAAGAGAAGTGTGGATGTAGTTGTTAAAGATCAAGACATGGACAATGAACGGGAATGGTCTGATCCAGAATATGATGACGATACAAGCAATAAGCAACGAGAAGACTCTTATAATGAACCCAGCTGGGATGAGGAGATCGAGTTGGATGAGTTGCTTTCGGATTGAATAACTTTTCCATATGGAAATTTCGGCCCCCTCGTTCAACAAGGTGAATCATCTTGTGGAAGAATGCAAATTTTGTTCAAAAACACACTTTATATTACACTCTCGACTTTTCCTAGAGGTAGAAATGCAACCTTCAAGGAGTACGAGTACCCTTTTCTTTTGTAATTACAATGGAGGATTTAGCAAAAAGAGAAGTGGTGGCTGCAACAGAGTAAGAAGGCTCAGCCAAACAGTTTGAGGAAACATGGTGAGACCATCTACTAACTGGAGGTCTATACATTCTATTAACTTATTTTAGGCAGATTGTTTTTACATAGTTTGAGTAAGCCAAGTTTTTTGTCTTGTTATAGAGAGCTTTGGGATATTATTAGTGGCCTATGTAAATTATTTTATTTTTTAATTTAGTATTAAACCTGTTAATGTAATAAATATACATTAGTTTAAGGGTAGTTTTGTCTTTTATATTTCCTTAGTATTGTAGTATATAAACTCATTCTATCGTTTACATTTAGCCCTAATTTTTGGTGGCTCAACAATGTTTTCTCCTTCTTCTCCTAATTATTATTCTCCTTTGGTTTATCAAATTCGTTAGTATTATTTTCATGGTATCAGAGCCTAAATCTATGCATTGAAGTTGATTCTATTTTGTGAAAATTGAAAACGGTTCTCCCGAATATTTGACAGTGGACGGTGGATTCTTTTCTTCTTTGTTGGGTCCAATTTCAGCAAATTTTCTGGTGATATTGGAAACATAAATTACTCAGGAAGCTATCAAAATTAGTGAGCACAACTTCCCAAACAAACTAAACCTAGGTCTTATTCCTAGATCCTTTATTGGCGGCCCGGAAATCAAAACTGAAAAAAAGTTGGAGCAATTGCATTTGCCATTGCTAGAAATTGCACAATCCTTTATTGAAGACCTTCAATTTCTCTGTTCATTTTGAGGCTGAGACGGAGGCATATTTTGAGAAGTAGTTTAATAAGTTTATGGGTAGTTGCCAATTGCAGAGAAGAATAATGATGGCAGGAAATTAAGGCTGCCATTGACGATAATTTCTTATAGTGTTAGCAAAATAGTGGTGACACTACGATCTTGCAAGAAACCAATGAGGAACAGTACAAATGGGAAGAAAGTAGAAAGGGAGAAAATGAGGATGTGGCAATCTTATAATCATTGGTAAGGTTGTTATTGTTTGGTGATATTATTTTGATTCTACTCACACTTTTGTGATAAATTACGGCGATAGTTTGTGGTGGTGTGTTGGTTATCATTATTTTTTTTTTTAGAACTTGGTGATTTTGTTTGATTGGTAGTAACTTATTTGTTGATTTTATAATGGCAACTGAGAGGGATGATTCAATTCAATCCATTAGTGTCAGATTAAATGGTAAAAACTACTCATATTGGAGTACTGTGATGCGGAACTTTATAAAGGGAAAAAGATTGTGGGGTTATGTTAGTGGAAGTGTTGTGAAGCCCAAGAACACTGATGAGAATTATGTGACAGAGTTAGATAATTGGGATGCAAATAACGCGAAAATTTTCACTTGGATTCATAATTCTGTTGAGCAATCCATTGGTAGACAGTCGGCGAAGTTTGAAACGGCAAAGGAAGTTTGGGAACACTTTCAGAAGTTATACACTAAGTCTAACTTTGCAAAACGGTATCAGCTGGAGATTGATATACGGGCTTTACATCAAAAGGATATGAGTATTCTCGAGTTTTATACCGCTATGAATTCAATTTGGGATGAGTTGGCTCTTACGGAATCAGTGGGACTGAAAGCATGTGATGAATATATTACTTTTAGAGAGGAGCAGCGATTAGTTCAGTTTCTAATGGCACTTCGCAGTGATTTTGAGGGACTTAGAGGCTCTATCTTGCATCGCACTCCACTTCCCTCAGTTGACTCAATTGTTAGTGAACTTGTAGCTGAGGAAACACGTTTGAAATCTCTTGCAGGAGAAATATCTCTTCCTCCATCTAGCACCTCAGTGTTGGCTGTACCCTCTCGACCGTTCACACAGAATCAGAACAAAGATTATGTGCGAGTTGCTAGTAATGAGTGTAACTTTTGCAAACAAAAGGGGCATTGGAAGTCTCAATGTCCTAAGTTATTGAAGAAGCAACAAACTCAACCACAACAGCGATCTTATCGTCCCAATGCTAACATAGCTGCCACCATACCACGTAGTGACTCGTCTATACTTGGAGTACCACCTTCATCCAGTCCCATGTTGACTGATTTAGCAGAGCAGTTTGAGAAGTTTTTAGCCACACAGCCACATGCTATGTCAGCCTCCACTCATATAGGTTTGTCATCTCAAAATTCCTCAGGTATTCCTTCATCATGGATTTTTGATTCAGGTGCTTCCAAACACATGTCAGCTAATTCAAAATTCTTTAATGATTTGCGCCCTTTTAACTCATCTATGTCTGTTATGACTGCTGATGGCACCTCATTGCCCTTAGCAGGTATTGGTTCTATTAACACACACAATTTATCGCTTTCAGATGTCTATTGTGTTCCAGCTCTTACTTTGAATCTCATTTCTATTGGTCAGTTGTGTGATTCTGGATACTTAGTTCAATTTTCTTCTACTGCCTGTCATGTGCAGGATCCTCGATCTCAGAAGTTGATTGGGATAGGCCGTAGACAAGGAGGGTTATACGTTCTGGACAATATGAGACCACCACATGTTGCAGCCTCTAGTGTTGACTTGTCGTCTTTTTCTTTGAATTCATCTTCTTCTAATTTTTATTTGTGGCATTCTCGCCTTGGACATGTTTCCGCTAGTCGTTTAAAATTTTTAGTTTCTAAAGGTCAATTGGGAAATTTGCAAACTCATGATATTTCTGATTGCAGTGGTTGCAAACTAGCTAAATTTTCCGCTTTACCTTTTCATCGAAGTATTTCTCATTCTGTTGCACCATTTGATCTTGTTCACTCTGATGTGTGGGGACCTGCTCCCACTATTACCAAAGGAGGGTCTAGATATTATGTGTCTTTTATTGATGATTATAGTCGTTATTGTTGGGTTTACCTTATGAAACGACGTTCTGACTTTCTTTCTATTTATCGTTCTTTTAGAGCACTTATTAAAACCCAACATTCTGCTGTTATTAAGTGCTTTAGATGTGATTTAGGTAGAGAGTATACTTCTGCAGATTTCTCTACATTACTTGCTTCTGATGGCACAGTTCATCAAACCTCATGTACTAACACCCCACAACAAAATGGCGTTGCTGAACGAAAGCATAGGCACATTGTAGAAACTGCACGTTCTCTTCTATTGTCTGCCAAAGTTCCCAGTCAATTTTGGGGAGAAGCAGTTCTCACCGCTGTCTCCTTAATTAATAAGATTCCATCTTCCCATACTTCAGGTTTATCACCATTTGAAACACTGTTTGGGCATCCTCCTAATTATTCCTCATTGAGAGTTTTTGACTGTACTTGTTTTGTCCTTCGTCCTGAAGTAGAACGTAGTAAGTTAACATCTCGCTCTGTTCTCTGCGTTTTCTTAGGTTATGGACAGGGCCAAAAGGGTTATCGTTGTTTTGATCCCATTACTAAAAAATTATATGTTTCTCGTCATGTTGTGTTTCTTGAGCATATCCCGTTCTTTTCTATTTCTGATAATACTCATGACGTGACTAAGTCTGACCTCATATCTATTGATCCATTCCCCGATGATATTGATAGATCACCTCCACATACCCCATGTACTGTTGATCCCCCATTTCCTACAGGTACACATGCGTCAGCTCGTGATATCCCTCCTCCTTCTATGGTCTCCCAAGTACCATTCGAGATTGTTGATCCTGCTCCTGTTTCCCCTCCTCGATATCCTCAACGTATTCGTAAGTCTTCTCAGTTACCTGATTTTGCTTACTCTTGTTATTCAAAATCCTTTTGTTGTTTCTTAACCTCTATTCACAAACTATCTGAACCATCTTCCTATAAAGAAGCTATTCTGGATCCTCTTTGGCAACAGGCTATGACTGATGAACTCTCTGCTTTGCATAAGACAGACACTTGGGACTTGGTTGTTTTACCTCCAGGTAAACATGCTATTGGTTCTCGTTGGGTTTATAAGATTAAAACCAAATCTGATGGTTCAGTGGAGCGTTACAAGGCTAGATTGGTTGCTAAAGGTTTTAATCAGCAGTATGGTTTGGATTATGAGGAGACTTTTGCTCCTGTTGCCAAGATGACCTCAGTTCGTACACTTATTGTTGTTGCGTCTGTTCGTCAATGGAGTCTTTCTCAATTGGATGTCAAAAATGCATTTTTGAATGGAAATCTTCAAGAGGAGGTTTATATGGTTCCTCCTCCTGGTCTTTCTCACTCTCCTAAATATGTTTGCAAGCTCAAGAAGGCACTTTATGGCCTCAAACAAGCACCTCGTGCTTGGTTTGAAAAAATTTCCACTGTTATTACCTCTTTTGGTTTTACATCCAGCCAGCATGACTCTGCCTTATTCTTTCGATGCACTTTGGCTGGTCGCATTCTACTTTTACTGTATGTTGACGATATGATTATTACTGGTGATGATGTTGATGGAATTGCAGATCTGAAATCAGAATTGGCTTGTCGTTTTGAAATGAAGGATTTAGGTGCATTATCTTATTTTTTGGGGATCGAAGTTGCTTCTTCTCCTAGAGGTTATCTCCTCTCTCAGTCTAAGTATACTATAGATGTTATTGAGCGTGCTACTCTTACTGATACTAAAACAGTTGATACTCCTCTTGAATCTAATGCTCGATATTCACCCTCTGACGGTGTACCCTTGACTGATCCCACTTTGTATCGCACCATTGTTGGTTGTCTGGTTTATCTTACCATCACACGTCCTGATATTGCTTATGCTATTCACATTGTTAGTCAGTTTGTTTCAGCTCCTACTACAGTTCACTGGGCAGCTGTTGTTCGTATTTTGCGCTATCTTCGTGGTACTTGTTTTCAGAGTCTTTTGTTTTCATCGACATCCTCTTTAATGCTCCGTGCCTACTCTGATGCTGATTGGGCTAGTAACCCCACTGATCGCAAGTCCACTACTGGTTTTTGTATATTTTTGGGTGATTCCATTATCTCTTGGAAGAGTAAGAAACAGACTGTTGTTTCTCGTTCCTCTACTGAGGCCGAGTATCGAGCTATGGCATCCACCACCGCTGAGATTGTGTGGTTACGATGGTTACTTGCAGACATGGGTGTCCATTCGTCTTCACCAACCCCTATGTATTGTGATAATCAAAGTGCTATTCAGATTTCTCACAACTCTGTGTTTCATGAGCGCACGAAGCATATTGAGATTGACTGTCATCTGGTTCGCCATCATCTGCAGACTGGAACTATTTCCCTACCATTTGTTTCTTCATCGTTGCAGCTTGCTGACTTCTTCACGAAATCACATCCGGTTTATCGTTTTCGTTTCCTTCTTGACAAACTCTCGTTGCTTCTTACTGTAGCATCGTGAGTTTGAGGGAGGATGTTAATGTAATAAATATACATTAGTTTAAGGGTAGTTTTGTCTTTTATATTTCCTTAGTATTGTAGTATATAAACTCATTCTATCGTTTACATTTAGCCCTAATTTTTGGTGGCTCAAAATGTTTTCTCCTTCTTCTCCTAATTATTATTCTCCTTTGGTTTATCAAATTCGTTAGTATTATTTTCAAAACCATCTAATATTCAACTTGTCCCTATAATAAATAATCTAATAATTACAAGCTTGAGTTCTGACTGGAATTACTCTTTTAATATATTTCTGAATTGATCTCTTTGTATATACACGTTATATTTTCTTCATCAGAAATATCTAATGTCATGTTATCTCAAGACTTGGATGAAGTTCATACCTCCTATTAAATTATGAATAAAGCTCATTTACCAAAAGAGGTTGATATCTATTCACATGGGGGTGGTCCTGCGTGAATAAAAAAGTCCAAAACAAATGGGACTCTCCATTGTGAGTCTTCTGTACGAGTAGAAGAGTTGTTAAATTATATTCTCTCCATGATTCCCCATGACAAGAAACAATTTATTCTTTAAAATATATATATATATATATATATATAGTTTCAACAACAAATGCATTTTCTTCTCATAGTCATATATATTTTATGTAGAACGAAGGTCTTGTATTCAATGTACGTACATGCAACATGGTGCTTTATAAAGGCATGAACGTGGCTCGCCTTCTAGAATGTTTGTTGTAGTCCATTCATTTGTTGCATTACTTTCTTGAACATCATAAGTTCTGATAGATGGAGGGTGTTTGGGAGTGATTTTTGGGGTAAAAATTGATTTTTGAATAGTGATATGATGGAAAATGTGTGGTTGAAAAAGCAAGAAAAATTATTGATGTGATAGAAAATATTATTTTATTAAAGAATGTGTGGTTGAAAATGAGAATTGATTGAAAATTGATTCTCAAAATCTGTACCAAACAGGCCCATGAATTGAATAATACTATTATATTGCCAAGTATATTGTATTTGAACCTAGACTAACTTCTTCAACCTTTCCTATGGGTTTATGCCAGTTGGATTGGCTGCTTATAAACTTGTGGCACGTGGAAGACTCAATTTGTATTGTCTCCCTTGATTTCACTGTCATGATTCATCGAATATTTGTCTGTTTTGCATCTCTTCTAAGTGAAGGCAATGGAGGTATGAGAGTGATCTTTCTTCATTTTGAATTTATACACAGCAGTTGTAGATGGGTCCGTTAGGACACGATAGTCATTGTTAATCCGGACATACTTATCCCATCCAAAATTGAAGACAAAAAAGATCAACAACGAAACAACTAGTTATTGATTTGTTTTTGTTCTATGCTACCATAGTATGCAAGTATACACGTACATTTTCCTCCATGTCTTGCGAGTCAAACATTATCATCTAATTGTCCGTTTGGTTGGAGTTTGAAAAGTCAAAAGTTTCGTTTTAGATAAAGAATATTCAGATAGCTTTAAAAGAAGATGATCTAAGATAGTTTTTTCGTGAAATTTTTCTATGAAAAATAGAAGTAAAAACCGAAATCCTGCCAAACAGATCATAAATTTCACAGATTGTAAATATGATAAATAAGATTCGAATTTTTTATTTTTTTTTGCTTTGTAGCACTATCCAATATTAATAATGTGTCACATGTTATAAAAAGTGGACGGATTCCAGAAAATTGTCTTACTCTTCGGATTGAGGTTAGAAATTTGAGCACAAACTCTAAATCATTTTTTATGGATTTAAGATAATCGTTTTGCGATGAATTTCAACCAAGAGAAAGGGAAAAATGTTGTTGGTGAGTGAGTGAGGTGACATTGATCTTATCCAAATGCACAAGAATGAGTAATTCTTCATGGTTTTTGGTTTGCTGGCAGAAATCTTATGACTAAAACTTTAGATCCACGTGGTACTATTTTTGACCAAGAATGCCTCGTCATCGACACGTAAGTTTCAAATATTTTCATCTTATCCATATCCATGAATCACTGACAAGTCATCAATCAACCTGGTACTGACACGTGGAATGGCAAAGAAAACTTGGGATATACGATGCTGTCAATTTTCTTAAAGGTAAGGTGCCTTTTAAGTCCAGTGTATGGCCCATTATTAGCTAAAATTTGCTCTAAAAGTTGGATGACCACAACCCAATTTTCCTTTCTTTGACTGCTTGATTTTTGTGGTTCGTGTTTACAATTCCAATCTCAATTCAAAAATAAAAATAAAAAATTGATTCACCTTTTCGGCACTTTAGTACTCAAATTGAAGACATTTTGGGCAAATTCGTCTAAATTATAGTCTCGTTAAACAAATTTTACTTGAAATTATCTAACATGAACTCGAGTTAGAAAGTAAATTCTCGATTTAAAAAATGGATATGTGAGAGCTACCGGACGATTTACAAATATTTGAATAGTTTTGTTAATGGGATTAGTTGTTTTATTTTATAATTTTAGGGATCGAGTTGTTCTATTTTTTTTATTGAAAACCATAATAGATAAATTGGTTGAGTTTTCTTGGGTACGTGCTTCAAAATTATTTTGATTATAACTATAGTCAACTACGTCAATTTTTCGTAGCAGTTCATTTAATATATCGTATATAATGTGCTAGAATAAAGCTCGTGAACTTAAAAATACGAAAATCATTGCTTAATTAGTTGCGTCGTTTAACAAACTATGAGTAAACTACTCACAAGAAAACGGCATCTCTCTATAGAAGAAAATGTACGTCAACTGAAAATAGCTAGGCATTTTAAGAAGATGAAAAATAAGTGAATATTTTCACTTTTTTATGATTGAAAAGAAATTAATATTATGTGTTTGGCCAAATATTGGTACATGGTAATGTGCTTGATTTTGCAAAACACAACAAAGGAAGTATTCTAACATTTGTGATAGTTTTAACGGTGATTTTAGGGAAATATGTATTTTGAAATAGTGATTTTTTGAAGATAGGATTTAAAAAATAAGATATTTTTTTAAAATTTACATGTAAAATTATTTATAGAAGAATATATGATTAAAAATAAATTTTGAAAAAATGACTTTTTAAAAAAAAAAAAAAAATGGAGCACATGGGCTAATTATCCCATAAAACCAATAAATTTTTTCTCTGTTTGCTACAAAATATCAATTGGTTTGTCATTTTATAAGGATAATAAGATATCTTTTATGTAAAAAAGGATAATAAGATAGAGCTTTTAAGTAATCCTTATCTTATATTTATCATTTTATGCAAAAGCACAATCAATTTGTTGTGAAAATAGATTATTCCTCCTACCATTATATTTGGCAAGTTTATCGCAACTCTTAACCTATGATAATATAATGCGCGCTCTCTCTCTCTCTCTCTCTCTCTCTATATATATATATATATATATATATATATATATTAAAATCTTTAAACTCACATTCAAACACTCCAATAAATATAATCATTGATAGTAAGAACGGTCCCTTGAAAAATATGTAGATCAACACTCTCATTTTTTCATAGTTATGATATAGCTGCCAAATAAATATATATTTTTATATTATGGAGAGAATATGTAACAGAATATTGTTGGAAATGTGTATCAAAAATTCGTTAATTGGTGAATGAGAAATTAAGTTAAATTTGAGCTGCTTAAAAGTTTGAATTGTTGAAAAATCGTATAGAATATTGTAAAATATTCTAGAAAATATGTGTCTTTTCATATGGATCATGACTCTTGAAGATCATGATTTTTGGTATTATTTTTCAATAATTGCCTCTTTATGTAGGGATGTAATTGTATCTCTTTATGGAAAGATATAAATTCCAAGAGATGTCTCTTTTGGTATGACTGTTCTAACTATTATATAAGAACCCATGTGTTTGGATTTTTTTTTGAAAAATTCAAATCATAAATCCATATCATTCTTTTCATATTATATTGCATAAAATACTTTGTAGAAGTGATCATTTGTGTATAAAGTCATGGTTATGGTAGAGAGAGAATTTCGTTCGAGTTCGTTGGTCTAAGTCATTTGGAGTGCTCCTATGGTTAGATGTGATTGTTGTATCTTGGGAGATGATTGTCAAGAAAAAAATTAGCATCGATGCGGAACAAATTCATTTTAAGGAGAAAGTGTCCAATACTTGCCTCGACCACATCGCATCACTTTCATCATTTCTTCGTTTATCCTTCTAGTTTACGTTTGATTTCAAAATATGATTTAATTTATTTATATGTTTATATTGCATGAAGAACTTTTGAAGGAAAAAAGCTTTCATTCAAGAATAGAAATGGATGAATTTAGAGGTTGTTTGATACCCATTTTTTTGTGGAAAAAATACATTTTTTTAGTTGATGTGATGGTGAATATGTGGTTGAAAAAGAAGGAAAAGTTATTGATGTGACGAAAAATATTATTTTATTAAAAAATATGTGATTGAAAATGAGTAAAAGAATGAAAATGTGAATGAGAATGGGTACCAAACAGGGCTTTATATTCATGCATTCAGATTCAGTTTCGATAAGTCGAAATTATGTCTCGATTTCACGGTACATTTTATGAATTATGCACAATATCGGTGTATTATCCCAACAAATATGACATAGCCATGAAATTTGAAATTAAAGTTAAGTTGTTTAGTGGTTGAATTAAGATAAATTAAAGCTTGATGACCCAAATTCCTCTAAGCATATGATTTTTGGAAAATAAAATAAAATAATGATAATAACGAAATTCTTGAGACTTATGATGAGTTGGAGTTGGTGAATGACACTTACCGATATCCTTGATGAATCATAAATTGCCACGTGGCAATCAGGAACAGTAATCTTGATTCAAATCTGGAAATCTGGGCCCACATCCTCCTCCTCCTCTCTGCTCTGCTCACGTGTCTGCTTCAGTCCTGGGATTTGCGGTCTTTTGTTTCATTCTCCCATCACTTCTACCCCATTTCAAAATCCACAAGCTCCCTCTGCAATTTACTCGTGTAGTCAAGATTATATAGATACAATATATTTCATTTATGTACAAATCGTGTTTATATATATATTCATGGCATGATCAGCAGATTTAACTTCAAATCAATAGCGAAATCTATCTCTCAAACCAAACACAAAAATTCTCTCCGATTTTTTCTCCACCAATGCCTGCAGTTCCTTACTCTCACTCTCTCCCTTTTTGATTAATCTGCTGATTTTTTACGTATTTATTTCGAAAATAGAAAACCCAAGAAACCCAGAAGAGATTTCTAGAATCTAGGGTTTAGTCGAGTAAAGTTTCTTCACTGATTTTTTGGTCAATGGCTTTTTTGTGAAAAAAAGAAGAGAATATATGGCGATTGCTGCGGCTTCTAGGGGATTTACGATGCCATTTAATTTGAGGCTGAGGAGAGCTGACTTGGCGACTTTGAATGATAAGAATGGCGTTTTGGAGATGCGGAGGAAGAAGAGGAGGCTGTTGACGAGTGATTGGGGAGTGGTTAAGTGTTGCTGTTCGGATTCTGTCGTTCCGATTCGGATGGCTACAGGATCGGGTAATAATGTGGAGAAGTGTGAGGACTGGAGGTTCGACATGAAGAAGAGTCAGAATTCTCGGGTTCGGGCTCCCGCTATGCGCTTTGCTTCTCCTCAGTAGGTTTTCTGTTTTTTACTTTTTCTTCTAATATATTCCATTTTTCTTTATCTCTTGGTTAAGTAGGAACAGAGAACAAAGAAGTTCCATTTTCATTAAACAAAAGGTTCAAAAGGTTACTATTCCTGTAAAAGATGGAAAAAGTGGATTATACCTTTTAAAAGGAGAGCTGATTTCTACTTATAAAGAGCTGAATTTTTCCAAAGCATTTGAATCAAGTAAACAGTGAACTTGCTAAATAAAAGATATTAACTTTGCAGTAGTAATTGTGATGATAACATGCTCTGTTTTCCTCTGTACGAGAACAACCTTTGGAATATATGAATACATAATGTCAATTTGTAACTAGCACTGTCAAGTTTTGTTTATTTGCAATAGAATGCAAGAATTGGGATATGTCTTGTTTCTTCCGAATTTGAATAGTTCTAGCATGTATCAGATATATAGAACATTTTAACATTAAGGAAGCGGAAAGAAAATACTCATAAGTGTCTCTTATGTCTAGACCCAAAATAAAGCAAGGGGGAAATGGAAAATTAGCAAGAGTGATAGTAAAATATGACAGAAATACATTGTGTAAGATTATATTGATTGAAAAATGCTAGAAATTTTGATTTTTGACACAAAGATACTGTACTTCACCAGTGGGGTGTTTCCATGAATGTTTGCTGTATGATGCTTCGAATGATTCCTTAGTTTACATACTTAAGATTGATATATAGTAGCTTTAGAGTGGGTGCATGGTATCAGGTATCTGAGGTTGGAGAAGGCTATGTTTGAGTAGCGTATGAGTGGTTTTGATGCCATAATACTGAGGGAAATTATATGAATTTGAAACTAGGAGACAGGATTGTGATTAGGATACTTGGCATAAGTGATAGGACTGTGACCTATTGTCTTTCAGAAGGTTTATATGGAAAAAAAGAATTCATGGATGAAAAAATAATATTTCATACCCCCATTGCAATGGCAAGATATATATCAGATCGAAGTTTATTAATTTTTAAAATTTTTGTTGATGTTGCAGACCTCGATTTATTTCGAAACAAGATAAATTCTTTCCTCGCTGCAGTCCACGAAATTCAGGTCCTCAGTCTCGTGATTGTCCCCCTAAACGAGGTAATATAAATGTATATTCCCATGCTTAGTTTTCTAATTATGTCATATTTCAGTTCAGACAATCATAGGACTATCTAGGAGCATCATATGAATAATGTTAATTATTGGTTCTTACGTGTAATCTAACAAGATATGTTGTACTTAGTACTTACTACTCCTTTTACTGTAGATACTGGTATTGCAAACGAGAAGGACTGGGGTATCAGTTTGTTAAATGAAAATGTTAATGAATCCGGGACTAATGAAGATGGAAGTACTTGGTATCGAGAAAGTGGGGAGGATCTTGGAGAAAATGGTTACCGATGTAGATGGACGAGAATGGGTGGTCAGAGCAATGACGGCACCTCAGAGTGGAAAGAAACTGTGCGTACTTACTATTATATGATGTTTCTATGAATGTTTTTGTGATATAAGTCTGCAAAGGATTTTGGAGTTGTTTAATGAGAACAAACCTAAAGAAGTACAATGCTCTGTGCATTTGCTTGTACTTGTTATTGTTCCTTCACTTTCTTATATGTTTTTGCACTGACATTTAAGTACGCTGACTTATGACATTTATTTCAAGGTTTCAAAGAATTATATTCCTCTGTGACCATTTAAGACAACCGATGTTTTATCTCAGAACTACAGATATAGCTTTGTGCGAGTGCCACAAAGTTAAAATGCCATTCTTGATGAAGCATATATAATACATAAGGAATAGCTGAACCCATTAAATATGTGTCAATTTTGAGGTGAAAGGTGGGTGGTGGAAGGAAGTGAAGAGAGGAATAAAGAAACAAAGAGGTTAAATATGTATTCTCCCAATGTATCATTGATAATAAAGCTCCCAACTTGAACATGGTTTTGTTTGTCTCTGTGTGGAAGAGATAGGAGATGGATTTTTTTTTTTTTTTTTGTGTGTGTAGGTCATCATGAAATTTGAAGAAGCTTTTGGCAGTACTAGCATCTGAGAAGTCATTATTGTTTGTCCAACCTCGAAATTAGCAAAACAAAGTTGCATTTTTTTTATAAAAGTATGAAGAGATCTGTAGCTTAAAGTCTGGTGAAACTGAAAGGCAATGAAAACAATCATAGTTTGGTGGGTGTAGATTACGATATTGCTTTAAGCTTTGGTTGCTATAGAATTTCTTCTGATTAAGTACAATAACCAAACCCCTATTTTTAGAAGTATATGACTTAAAGTTAAGGATAGGCTGGGTAGGGATTCTAACTTTGCCTGAGAAAAATATACCGAGCTGGTTATGGAGACCATAGATGGTTATTTTTTCAGGTGATTAAAATAACAAAATGGGAATTATGTGTTCACTAAATTCTAAAAGAGATTGACAAACAGTCTTAGTATTATCATGCAAGAATATAGTATGATATATCTAGTCAGTTCATTTTAATAGCAATGTGTTACTTGGAAGTGAATACCCTCATCGCCTATCTTTTCTTCTCCAAAAGGTTGAGATAATCTTATTTCAAGCGGTGTCAACTAATTTATTATGGTTAGTTAACACTATCAGATTATCATATTCCAAAATCGGAAAGAAGAAAGGATTGTGTTTCGTGTCTCTGATATTAGAAGCTAAGTTGTGGTTCTACAAGTGATGAATTCAAGACATTTTGCCAACTTTGTCTTACCATTTGGATTCACTTAAAAGTCTAATTTTTTGTTCATCATGGATAGTATATCTTGCGTAGAACGTGGAATTGAATGGCCTTAAATCTAAACCTTTATTTGAAAAAGTAGCCTGCATCGGTGTTCTTCCATCATTCTTCAACTTTTAACACTTTCTGTGGGTACTTCTGCTTGTTCCTCTTCTACTTTTTTGAATAGAAATTAGATATTGAGCTACAGTAAGCTTATATTAGAAACTAACTATGCTTGGTAGAATGCTATCAGTGGGAAGTTAGAAGCCTAAAGATTCAACTCAAATATGGTGAGAACAAGAGTTAGTTTGTTGTTGGACATGTAAATCTGTTCTAACATGAAAATAAGCTTGTCATATTCTGATATAGGTTTTTTTCTTGGGCAGTTCTGCTTTTCTGCATACTGATATAAGTGTTTGAGCAAATTTCCTTGCTGAATAGTTTGAATTGATGTCTAGACGTGGTAAAACTGATAGCATTGTTTCCAGTTTCATATGGTTTGTGCTAATTATAATATAAGACGTACTTCTTCATATTTATTAATTTCTTGTGACCTTATCAAGTATCATCCCAGGTGGATGCATTTAATTGGATTTGTTGATCTCCTTGACAGTGGTGGGAGAAAAGTGATTGGACTGGATACAAAGAGCTAGGTATTGGAAGTTGGTTGTATTTTTTGGAATTTTGAGCTTTGCCAGTTAATTCTTCTATTGGGCACCTTCTTTTGTAGCTTCTACTAGAAGATCTCGAGGCAGTTATCTTCCTGCAGTGAAAATTTGAAATTGTTCTGATCTATGACAGGTGTTGAGAAATCTGGAAGGAATGCGGAAGGAGATTCTTGGTGGGAAACGTGGCGAGAAGTTCTTCACCAAGATGAATGGAGGTTTGGCTTTTAATGTCCTCCCCTCCCTCCCCCTCCCTCTTTCACATTCTTTATTAGCTTAAAATTTTTAAAAAGAATTGGTAATTATAATTCCTTGGGGTCCCAACTACATAGTTTTCCAGCACCACAATATTAATACACCCTTAAACTGCAGTAACCTAGCTAGGATAGAGCGAAGTGCACAGAAACAAGCAAAATCAGGAACAGAAAATGCAGGGTGGTATGAAAATTGGTAAGGAAAAATTTTCATATCATTTCTTTTATCTTCCAGCAAAAAGATATATGCTTGAAGTTGGTTAAAAATTTATGCTTTCTATACAGGTGGGAAAAATATGATGCGAAAGGCTGGACTGAGAAAGGGGCACATAAATATGGTAGATTGAATGAACAATCATGGTGGGAAAAATGGGGAGAACATTATGATGGGAGAGGATCAGTCCTAAAATGGTATCTTTTTCTTTTCGTCACTTTCTTCCAGGATATAGCTTGTCATCCCTATGTTTCTTTGTTTTTTTCCTAATTGGTCAGGACCTAAGTCAAGATACAACGACATTGAAATCTTTCAGCTAAATTACTCAGAACCTTTAGAATCTCTTCAGAAATTTGCCTATTGATGCCGGTTTCTTTTTTTCTGTCTTTGGACCTTTTATAAGGTTACCAATACAATGCTAGGGAATTGTTGTTGGTTTCATAATTTGGTTCCACAGTGGGTAGAAAGTTCCATATCAATAATGAAGGAGCACAACTATTATGTGAATCTTGATGCTGAACTTTTTTTAGCTGAGGAAAACTCTTTTTAGGATGTGTCTTTCTGTTCGCATTCATCACTGTGATTGCATGAAAAACATAAACAGGAACTTTTGAAACATACGACGTGGATAGTAAAATAGTGGCTTGCTGGAAATTTCAAACTGGCTGTTTCTTCTGTAGGTTACTGAAGTTTTGTTTTGCTCATCTCCAGGACAGACAAATGGGCTGAGACTGAACTTGGTACCAAGTGGGGAGACAAATGGGAAGAAAAATTCTTTGCTGGCATTGGTTCGCGTCAAGGGGAGACATGGCATGTATCACCCAGTGGTGAAAGTACGTGTAATCCTTACTGGCAATCTTTTGCTTTATGATCACTTGCCTGCTGAAATGTAAACCTATCAAGAAATGAGACATTCTATCCTTGATATATATTTTATGCTTTACATGTACATATAAAAAGTAAGAACTTACTTTAAAAAAAAATTAATAATAATAATAATAACAACTAAGATCTAAACCATATTATATGCATGTTTGTCAAAGCTGAGCTTATAATTTAAGCTGGTCAAACATCATTTTTAACTGGTCAGTGGCCTGACTTTGAGTCTCATTTGGAGAGGGGTGAAATTCCCAAAAAAAGAAAAAAGAAATCATTTTTAACCACACGTGCCGTAGGATCCACAACTTTTCACATTTTAATCACACATTTCATGGAGCTCATTGCTTATAATCTACAAAAATCTATACCAAACAGTGTATTTCTTCTAACTGGTTCTGGAGTTAAACTATCAGATGTGAATGTGTACTTGATCTAAATACAAGCTTTGTATATTAAACGTTGTAAAAGATTAAGAAAATGAATAGAAGAGCAGAAAAATCCTGTGGAGATATATATAAATTGTAGATCAAACATAGAGTGGTTGGCAGATATGGTAGGGCAGCAGAACACTTGGGGAGATACATATGGTTGTACGTGTACTTCTATGAGTAGGTACTCCTTGCTAATTGAATCTAAATTATATCCCATACCAGATATTTCAAGGCAAACTGTTAGCTTATACAATAATTATGTATTTTTTTTGTGATTTCTACTGGAGATGATTGATCGCCATTCTCATGATTTCTTCATGAGAAGATTGAATGGATTAGATGGGTTGTTTTGTTTATTTCTATAAAATCATGAATTATATAATCTTGACCATTGGGACACTATCACAACATAAGCACTTTTTGGTGTAATCATTATTAGTGCAAGAAATTGATATTATTCGGAATGCTTAATTTTGAAAAGTGGCAAAATGATAACTGTTTCTCTATCAAAATTATAGGATGGTCGAGGACATGGGGTGAAGAGCACTTTGGAAATAGGTACTTGTGCCTTTGGCAACGAACAATCTTCCTTCATGACTCATTATACTTGTGCTTCCATCGTTGACCACAATGCTAAATAAAAGAAAAACATATCTACTTTACAGCATGCTCTGGCTAAAGCTTAAATTCACATACATGGATATATCTTACTACCATAAAATTGAAAATGAGTAGCTTCTTTTGAGTGAGATTAGAGTTACTTTCATAATATGCAACTTTTTTACTTAAAAGTGAGCAAAAGTGACATATCCAAACATATTCGGAAATAGAAAGTAACTTTTACTTTACCAGTAATAAAAACTACGATGCTTGTAGAATCAGCTCATTGATATGGAACTTGATGAACTTTTTTTATGTGACAGCAAAGTGCACAAGTACGGTAAAAGTACAACTGGAGAAAGCTGGGATATTGTGGTAGATGAAGAAACATATTATGAGTGAGTTACCATATCCCAATAGAATCATGCAAGTGGTACATCGGGATATACATCACGGTGTACATTCCCCTCACATGGGTGGGGGGTCCACTCGAATATTTTATTCGAGTGGGTCCTCCTATGTGAGGAGATGTACACCTTGATGTACATTTATTATGTACCACTAGCATAATTCATCCCAATATATCTACAATAGCTCTATCTTCTTCGTGTCTATCTGCTTAGATTTGTGTATAAAATTATAGCTTCCCTGTTATTTGTCTCTGTGACATACTCAAAATTAATCAATGCATTTCTACTTATTAAAGGGCTGATCCCCATTATGGATGGGCCGATGTTGTGGGTGATTCAACACAGTTGCTGTCCATCGAACCCCGGGAAAGACCCCATGGGATCTACCCGAATCTTGATTTTGGCTCTACTCCGCCTACAGATGAACCACCAGATGAATCTTCCTTGTCACAATGAAACTGGTTTCAAAAGTTCATGTGGTTATCATAGGCGGTCTGAAAGATTTTCGACATTATTTGATATTGCTGAACTCGTATAACAGAATGTTATCCTCTCTGTTCATCATTATGTTCATTCTTTTGTTTTTTCAAGCATTCAAATTCGAATTTGACCATAAAGCCATATGTTTGTCAGCACTGTTGGCTGATGTCGCTGTAGTTTCCTCCTTGCTGTTTAATACCTTTGTGCAATCGTGTCAGGTCTCCGATAAAATTAGAGAGTATTGAGAGAGAAGTTAAAATTTTGTCATTTGCACTATGCATATTAGGGTCGACATTATATGCATTGTCAATCGGTAATGTTTCGCCTATCTTCAACGTCTGTTTAGGCTTTTCTGTGATATAAACTTCTGCCTCGGGAAAGTTCAAATTTGTACCTAAAATAGTATCGAATGGTAGCATAAAATAAATATTTGTTTTGAAAAATTTAATCACTACAAATTATGTGCCTTGTACTAGAAATCAAAAGAATAGTATCACCATGAAAGGTTTTATAAAGTCTACCTAAACTATTTTAGGACAATTTATGATTGATTAAACTGAAGTTCTATGGTGTAACTGAACTTTAGCGACTATTTTGGTAACATTTGGTGAGGTAAAATTAGCAGGTTAATTTCAATGGATTCCGTTGACCCCCAAAAAATGGTGCAAACATAATCTCGAATTCGTCATATTTTATGTAGACATCACTTGCAAATTGAGCACTTCGTTAGAAGGTAAATGTTGCTGGTTGAGAAAGGTTTGGTGACCATTTGTACTTTGACGGTCAATGGTCGGATGAGAGAAATATGAGAGCAAGAGATGGAGAGGGGATTTGGTTAGGGCTTTTAGAACATACATTAGTTGTGAATGAAATCATATATATAGGAAAATGTAATTGGGCAATGTGGGTTAGTGAGCTGGGTGAGTTAATGGGTCGAGTGCAAGTTCAATACGCAATTGTATAATTAAATAAGCCTAATCCATTTGAATAATCAACGTCGAGTCGACCAATGTGAGATTCCTTACTTACGTCTCCAATGCATTTTGAATTGTTATCTATATAGCATAAAATGAAATTTGAACAATGCTATTTATCACCACTAGTTATCCATAAGCATTTATGTGGTATTTAGATAACTTTGACCGGTTTTTCAGATTAAATATAGTATTTAAGATGACAAATCAAATAATGACACATATTCAATGATCGGTAAGCACCACTTATGAATAGTAATATACAATAGAATTGCATCCAATCTACATAGCTACGATGCCTTTTTGCAATGCTAATTTAGTTAAATTTATTTTATTTATAGTGATAATTTTTTATGCAATTCGCGTTAACATTAAAAATATTGTTAAAACAAGCAAAAAGAAAAAAAAATAATAATGATACAACAATTTAGTTCATGTTTGATATCTATTATTTTAAAACTCTTTTTACTATAAGATTATTTTCGATCACTCACAAATTAAAATATTTCGCATGTAAAATCAATTTTTTTTCACTAGTTTTTAAACAGAAATGTCTTAAAAATACTATTCAAATTTTTTTTAAAAAAAAAATCAATTTAAAACTCAATTAAGTGATTAGAAAATTTAAAATAAAAAATATAAATCTTATTTAACATGTAAAATTAGTTAATTACGGCTAGACTAATGAGTAACACTAAATTACATAACTTTATTCTTTACTGTAACTAGCTTTGTAAAATTTTGTACATTTGATTTGTTGTTTTCAATTTTTAGTTTTGTGAAAACACTAAAAACGTGTTTGCTAAGGAATTTTTAGAATTGCACTTTTGAAAACAATAATAAACATAAAACTTAAAACGTATTTTTGATGTTTTTGAGTATTTTTAGTGAATTTTAAACACTTAAAACATGGAAAACAAGTATTTAGATAAATAAAATTTCAACAATTAAAAATTGTAAAAATTTAAATTATAAACTTTAACAAATAAAATTTAAATTTTTTAAACACTAAATTCATAAAAAAAAAAATAACTTTAGAAAATAATATTGATAAATTCTAAAAATTAAAAAAATAAAAAATTGACAAAATAAATTCTAAAATAAATAATAATAATTTTGAAAAATATAAAAAATTCTAAAATTGAAATATAAAAAATTGAATAATATAATTATAAAATTTAAAAAAAAAAAAAAAAAGTTCAATCTCTTAATAATTATTTACATAAAAGTTTTAAAAAAAATATTTATATAAACACAGATAAAATATTTTCAATCCATGTCATTAATTTTTATTTTTATTTCTTATATTTTTAATTCAATTTGAAGAAACATTTAAAAAAAAAAAATTAAACTCATTTTTAGTAATCTTATAATATACCCTTGAAATAGAAAAGTGAAAATGAATTCAAGAAAATGTATATTATTTTCAAGGTTTCCGAAAAATAATAATAATAAATGAAGGTTAGAGGAAGCGTTAATTAATTTAATTGATTTATTATGATTATTTTTATTATTTTTTTAGGTTGGCGAGTACTCAGTCAAGATTGAACCCCCTATTTGACAATCATTATAAATAAAAAATTTGGTAAAATGTATATTAGAATAGTAATTTTTTAGATAATGTGTGATTAAAAAAAGAATATTTATTTATTTATATATAATATTATTTTATTAAAAAATGTCTGGTTCAAACAAAGAGAAAAAAATGTATTAAAATTTTAAGGAAAATAAAAAAAGGACCGAGAGTTCTATTACTTTAATTTTTTTTTTTTTTTTAATATTTTGGAAGAGCCTTCTAATTCAATTTGTAGCCATAAAACTTTCATGGTTAATTACAAATAAAGATAGTCCACCAAAATATGCTGATTTAATTAAACGATTAAACTAAATAATTCATTACAAAGAAAACCCCAGAAAATTTACATAATTAAGCTATTGAATATAAGATTGGCCGGTGATATCGACGTCACGATCACCGGTTGAAGGTGGGGGCTTATGCTTAGGTTGGGTGGTGGTGGCCTCCGCCGGCCCATCTGCACTTTGAGTCTCACTGGCTGGTGGCTTTCTTGCTTGTTTTTCTTGCCCCGCTTCCTTGCCGTACATCCCGCCGCCGTACGCCTCCTTGGTCATAGGTTGCATCGGAGATATATTCGGCGGAGGTGGTTGTTTCCGGCCACTGTACGCCTCCTCTCTCTCTCGCTCTTTATTTTTCTCCATTGCTAATGTTGTCTGTCCAAGATTGCATTGTAATTATTCTGTTGTAGTGACCTTGTGATGTCAACTTGTTGACACGTGTTATTTGTGAAACGTGGCACAAAAAAGGCCCGCCACGTCATTTTCCTGCTACGTGTAATTTTTGTTTTATTTTATTTTCTAATAATAATAGATATTCGAGACCGAATAGTCCTCTTTACTTAAAAATATTATTTTAATATAGATTTTTTTTTGGATTAAAAATCCAAATGGTTATTCAACTTTTGACAATATTTTTCATTGGTCATTAAACTTTAAAAGAAAATTGAATGGTCATCGAACTTATTATATTGTTATCTCATTGGCCTTTAAAGTCTTTCGAATGATCACCAAATTTATGAAAATTATTATCACATCCACTACTTATTGACTCACTGTTATAAAATTCGAATGACTCGCTGAAGTGGCAATCGAAACCCTGGAGACACACCATTGCCTTTAGTTAATTATATATTAAGAATCAGTCTACACGTGTAGGGATTTAAAATTTCTGTACTTATCGAATACACTCATTCATTGGAGGGAGATTTTTTTTTTTTTACACAATATTTTATACATGGGACCCACTCCCATGTGAGTGGGATTTCAAATCTCTGTCCAAATTCTGGTAAAAATTTCCTGTACACAGAGAATTTTTCATAAGTTAACCAAAAATGCGCTTATAAAAAATGTGATTAATGTGAAAAAAATAAAAAAATAACAATACTAAATGAAAATACAGATAAACAAAAGAAATATATGAAGTTTAAAATTCAATTGTACTTTTCGTAAGCACCTTAATAGATGGAAAGCCAGTTTTTAGCTTATTTGCCATCAAACTAATGATAATAATGTGCCATATCATCGCATCATTTCTCACATTAGCGATTCCGTCCAATCTTTAAGTATGACTTATCGAGCGATAGATGTGATAACGATTTGATAAGTTTGTAACCATTTGAATTTTTTTTAAAAGTTAAATGGCCTAATGATTTGAAAATTTGGTGACCATACGAAAAACTTTTAAAATTTAATGGTCAACGAAATAACGATTTGATAAATTCGATGAAAATTCGAAAAACTTTTAAAGTTTAATAACCAATAAAAAACTATATTGCAAAATTCAATGGTCATTTAAATTTTTAACTAATGGTCTCGCCACTAGTATTGCCACCAGTAACACAACCATAACTTCTCGTCGACACACATTCTTATTTTTAATATTTCATAAAATCATAAAATTTTGTCTTTAATCATGATTTTCGTTCAAAAATAGTACAAACGTGCTTTAAAATGAAAGTCAGATATTTAATCGCATTTTTGTATTATTTATTTTATTTATTTAAAAATACAATGGACAAATGAGTCTTTTTACTCTTAAATAAAATTTTGTGGAGAAATCATAAATAAGAACAATTTATGTTAATTTCATAATAAGAATGAGATGAAAAAAATTTGAGATATAAATGTATAATGTGTAAAGATTTTAAACTTTCCATATAAATAAAATATAGTTTAATTATTAAAAATTGTCGTGTGAGTATATTTAGCCGAATCGAAATTCAAACTAGCTTCCTTCAAATATTGCATACAAGTGTCCTACTTTGTATAATGCAAAATTGAACATTCGTGAAGCTCTTTGCCTTACCTATGTTCATTTTTAATTGTCTGGTTTTTCTCATCTCTCCGTGTGATATGTGTGCAACAGAGTCGGCTCAATCATTACGAGTCGTCAAGACTCTTATCACAAGTTTGGTGAATTACAATCTAAATTTTAATCTAAATTAAAGTAAATAATATTATAAGGAAAAAACAAAATGATATTAAACTTATCTGCCAAAAATTTATAACTACTAAATTAAATAAAATTTTATGAGTGACATCGACAGAGAACCATTGATGATTGAAACACCGTAGGTGATTCCTGATAACAATTTCATGGACAATCATATATTTTACCTTTGAAAGAGTACGGTTTTTATTGAGAGCTGTGATCTATAGTAGGAAAAATACATGCATTTACTCAAGTCTATGATCACGATACGCTTTTCAACTCAAATTTGTCGACTAATCAGTAACTTTTTTAACGTATACATGAACATGAAAAACGTAATATACAACACGAGAGAGTTTTCGAAGTATGATTCTTTCAAGTTGTCAAAATATGATTAGCCGACGTATAGTTCAGCCTTGCCATCAATGAAAAGGCTCATAAACTCTTCTCCATCTACAGTTTCTTTCTCGATTAGCAGTTGGGCGAGTTTGTGTAGAATGTCAATGTGCGTTGTGATTATTTGCTTGGCCCTCGTATATGCCGTGTCTACCAACTCTCTCACTTCTGCATCGACAACATCAGCAGTTGCCATGGAGTAGTCTTTCTGGGTTGACATCTGCAGAAAGCGACTCAGCTTTAATAACAAGATCAATGGAAATATTATAGAGACGTATTATGGATTAAACCTTAATCCCCGACTCCTGGAGTCATGATAAATAAAGAAGAAAGGGGGGGGGGGGGGGGGGGGGGGGGGGGGGGGGGGGGGGGGGTGGGGGGGGGGGGGTGGGGGGGGTGGGGGGGGGGGGGGGGGGGGGGGGGGGGGGGGGGGGGGGGGGAAAACGAACACAGATTTATATAGATGTTCAGCCTCCGTAAGCTCAAGATTTTAACTATAAGAAAGAAGGGTTACAATATAATTAGGTTCCACAGGATCCAACGAGTAGCATAAAAAGTACCTGCTGACCAAGGAAAGGATTTCCACCAGGTCCACCTATGGCTACTTGTCCAATCTTTTTGCTGAACCCAAATCTCTCGACCATCTGCCTAGCCACCCTCGAAACTTGCATAAAGTCATTTGATGCCCCAGTTGTTACATTGTCGGATCCGAAAAATAACCTCTTCTGCAACTCTGAATGAACAAGCAGAGTGACGAACAAGATATTAGGTGGCGTGCAAGGAACCACGAAATGACTGAAGAACAAGACGATATTTTTTCTGCCTTTTCTAATCCAAATTTATTAGCATAATTGTTCATTTCTTGCCGAATATAATCATTTGAATTAAATGTAGCAAGTACGTGGACAAAGATGGGAAGAAAAACAAATCATCTACATACAGCAAGGCAAATAAAGGAGCAAGAAAATTCTCAACATATTATCGCCAAGGACATTTCAAGCAGTAAGCAAATTTTGACATACTAATTACGAGCAATAATCAACAAATTAGTGGATGTTTGGTTTGTAATAATCGATAGAATTGAATAGTATAACAAACAAGATTTTATCTTTTGTACAGCACCGTTCACAACTTTCCTATACTCCCTCCCAAACATGCCATTAAGTTATTCTTTGTACATGTAATCCAGATTGGGGGGAGGGGGTGGAGGAATTTATTGTTAAATCATGCACATTTTAACAAAGACTGGGAAAATGCCAACCGACCTTCCACCCAGAGCAACGGCCATCTGATTCTCTAGGTAGCTTCTACTGTACAACCCCGACTCTAGCCTCTCTTCACTTGGAGCAAAAAAGGTCAGGCCACCAGCTTGGCCACGAGGAATGATGGAGATCTTTGCGACTGGATCATATTCTGGCATAAGAGCACCAACTAAAGCATGCCCCGCTTCTGTAATGCAATTCAAACACTGCAGTTAGAAGGCCAATAAATAGCAAGAGAACCAACGGTAAATTGAACTTCAATGTCTTTTTATACCATGATAAGCAACCAGCCGCCTCTTTTCATCAGAGACAACTGCATTTTTCTTCTCTGGTCCAGCAATTATTCTCTCAAGGGCATCTGATATCTCGTCTTTGCTTATTTCCTTAAGGTCGCGGCGTGCTGCAAGGATGGCTGCTTCATTCATCAGATTTTGCAAATCTGCCCCGGTGAAACCTGGTGTTCTCCTCGCAATCTTTTCAAAGTCAACATCTTTCGCAAGAGCCTTACCTCTGGAATGCACCTATCATACCGAAGATAACTGGTGCATTAACTTACCGAATAGAAATGTACCACACAATCATCTCTAGTGCATTAACTCAAAATTTGAGCCTAAGTGGATAGAATAAACAAGTTTAGTTAAAATGTGGCAGTGGGATCCTTTCCCAATTGCTAAAAATAATATAATTAGCATGCTTTTTTATAAGTGGCTTCTCCTGAGTCAGAATACAGGTTATAGCAAATCCAGCCATCTTTGAATTCACATAGCAGATAAAACTAGTCACGCTCCTAACCGTTCACATGCATACAGGCATTGTGATAAGATTTTGTCAAACATGGAATCAATTTACTTAAAATTTGCAGTTTTTCTTGCATATATAACAATATTTCAGATAATACCAATGGCATCCATAATTAACTCCGTGAAAATAGACTGCATTTGAATAGACTGAATGAAGAAACGAAGGGGGCGTTTTCTTTGCTGTTTTCGGGCCGTTTTCTGTTTTCGATTTTTCAAAACATTGAAAGCGCGTTCTCTTTCCCATTTTTGAAAACGAGTTTTTGAAAACGGCTGAAAATTTTGTGAAGAAAATAGAAAACAATTTTTTTACGTTTTGGCTGTTTTCTTTACAAATATGCCAAAACTCAAGAAACACGGGTTGAAAAATATTTTTTCAAAACGACCAAAAGAACGAGTTTTTAACAATCTCAAAATAGACACCCAAAATACAAAACACAAAATGAATTCAAAACTCAAAACACAAAACTGAAACACGAAGAAAACGCCCCCTAAATATTCGGGGAATAAAGCTTGCTAACCTGAAGAATCTTGACTCTACCAGCAACATCAGGCCTGTCCACAGTGACCTGCCGATCAAACCTTCCAGGCCTTAACAATGCCGCATCAAGAACATCTGGGCGGTTAGTTGCTGCCAACACTATAACACCTGAATTCCCTGAGAACCCATCCATTTCAGTCAAGAGCTGATTGATAGTCTGCTCTCTTTCATCATTCCCACCTCCAAGTCCTGCCCCTCTCTGCCTCCCAACAGCATCAATCTCATCAATGAACACAATGCAAGGCGCTTTCGACTTTGCCTTCTCAAACAAATCCCTCACTCTTGAAGCTCCCACGCCCACAAATAATTCCACAAACTCTGAGGCTGCACAGGAAAAGAATGGCACCCCGGCCTCACCGGCAACAGCCCTGGCCAGAAGGGTTTTCCCGGTACCAGGAGGACCAACCAAAAGACACCCTTTTGGAATTTTCGCACCCAGAGCGGTGTACTTATCGGGATTTTTCAAGAAATCAACCACTTCTTGCAACTCCAACTTTGCTTGATCAGCCCCAGCAACATCAGCAAATGTGATACCAGTCTCCGGCACCTCCTGGAACTTAGACTTCGACCGGCCAAAATCCATCGGCCCTCCTAGACCTCCAGGTCCACCTGGCCCACCCTGTGCCCGCCTGAACAAAAAGAAAAGTCCAGCAAAGGCAATGAATGGGAAGATCAAATTCCCAATAAAACTAAACAATCCATTTCCAGAATCGCCTTCAGAAACCGAAATATCAACACCATTCATCGCCAAAATGTCAATTAAATCCGGGTCATTGGGCACAATAACAGTAGCCCTACGGCCATCCACTGCTGTAAGCTGAAGGGCACTTCCGTCTTTGCTGAACCTCACCCTCTCAACCTTCCCCTTCTTGACTGCATTCAAGAACTCACTATAACGCCAATTGGATCCGTCAGGGAGGTCAGAAGTCGACTGGGCCTGTGCCTTTGGGGCCGTTAAAACAAGATTCTGGGAAAAGGGCGACGATGGACCAGGCTTGGGCGCCTCAGCTTGAAGCACAGGCGGCGCAGCCGCAGGAGGGGTGGCATCATCTACTGCCAAGGCTTGTGGAGTAATTGAAGAAAACAGTAAAGCAGCTAAAGTGGCATGTGATTGAATATTCTTGAAAGATTTCGAATTCTTGTTAAAAATCGAATCTTGTCCTAGGAATTTTCTTGGAACGGTCTTAGGTGTAGGAGGAGAAATAAAAATTTTGGTGCCAAAAAAGTTGGACGATAGTAAAGGGTTTGTTGATGATAAAGCCATTAGAGGTTCTGCAATTCAAATCCAGCTTCGATTTTTTCCAATTTCCTTGAAGTCAAGAGGATTCGGGGAAGATTGAAAAGGAAAATTCGATAGTGCGAAATGGAAAGTGAAACTGTACTTTTGTGGGAAGAGAAGAATGGGCAAGAAGGAAAATCTAAATTGGTTAAGGAGTGAATGGAAACCAAAGAAATGGATGTAGTTTGAGTTGCCTCTGCGTGTGTGGAATGTTATCCAGTAGAGTAAAGCTCCCTGTCCCGGGTTTGTCCCAAACCCTGGACGCCAAGCATGGCTGCAGTAATACTGCTTTGATTTTAATGTTATTATAATCTAATCTTCTAATCTAATCTACCTATCTATCTAACTAAATATAAAAGAGGGAGTTTGAGTTACTATTCATAAGTCGAATGATCATATAAATCGAGTCGTGTTCGAGTCAGCTGATTAACCAAGCCGTGTGCATGGGTGAGTGTAGAAAGATTTTCTTACTCTGGATTGCCCAGAACATTCATTTCTTCTTGTTTCTTTATGAGGATTTCCGTGTTCTCTCTTGGGTCTCTCATCTGACTTCTTTTTTTGTAGATATTTATGATTTACTAAAAGGAGATGATAATTGTGATTTGTGTTTGCGTTGTTACTCTAGATGTATGATTGTTAATTACAGATGTTTTAGTGACAAGAATACTCTAATTTTTGGCCAATAGAAGAAGATGATGATTTTGACCAGCCTCGGGCCCACAAAAGGCTCAGGCGCATGCGCGAAGGTTGGTGAGGAAAAAATGAAGCCCAAGAACAATACCTAGTGCCGTGTCGATGATGTGATTAAGGATTTCTCTCAGAAGGAGGCCGTGTCGATTAGGGCTGGGCATATATCCCGAACCGAACTGAACCGAACCGGACCCGAATCGAACCGAACCGAACCGAGCGGTTCTTTGCAAATGAAATACCCGAACGGGTATCAGAATCAAGAACCGACGGGTACGGGTCGGTTCTCGGTTCTAGACCCAGAACCGAAGAACCGAATAAGAACCGAATTTTTTTAAAATTTTTTAATTTTTATATATGGGATAAATCAAATTATTTAATTTTTTTTAAAAAAAATTAACAAATATAGAGTTTGCAATGAAAAGACTGGGTTCTATGATGGCATTGAGACATGTAATAAAAAATATATTATATTTTTTCTTATTAAATTTTATTAGTTGAACAATTTTTTGTTTATTTATGTCTGTTAATTGTGATTTTTCAATCTTTCTTGTAGAGTTTTTTTAGTATCTAGTATGGCAAGTCAAGTAATTGATGGTTAAATCAAATAGTTGTTAAGTAAGTACTACTGTATTAGCAATACTTTAAAATATTTTATCTCTGCGAGTCTATGACTTTTAATTTATATGGATCGCCGATGTTTTAGTATTACTAATTTACTATCTATTTTTTGTTATTTGTATATATTGATAAATTAATTTTATTGGACAACTTGTTATTTATATTTTATTAAATTGGAATACGTTAATTTGTAAAAGTTAAGATTAAACATGTCAGACTGTAGTATTGTTATAAATGTTAAAAAAAAATTAATTATACTATGGAACCGAACAGAACCGAACCGAACCGAATGGAACCGAACCCGAACGGTTCCAAAATTATATTTGGACCCGACGGTTCCATTTACTAACTACCCGAAAATTTTCGGTTCGGTTCGGTTCTCTTCAGAACCGAACCGAACCGACCCGTGCCCAGGCCTAGTGTCGATGATGTGATTAAGGATTTCTCTCAGAAGGAGGATAGGCCTTCTAGCATAAAAAAAATTCAATTTTTGTCTTTGTTTAAACTTTTGGTTTTGCACTTTAGGTTGCATAGTTCAACAATTAGGATCTCTGTAAAGGAGAAATAAATTTTTTATTTCATTTAGTTAGGAACTATTAGATTTGAAATGGGCTATGTGAATAAATGTTAGTTTTAGTTTACCAATCCTCCATGTTATATTGAAATAAATTTTTTATTTCATTTGGTTAGGAACTAATAGATTTGAAATGAACTATGTGAATAAATGTTCGTTGTAGTTTAACTCTCCTCGGAGTTATATTGAGATCACTCAACTCTAATATACATAATCATCTTTAGTTCTACGCAAAAAAAAAAATCCAATCTCATGTAGCTCTTGCCTCTTCAACATGTGCTTTGTTCTTTTATTTTCCAGGCAACTGCATCAAAATTTAGTGAAAGTACGACTTTATTGCAGTTGGCAATTGCTATTCTTAAAGGAGAACTTGAACTGCTATTGTCACTTTGAATCAGAAGTACCGTTTGCACTTTAAAATACAGTAATACTGCAATTAGACATGGTTAGTGCAAAATTTGTCCTTGTGAGTGTCGATTGATATGCAAAAGACAATATCATGTTTAAGAGAACCTCAAAATATGCTGAGCACAAATGATGCTTATAGCAATCCGATGTCCTTTATATTTTTCTGTCTTGATTATGTGTCAAAAGTGCTGCTTTTATATATTATTGGTAATGGCCAATGATTTTTCTCTACTTTCTCTCATGGAGCAAAGGACACGGATTGCATTTTCATTTCTCTTTTATTTTCATTTTTTTAAATTAAGTTTTAATCTTAGAGGAACTTGTTCACTTAGAAAGTGTTATTAATAGATGAAGAAATTGGGAATTTTCTTTAAACACGTGCAGATAAATTTTGTGTATAGAAATAAATCAACTTCAAGTATGTGTGACTTTGTAATTATGGATGGTGGATCTCATTATCTGTTTTATTTGACCAAAATATATATGCACAAACCTGTTTTTCCTGTAAATGAAGGCATGTGTAAAAGCTATTAAAATTTCTAAAGACCCTTCGGACGCTATTATTCTTATTTCTGAATTTTGAGGTGAAACTTTGTGTTCCTTCGAGATCTATTTCTTTCTTGATAAATGTTGACTTTTAGCAATTAAAGTTTGCATCTTAAAGAAAAGCACAAGATATTTTTCGATACTTATATGTGATTATATGTGAATTTGAAGTTTATTTGAATACAACCAAACACTTCACAAACATCTCTTCAACCCACAATGCAAATATTACATCAACAGATAGCCCACCAATTCGAAGAATGTTTACGCATGAAGTTGATAACCTAGCAAACAAAAAGCAAAAGCAAGAGTAGTTATTTGAGAATTTCAAATATGTATTTTGATTCTCTTTTGCATGCTTATGTCCACAATCCACCATACCCGTACAACTCCATTTGTTGTACTAGCTTTTCTTTACTGTACATATAAATATGTTAAACCTATGTATCCAAGTACGGTATGAAACAACTCTACTTTTTGCTTAGTATTACCATTAGCAATGAAAATAATCGTGGACACTATTTATATAATCCAATATAATATTAATGCAAACCAAGTTTTATTTTTCACTGAAATCTCACGAAATCAAAATCCAACACTATTACTTACAATACATCAACCACTACACATGCAACACACGTGCATTCTCTAGTATGATGAAAAGGGCAGGGGAGAGATTACGCACACGTACACACACAAAAAACAAAAGAAAAAACAAAAAGTCTTGAAAATACACATTTTTTTTTCCCATTTCTTTCTTGAAAACAAAAATGTTTTATTTTATTCATGTGACAACTTCTTGAGTCAAGACCCTTGGGTCAACTTCTTTCCTTTCGCCCAATTGCCTAACAATTTTTTTGTATGAAATTTGTTTGATTCCACAAGTTGAGACTCAAGTTCAGTTAAATAAACGTCTATCAATTGTCCAAGACAATACGATTTATACACATCAACCTCACTAAACCATTAGATTTTCAAGTCATCAATAAAAACCAACATTTTTGTGCGTAGTTTATTTTCAATTCATGCACAACCATTAGATCCAAGCTCACACCTAATCCAACTGGGTATAGTGGCCTATTCACATTGATTCTGTTACGAGGGATTAATGTGGAGGCAGGTATCTTCATAGTGTTAAAATTTGAACTGGGTTCATTATGCTTCTTTCAGATTTCTTAAAGAGAAGACACTGGTGATGTTATTGAGATGGAGACAGAGTAAAAAATTCATAGAAAATATCACATTTTTTCCATCCAAATTACAGTCTTTAGTGGAAAATTACAGTCTTTCTTCACCAATTGAATTCACAACAAAAGAAAAACCAGACAATTCGTTTTCCAGCAAATTTGCTCAGAATCAACAAGTTTTTGGGATACACAAAACAGTCATCCTTACCCCTCAAGTTGTGCAATCCACTCTGCGAAGCTGCTTTTCTGATTTAATTGCTCTAAGCTTTTTCTTGTGGTGTGCCAAGCAACCCAATTACTTTCATGATAGAAGCACTTTTCATCTCATGGTAAGTGTGGTTTCTAACCTTTCTATGAGATATAAAAAGGAGTGAGGAATAATTCAGGAATTGAAAAATATTGGTTGCATAGTAAAGGCTCAAACTTTGCTGTTTTTGCTTAGAATTTACTGGTGTGGAGGCAGAGCAATGTATGGACTCGTTATTGATGCGTTTGAGGAGATGTATATGGTTACACTCCAAATTTATATGCTCGGAATATTTGTATGGATGTTCTTTTCAAGACTGGGCATGTGGATGTTGCCCTTCGAGTTCTAAAGGAGATTCAAGTCCCAAATTTCTAAAAGACTGGGCATTGCAATTTGTAATTTGTACAAATTGAATTATTTTAACAATGTTAAAGGTGTACTTAGGTCAATGTTGTTGAAAGGTTATTATCTTAATTCCAAGACATTTTCGTTGGTTTTGAATTGTTTTTGCAAATTCACTAGGTTGGCTGAGGCATTACAGCTGCTAGGCCTGATGATAGTCTTGGGTGCTCCAATCTCCTTGAATGTTTGGAGTATGTTAATAGATGGATTCTGTAAGTCTGGTCGGATTGATGTTGCAGCTTATCTACTTGAGAAGATGGTGGAGAGCGGGTGTTCTCCAAACATTGTCACTTGCTCAAATTAAGGGGTTCTTGGAATCTCAAATGTACATCAAGGCATTTGAGATCTTTAATGCTTAGGAACTGGAAGGATTTTATCCTGATTTGGTTCTTTCCAACGTGTTGATAGATTGTCTCTCTAAGATGGGAATGCATGATGATGCATTTGAAGTTTCTCCAGTTTGAGAGAATGACAACTAATACCTGATGTCAACTATTTGTTTCTCTAGACAATACGTTCTTCTACCTTTGCTAATCAGTGGCCTAGCCGTAGAACCTGACTTAGTAGTATGTAACCCTCTTCTTAGTTATTTCTGTAAAGCTGGTTATCCTGAAGGTTCTGTGGATTTTTATAACGATATTATAGATAAAGGGTTTACACCAGATAAATATAGTCTTGCTGGATTACTTAGTGCACTGTGCAGTTTGGGTAGGATTCAAGAAGCAGTTAATGTGTATTGTGAAATTGTTCAAAGTCATTCTTATATTGATTCTCACATTCATACTAAATCGTCAATCAGGCAACCGAATTAGAGAAATCAGATTATTAAAAAAAATGATGCAAAGTTTCCACTTGATGTTGTCATACAATGTTGCCATTGGTGGACTTATCAGGGGTAGTCAAAACGGAGAGGCTTATGCTTTGTTTAGCCGAATGAAGCAGATGGGTATATGACACGCGAAAATCTGTTCGACTTATAGTGCCGCAAGTATACAGTTCGTTTCAAGTAATAAAGTGGATTTTTAAGTTCAAGTATCGTTCTCACAGAGATTTAATAGTTTGACTGTATTTAATTCGACCTTAACCAAAACTAAAGACTTTGTTTGAGATTTTATAACTAAAATTGCAATAAAACTAGTAATCCACTTATGCAAAAGTGAATGAATTAAATAAATGAATGCAAATTCAACTACGTGATTTGATATAACTAAATGCAAGTTAAGATAATAAGCAAATAAAAGGCATACTAGGTTCGCAAATCTCTATGCAACGATCTATTTCAACCCTACAATTTGACAACACGTTTGAATTATGACGAATCAATGTTCCTATTTTATTCAAAACTCTCTTTCAATTAAACTTGAACCTTCATATACAACACCGACTATATCTATATGACGGGAGTAAATATACAAAAATGCATAAATATTTATGAACACTTAGAGATTCACGTAAAGTATAGCGGTATATCTTTATTCCCTATCGGACCCTACGATAATTTATACATTATCTAATCTATTTCTTCTCTTTCGAATGGATGAAATAAACCACAACAATCACATAATCATTGTGCATATAATTATGGATAAAAACAATGCATATAAATCATTCATCAATCCAAAAACCCGTTTTAACGTCAAATATATAAAACTAGAAATCAAAATATCACATTACATGGTTCATCCTTCACCTGATACTATAAAATCTAGCCTAACATGATAAAATTAAGAAAAAAAATTCAATTGAAGAAGACATCACCCTTTCAATTCTAGAGGTAAATCCTGAATCTTGAAGTAATCTCTCCATTCTTCACATTCTTCTTGCTCTCCAATATGTCAAAAAATGTCAAATTAGGCTAGCCCTTGTTTCTGGTCGTCCTTAGGGTTATAAAAGAATTCTGAATGTGTTTCTATAGGTAGTTGAAGTAACATTTGATGAAGCACTAAACTTCAATGTGACTCATAAAAGGTTCTTAGAAACTTGGAAAATTTTCTAGCTTTCTCCCAATCATAACGATTAGGTGGCCCCTCTTTTTCTTTTCCATCTTCATTCTCATCAAAATATTTACAATAAAATCATCCTCTTCCTCCAATCTTTCAAAAGCTTTTTCAAAATTCAATGCACTTTCCAACATTAAAAATGTTGAATTCCATCTAGTAGGAACATCTAAAACAGCAAGTTTTTTGCATGTAATCTTTTCCCTTTCAATACAACATTTAAATTTACTCAAACGGGAAGGAGATGATCGAAAATATTTGACCGCATTGCGAATACTTTCTATTGTGCAATGGTCTACTTCCATTTAGTTTCTACATACTTATACAAATATGAGATCCATATCTGGTATCTAATACCCAAGAGACTAGTGAAGTAGATATAGGCCTTACTCAAGTGGATTTGATAATGTCCTTATTTACTTTGACTGTCTTAGCCATCTTAGATGTTTTCCCAAAGCCCCTTTAGACTTCCTATTAATATCCTTTGAGGAATCAATGGTTTGCCCAATCATAACTTTGATATTGGGCTTAACAGTTTTAAGCATCTTTAGCAACTCAATAAGTGTGCACTTGAGTTTATTAATATCAAAATTCACAATTCGGTATAAATAACTCTCTGACAGAAATTATAGAACTAAGTCAACACTTGGTTCATGGTTCATGAATGAACCTAATCGAGACAATTTCTCAATTGCAATAATCTTCAGCACTTGAGCACCGACTGAAGATTCCTCTGTCATTTTGCACTGGTATAGTTGTTTGGAAGTCTCATATTCTTCCACACATGATTATTATCATACTACTCTTTTGAAAGGAAAAATCAAGTGTTAGCATCTATACAAGAATGTTGCTTTTGAAACTCAGGTGACATAGTTGCAAGCATCACACATGTTGCAGTACTATCGTCATCTCTGTGTTTATTATAGCAGCCTCCTCTTCTTTAGTCGAGTCATCAGCAGATGTCTCTAGAAAGGGCTACTCAAGGACATAACCAACTTTCTCATGCTTGAGAACAATTCTCAGATTGCGGTGTCAATCAAAAAGACTTGGTTTGGTTGTTGGCATACTTTATGCCTTTCAAATACGCATGTTTACTCATGATTCAATATAAATGACGAAAAGTAAAAGAATGATATATAAAATGCATCAATTAATTTAATATGGTCTTTTATCAAATTAATTGTGCTCCCATTGTTTAACTCAAATTTATGACCCTCTCGCATAAATTTATGGAATCCATACTTGACTCCCAGTGGGCTGGGATCTCATTTGTTATATTAAGACCTTGAGTGTACTCAACAAGCTTTAATAAAACATTTGAGTAGATACTGTTATCAATTGTATCTCCATACAACTCCCAGATCATTAAGCTGACAACTCATTGTCTTCACACATCTTATGTGTTAGCTTAACATGCCTCTAAAATTTATCTCCTTGAGTGTACTCAACAAAAGATAATTTTAGTTAAGTCGAACTCATCATTCAAAAATATCGAATACTTCATACTATCAAACATATCCCTAATAGACCAGCCTTGAGTGTACTCAACAAGTTGAGACGATTTAGGACTCTCGTTTTTCACTATAATGATGGAAGGCGAATAATAGAATCGACTTAATATTTTAGTGAGAGATTTATCATGCAAAGGTCTCATAAAAATTATATATATACAAGCATCAATTATGCACATAGACATACATATAATAGTGTGGATGATTATGGATTATTCTATCTAGTCTTCCTGAGCCAAAAGGAAGATTAGTTGGTCAATTCTAGGGGGTATTGCATTGAAATCACCATCAATGCGCCATCTCCATGGTTTCCTCCTCTTCCTGTGTCTTCAATTAGATCCGCTACAACTTGTATCATATACTAGTTGGCACGCAGGCCTAAATGAAAATTGGACTCGCAGGCCCACAATAATAATAACGGACTCGCAGGTCCAAAACAATTGAGAGCTCGCGGCCCTATAATAATAACAATAGCAACGGGCTCGCAGGCCCATAAAACAATAGGAATTAAATTATTCATTCAACACATCCATATGGTCGAGTCCATAATCATCCACTAATAAATATTTATCATATAAATGTGTCTTATATAATATCTAATATTATATGCAAATATGTTTCAAGAATCTAGCAATTAAAGGTCGTCCAAACTATTTAGACAAATGGATCGAAAACAATTAAATAATTAATTAATCATATTAATCAATTAATTTAATTAGCGAGTTTATTTAATTAAAATCAAATTTTAATTAAATATCAAATTAGAGTCCAACTCTAATATCATAACATGGGGCGGAATTATTTAATTAAAATCAAATTTTAATTAAATATCGAAGTAGAGTCCAACTCTAATTCCAAGAAGAATTTTTAGGGCGAAATAATTTAATTAAAATCTAATTTTAATTAAACGTCAAATTAGAATCCAATTCTAATTTCAAGAACAAATTATGGCGAATTATTTAATTAAAATCATATTTTAATCAAATACAAAATTAGAGTCAAAATCTAATTCAAAGAATACATTTTAAGGCGAGACATTTTAATTAAAATCAAATTCTAATGAAATGTCAAATTAGAATCAAATTCTAATTTCAAGAGCACATTGGGGAGAATTATTTAATTAAAATCAAATTTTAATTAAATACTAAATTAAAGTCAAACTCTAATTTAAATTGAATTAACATTTTAATTTAGGATAAAACTCCTAAATAAAATAAAATTCAATTAAGGGTCAAAGTTTAATATTTAAGTTAAAATCTAATTTTAACAAAATATAAAAGTCGTCAATTTCAAATAAAATTTTAATCTTGGGTCAAAATTGAAATATAGGTCAAACCCCATTTAAAATCAAATTTAAAAACCCTTTTAAAATTTTAAATTCAAAACCTTTTAGGATATTGCAATTTGACCCAAGTTGCAAATTAAAATTAAGTCCTTCATTTTCGAAAATTGCGTGACAGACCCTTTTTCCAAAATTGCAAAACTGACTCTTTAATGAAATTGCAGACAGGGGCTCATAACTTTAGAAATTACATGAGAGGCCCCCGTCCCCAAAATTTTCCCAGCTGAGGAAACCTTAGGAGAAACGCCTTCCTTCTTCTTTGTCCACCTGCGGCGTCGGCTTTTTCATGTACAGCAGGGCCCATCTGCAGCAGGAGGGCGGCGGCTCTCTGCCCCCAGTAGCAGCGAGAAATCGCTGCTGTGCAAGTCGCCCGCAGCAGTGAGAGTTCTCGCTGCTGCCAGCAGCCGCTGTAGCAGCTGCTATGGAGTGCTGTCCTGTGGCGGCGACGGTGACTCTCGCCGCTCCAGATTTCCTTTTTTCCCTTTTTTTTTTTTTGTTGTTTTTTATCCAAAAAATTATTTTTGTTTCAAAACCAGATTTTGAACATAAAAATAATTCTCTATAATTGCTAGATCCAAGAAAAATATGAATAATCAACTTTTGACTATTCAATTATGTAAAACAATTTCTAACAAACACAAAGTAGGCTCTGATACCACTGTTGAAAATTTACTTATCATCCACAGTGAAAAATTAAATAAATTTCAATTCCCATCCAAGGATCTGCTTTGTGTTTAGATAGAAACTGTGATAGAAACTATACCTTAATTCAGATCTGCAAACTCCTTTGTTATTCTTGTAGTTCCAGCAATCCCGATCTGCCTCCCACAGCTGTCCAATTGTCCAGCCTCCAATGGAATCCACACAGGGAACAAGATTGAGAGAATTATAATTTTACTTTTCTTGTGCTAGCAAGAATAATGAATGAATAATTCTCTACAAACCCAAAACCCTAGCAACTTATATATAAGCCCAAACGGGCTTGACCCGTCCCTTAAAGTTAACCCGGTCCAGTATTTAATTAATCTAATTAATTAAATTCTGTCCATGAATTAATTAATCCAATTAATTAATTCGGGCCTATTAATAAGCGATCTAATTAATTAATTATTCAACGCTTGTCAATTAATTAATTGGCGGATCTCAATCTTCTAGTTCTCCTTTTGTGTGTGACCCATTAGGTTCTCAATCACGATATCTAACGACGTGAATTATTATTTTGATCTAATCAAAATCGATAAATCAAAACACCCTTTTGATTATCTCTAATTCACATCCGTCATCCCAGATTGACATCTAGCAATGTGTCAGGGCAATACATGTGACGGGAAATGTCACGTGGTATGACAAAATCAAACTTGTTCGTTTATCGTGAAACTATAATCCATTCGTCAATATGATCCGATCAATTACGAGATATGGATTGTGTCAATCTCGATTATCGATCATATCTTTCATTCCACTTAGTAAGTCAATGTAAGTCGAAAACTCCTTTTCGACTTATAGGTACACCTTGGCCAAGGATTTCGTTATCAACTTAATTGGATGAAATGTAGATCATAAACTCTTACTATCTAAGAGCGACGAATCCTCTATTGATCATTCACAACCTTCATATGATTCTTGACATACCCGAACGATGCCGTATTAGCAGCCCTTGACAGAGCAACTTCCAGCATCACCAAAACATGACTGTCCCCGCATAAGGCACTATGATGATCTCAAGTCGAAGGATCAATTCCACTACCGAGCGCTAGAGATTAACCACTGACACTCAGATAGTTATCCATGTGGAATCTCTCAGCGGGTCTCCAATGTTTTGTTCTATAACAAAACATTCACGTGTTCATTTAAGTGTCACTACACTTTAACTTGTGAGATCAGCTACTTACTTCTCAAGTAAGGAATGCCACACGTGGTGGTCTATCCGTAATAATAATATCCGTATCTCGTTATTACTTACGACCACGGATAATTTAAGATTCAATCATATATAATTTGGATCTCACAATCACAACTCTTTGTGATTAACAAATTACCGAGATTTGAATCTACGGACTCTATTATTTAATATAATAAATCTTGCCATAATAAATGCATTAAACATATATCAAAAGTACTTATGCCCAAAGTTGATTGGACCTAGGGCATAATACTTACACATGATGCAGCTATTTCTGTGGGTTGAGAAAAATTGGAGGAAATTGGTTCTTTCAGTGAACTGCGTTCATCGATTTCATACAGCAACACAACTTTTTTTTGATAGATTTCTAACAGGATTACAGTGGGGCTGTAAAGGTATTGCATCTATCTTTTGAGGGAAATTTTGTACTTTCCCCAGAATTCTACAAGGAAAAGACTTCTTTTTACCTTGCAGAATTTTTTGAGTTTTGCTAACTACTTCATCCCATAATTTTTTTCCCTAGTTGGAATGATGTAAGCCCTCCAGCTGTACATTTTTGCTAATAAATAGTATGGCAGGGAAAGAATACAGCAAAAGTGACGAAGGATGCAAGGGAAAGAATTATAGAGGAAGGGGAAAGGAGAGAGAGGAGAAAAGGGAGAAGAATGGGGAGAATATCAATTTTCAGTACCAAAGTGAAACTGTGAAACAACACTAAAACCAACACGTAGAAATTTCTTACAGATTTTTGATCTGGACCTAGTTTTATGTGTGTTTTCCTTACCCCTCATTCCCGATCTTACTATATTATGCTTTAACGTCTGGCAGGTACGCTATTACAACAAAAAAGTAATATAGGTACACTCTCCAACTGGCCATTTCTTCGGGACAGCTCTATGGAATTGCTATTTATTTCATCATGTCTCACTTGGAAGGAGACAACTTTGTTGCAAGCATGTATTACTATTACGCGTACAGCGTACTACATTACGGCTAATGCTTCTTGGGTTGTAATTCCCACAATCATCAGCATACTGCTGGAAGAAGATATCTGCAGCACTTCAAGTCCAGGAACTGAAGAAGACTAAACTACACTGATGCTGAGGTTGGACGGGTCATTGCTCAAGATATGATTTTTAATTTGCTCTGTCAAGAAATATTTGAATTTATCATACATCGAGCTAGTGACACCAACATTGGCAGACAATGATCATTTTTTAAGGTATATCACAGAGAATTTTTTGACGAATAGTCCCAAAAAATATATATTTTAAAATTAGCTTTTAAAAAACATATTTTAACTTAGGGGACGTTCTCTTTACTGTTTTCAGGCCTTTTTTGTTTTCGATTTTCCAAAACATTGAAAACGCGTTCTCTTTCCCATTTTCGAAAACGGCTGAAAATTTTGTGAAGAAAACAGAAAACAATTTTTTTATGTTTTGATTGTTTTCTTCACAAATCTGCCAAAACTCAAAAAATACGGGTTGAGAAATATTTTTTCAAAACGAAAAAAAAAAGAGTTTTCAACAATCTCAAAATGAACACCCAAAACACAAAACACAAAACGAATTCAAAACTCAAAACACAAAACTGAAATACGAAGAAAACGCCCTTAGTTTCTTAACAAAGTTTAACGTCCTCGTCTTCATCTCCCTAAATTCCTAGGGTTTATGGGGATCGAAAAAAATCAGTTCTGCAGCATACAATATTCCTTTCTCCCTTCTGCCAATTTGCACATCGGGTGAAGCCACACGTGATTCCATGGAGTCCGAAACAAGATCAAGAAACAGAAATTGGTACTGGAAAGTGAGTTGGAAGAGGATGAGTATGAGTATGAGGTAACCAAACATGTTTAAATGAAACTCATGTTTGACTTATGAGACGCTGGCATGCAAGCTAAAATCCCAGCTTTTGCATCAATCTGATAATTTTTCCTAAATTATTGTTAGATTAAAATATTTTGGATATAACTTAAATACTTATTAATTTAGGAGAAAATTGTTAATGCCAGGGACAGAACGAAAACCTTCAATTTCTTGTAATTTGTTTTTAATTACGCAAAAGTTCTTTTGTATTGATACTATCGATACATTGAGTAGATCAGCTATTTGGTTATACTGTTGCAGATCTTTCTAATTTCTTTTAATTTAATCCAATGCTAATTTATCGCATAAAAAAGCTAAGTAAGACATCATATATAAAAAGAACTAAGTACTCGAGAAGAGATTGCAGTAAATGTACGAGGACAGGTTTAAGCTCCAAATAGGAGGAAGAAGAAAAAAATCCAAAAACATGATACGAGGTTTTGCCCATTGCTAACTTGATTTTTGTTATGCTTTAATAATGTGCAGATAGAACTGCACAAGTGATTGTAATACTTTCTTCAATCTTTGAGGTTCTGGTCCTGATATTTTGTTAGGATGTTTCCAGACCCCTTCATACAAAAGGATGGTGTAACCAAATCATTGTCCAGTCAGGACATGACCACTACTTCTCGACATCATTTTGGTGATATTGAGGATGCTTTTTTCAATCAGCATCACCGAGATCTTATTCCTCTTCTCCAAATTTCTTTTCTTAAGTCAACAAAGATAAAGTGGAAGAAAAATGAAAATATAATAGTGTAACTTTGCCTTGATATTTACTTGGCTTTTCCTTTCAGAATATGAAAGAAGAATGTGGACTATTTGTATGGCCATGTAGTATAATTCTAGCTGAGTATGTTTGGCAATAGAAGGCATGCTTTTCCAGTTTTCATGTTGTTGAGGCAAGTGAAAATATTAGTTTCATTTGAGCTTGAACTCAACCTGTCACTTTCATTTGATTTGATTTTAATGAGCACCTTTAATTTAAGAATTTAAGGCTAATGGAATGTCGACCACAGGGTCGGGTTTTCTGAATATCTCTCTTCTGGCCTATGTTGTAAGTTAGTTGGAGATCGAAACTCAACCGAGACTAGATATTCATATCGTTTGAACTCCTGATACTTCAATTAAGAACAATCTTTGTCTTATATGTCCATATCATGGACAAATTCTGTCCTGTCTTTGATTGGCTTGAATAGACTTTATTTTTAATTTTTTTTTATCAGAGTATATATTTTGGATGCACCCATTTGGCTTAATTGTTTTTACTTTTCATCAGATTTTCTACGAAAGTGTCACACTTCTGCTCTCTTTAGGAATTTCAGCAGCATTCAAATTAGATGTGTAAGCGGCCCGATTTATCGATTTTTGACAGATTTTCAAATCAAACCGTTTAAACCGGTTTGAGAAAAACTTAAACCTAAACCAAACCATTTTGAACGGTTTGAAAAAAAAAAAAAAAAAACTCAAATATAAACCTAACGGTTTGGTCCGATTTTATACGGTCAATTTCATCGTATATTTTTTTGTCTGTCTACTTTTATGTCATTAATTCATTGAATTCAATATATATTTATATCTTACTAGCAATAAATCTAAAACAAACCAATATATCTACTATAAATTTAAATACCAACAAAATCAATGTGTAATCATAATAAATTAAAACATAGTTTTTTGTTCGTCTCTTTTAGGCTAATGACGTTACGATAACGTTACGATACAAGTCTACTAAACTAAATATAAGATCCAAAAAATATAATGATGTCCAACAAGACCTCGTGATCATCATATCTGAAAAAAGTTACTGATTAGACAGCGAGAATAATCAACCATAATAATAAAACAATTATTTATAATATCTAAAATAAAAATTATAGAAACTTACCATTGTATATTGTTACGAACTCAGTTTCTCACATATACTCAAATATCAATTGATGTCACACATGATTTATCGTCTGCATAGTCAAACAAACGCATTCATTATATTATCATAATATTAGATACTAGATACTAGATAGATAAGAAAATTTTCAAAAATATGATAATAAAAAATATAAATTACCTGCCACAATTTTCATTGAATCATCCAATATCTCCATTTCATCTAAATATTGACACAGCACTATAGACTCCTTTTTAGTTTGCAACCAATTCTTTTCGCATATACAAGCATCAACCATCATTGCACCTAATGAACTCCTAAATCAATCAAGTATTCGACTTTCAGTTGAGAATGCAGACTCAGAAGCAATTGTAGAAATTTGAATCGCAAATACATCTTTGACAATTTGGAAGACAATCTTATACTTATGAGCATTTTTTTTCAACACAATAAAGTATTGAATGGCTCTTCAACCAGATCTTCACATCAGTCGGACAAGTAATCACCAAATCATTTTTTTCTAACCTAGCATCCCTATTAAGTCTCGCTTTAAAGATTAAAGGGATGAATTTAGAAATACCTAAAGCAGGTTGTGGTTCATTTTGACTATCAGTTTGAGACGTCTCATTTGATGGTGGAAGCATCATTTCCTTGTAGCAGTTATATAACCTATGAATTGTAGCAGTTATATAACATAAAATTGAGAGCATCATAATTTATATATAAAATATAAATTAGGATTATTGAATAATAATAATAATTTGGAATTTTGGATGAATTTTAAAAAAAATTCATTTTTTTTAATTTTTATATATTTTTTCACCGGTTCGATTTGATTTTAAACAACAATTAAATTTCTCAAACCTAAACCAAACCATTTTGATCGGTTTGGTTTAGTTTGGTTCAAAACCATTTCGTTGACGGGTCCACGAGGCACCAAATCGACGGTTTCTAAAATGCGATTTCGATTTGATTTTTCGATTTGACGATTTTTTCTTACAGTCCTAATTCAAATTAATTGGGGCATTTTGTCAAACACCTATGAGGTTTCAAATTTTGGACTATTTTATTTTTGGAGGATTTACTCGTAGAATCTTCAGAATGATCTCCATCATATTCGTATTAGATGGGTTTCCTTATTGCTTCCAAACACCACAATATTTCCATTAATTTCGCCTCTCGTTCCCCATCTAGCAATAATTAGGAACTAAGGGTGCATTTGATACGCCAACATTTTCCTCAAACTTCCATTTTTTCGCTGTTTGATAGCGTTTTTTTCCATGGAATTGTTTTCACCCAATTCCAAGGTACAACCACTTAAAGCGTGATTTCGTGGAATTCAATGACTTGCTATATGGTGGGAATTGGTTTCCATCTTTTTTTTTTTTGGCAATAGAAACAAATTCTAAGATATTGTGTAAAAAAAATTTATCCATTTAATTGACAAATTCCATGCAAAACAAAACCAAACGTAAAAATAAAAAATAATTTTTTTTAAAATTTTTTTTTGGCAATCTAAACATATTTTGTTCCCAATGGTAAAAAAATTTATCCATTTAATTGACAATTTACATATAAAAAATAAAGCCAAACGTATTATAATATAAATGTGAAAAATTATACCAATCAAACACCTTTAATTCAATTCCCAGTAAAACAATGACAAACAATTTAATTCCCTACAATTCAATTCATTTCCACCCAAATTCCACTAGGATAAATGAGATAATGTTTTGATTTTTTCTTGATTTTATTTAATTTTAAAGAACTATTGAGACAATGTTATCTTCTTCTTCTTTTTAGATTCATTATCTTAGATCATTAAGTGAATATGGTTGAAATAATGATAAGATTTTATCATTCAAAGTTGCATTGATTAGAACTCTCAAAGTATAGCGGTCCTCATAAATAGTATCATATGTTTGTTATACAAGTACAATCATTTCTATTTGAAATGCACAAAAATAAGAATATACCATATTCATTAGCACATGAGTCAAGGGTTGAGTTCAAATACATTTCAATATTTCCCTTATCACTCTCACAACATCTGGTAAGCATATACGAATTTTTATGGAATTATATATGTACGTTATGTTTTTGGAACATTAATTATGGGTAATTTATATATGTTCTAAGATTTGGACACAGATATGCATGAAATTTTCATACCTCCTAAATTAGATATAGATTTTCGTGTTTCCCTATGTAGGTATGTATGAAGTTAAATTAAATTATGTACAATATTAATCCACATATAAGTTATATGCTTACATAGATTTTATCTCACACCTCATTTGTCCCCATTCAGAAAACTAAAAGTTCAATAAAGGCAGGAAAAGGTTGGCGAAGTTGCAAGTGAAAATGGACCCACTAGGCTTGTGTTTATTTATTTAAGAACTTATCCAGTAAATTTTTTATTTGATGTCAAGTTTCAAGTTAAAGATCAACTCACTTTATTTTTATGAGAAAATTTAACGGACTGGGACTCATAGAACTTTGAAACCCAACTAGCACTACAAGAAAAAAAAAACTTTTTGCAACGTTCAAAAAACGTTGCTAAAAGGCTTTTGCAATATTTTTCCATATGTTGCAAATCTCAGTATTGCCATAGAATGGGAGACTTTTTGTTTTTAAAATGTTGCCAAAATGGGACCTTTTGCAACGTTTTAAAAATATTGTCAAAAGTGAGACTTTTAACAACGTTTTATAAACGTTACCGTATCCATGGTTTTTTTTTTTTTTTGGTAAATTATGTAAATTGACTCGCAAAATTAAAATAACTCATTTTGAACAAATTTTTGTATTGTATCAAAATTGATAATTTCATTATAAATATTTGAATCCATACACTTGAATATTAGAATGTGATACAACACCACCTAAATACTAGTTCCCACAAAGGAAAGGAAAAATGATTAAACCACTTAATTCTTCTCCAACTACTCCTTTATCTCCTTGTGGGTTTTCAAGAAGAAATACTCTTCCAAATTCTGGAAGAGTATGACCATTGTTTTTTCTACAATTTGACCAGTATTCATATTCTGCATCAGCTATCTCTGCATGAACCCTGCAATGTATTGCAAATTGAAATTGGTAAAAACTCCAATGAAAGTCAGTGCCCCATCCTGTATTTTTGCTGCTACAGCCACCAGAAAAGTAAAAAATGAAAAGGTAGAAAAACTAAAGCTTGTATCAACTGATACATTGGTAAAAGTGGCCACTACTGCACATGAAAGAAGAAAAGAAAAATATGTATTTTGGTATGTCATCCTCTAAATTAATTAGTAACATAAAATTTCCTTTATTCATTTTCTTGAACACCACCACGTACAGGATATAAATGGTTAAAACTTAAAAGTTCAGATATGGTACACACCAAGAGAAAGCAAAACCTGATCAATGAGTCATGTAGACACCAGCTACTACCTTTTGATTCATACAGTAACACATAACATATAAAAAAGGCCTGATAATTAAGTCGTCTAACAGTATTTTTCTTGAATTACCTTCTTTCAAGCAAAAGTAGCAAATAAATAACACATGAACTATTTATGGATAAATTAAAGTCTCCATGTTTGATTGGTTTTGTCATTAAGAGGTCATCAAATGGTGAAGAACCAATATCTAAGTAAAACCTTTTTAAGGATAAAATAAATCTCATACAAAATATAACTCGTAATATGAAATTTTCCTACTTAATGGGATATTAATGTTTTCCCAGTTGATTTATCCCCGCTCCACATCATTTGGCATCTGAGATCAAGAAAGTGTTCTGATTCTATTTCTTTTGCTTCTTTGTATATTATCCCACTCTTTCTTGTCAGTCTCTTCAACTGGGGATTTTTTCCCGAGAACCTCAAATTATTGCATAGGAATCCAGACGTATGATAGCACTTAGAAGTTGAGGCACTAAATAATTTCATGTACAAAAAAAATTGTTAGGATCAGTCCTTCGATATCCAATTTTACACTCGTAAGTCGTAACACATTCAAAATTTCCTGCAAATAGTCCCTGCGCAAACTAAAATGTCTCATTTTCCCAACTGCAACTTGTCTTTTTTCTTTATCACTTTCTGGAAGTAGCATACAATATTGATGTGGTTAGTTATCTAAGTTTTAAGTAGTAGCATTCTCCTAGTAGAATACTGTATCAGCAGAATTTTCTGATCACATAAAAAAGACATTTAATGTCACCTAAGAGGACATTTAATGTCACCTAAGAGGACAATTAATTTGAGAAAGAGTAGAGGAAGAAAGAACAAGTTGTTCCAATAACCGTATCTACATAAAAATGTCAGCACTGTAAGTGGCATAGTTTAAGCAGTGGTAGCACAGACTTCTGTTCAAGTATACAAAAGTTAAATAACCAAGAGAATTAAGAATTGTATTATATTCAATTGAGGAAAATACGATTGCAGATTGGAACAAATATAAAGTCCTCGAAATACCAATATAGCAACGATTATTCAGAGGCCAATTTCATTAATAGAGGCATCAATACTGCAACATTTAAGTAAAACTCTGCAATGTGTAATGAAGATAGTGCAAAGACACAACACAGTAGACTAAAGTTATAAAAATAGAACACAAAAATCAAGAAATGGCCCATTCATTCATGCCAAACAAATTTGCATTAGTGTATTTACCAATCCTAAATTTACTCTCATGTGATGTGTAGATTTTAAACCTAGATTCAAAAAATATCTCAAAAACTGAATCTTTCAAAGAGCAAAGTTAAATACCTGATGAATCAAGATTAACTTCATTTACTGAACTATCCTCAATTTCATATTCTGAAAGACAAAGAAAAGACAAATGAATTCACTGCAAATATAATCTATGAATTAAGTCATGTGGAAATTTAAAAACTAACCAATCTGTTTTTCAACAATTGTCAAAAAAAATTATGTAATCAATAAACATCCAGTATAAAACTAAAAGCTTATGGAATACTACCAAGAAACAGATTTTCACTTCTAGATGAGTAATTATGAATTAATTTTTAAAAAGCAGAAATTCAATAATTTACATAAAGAAGCTACCTTGAAGTTTCATCTGAAGAAATATACAAAAACACAATATTCCCAAAATTTTGACAATAAATGGCAAGAAAATTGCATAACTACTGATATATAAATACTAGAAGCTTCATTGTTCTCTCTCAATTCTGCAACCTCATTTTCTTTGTCTTCTTCTATTTCCTCTGCCACCTCAACCTCTGCCTCTACTTCAGAGTTAGAAGAAAAAAATGATGAATCAAAGGGAGCATCCCTATTACCATGTTCAAGCCTGTAAAATCTCTTTTTTATCATTTTCTTTTGCCTATTTTATTCTCAACTGCAAGAAATAAAAAAAAAACAGGTGATTGCTTCGTGAATCAAACTACGAGAATCGACTTCATGAAGGAAACAATCAAACAAAACCCTAATTTCTTCGAGAATTCAAATGAATCCAAAAAATGACGGAGCAATTTGTAAGTACCTACGTATATAAACTCATTATTTCGAGTTCATGTACGCGGAATTTCCTAAACAATCCATCGTTTCAAACTGTAACTAGATTTATGAAAAAATCCATGAATATTAACAAAAAATACAAGTATCAATGAATGTATTTACATAAAAGCGCAAGCACATACAGTGAGATAGAGAAGAAGACGACCTGAAGAATGAAACGGCTGATTGTAATGTCGTAGGTCGTAATACGAGGAGGAGGGTTTAGGTTAGAAGCACCAAAACTTTGAGTTTTAATATTTGATCCTCTGGGTTTTGTGGCAAGATAAAATGGGCCTTCACTTTTCGTTGCCAAAAGTAAGACTTTTCGTAACATTTTTCAAATGTTGCGAAAAGTAAGACTTTTGGCAACGTTTCTCAAACGTTGCAAAAAATAAGACTTTTCACAACGTTTAAAAAACGTTGCGAAAAATCTTACTTTTGACAACGTTTCAAAAAAATGTTGCTAATAAACCCTTTTAGCAACATCCACTCGCACAAACGTTGCAATAGACCCCTTTAGCAACATTTAGTTAATAAATGTTGCCTTTTAAGTGTTGCAAAAGGGTATTTTTGTTGTAGTGACTCTTGCTATCAAACGGACCCTAAGTAAGTTTCCTTTTAGTTGTGTTTTCTATTCCTAGTTCTACTACCACATATATACCCGCCCTACTTCCCTCGAGATTTAACATTGTCGATTGTACAATTCTGAAATCAAGAGCCCGTTTGATACACATTATTTTGAAGAAAATGCATCTTTTTGATGTGATGGATGTTGACTATGTGGTTGAAAAAAAAAAGTTATTGATGTGATGAAAAATATTATTTTATTAAAGAATGTGTGGTGGAAAATGAGTAGAGGAATGAGAATGAACATTAAAATGAGAATCAAACAGGGCCTAAGTATGGGATGGAAGAAATCGTCATTCGAATCCAAAAACCAAGAGTACGGGAAGGAAGAAATCTTCTTTCAAATCCAAAACCAAGAGTATGGGAAGGAAGAAATCGGTGTTCAAATCCGAAACCAGGAGTATGGGGAAAAAGAAATCGTTATTCAAATCCAAAACCAGGAGACGCTTGAATGATGACGTGATTCTTGAAGTGATCTCGCGGTTGCCCCTAAAAGATGCAATTCGATGCAAGTCTCTGAACAAGAATTTTCATACCTATATCTCTCATCAAGAACGCAAACACTTTGATCAATCAAACCGAAAAATTTGTACACTCCTTTACTGCTCGGATACACATCCCAAGATTTTTCGCCAAGTTCAGCTAGACTCCCCTTACCTTTCGAAAATTCTTAGTATTTATGTAAACCTACCCATTATGGTTCAAGTCGTGGCGTCTTGTAGTGGCCTTCTTCTTCTTCAATTTATAGGACATGATACCTATGGTGTATTCAACCCTATTACAGGAGAATTCCAACTTGTGCCCAGTAACCAGAACGATGGCCCCATTGGATTGGCCGTGGTTTCAAGCACTCAATCGTATCTGTTCAGATTAGTAGCTGTTGAAGCAAAGCGACACCAACCTATTTGGGAGAAGATAGTGTTCAAATTCAGTACATTTTCGACAGGTTCGTGCATGTGGGAAGAAACACATGAAGAAGAACTCGTTTGTAAATCAAGTGAATTTGTAAGTACAATATTAGAAATATGCTAAATGACAATATTGGATGACCGCAAGGATGACACTGCCCTCACATAGATGCGTGAGTCCCGCGTGAATAAAATAATATTTTCTCTCATGTGTGTGTATGATGTCAACGAGGGTGTCAACCATACGGGCACTATAGCAAAGCTCAAAATATTATTTTATTTTCGCAGGATCCACACACCCATTTGAGGGTGTGGTCAAGCAAGTGGTCATCCAAATGGATTGTTTAGCATTTTTCTAAATAGTATTTTGAGATTATAAGAATTAAAATATTAGATATCAAAAAAAAATTAGGTGGTTAATTTTTGATTTATCCATCTTCAGCTATACGTAAAATCCAAAATGACAAGGTTTCTCGTTGTTATTTAAAGAATAAGGTATGACCTTCAAGTGTGATTAAAAAAAAATATAAAAATGAAAAATAAAATAAAAATAAAAGGTCAAAGAAAAAGTCAATAAATAAATAGAAACCATTGCTATGATTATCGAAAAAATAATAAACAAATATATTGAAATATTCGTATTGAACGGTGTTGCATTTTCTCTACTTCCAATTTTGATCCATCGTCGACTCAAAATCGCCTCCGCCATCAGCTCCCCTGTTCACCCGGCCTCCGGTCGGAGAATACACATAATTGTAATTATAATCCATAAAAGGCCTCGAGAAAGATTAAGGGGAGGGGTGGAGGCGGGGGCTTGTAGTTGTTGAGATAAGGGGAAAGAAGATGATAACGCGATCGAATCTTGTGGAGCAGCTGAGGGAGTATCAGATTCGATCCAAAAATGATTGGGCTTCGGTCTCTTTCTTTTCTTCCACCTCCAATCTTCCTTCCTCTAGGTAATTTTTTTGTTTTTGTTTTTTTTTTATAAAGAAATTTGTTATTTATCATTTTTCTCTGATCATTATTCACGGTTATCTCTATGTTTCCTCAGTTTGCTTGATTTTTGGTTTATAATTTGACGAGAATTTGTGTTTTTTTTTTTCGCTTAAAATTTTCCTTTTAGGGATCTTAGGTTGCTAGAATTAGACCAAATCGGGGTTTGTAGTTGTGGAATTTTTTACTAAATAATTGAAGTATTTAATTGTAGTATTTAAGGACTTTTTACCGACCTTATGTTATTTTTCTAATACTCAATTTAAATCATACCACAGGTTTTATTAATTTTTCAACCACGCATTTTATCAAATTCTACTAAATTTGATTATGTATCATGTATGGAAGTAAATTCTTACTCAGAATGTTTGCAATCGTGAAATTTACGATTTTTTGCTGCATAGATTCCAACAGATATTAATGTGACCTAAGGAAACGATGGAACTATAGTCGATTGAAAAACTTCTTTTGCAAAAATAAGGGGACTTCGAAATTATACTATATCATTAGTACCATGGTAATGTGGATTAACACAGTGGACATCAATTTCCTTCCAAAGAGAGAACGGAATAGAAAATCAGAAGTATTATAGTGAAGAAACTTGCTTAGGAGTCACCACCGAAAATTGGAGGTACATGATTTCTCTCATGACTCTTGATTAAGAACTTTCTAAATTCTTATGAATATGACTCAACTAGTAGTCACGTGACATATTGAGAACAACAACAAGAGTGGATGGAAATGAGTTGCTGGGGAAGAGAAAACGGAATGGAAAATCAGAAATATTATAGTGAAGAAACCTTGTTGGGAAACCATCATTGAAAATTGGAGGTACATTAGACAATCATCGGCCGTGTGTTTATCCCCCCCTTTTTCTTTGTGTTTCTCCCTCGACTTTTGATAAAAAAATTTCTTATAATAGGACCAACCAGTGGTCGTGCGACATATTGGCAACATCTACATCTATTTATCCCCATTTCTCTTGACATAACCGTTACAAGTGCGGAACATGGTTAGGCAGCCACCAAGTTCAACAAGTGATATCTTGGCTCCAGTTTGAAGACTGAGATCAAAACTACATAAATATGCGAACAAAGGATCATGTTTTTGTCGCCTTTTCTATTATGGGTACGCAAGAGATCATGTTTTTAAGGAGACAAATTGTATGTGGATATGGAATCAGTTTCTAATAATATGATTTAATAAATGGTGAAAAGTCACACTCTGATTGAGTTTCCGAATATTTTTTTTTCCCTTTTGATATTAATAATTCATTTTTTTTAAGTTTTTGACTTAAATTCAAAAGTTTGTTTGCTCCTTGCATTTGAATTTTCCATGTACCATTTATGTTTTGTCTGTTCATTTGATGAGAATGGCTATTACTTCATAAATTCTAGCTTGTAAGCGTGTTGTTGCCTTCTGAATTTATGTTCTTTTCCCTCCCCTAACCACTATTTTCTGCTGAGCTTATCACCCATGCTTGTTTTTATACTTCTTAAATAAATTGTCTCTTTTGATATGCTTTGTGATGTGTCCTAGTTTTTCCTCTTTGTGGATGCAGGGTGGACGTTGCAATATTTGTGATGTGGGAACTTTTCATATTAGCATTCTTTGTTTTCTCAGCCGTTTCCTTATATTTTAGGCATTTGAAGCTTGCTATTATTTTTGTTATGTGTTTCGCTACTATTACTCTTCGGCATGAGAATTGCTAAACAAGAAAGATTGTCCCGGAAGAAGAAGCGAAGGATGCTTCTTCCGTTATCTATGTAGAAGTCAGTAAAGTGGAAACTTTTACAAGCGAATCAGGTTTGTCTTGTAGATTATCATAATTTTTGAACATGGCTTCTAGTTCTAGTTCCCTTTTTTCGGGTATATGTGCTTAAAGCTAGCTGATCATTAACAGGTGTGCTTATTAATCCGTAAATTTAAATTTTGATTTTGGTTAGACAAATTTGACCACCTTTGTTTGTTTACTTTCTCATACCTCTGTAACATATTATTTAGCATCTTGCTATTTGCTAATAAAAGTTGATGGAGTAGTCTCGACATATTAATGGGGACAACAATTTTCAACTCGACAAAAAAAGTAGTGCAAAATAACCTAGTCAATGAATTGTGAAGAACAGTCTTTTTTTTTTTTTTTTTTAATAAGGTCACCGACAATATGTTTAAAATAAATATTTGAATATTCCCCCCATCCCCCCCCCCCCCCCCCCCCAAAAAAAAAAAAAGTAACATGGGTTAATGATCACCGGGAACAACCTCAACGCACTGTTGGAATATAAAAGCTGAGATCAGTGATTAAGTACTTCATCTTGTGATTGGCGAGAATATCCCATCAAGAGGAAAGTGCTCGTTACATGTAACATTCTAACATTAAATGTCGAGTCTAATACTCAAAAAACATTTGTAACAATTATGGTCAATGTTGGTTATCGGAACATCAATAAAAGTATACCAAAGTAAGTGTGAGAAGTTTGAAAACTTCCTTTTAGTTCGGGGCTTTATCTCCAAGACAATTACGTTACGAGGATAATAGGCAAGACCTTTAAGGTATTGACTTATATAAATGCCAAGGGATTAGGAGCCTTTTGTGTGAAACATGTTCGCCTGGTTAGTTTATATATAATTTCTAATTCTAAGACATAATTACTAAAGGCCCATTTGATATGACTTTTAAAAAGTAAAAAAAAAAAAAAAAGGCTTTTTGTCATGTTTGACCAATTTTATGAAAGTACATTTTCTACTTCGAATTAAAAAAAAGTCGGTTTAATGTATCTCCCTTTAAAATTACTTCCAAAATAGGAATATCTTCTTCAAAATTAATTTTCAAACCAAAAATAAGGTAGTTTATGTTGGAATTTGGTTTAAAAGAGTTGAGAATTGGTTCAGTATAAAACCAAGAAAAACGTGAAAAAGTGACTTTCGTATATTTGGAGTTGATCCGATAGTCAAGTTATAAAAATAAATAGACTAACTTGATCTATTCGTCAAGTAAATGACCATGACACATTGAAATTTTCAAAATCAATTTCGGATAAGTGAGAAATTGCTGTCAAAAGTTGGAAGGAAAAAGAGGCCAAAATTCAACAAAGATCGCGTCAGCACCAAGCTAGCGATAGCATTTCTGCTGAAAATGGGCTACTGTCGCTCGAGCGACGCATCAGCGACAGGCTATCGACAACAAGGGTTGTGTCCCTTCTTAAACGTTGTTGAGTTTTGGGGCATGTCTCTCTATTCACAACCCCTCATTTCTATAAGTTGGACCCCTTGGACGTCATTTAGGCATCTCAATTCACATTCTTAAGTCTTGCATTATAAATTCTTGCCAAAACTTTGCATTCAAAGTCATACATTGTAGAGAGAAAATTCGTTTAAGTCCATTGTTTGTTCGAAGTGTTTCTACTACAAGGAAGTAATTCGTTGCATCTTAGGAGATAATTTCCGTTATTTCGTTAATACTTGCGAGACAAATTTTTCTTAAGGAAAGAATGCTATCACTTGCCTCGGATCGTTTCTTTTTCTTCTCCTTTTAGTTCTACCATTTGACATTTGTAATTTAACATCGTTTGTGTTATTGAACTTGTGCCAAGTTACTATTCACATACAATACAATATTTATACCAATTTTTCGAACATTCTTGAGACAATTTTTTCTATTCGTTTTTTGTTGGATCAAAATCCACCCGTTCTCTTCATCTTTTGGAATAGACACTTGTGATATTCATTTCTTGAAATTTTACTTGTGTTGAACTTTTGTTTACGTAATAGAAATTAATATCATTGACACTACTTTGAGTGAAACAACAAATGGTATAAACAATGTGGTTTCGCCTTTGGCTATACCACTTCAAAATACTCCAATTCCACATGGGGAAAATCAGAGGAATGGACTTCAAGAGATGACAACACAAGATGTTTTATCTCACCACTTTGAGCTTGGCAAAGTTCTTAACCGAAACTCCTTTATTAGTACAAGAAGGTAAAAATAATCGTGAGTCGATTATTGCGTTGGATGCATGAAAGCAATCAAATTTCCTCTGCAAATTAATTGGATTAGACAATACACATTATGGAGTATATAGTGTTATGAAATCAACCAAGGAACTTTGGGATTCTCTAGAGAAAAAGTACAAAACGGAGGACGCCGGCACGAAGAAATTCATCGTCGGAAAGTTTCTTGATTACAAGATGATAGACTCCAAAATCGTTATTAGTTAAGTGCAAGAACTACAGGTTCTACTACATGACATTCATGCAGAGAAAATAGAGTTGAGTGAGTCTTTCCAAGTTGATGCTATCATTGAGAAACTCCCACCTTTATAGAGAGATTTTAAAAATCATTTCAGGCACAAACATAAGGAGATGAATTTGGAAGAATTAATAGTCCCTTTGAAGATTAAAGAAGACAATAGAATAATTGAAAAAAATCTTTTGTTCAACTTGTAGCAAACTTTTTGGAACCTAGTTCGAGGATCAACAAAAAGCATATGGTCTCAAGTGATGCACTGAAAAGAGACAATGCCAAGAAGTTCAGATGCAACTGTTATAATTATGGAAAGGCGGGACATCGCTTTAACGAATGCCGAAGCCTAATAAGAACACACAAGCAAATGTGGCTGAAAGAGACACCCTATCTGAAGGGATACAAGAGATGAATCGTCTGCAGTTGTTACTGAATGCAACAATGTTGGTAATCCAAGGGAACGGTAGGCCAATACCGGTGCTACTCGCCACATTTATGCTGACAAGTCTATGTTTTCAAACTACAAAGAAATAAATGGAGAACAACTCTTAATGGAAAATTTTGCAAGCTCGAAGGTTGAAGGACATGTGAAGGTTACTTTGAAGATGACTTCGAGAAAAGAGCTCATCCTCAACAATGTCCTATATGTACCAAACAATCGCAAGAATCTTGTATCCGGATCTCTACTTAGCAAAAATGACTTTAAACTTGTATTTGTATCTGATAAATACGTACTCACTAAGAATGAGATGTATGTTGTTAAAGGATATCAATGTGAAGGAATGTTCAAAATGAACGTTCTTACAATTGTACAGAATCAAAGCATTATGAATAAAAGTTTAAATTCTACTTATATGCTCGAGTTGTCTTGTTTATGACATAATTGATTAGGACATGCAAATTGTAAATTTATGCATAAACTTATGAATCAAAGTTTAATTTCGACGCTTAAATTTGATCCTAATCATAAATGTGAAATTTATGTTGAGACGAAATTGGTTGAAACACATTTTTGTTCGGTTTAAGAGAACACGACACCTTCAGAATTAATTCATAATAATATTTTTTATTTGAAACTGTTTTAAACTAAAGGTGGAAAGAAATACTTTATTAATTTCATTAATGATTGTACAAAGTATTGTCATGTATATTTACTAAGAAGTAAAGACAAAGTTTTAGATGTTTATAAATATTATAAGATGAAAATTGAGAATCAACTTAGCAAACGAGTTAAGAATATTCGTAGTGATAGATGAGTAGAATACGGGGCACCATTTGAAAAAATATTGTTCCAAACATGGAATCATTCATCAAACAACGACGCCTTACTCACCTTGATCGAATAGTGTTACTAAATGCAAAAATCAAACTTTGAAGAAGATGATGAATGCAATGTTGATAATTTCAGGCCTACCCTAGAACTTGTGATGGGGGTAAACAATACTTTCTGCAAATAGCATTTTAAACATGATACCCTAAAAGAAAATTGATGAAACTCCATATGAATTATGACAATGTTATTCTCTATCTTATAATACTTGAAAGTGTGGGGGTCTTTGGTTAAGGTTGAAGGACCAAAGTCGAAACAAATGAAAAATCGTTTTGAAATGATTGATTGCATATTTATTGGATACACCAATAATAATAGTGCATATTATTTTCTTGTTCATAAATCAGATGTTTAAGACATATATGAACGCACCATAATAGAATCGAGAAATGCATCATTTTTCGAATATATCTTTCCATGCAAAGATTAGCATAATGTAAGTTCGAATAAAAGAACTTGTGGAACTACAAATGACACTTCAAATAATGAAGAACCAATGCGTAGTAAAAGAGCTAGAACATCTACTTTGTTTGGTCCTGATTTTCTAACTTATATGGTAAAAACATTTCGAAGAGATTTGAGAAGCAATGTCTACACTGAAAGTACTGCATTGGAAACAAGCTATCAATAGTGATATAAATTCTATAATGTAAAATCATATTTGAGAGTTGATTGATTTACCTTGCGAAAATAAGTCTTTACGATGTAAATGAATTTTCAAAAAGAAATTAAAATCGGATGGATCCATTAATAAATATAAGTTTAGATTGGTGTTCAAAGGATATAGGTAAAATGAAAGACTTGACTTCTTTAATACAAACTCATTTGTGACTAGAATCACTTCGACAAGATTGTTAATTGCAATTGTTGCATTACATAATCTTGAGATTTATCAAATGGACGTGAAAACAACATTTCTGAATGGTCAGCTTGAAAAGGAGATCTACATAGAGCAACTTGAATGATTCATTGATCCAAACCAAATACAAAACGTTTGTAAACTCGTCAAGTCTTGTATTGGTTGAAACAAACACCTAAACAATGACATCAAAAGTTTGATAAAATCATGTTGTCAAATGGTTTTAAAATTAACAAGTGTGACATGTGTGTATACATAAAACATACACCAACGACCTATGTACTTGTATGTCTATATGTAGACGACATGTTGCTCTTGTGTAATAGTCACGAAATAATCACACACTAAGAAAATGTTAACGAAACATTTTAACATAAAAGATATGGGGTGTGGCTGATTTGATATTAGGGATTAAGATCTTTATAACATTTGAAGGCATTGTACTTTCCCAATCTCATTATGTATACTTAAGAAATTTATTGTACTTGAGGAATATCCTGCAAAAACACATATTGACTTAAATCTGCCATTAGTCAAGAATATGGGTGAACTAGTATCACAACTAAAGTATTCACACGTTATAGGCTGCCTAATGTATATTATGAATTGTACTCGACATGATATAGTATTTTTTGTGAATAAACTTAGTAGTTTTACGAGTAATCTAAATTATGATCATTGGAAGGCTTTGAATAGGATTCTTAGGTAATTAAAACATACATGAACTTTTGGATTACATTTTATAAAATATCCTTCAGTATTAAGGATGTTGTGATGTGAATTGAATATCTAACATAAAGGATTCCAAGTCTACTAGTGGTTATGTATTTACTATTGTGGGGGTGCTATGTCGTGGAAGTCTACAAAGGAAACTTGTATAGCTCGATCAATGATGGAATATGAGTTTATTGCTCTGGACAAAGCAGGTAAAGAAGCAGAATGACTTCGTCACTTTTTGGAAGACATTCCATGTTGGCCTAAGACGGTACATGCAATATGTATGTATTGTGAAATCAATCGGCTATTAGAAGGGCACAAAACAGATTGTATAATGGTAAGTCTAGACACATACGTTGTAAACACAACATCATTAAGCAATTGATCTCAAATGACATTATCTCCATAGATTATGTGAAATCAAAACAGAACATCATGGATCCGCTTACGAAAGGCTTACCAAGAGATCAAATATGCTACCTATCGAAATGAATGAAATTAAAGCCTACTACGTTAGAGTCTTTGTAATGGTGACCCTACATTTTTTTACTAGAGATCTCAAGATATTTGTTCAAGGGGACAACTAAGTTACGAAGACTTCATAAAACATTTAGGAAACTATTCCTACTCATTCCTATGATATTTAAAGGGCTTTTTGTAGAATGTTAAAATATTAATATACACTTTTAATTATTCTTGTATCTTAATTTAAATCAAGTGGATTAGGTTAGGATACTCTTACTAGAAGGTCACCGTAAGTGTGAAGTGGGACCGCTTCAATGAGAATTGTGTGAGGCTAAAGTTCTTTAAAACACTTATGAAACCCAAGGGTATTTCAAAGCCAAAATGAATACAGTCATGAGAACCAGAACTGTTTAAGGAAGATATTTGTGTGAGTACTGTTGTCTTTGTTTTCACTAATTAGCCAAGTAAATCCAATAGTATATCACCAAGGAAGGTTTAAGGCCGAAGCTACATCTCTTGATACAATGTTCTTCCACTCTCTTCTATAGGTATTGCATATCATTTGCATAATTGGAATTTCTCATGTGGGGAATTGTTGAAATTTGGTTTAAAAGAGTTAAGAATTGGTTAAGTAAAAAATGATGAAAAATGTGAAAAGTGACTTTCATGTCAACTTTGTTCAAATATTCAGACTTGATCTGATTATCAAATTATGAAATAAATAGACTAACTTGTTCTATTCGTCGAGTAGATGATCGTGGTATATTTAGAATCTTAAAACAAATTTCAAATGAATAAAAATTATGATCCAAAGTTGGAAGAAAAAATGAGAAAAAAGAGGACAAAATTCAGCTAAGGTCGTCGCTCGAGCGGTGCGTCAATGCCAGGCGAGCGACAATGTTTCTGTTGAAAATGTGCCATTGTTGCTCGAGCAACGCGCCAACGACATGCTAGCGACAGCAAGGGACGCGTCCCTTCTTGAAGGTTGTTGAGTTTTGGGGCATGTCTCTCAATTCACAATCCATCATCTTCTATAAATTAGACCCCTGGATGTCATTTAGGTATTCCAATTCATATTCTTGATTCTTATATTTTAAACTCTTGCCAAAACTCTCTCAAACTTTGCATTTAAAGTCATTCATTGTAGAGAAAATTTGTTCAAGTTCATTGTTGCCTTGTCATCGGAAGTGCTTCTACTATAATGAAGTAATCCGTAGTATCTTGAAAATCAATTCCCGCTAGCATCATTGTGCTGCAAATTTGTCATAAGGAAAGAGTATCATCAGTTGTCTAGGATCATTTCTTCTTTTTCTCATTTTGGTTCTACCATTTGACATTTTTGGTTTATTATCATTTGTATTGTTAAACTTGTGCCAAATTACTGTCCAGATACAAAAAAATATTTATACCACATTTCTCCAATAGTTTTTTCCAAAATCTCTTCTACAGAAAACTAAAACGAAAGTAAAAATCATGTCAAAGGACCCCTATTTGGTTATATAGCTTTGAGAAGAAGTTCAAAGTAGATGTTCAAGTTTAAAACAAGACTATTTATTCATGAGTTCCTTTGTTTGCTACAACTCAATTCATTTTTATTATGAAGATAGTGGAAACATTTTGAAACAAGTTATTACAAAGAAATTGGTTGGTTCATATTTTTACGAAAAATCTTGATTTACAAAAGTCATTTTTCATAACTTTATAGAGAACCTAGATTTTGATTTTGTAGTTAAGATTGACATAAATAGCCCCATTCCAGGGAGAAAAGGGAAATGTTATGTTGTGGATTCCAGGACATATCACTAAATTTGGATCATTCTACAATGTGATAGAAGATTGAGGTGGTGGTGGCGCTGGAAGAAAAAGATGGAAAGAAGGTGATTTTTTTTTTTTTTAATTTTGATTTTTTAAATAATTATTTGGAATTAATTTTTAGCTTTTTGAAAATTTTGGGAGTTTAGTTGCAATTTGTTCTATGTATTTTATTTTTTATTTTATTTAAATAAGAGGGTATATTCGTCGTCGTACAACTTTTAATTAAGAAAATGGATTAAAATGACGATTTTTGCAATGAAAAGTGAAAATAAGATTGAAAATGTCAAAAAATGAAAGGTATATATATTTTTTGCATGATAATATTGAAAGGTAGAGTTTTTTTTTTTTTTTTTGGCTAATTACCCTTTTTAATAATTTGGATTCATTTGCACATTTTTAAAAGTTTGGGAGTATGATTGCAATTTTTTTTTTAAAAAAAATCTTTTCTTATTATTATTTTTTGGTTTTATTTAAATAGGAGTGTATATTTATCATTTTACATTTTTTTGAGAAATTAGATAAAAATGGATGAAAATGATTTTCATAGTGAAATTTGAAAATGCCAAAAATGAAAGTTATGGACATTTTATGCTAATGATCCTTTCAAAATGAATATAACTATTCAAAAAGGTACACTATAAAAAGTCATGGTCTTTTGGTAGGATACAATTTAGATCATTAAATATGAAAATGTCTGATCTAATGGTTCACACTAATTTATGTAAAAAGATGTAACCATTCAAAAAGACATTTGAAAATATATAAATAGGTACCCTAATTTCATAATTCCTATACCAAATCAATTCAAGAAAAATTGATTTCTAAATTCTCTCATCTCTTCAAAATATTCTATTGTTTTTATTCCATCCAAGCAATTTTAGTTCGTGCATATTCCGTTTGTGAAGAATACTATCAACACTTTGGTTCAGCCGAAAAAATTAATATTGTGCTATATTAATTTTGAAAAAAAGAATTGTATCTTGAAAGACAAACGTCCATTTGAACCTATTGGCACCAATGCAGGGGCGAAATCTATCTTAGAAGATTTGCATTCACATGCATCGCTTCATTTTATCTTCTTCCAATTTCTGCATTTCCGTAAATCACATTTTTTTTTTGCATATTTTGATGCTCATATCTTGATTTCACTAAGTCAAAAACCTATTGGATATTTTGTACCATTAAGTCACAATTTTATCATATAATTATGCACCATTTATTCAACAATTTTTAAGACAAATTTCATTTTTATTTGATTTTTCTAGTTTATCCATTTTCCTTCTTTCGTTTATACTCTGATTTCATATCAGAAATGACAAAGGAAATTTGCATTTTTTGCATGATTAATTCTGTTGAGTTTTATGAGAAATTGATTTTACATTTATAATTTGCAGAAAGAAAAGGTTACTAATTTATATAGTAATATTGAATTTATTTCAGTAATCATATTCACGTATTGTACATGTATAATGTGATTAAAAATCTGATTGTATTAAAATTATTAGAGCATCATATATATATATATATATATATATATATATATATATATTGTTTACATGAGACAATATATGATTGGAGGGATAACATGAATAAATGGAGAACTAGAATTCAATTATTGTTTGATTATCTATTTATGCGATCTATCTAAGACAGGTCGCTAGAAATGAAATGAAATGATAAAATGAAATGGACAATGATCTATTTTCCAGAAAGCCTTATTTAATTTCGATTAGTATTTGTGCAAAGTGGAGAAAATATTATATTATCATGTTACTAATTATTTCACAATAGAAGTATGTTTAAGCACTACGAGGTTAGAATTGTCTCTACGAAAATGATGAATGTGGAAAGAGTTGATGAATATTAAAATTGGTTAGACCTATGAATTGTGAGGATCGAACAACTCATTCTCAACATAGAAGTTTGTAAAGGTAACATTCTATGTGTCGTGTATTTTTAATTACCTTATATGTCAGAAAATTTTCTGTGATGATCAAAAAGTTGACAACTTATATAAATACATGAATATTACGCAAAGATGACAGGCCTTAAATCAAAGGTAGTTAAAATTAACAGTCCTAAATATGAAAGGTCATGGACTTTCAAGAGTCACCGATATTCCTAGTCATTTATATGTTGACTAGAGGTGAAATAATATTATTTATGATCGAACTTTAAGTAATTGTTAAACTGAGTCAAACTCTAAATTGTGGAGGTAGGATTGTAGTTTGTGTAATATTCTCAATTAAAGTTTGGATACATCCTAGGATTTTATGGGAGTGGCAGTGACTACTTCAAATTACAATTTGGAATAGTTGAAGAATATTAGAAATAATAAATTGCACTGTAATGAATACATTACTATATATTTAAGATGCACAAGATGTTGAAAATTAGATATTTGATACAAGGATTCAAAATTTATTAGTAAATATGTTTTACCATTGAGAGTATAATTGTTTTATGGAAATTCTTCATACAAATTGAGAATAGATATATTAAAATAGAGCTTTCATTAAAGGTATAAAGAAGCACGCAGCAGTAGAGTCGGTTAATTGTTGTGTTGGAATTGGTGTTGTTGTGAGAGATTGGACTGGAAATGTCAAAGCATCACTGATGTCCCAAAGAAATGTTTTACCAGATGCTTTTTTGGCTGAATCCATTGGAGCCATGGAAGCTATTAATCTATGCAGAAACCTTGACCTGAGATCAATTACTTTAGAAGGGGATGCGATCAATGTTGTGAAGGGACTGAAGTGAACTAGAGTTTTGGAACTATAACCCTGGTCTATTGATTCAGGACACGAAAAGCTTGCTTGGGTTTATCCATTCTTGGTCCGTTATTTATGTTCCTAGAATGGCCAATGCGATCGCTCATACTTTAGCAAAGGAAGCACTTAACTCTCTGAGGAGAGAATTGTGTTGGAGAAAATTCCTCCGTGTATCCAAAATTTGCTATTTTGATGCTTAATGAAATGCATTTATAAAAAAAATAAATTAATTGAGATATTTGCTACATTTAATAAGACACGGAATCCATCATAAATGGTAAGTGTCGACCATATCATGTTGCTAACGTAATGCCATTCTATATTTACTCTCAAATGGATATCGGTTGATTTTATTAAATCAAAGGATAACCTAGCGGCTTGTTTTCAGATGAGTTATATAGAGATAATAGATTGCGCATAAAGGGAAATTGATTTAAAACCTAAACTAATGGTCAACTTAATGGAAAGTTGACATGGTGACCGGAGATTCCACGGACTAGGTTCAATAGGAAAAATAATTATGAATAACTTGATGCGAAGCACTTCGAAATTTCAACTCCTTCCCATTTCTATAATAAAAGTAAGTACTGATGCCTACTAAAGATTGATTAGGATAAATTATGTTTTAATTATAACTACATCTTGTAAACATTATAAGTTGAGTATTAAACATCATCTATGTGAGTACGAACTGGGTTATTCTATTAGAATTTTGCTTAGGTTAATTCTGTAGCACATTTACTAATCCAAAATGGTCCACGATCGAGATAATGAACATAATAGAGAACCGATACTTGGTATGAGATTTAATGTATTTGATCTATTGTCTATATTACAACAACGGTCGATAGTTTAAAATGTTGCGATCACTAATTAGTCAAGTGAGTATGATGATTCTTACTAAAGAATGTTCAAAGCAAAAGCCATTGATCCTAAATAAATTATATTTCAATATATTCTTCCTTTATGAAAAGTCAATACCTTTTGATATAGTACAATGTAGACCATTAAATATAAAAAAAAGGTATGATATAATGGTCCATACAAATTTACGTTAAAAGACGCAATCGTTCAAAACACACTTGAAAATCTATAAATATGGACCCCTAATTCCATATTTCTTATACCAAATCAATTAAAGAAAAAAAAAATGATTTCTAAATTATGTCATCTCATCCAAATATTCTGTTGTTTTTATTTTGTTGACATTAAATTTCATCTGAGTTATTTTTTCAAAAATAAAATTCCGTCTTAGAAATTTTAGTTCATGTCTGTTTCATTCATAAAGAATATCATCAACACTTTGGTTCGCTCGAAAAAAAGTATTATCATGTTATATTAACTTTGGATGACGTGTTGTATTTTGGAAAACAGACGTCCATTTGATTTTGTTAGCATCAGAGTTGGATGCGAAATCTATTTTAAGGAGATTATTTGTATTTGCATACCTTGTTACATTTGATTTCCTTTTAATTTCTACGTTTCAGTAAGTCAAATATTGTACATCTTTTTAAGCGCATATCTTGATTTCAGTATGTAAAAACTTTATTAATTTTTTGCACCAATAAGTCAAGATTTATTGTATTTGCATGCACGTACTTTTAGTTAAAGAGAATATTACAATGCATCATTTATCCAACAAAATGTGTGATCGAAAATAAGTGTGATTTATTTTGAGAAATTAATTTCAACTTTTAGTATTTTATGTACTTCCATATTTGGAATTAAAACCATGGGGCCCATAGTCTCACCACTCCACAAGGCCCCCATAACGCGCAACCCTGCCTAGCTACCCTTTTGATTTTGTGGAAATTACGCCCCTTACATACAATTTAATAAAATTTCAAATTTTTTATGTGATAATTTTTTTTTCCCAAAATTACTTCAAAGTTGTAGTAAAAAAGAAAAGGGGAATATCTCTTAACTCATTCATGATAATCAATTATGAGTTGATTTTACTCCACTAAATACATCCCTTACTACAATATGCCCATATTCAACACAAAATCGAGAACATGTAATTTTGAATTGGGGTAACACAATAAACACCCAAGGTCAGAATATGGAAAGATTTAGGTCCTAATTATTTTTTAAATCATACTCACAGTTTGATAGATGACCCTAAGAAAATTCAATCACAATTTTGATATCAGATACATACATGCCACCGTATATACTGAGATTACTGTGTATAAATTGTGAAATCATATTTCATAAGACAAATTGTAGAAGTTGAATTATATATATCACATAATAATTCCATCAACATTTCCTCATAATCTGGAAGATTCAATTGGGGAATATATGTTTCTACAAAAATATTTAATTCTCTATGGATTGTTATTGAAGAAGATAGAAACCAGATTTTGATTCTGGACAGAGACGAATTTTGGGTACCTTTTTTGTCCATTATGAATTATGTATTGATTTTGGAGAGTAATTAATTGATAGGCTTAATGTTAGGATGATTTGAAAATGTCAGTTACACCATAGTTAGAAATCTATATATTTGGTATATAGTATTTCTTAAATTATTTACCAATCCTGATAGTATTTTCCAAATTATAAACGTGATATAGTATCATATGAATTTTTATTTCGTAATGATGCAAATTCGGAATTTTCTGTTTGATTTTTATATTATTTAGTGTACTTAATATGCTATTTCTTATGAAAAGTTCAGCGTGTTTATATATCATTTTGACTCATTTATTTTAAGTGAATTATTAATTTAATTTGAAAATTTAATTGAATTAATCATTTTGACTGACTGTTTTTACGTAAATGATAGGTAGTATATTTTTATAACAATGACGTATGCAATATGAAGAATGGAGAGAAATAAAACATGAACTTGAAGGACAATGCTATAACATAGTTGAACTGTTTTTTACAAAACGAAATTCTAGTCACTTGCCATTTTAGCGTTTCTTTTGGTGGAGCTCCTTGAAAAACTTGTCTTTCACTAGAAAACAAAAACAAAAGCTTTCTTGGACAATGCTATATGTCATGACGCCCGCCAGAGACAAGTAACTTTGTCCATGATTAAATAGAAAATGAGATTTCTTGCGGTAATTTATGGCAATGGTTCCATTGGATGCTATGCTATGCTATGTTCTTTTATTTTTTTAAAATGTTTTATTTTTAGTTAAATTTTTTGGATATATAATGTTTAAATAAATGAATTTAATGCGAGTGTGATGTTGGAATATAATGACAATGAATATAGTTTTTTAAAAAAATTAAAATTTTAATAAAGATAGATTTAGAGTGTGATAGATATATAAAATTGGTATGTATATATAATGTTTAAATGAATGAATTTCATAAGGATAACGTTAAAATGTTATACTTTTTAGAAATTTTAAATTTTTAATATGATAGATTTAGGCCTACTTAGGAGTTATTTTTTCATCGATTTCAGTTGGCAACGTTTATTTTTTTCATCGATTTCAGATGGGGCTAAAAAAAAAGGTGCTTGGTAATTTTGTTTGGCACCATTTTGGATAGTTTACAAATCACCCAAAATTGATATTGTAATTTTAATCATTTCTTTCAACCCACTAAATCAGCGTTTTTTTGCTTGTTTCTCATTTTTTTTCCCCCTAATTTTAACCTAATATATTTTATTCAAAACAAACTTTAAATAAACATAAATTAACTAAAAAAGTTATTTATAAGCAACAAAATGATATTATAATTAAAAAATTACTTAATAAGTAATATAAGATAAAAATTACATTTATATAAAAATTGTTTATCAAATAGAAATACTAGTAATAAGATAAAATTTCTCTTATAAAATATAAAAAGTTACTTATAATTAAAAATTTACTGAAAGATTATTTAAAAGTATAAAATTAATTTATAATCGTAAAGTTTACTTATAAATAAAAAACACTAACTTTAAATTTTAATTAAATATTTAATTTTACTTAATTTTATAAATTAAATATTAACTTATATGTGAAAAAAAATTAGTTATAAGTAAAATATTACTTATGAGTAAAAATTTGATACAAAAAACTATAAATTGAAAATTTTACTAAAATGACATATACGTAATTTTATGGCTTATTGGCATAAAATCCCCGACCTATTGGACATGCTGCGTATTATTTATATCTATAATATACTATGAAACAGACCAAAAAAAAATACCATTTTTACTACCTTGAAACTTTCTCACTTATGAAGGTAACTGAAATTTAATTTCCCATAAAATACGTTTTTTTTTCACCTTATTTATGAATATAATTTGTGGTTTTCCATTCCAACACATCCGTTGAATACAAAATTGATTATTCCTTTATCCATAATTGGTTTGTTCAAAACGTTACCTTTTTTTTTATTGTTGCATTATCTTTTAGTAGTGATTAGTGGATGGAATGATAAATATATTCATTGAATAAAAATGTTAAATGATACATTTCACATGGAGAAACATCACACTGTGTGATTTATAGTTGCTAAAAATTGAATTGCATTTTCATAGGTCTCGTCTTCAAACGATTTCGTGTATCAAGTGTCGGACTAAAACACGCAGCATATTGTTGATTTGCTGGAAATAAAATGCACATGCAAAAGTTTCCATTTTGATGGAGTTCCGTGTCTGCATTGTTGGCTGTATTTGGGGAGAAAGGAGATCAACCATATAAATATTTTTCCTTACACCACACTAAATTAAGAGTCCTATATTAATACTTATGCTGGGTGCATAGTTCTACTTGGAGACCATTCGCAGTGGAAATTCGATAATTATATGAAGTTGATATTTTTCCACCTAAATCTAGGAGGTAGGCAGGAAGGCTGAGGAAGACGAGGAGATGAACAAGTTTGTACGAAAATTATGGGACACATATCAGAAATATGGAATGTCTGACAGTTGATATATCCATCCAAAATTCTGAACATATTTGAATCTGGAATAAAGCACAAGCTATATTTCATATGAAGCACAATTTAACATCAACATTTATTCATGTGATTGAGTGTGATTGCTCCAAATTCCAAAAGACATTCTATCAGACCACAAGCATCACATACTGGAAATGAAAAACCAAACTGATCATATTTTCATAATCTAAACTAGCAGACATGGCCAGGTACATAAAGACGTATACGTAATTGATCTTGCTGGCAAATCCATCATTGAAAGTTTTCTGTATATTTTATCATTTTATGGAGGTTTTGGAGAACACAACGAAGTAGTATTTTAACTAAATTTTTAGATGTATACTTTAAATTATCATTTAAATTTGAGCGTCTGATTCCATCTAAATTCAAAACTAATATATTAACAAGTTGATTCACAAAAATAATCATTGTAGGAACAATAATAACTCGGGCAAACACGTCGAAATTTAATGAAATCCAACAATAATAATCATTTTTGAGTGCTAGCATTTTCCATAATTAAACATTGCAAATGACAACAAATTTTATACTTTAAATAAAGACATTGTGTCTATGAAACAAAGACAATTACAAGGTTCAACAATTCACAGCTATGTAGAAAGCAAAAGACTTTATTTAATTCACTTGAGATAGGCCTCATTTGTAAAATGCATATGCCTTTTGTATGATTATTAGTTAACTAATACAAAATCAAATGAAAAGAATTTTTAAGTTATCAAGGCGAGTTCTAACTAGGTTTCAAATGCATGACAATTCATATACAATTGCTTAAAAATTATATATAAAAAAAATATCGATATTATTTAGTATTCATTTCTTAGTTCCAAATCCCGGGCACGAGGGATTCATAGATCTTCCATATGTAGAGCATACTAGGTTTTGAATCCAAATTTATTGCTTAAAATTGAAGTAAAAAAGTTTGTAACACAATCTAAACTTTCTTCAAAAAGTTCGAAAGGGAGCTGCATAATATATTGATTTCTCGAAAATAATTTTTCAAATCGAGAAAAGTATTTGATTACAAAATAGGAGGGGCTAATTCTTAATTTCCTCACATTTTGATTAATTTAATGCATTGGTATGCTTGTAATGCTATCACAACTCTCGACTTGAGTTTTGATGCCTCAACTACCATACAGAAGATGAGCAACAAATTGGCCTGTCCTTTCCCCTGTGCTCAAACTCCATCAAAATAAATAAGGAGCCAATGTCTCCAAAAGTCTCAATAAGAAATTAATAATTTGTGCTGAAGAGGTTCAATAATTTCAAGACATCATTAAAACAAATTGATACCAATACTAAGAGGATGATGATGGAGAATTGATGGATCAACCGAAGGATGTTCTTTTCGTCAATCTCCATCGAGCTTTGCCTCTACAGAAACAACTTTCAAAATTTTCAATTTTTTTATGGAATTCATTTGACTTTTAAAGACATTCATTTTAGGAAAAAAAAAATCTTGTATATAGAGTTATGCGTCTATGTAACTTATTGCACATTCTTGTTTATTGCAATATTTATTTATGTACTACAATGTAATAATATTTTGAACTACTAATTATATGAACAAATGATCCAAAATATTCGATAGCAAAATTATATTTCTCATGTCAATAAAAATTTAAAAATATAAGTCACCTCATTTAGAAAAATAAACAAACAAAATATAACACAATATACTCTTTGATGTAAAGAAAAGAAGAAGAAATCTCTAATGCTCAATATAATCGATATATCTAAACCTTTAGAAAGTTATGAAATTAACAAATACATAAAAATTTCATTACAAATTAATTTATTTCTTTATAAAATTTTATTTTAAAATTGATATTTTCCATAGAGAAATTGGAGGAAACGATGGAAAGAAATGATAAAAATCTTTATGTAAAAATTGTTATTTCTTTCACAGAAAAAGGAGAAAATGATGAAAAAAATAAGAGAGAAAAGGAAATGAGAATATTAGAAAGAGAATAATTATAATACTAACATGTTGAAAAGAGAGAGAAATTATTGACTCTGTTATTATAACACTAGTGCTCGTAGAATAAAAGAGTAAAGAGAAATATTGAAAAATAAATATTACAGATTGAAAGACATTTTTTTCATTTTTTTTTTTTCAAAGTCTTTGGAGTGAATGGGAGATTTTTTATGAGATTTTTGCGTTTTTACTTTCTACTTAAAAATTAGTACATAGAGAATTTCTTGAAAATCATTGACATTTAAATGTTCTGTGACTTTTTAAAACTTATTAAGAGTCTTGATTTAATGGTCTAGGACTTTTATGAATTTTAAAATGTTCTGTAAAAGTCTATATTAAATAGTTCTAGACTTTATATTTATTAATTATATTAAATATATCTGAACTTTTATATCTATAAATATTTTTAAAAGTCTAAATTGAATATACCCTAAGTTTAACATAATTTATTTTTTCTTCATGAAAATTTAATTTAAATAGTTCACAAATGAAAAAAAAAATGCTATTAAATAAACTGATAAAATAATCGTAGATGTTAGTGGTGCTTATATTTGGACCCCATATGATCTATGAGACGGGAATATAAGAGTGCGTTTCGTTTGCCGTTTTGAAGTCATTTTCAGTTTTCAATTTTCTAAAACATTCAAAACTTGTTTGGTATGTTATATTCAAAAATGTGTTTTCGAAAACAAGGAAAAGTTTACAACATAAAACTCAAAATGACTTTTTAACATTTCAAAAAACTCAAAACAAGGAAAATGAACTTAAAAATTTCTCAAATTAAAATAATTAATAAAATCATACAAAACCTACCCAAATACAAATACACATCTCACAATCCCTCTCTCTTCCCAAGTTCCTCCCAATTTTATAAAATCATTTCTAAATTTTTTAAACCAAACACGTTTTCTAGTTTTTTGTTTGGAGAAACAGTTTATCAAAATGACAAACCATACGCATTTTCTTCAATCTTAAAACAAAAAACAGAAAATGAATTCAAAATTGAAAACGAAAAACAGAAACGCAAACCAAACGCACCTTGAATTTTTATTAGTTGGGTATTTTTAATTTTGAAGTTTTACTGGTAAATAATATAAAACTAAAATGTGAAACAGAATTTCACAACAAAAAGCAAATTGTAAATACAAATTTTAATAACAGAATTATACTTAATCTATTTGACCTAATCACTAGTAATTAGTGCACTAATTAGAGGACTATGATACCCTACTTGGCCTCCATTGTTCAAACCTTTATTGAAAAGTAAAAATCTTGTTATTTAAATTTATACATTCACTTTTATCCATAGTTTATAGAACTATTAACATGTTTAGCACATGAGGATTGGTGAATGGTCATAATTTGTCTTATGGATTTTGTAAATAGAAAATTTTCTTATTAGATGCATTCTATGAGAAATGGTAGTATTTTTCACCTCTTTTATATAGTTAAAATAAAAACGAAATTAAAACCGTTGCACGGGTTTAACACAAGAGGAACGGTGTTAGGAAGAAGAAGAGACGGCCAAAACTTTAGTGATATTTGCTATTAGGACGAAGACATCCAACATGTAATCCATTTCCATGTAAACGCTTTTTATTTATTTATTTATTTTTGAAAGTTACGGGATAGCTCTAAATCGTTACTAATTACCCGTTTTTAGTTTAACCTTATGTGCGGAATTAATCTAACCAAAGCAACAAGTCACTTTAATTAGTTTCTAAATGATTAAGCAAACAAGTCAAATTCCTATATTGAATTGCCGTAATTGTAATATTATGGAAAACAATAAATAACAAAAATATGTTGATGGAGAAACCCAACAAGGGAAAAACTTTGGGACCAAGCCAGTTACCTCCACTATTGACAATAAGGATTATAGTGTGATTCCAAACTAGCAACTTCACTCGTTCTTACTATAGTAATTCCTACAATTTTCAAGATCCACTGTCTAACTTCCAGACTCACGATCTATCTACGGTAGATGACTCCCGATCTACCTCCTGCAGCTTCCAAGATCTGCTGTTGCGTTTCCAGTCTCCTGATCTTCTGTCAATTGTCTCTACAAGTGGAATTTCAAGAAACTCCTGTTCTTGTGTTGTTCATACGCTTGCTCCACCTCTTCCAAATCCCAATGAAAGAGTCAATTCCTTAAAAAAATTAAGGACCCCAGTTGTTTTGGATTATGGAACCTTGATATTTTCCAAAATCGGGTTGTTGGATCTCAAAATGGATGGATGAATTCGTCAAATAATTGTGTTCTTGTATCTCTCAAATCATATGGAATGTTTTTCTCTCTTGAAGAATAATGAAGCAACCCCTTTCAAATCATGCACATTGTCTCTATTTATATGCAGGACAAAATAACTGTTATGAGTCGTGTAAAACATTCCAAAAATGCAAACCCGTATTGATCATAAAATACTGTCGCTCGAGTGAATGGTCTGTCGCACGAGCGACAATGGGGCGAAGGTCGAGCGATGATGTTTCTGTTTCATCTGCTCGAGCATTACTTCGGCAAGCAGTTAGCGAAAAATCGGCGAGTTACCTTCGTGTTCCAAATATAAAACCCCAAACCCTAAGCTAACATATCAACTATGAAACTTTACAATTTAGTCCATAAACGTTATAATTGTTCAAATTGGTCCTTTTGTTTACAGAATCGCCAATACAAAATATAACACTAACAATTTTCATTCATTGATTGAAAAACTGTAATTTTGGGATTGTAGTAATATTCACCAGATCTCGATACTTATTGATGCAACTATAAGCTCCATCACATGTTTGTTCGCCAGACCGTAACTTCAATTTAAGTGACTTGATCATATATAAGGACAACAACAAAAACCATAATACATGAAAGATTCATACAATACTTTTCTATATCTCAATTCTTAATTAGGATATTAAAATCTCAATCATATGTTTGTTCGCCAACCTTTTTTCAACTTAGTGACTTGCTCGGAAATAATGTTACCCGATAACCATAATCTTTGTAAGATTTTGGCTGTTAGCCATCTCAATACTATCGTGGTAACTAAAATTTCAATTACCGTTTTGTTAGTCAAACCTTAGCTTTATCTTTGGTGACTTGCTCGGATATAAGGACAACAATAAAACCATAATCTAGGGAAGATTATGGTAATATTCGCTATAACTCAATACTTATTGACACAACAAAATTCTCGATTACATGTATAAGATACAACCATCTTGAAAAGATACAACAAAATTCTTGATCACATGAATCTCATTAAGATTACAATCATCTTGAAAAGATTACCGTAGCTTCAGCTTTTAATGTATTTACCGTAGCTTCAGTTTCAGTGAATTGTTGAATACATGGACAATGACAAAATCCATAATCTTGAGAAGATTTTGCTATACACACTTCACAAGTAGGGGAATTTTGATATTGGATCCTGCTATGAGAAGTGGATGTATCTTTAATCTCTTCTGTAGAGTCGCTACAAGAAAAATGATATTTAACAACTAATATTTCAATGACCAAATCAAAATGGTCGTTAAAAAATATTTTCAACAACCGAATTATACTTTTTGTCTAGAAATTGGATGACGAAGAATTTTAAATTAGTTGAAAATATCCTATAACGATCGGAAAATTAGTTGTTAAATATATATTTTCAATGACCAAATTAAAATTGGTCATTGTGAGTGGGTGCCAAATAAAAAATCTAAATTACATGTTTATTCGCGAACCGTGTTTTCTACTTTAGTGACTTGCTTAAAGTAATGTGAGTGATAAAAATCACAATCTAGGAAAGATTATGGTGATATTCACTATAACTCAATACTATTGAAACAACTAAAATCTCAATTACATATTTGTTAGTCAAATTGTAGCTTCATTTTTAGTGATTTGCTCGGATATAAGGATAACGATAAAAACCAAAATCTAGTGATTCAATACAAAATTCTGAAATATATATATATAATTCGTTTAGATTACATCTTGCTCGACAAAAAACCATTAAGATTACATGTATCTCACTAAGATTCGCTATATCTCAATGCTTATTTACACAACAAAATTATCGATTACATGTATCTCATTAAGATTACAACCATCTTGAAAAGATACAACAAAATTTAACTCATTAAGATTACAACCATCTTGAGAAGATTAATACGATTCTTTAAAGCATTCATTTTATAATATATTTTAGGTAGTAATTACCATAGCTCCAATTTCAGGTAGTTGTTTGAATACAAGGACGATGTAAAAATCCATAAACTTGAGAAGATTATTGTAATGTTTGCTAAAAATCATAATCTATGAGAAGTGGTTGTCTATTTCATATCTTTTGTAAAGTTAAAGAGTGAAGATGAAATTAAAATCATCATACGAGTTTAGCACAAGGGGAACAATGAATAAACATAAATTTTCATATGAAATATCTATGTAGAGATTTTTTTTATTGGATCATGCAATGAGAATTTGTTGCATCTTTCATCTCTTTTTAGAGTTAAAAATAAAGATGAAATTAAAACCATGCACATGTTGAGCACATGATCATGTTTGGTGAATTATCATAATTGATATGGTCTTTTTAAGTAGGATTTTTTTTATACTGCAAGAATTGGCTGTGTATTTAATCTCTTTTGTAGAGTTAAAAATAAAGATGAACTTAAAACCATGTACGGGTTTAGCACAAGAGGAACGGTGTTAGGAAGAAGATGAAACAAGACCAAAACTTTAGTGATATTCGCTATAATGACAAAGATAGCCAACTTGTCCTCCTTTCTAGGTAGGTTCATTGATTGAAAAATCGTAAGCTAGGGAAGATTATGGTAATGTCGCCAGATCTCAATACTTATTAAAGCAACTATAATCTTAATTACATGTATGTTCATGAAATCATAGCTTCAATAAATTGTCTTTCTCGAATAAAGGGATGATAAAAATCATAATATAGGAAAGATCATTGTATTATTTTACTATGTCTCAATACTTATTGAAAGCAATTAAAATTTCAATTACTTGTTTATTAGCAAACCATATTTTCAACTACAACGACTTGCTCAAAATAATGTCAGCGATAAGAACTATAATCTAGGAAATATTATGGTAATATTTGCTATCTAGATTATGGTCATATTTGCTACATCTCATTTCAAAATTCTCGATTACATGTATATCATTTAGATTACTACCATTTTACTCGGCAAAAACCATAATATAAGGAAGATTATGGTAATATTCACTAGACATCAAAATTCTCGATTACATGTACTCGATAAGATTACAACTATCTTGAAAAGATTAATACGCTAGTTTAAAGTGTTCAATTTTTAGCACCTGTTTGATGCCTATTGAAAATATTATTTTTTTTTTTTTTTTGTGGAGAAAATGAGTTTGAAAATTATTTATTTATTTATTTTTGGAGAATGTGTGATTAAATAGGAAAAATTTTGGGTTTACGTTCAAAATATTATATTGTGAGAATGTGATTGAGAATATGTTTTAAAAAGAAGAAGGAGGAATTTTTGAAGAATACCTTGACACAGATATAAAGTTCAATTTTTCACATAGTCCGATCGGGGAGAACAGTTCATTCACCCCAAGATTGGTTGATTATGCAACATGGCTTGAATCGAACCCCAAAGATCTATGAATTGTAGACAAACAAGGGTTTAAAATATTTTAAGTACTTATATTTCTAATAGTACAAATTATATTATGGCCCTATTTGATACACATTATTTGTAAAATGAGAATGAAAATATAGTCGTTATGGGCTCCACACAAGAAATGTAAAGTCAAATTGTGGTTGAATGTGATGGATAAATGTAATATTTTTCATTTTTATGGAGGAAAAATGGAAATCAAACGAGGCCTATATTTAAGATTAAAATACTTTTAATAGCATAAATCATATTATCTTATATTTAATTAAAAGAGAATACGCCAAAAAAATAGTTGGAATGAATAAATTTGAAAAAAACAAAAGATAAAGCAATTCTTACTGGACAAAAAATAAAAACAAATCTTTTATCATAATATTTTCTTTGCTCGTCTATCATCAAAGTACGAAAATGAATTTTTAATTAGTAATACTACTTCCCCCGTGACTTCTATTGTTATTACGACTGTTTACTTTCATGGTGCTTCCTTGTCCCGACTACTTACCGTCCTTTATGAAAATATCTTGGACTTCGTTTTAGGAGTTAAGTTCCTAAATAAGAGGAAAAGGGATGGATGGTATTTTTAGATAATGTATTGTTAAAAAGCAAGAACATTTTTTGGATTTACGTAAAAGAAAAAAAAAAAAGTTATTGTAAAAATATGTGATTGAAAATGAATTTGAGAAAAAAAATCTAAAATAATGGTAGACTATTAGGAACATTATCTGATCCAAGATAATATAAAATCGATTATGCGTTTACATAATAGTTTACATACATATAAATGTGGTGGGTTATATAATTGAGTCAAAAAAATATAAACCAAAATTTAAAAAAAATAATAATAAATTATACTCTCTTTTTGAGACATCTTCCATATGTAATACTGGCATTTTTGTTAATAATGTGACACGTCTCAAGATCTAACGGACTTAAGGTTACTAAAATCTCACAGCGCTGTCATTTATCAAAAACCCGGACGTCAGATTAATCCATTACCAATAATATGCCACGTGGCTGCCCAGTTAAATTCAAAGAACTGCCATATCTATATAAATAATTAAATATAAATCCGCTAACCCATTTCGAATTACAACAATGTTACATGTACATACACCCCTACACAATGCCCTACATCCCTCTCACATGAAGAGGGGCTCACAAATATTTTATTATGTGTGGGCCCTCCTCTATGTGAGAAGGGTGTAGAGTATTGTGTAGGGGATTGTGTACAAATAGCTTTATTCTTCCAATTATCCTTAGCCAATAGTCATCAAGAAATTACTCATATTTCACCGACGGAGATATAATTCTCGCCGGGAATGAAAAATCCTGGGCCTTACTTCACATATGCAATGCTATGTCTGTGATCACCACTCTCATGTTTCTAATGGAAAATTTTATTGCTGTTCGTAGTTAGTGTGAAATATTTTTGGGGTTTTGTTGTGATTTTTTGGGAGATGAAGCTTTGATTTTGGGGAATTCTATACTTCAGGCTTTCATTGTTGACGTTGAAATCTGCGATTTTGAATATATATATATATATTTTTTTTTTTTTAGCGTTTCTCTGTTTTTTTTTAAGAGTTTTGATTTTGATTGTTTGTACGCAAAGCTAGTGCAGCAGTACTGTTTAAGATCTCTGTAAATTCAACTGATAGTAAAGAGTATAGCTTTTTAGGAAAATGCCTTTTCCGATGAGAATTCAACCGATAGATTCACAGCTATACAGTGAATCATCGTTCCGGAACGACGTCGTGAAGCCACTGGTGTTGAAATCGAGGCTGAAGCGTCTCTTCGACAGGCAGTTCAACAGTGTTCTGAGGATTTCAGCGACTGAGAAGCCGAGCACTGGAGGTGAGAAAGATGGAGGAGTTCCCGCTGCCGCTGCCGTGCCTGAGTTTGCGCGGAGCTCGTTTTATCTGGATAAGATGGTTCAGAATTTCATCGAAGATAACGAGAAGCAATCAGGTCCCGCCGGCGCAAAATACAGCCGTAACCGCTGCAACTGCTTCAATGGTAACATCAATGACAGCTCCGATGACGAGTTTGATTTCTTTGATTCCTACACTCCAGGCTCTTCTTTCAACGACCCCTCCGATACTCTAAAGGTACCAAAAATTCCCAATCAATCTTCCATTTGACACTTGCTAGTCAAAATTGTCGATTAACCTATGTTTCAAGTGCCGATTTTTGTAGAGTCTGATTCCGTGTGCGAGCGTAGAGGAGCGAAATGTGTTAGCAGACACTTCAAAAATCGTCGTGGAGAACAACAAATTTTGCAAAAGAAAAGACGATTTGAGAAAAATTGTTGCCAAGGGTTTAATAGCCCTAGGTTACAACGCTTCCATTTGTAAATCCAAATGGGAAAAATCTTCATCCACTCCTGCTGGTACGCACCCCGATCAATTCATCAATTCGTAATTTTTTGATTGATTCAATTTGTAATTGAATTTTTAGGGTTAATTTTATCTCTTATGTTTATAGGTGAATATGAATATATAGATGTGATTATAGAATGCGAAAGGCTGTTAATCGACATTGATTTCCGATCGGAGTTCGAAATAGCTCGATCAACAAGCAGTTACAAGGGAATTTTACAAAGTCTGCCTTACGTTTTTGTCGGAAAATCCAATCGGCTTCTCCAAATTGTTTCCATTATATCAGAGGCTGCACGGTATAGCCTTAAAAAGAAAGGGATGCATGTATCCCCGTGGCGTAAGGCCGAATATATGACATCAAAATGGCTCGGCCCGCACACCCGAAGCGCTCCCATCGCGATTGAGGAACCAACCGAAGCTAATTCCGAATCTAACCCAATTCCCTCGCCTACTAAAGGTGGAGAATTTGATTTGATTTTTGGTGAAGGAATGACTTTTTCAGAGACGAATGACCCCGTCGAGGCTCTTCCAGAGAGCCCGTGGCAACTGCCGGCCGTGAAGGTAAAGAGGGCAAATAAAGAAACAGTCACCGGATTAGCAGCTCTTCTCAAGGAAAAGGTCTAAACGATTGGATGTTGGATTGTGCTTAAAAGTTAGCTTATCAGCTTCATTTTGGTAGTGTATGCAGTTGAAAAAATAGTTAAAAAGTCACTTTTTAAGTACGATATATCAATACAATACATACTGATAATAGGAGATTTTGTTTGTATTGTTTTTATTTTGAATATTTGGGTACATTTTCCCCATTCTTTATTTTAATAGAATGGGGCAAAAAATCCTAGTAGTTTTATGTAGTATTTTATGATTATCTAGTTGTTTCGTAAGTATAACAACATTTGAATTTCTGTGTGTTTTATTGGTTATGGGTTTTAATTGTTAAATATTGAAGAAAATGGTGGGATGAAGAGACCTGCCATGCCAGGAGGCTCGTGCCGTTTTGAAGTCCGTGGAGATCATTAGAATAACGTGATATTCACATTTTGGGATGCTCTTTGATTTTTTTGAAGTTACAAAATTTTAGGCCATGTTCGGAAACGGAATTGAGGTTTTTTAGAATCCAAGAGAGGAATTTAGCAACATCGCTGTTGGTTGGTGGTCGATTTAACAGCGAAAATGAAATTATTTGTTTGTTTATGAAATAAGATAATAGTGAAAAGATATTACAGTAGTATTATTTTCTTGGAGTGAATGATTAGAATGTAGAGATCGATGAAAGAGATGATGTCAACATTTTAAGGAGATTATGAGAAAAGCTTTTTGGAATAATGAGTCAGTTAGTGAAACGTGTCTTCTAATCCAATCTGTCTTTGCTTAAATTTTCTCACGAATCAAGTTTAATCTTGTCCATCAGTAATATTACTATTTTGCTTCGTTGAAATAAGGTAGTAGTGAAAAGATGTTACAATAATATTATTTTTTGGAGTGAATGGTTAGAATGTGGAGATCGATGAAAGGGGAGATATCAACATTTTAAGGAGATTATAAGTGAGAAAAGCTTTTTGGAATAATGAGTCGTTTAGTGAAACGTGTCTTCTAATCAAATCCGTCTCTGCTTAAATTTACTCACGAGTCAAGCCTAATCTTATCTATCAATAATATTACTATTTTGCTTTGTTGACGTGCCTGCAATTATGTGAATCGCTTGTCAAACCTTTAGAAGATCTTGATGTGGAGATGCTTTTATTTTGAAACTTTCCTTTTTTAAACTCATTTTTTAAGCTCAAAAATTTCAAAAATTTATTTTTCACATAAATTGTAAATTCCTTTTTCCCCCAATTTTAACCTCATATTCTCAAAAAAATAAATAAATAATCATTTTTTACAAAATCTATTATCAAAAAATACGACTTGTACAGGGTGTGTCCCTTCATTTCTCAGTGTAATACATCTAATAAATCTTGGCACACTTTCACATAATTTTTTTGACACTTCAATAAAGTTATGGGAAAATCGTGAGACCCTATCTTTGTTGGTTCAATTTACATTGTTACTTTCGATTAGCAATGTGTTCAACTTTCATACGTTGTGAAAAACTTTTGAAAGTCTACTTGACTATATTTATTTAAATATTTTATTCTGATATCTTATTATAGTCTATCTATTCTAAATAGATACTTCATGGTAATGTCACGATATATAACGTTGTTATATCACATGTAACACATTTAATGAATCTTTTGATTTTCGATAGGTTGTGGGAATCTCGTGGAAGCCATTTTCTTTGCATTTTACATTGGTTTTGGTTGATTACTTTTTGTGAGCTTTGTAGTTTTGTACATTCACAAGACAAGTGGGAATGGTTGCTGTACTTTGGAGCTTTTATACGTGGTACACTATGAATCGGAGATGGTGAAATTTGAGGTCCCAAACAAAGAATATTCACTTTTTTGGGCTTTGTACCTGTCGACTGTTTTTTTGGCTTATTCTTTCAATTAATAAAATTGAACAATCACCTGACGTATATGTAATTATTTTTAGCTTTTTGGACAATAGGGATGTTTCAAAGGAGTTATTCTATATGATTATATATAGACTGGTTTTTGTTTCAAGCTTTTCGTTGATCAAGCGACACTCAACGTTGAACTTCGAAAAAATGAATTTGTAATTCCTGTCTTACCACTCGATTTTGTATCAAAGTTAAACTTTAGTGAATTATTATTTTGCATGCTATTAGTAGTTGGGTTTTAGCTGTACAAATCGAACTCACGTTGAGACTTTTTCATTTTAAAAATGTGATTTATATCTGACTTAAGCATATAACTATATTTTACACAAATTGAGCTCTGAGTTAGACTCATATCAATTTATCATCCTAATACAAAGTTACTCATTGCGTAAAAATGAATGATGATGGTAATTTTATTGCACAAGTACAACCTATGTTTTAAAAAGCTTGTCTAGGCACACTAGACTTGGGGCTCGAAGAAAATGTCTCGACTCACTCATAAGCGGAATAATAGATACTCAACTCTATGTTAACCGCTAAGGCGCTTTCACTTATTTTTTATTATTATTAATTTTTTAACAAGTGCTATTTCCTTGTTTTGAAATACTACACACCAAAATACTCAATCATTGCTAAAACTTACTAATGAAATAAGTCCAACAAAAAATTGGTCATATCCCAAATTCAGCCACAAACATATTTGTCTCAATTAACGAATAAATCATTATCTATTTGGAGTATTTATGATTTTGATAATTATTATTATTATTATTATTTTATTAACTTCAAAAATATGCATGGAATTCCTATAAATTTTCAAGATATGCGTTATTTTATTTATTTCTTAGCCTATATTAATTAAATTATTATTAAAAATTATTTTTGTTACTCTTTTAATGTATATTCTTCAAATAAGTAACTTTTTTTCATTTTTAATTTCCCAAAAATAATTCTGAAATCTAATAGGTTTAGAACATGCCAATCAATCAGAGATCTGAAAATCTAATTAAGCCAACCTGTGAATTAAATAACAATTACCCTGTATTATTTTGTTCATTATTATATAATAATTATTTATAATTTAAAGGATTTTAATATATTTCACAATCATTGTGTGGGGCTATAGTAACACATTATGTTCCTTATATTTTATACTCTAATACAGACAGCGGCCAGATTATTAAAATTATAAGTTGTGGGGTCTATTTCTCTATTTTTGTAGTGGAATGTGGGGCCCATTTAGAAAGAAACCTCATACCTACTCCCTCTATCTCTCTATATATTTTCAAAACTGATCCCCAACTTATTGCAAGTACCTTTTACAATTATTGTACTATCAATCTTTAGTCAAAAAAATTATGCAAATCTTTGTCAAAATGTAAAATGGTCCCCAAAATAATAAGACTTACTTTAAATATTTAAAATATGGTCAGCGTAAAAATGTGACCACTTCAAATTTTTAGACATTGATGTTGTCCAGGTTGAGAAGCAAATCTAGTTTCATAAAATTGGACGTAGAAGATTTCCTAGACGATTTAACATAGATTTTTACATCCTCTTCATTAGGGACTAGTCGTGCATTATAATAAAATATTGATGACTAACTTGCTCATTTTCAAACATCAAATATCAACTTGAACAAAGAGTGCAACATATACATATGTGGGTGGGTGGGTGGGTGGGGAAGGTTAGGGTTATTGGTATTGGTATTGAGAATTGCTTGTGGAGTGAAAATTTGATTTCGAAAGTTGTTGCCAAGGTCACAAGAAAAGACATAGAAAAGGTAAAATAGTGACACCCTAATTTCAATAATAGGGAAATGAATTAAACTACTTTGCCCCCTCTCAATGACCGCATGGATGACCGCTCCCTCACATTGAGAGGGGGTCCCACATGAATAAAATAATGTTCAATCTCCAAGATGTGTGTACGCGATCAACCAGGTGGTCATCCATGCGGTTCGTCTAGCATGATTGATAGTGAAATTGCATTATAGGACATTTTTAATTCATTTCTCTTACCACATAGAAAGGGAATGTACCCTGTGGCATGGGGTAATTGAGAAAAAATAATAATATCTATCGTTATAGATTATCAATTTAGACGAAAGTGAGTCTACTGATTTTTTGAAATCAGAGTAATGTGAAGTATTTTAATGCATTGAACCGTGAGTAAAAGGACATGGTATCACCTAGACTGGTGAAGACAATTGATAGATTAAATTATTCAATTGAAAAGTTTGAAAGATCCCATTCCACAAAACCTTTATTCAATCTTTTTTCTTATTTTTCTTTTATTATTATTATTATTAATTAATTAATTTTTTTCACGTCTTGACATGATCTCAGTAAAATGCTTTTGAAGAGGATAATTATTATTGTTAAAAATTTAGTTATTTTTATCTTCAAGAAAATCTCATAATAAATTGAAAGGAGTGATGAAAGTAATTGGTATAGTTAAACTCAAATTTATTGAACAAAAGGCTTACTCTCCCTTTGGATACAATTTAATCTATAAATTTGGTAATTGGCGCAAAACGTCTCTAGCTTTCAAGGTTTCTGTGGAAAACGTCCACACCTTTCATTTTTTTTTGGTGAAAAATGTCCCCATCTTTCAATTTCTTGGTGCAAAACATCATTTTAATAAATTTTAAACGTAAAATGACCAATATACTCCGCTATTTAAATATAACAAAAAAAATAAGAAAATAAAAATAAAGAATTACAACTATATGTCAAAACTTTTCAAAAGTGCAAATAACCGTTAAAACTTCACATTCTTCACACACCTCACCCTCACCCCACCGTCACTTGCCGGCCCACCTTCCGGCTACCAAAGCTACTGTGTGTGTACAGAATTGGCAAAAAAAAACCAATGCAGTCCATCCTTATTTTCATTTTCATTTCCTTACGACACAGAAATTGTTACATTTTCATGGAAAATTGAAGATAAAATCCACAAATGGCAACCCAGTAAGCCTGAGCACAATTAAATTCTGTCGTCAAATTCAGCTCCTTCAAACTCAAGTTCCCAAAACTCATAATCAAGCCCCTCATTTGCACGCAATCGCGGCGAAGGTGGTGCATCTAGAGCCAGAATGGCCGACTCTACCGTCGGAAGCTACGCTACTGCCCTAGCTGATGTTGCAATTTACGAAATCCAACAACACACTCGAAATCCAGCAAACCTCTGCTGACGTCAAAAAAATGGAGAAACTTTTTCCCGATCCAGGTGTCCTAAATTTCTCGACAAACCCCACCATAGATGAAGAAAAGAAGATTGCAATCGTCGACAAAATTGCCAAATCTTCAAGCCTGCAGTGCAGCCCCATGTCGCCAACTTCCTCAACAGTCTCGTAGACATGAAGATAATTGAATTGATTACGGATGTTTGAGAGAATTCGAACTTGTTTATAACAAATTGACGAACACTAAACTTGGCAGGTGAACTGAATTGATTAAGGATATGTTCATTTGCAGGTGAAGAAAATGAAAATAGGAGGTGGGAGGATAAAGAGAGTGACGGTGCTTGTTGAAGACAATGAGAAGATGAACGATGAAGTGGGCTGGCAGGTGGCGGTGGGGTGGGGTGGGGGGTGTGGTGTGTGAAGAAGATGAAGTTTGGAGGGTTATTTGCACTTTTTAAAAGTTCGGGCCTATAGTTGTAATTTGTTCTTTTTTTTATTTTTTTATTTAAATAGTGGGGTATATTAGTCATTTTACGTTTAAAATTTGTTAAAATGACGTTTTGCACCAAGAAATTGAAAAGTATGGACGTTTTTCACCAAAAAATGAAAGGTGTGGACGTTTTCCACAGAAACCTTGAAAGGTAGGGACGTTTTGCGTCAATTACCTTTATAAATTCAGTTAAAATCAAATATTAATTTCAATCATACATTTATAACTACTAACATTATCCGTTAATTTTTTTCTATACACATTTGTCGTAGCTAGTTATCCATTGGTTATAATGGTTAGGTAAAGTGTGGGTCAATCTTCGTGATTTTTCAAGTCCTAGATTTCTCGTTAATTTTGTGATTAATTTTCTTTTATTTATTATCTATCTTATTATTATTATTATTATTATTATTATTATTTTGCAGGTACACGATAATAAAAGTGTACACATGATGACAAAGTGATTTGACCGAATAAAGCCCATCTCTCCCATATTCGCAGCAAGATTGAACAGGTGATCAACTCCTTGGGTAACTTTTAAGCAGTTATCCATCACTCTCAAATCAAGAAGATGGAATCAGAGACGGATTTAGGGGGGGAAGCCCAAGTCTAGATTGTTTTGCTTATTTTTTATTTTGGGGGAAAAATTCATATTTAAGTTGTATTCTTTACCTTAATTCAAAAGTAAGGTAAATAGTTTAAAAATTCAAAAATCAGGTATGTATTTAATTAATTAAAAATATTTATTAAATAAAAATAATAAAGTCACAGTTTGTGATTAATAGTCACAGATTCATAATTATAAGTTACAGATTTATTTACTGGTCACATATCGTCAAATTTATTGGTCACATATTATTTTGAAGTCACACATCAAAAATTTTGTAGGTCACAGATTATTTCGAGGTCACAAATCAAAAAATTTATAGTCACAGATTATCAAATTTTAAGGCTACGGACCAATTCGTTGGTCACATATACCAAACACTTCACTTCATATCACAATCCACCACCAATACTTGGTCATAGAGTAGCCAAATAGTTGGTCACAATCCGCCACAACACTCTCACAACCACCGCGAAAAAAAAAAGATCACCAACACCAACACCATTCAAATCGAATGTCAACAAAAATCAGGACAATCACAGCCACCAACCACCACTTCTGTCACCAGAAACCACCACGACCGCCGCCAAAACCACCACCACCGCCACCACCATAACACCGCCTCAAATCACAATAAGCAGTGGCGGAACTTTTTCAGTCTTGGAGCCACCAATCACCCCCAAAATCACAATCAGATCTCTAGCCGCCACCACCACAATCAGATCTCTAGTAACCACCACCTCATCGACTACCACCTGTACTCACCACCATCACCGCCAATATTTCTACCCACACAACCAACAAAAATCAACAAACCCCCTCAACAACATCGAACCCTACCTTTTTTCACTCTATCACCTTTTTCTCTCCCAATACATTCCCTCTCATTTCTCTCTCTGTCCATCATCACGTTTTTCACCTCTATTGACGGAAAAGTACAGTTGTTCTTACAATTTGTATGATTTGATTTGAAGAGAGTTTTTGTAGATTTGTTGTGATGGAAGGGTTGAACGATAAAAAGAGATTGCGAGAGGAAGCGAAAGAGTTTGAATCAGAAATCGACTTTTCAGAGGTCAAGAGGTTAAGGGAGGAGTTACTGGAAAGTTTGGATGACGAGATGGATTTTTGTTCGACGAGTCAAGATCTGGACTCGTTTATGAAGAGCTTTGAGAAAGAAATAAGATCTTCATCGGAGGTGGATAAAGTTGTGGATCTGACGTCAGATTCTGGAGAGTCAGCCCAAGCTTGGCTACTTGTTTGAAGCTTCTGACTGCGAGCTTGGGCTTCCACCATCGTCTGAATCGTCACTACATTCGCCAATCTATGCAGAGCCGTACGCAGCGACTTCATTGTTGCTGCTCGCGGCTTCTCTGTGCCTGACAGTGCCGTTGGCGGTGACGCTCTCCGATGGGCAACGACGATTTATGTGCGACAGAACCTCCGGTGGTGTTTTGTGATAGAGAGAAGGGGAAGAACATAGAGAGAGAGAGCGGAGAAGAAGATAGAGAGAAAAGATAAGAAAAAATGATTAGGGTTTGGGATGATTGGGTGGAGATATTTAATATTTAATTATTATATTGATACCTGATTTATGAATAATGAAATTTTAGGCCTGATTTTTGAATTGTGATGTTTAAACACCTGGTATTATGTAATTTCCTCTTTTATTTTTTTCATTGATCTAGCCCGGTTAAATAATGGACATAGCACGCTCAGTTCCAACCCAAGTCCAAAATGATTGTAATTTTTGTTTTTCTGTGTAGAAGCCCAGCCCAAATCCAAGTTACCCAATCCAAATTCTTAAAATTCTGTTGCAAACAACTATCTAAAAAAACCCAATTACCCAACCCAAATCCCAAATTCCCAAATCCGTCTCTGGCTCATTTCATTTGTTCGAACTTTGAAGCTCAAAGGCCAAAGCTTCAAACCCTTCGGCCTTCGCGTCTTCGAGACTTCGCCCTTCGTGTTCGTGGACTGGATCACTGGACTGGACTAAGTTCGTTTGCCTTCAGTGGACCACTGGACGTCTGGACCCACAATTCTACAAAGGTTTGTCACTTTGTCTCATTGTCTGTGCTTTTTATTGCTCGTTTAGTTGTTTAATTGGTTTTGTAATTAAGTAATTCATAATCAGTGGAACTGTGGTCTGTGGAACAGTGGAAGTTCTTGACTTTGATAGTTTGATTGGCCTGAAAATATGTCTTCTTCTTAGTTCTAACAATTGGTGGATAGGATAGGGTTTTTGAATTCTTTGGATTGTGGAAAATGCACAGGGGAAAGTGTATTATTATTGACAATCTTAGCTTGAAAGTTGAAACTATATGAAAAGACTCAAATTAGTTGAGGTAGTATATGTCATAATTCATATATGAACTCTAAAGTAAAGCTGTAAAAGTGAAACGATATTGGCAGTATGGAATTAATTCTTTGGACTCTAAACCTTCTAATTTTCTTGCTATGTAGAATAACATAATGTTTGGCAATATGGAATTCATTCTTTGGAATTAAAATTTCTGATCAATCATCAATCAATTCAATTATATATGGTATTATTGTGACCTTGGTACCCACTGTTTGCGTCTGAACTGATCTGGGTTTAGAGTGAGTAGGCAATAAATTTGTTCAGAAGAAATATGAAGGATAAAATACTCACTTTGAAGGATAATTCATAAATAATTCTAAATGTGCAGCCTATTTTTGCATTCTTAGACTTTTAAAGTTTGCATTAGATTATTGTTGCCTTGTCTCATTTTTGTTTCTTCTGATTGTATGATACTCTTTATAGAAGCAGAACTTGTATAACTGGTTTAATGCGGCGGCTACTAACCCGATAGAGGGGCTGCCTAATTTTGTTTCGTTTTTATATTGTTTAAACTAATAATGCACACTGATGTGGTCAAAACATTTGGATCGCGAGGACCCTCAAACTGCCACCCCGAGGAGTGAGATGGCCAAATCTTTTTGGATCCTCGAGGAGTCTCTCACAACCACCCTTGAGGACTTAATCCTACTACTATACTCTACGAATATGTCCTCGAGGTATCCTCTCTCTCGAGGATATGTCTTTCCCGAGGACTGTCTCAACATTATTCTATCTAAAGATCCTTGTTGTCCTCGAGATTACTCCTCGAGATGACAGCCTACGCCTGCAGTAGGACTCCTTTGTCTAGTTGAATTCTATCTCGAATACGCTGCTAACATTTTCTTGAATTGTAGTACGAACTAAACACTTCGTTCGAATAGATCTCTTTGAGATAAGGATATCCTAATCCTACCAGGACTGTACTACCTATACCCCTATAAATACATTCACAATTCAGAATTCAGTACGCAAGTTATACATAATTTTCAGTTCATAGCCTTACGCTCCAATTCTCTCTCTAACTTAAGTATCGGAGGGGCAACGAGGAAAAACCTCATTGCCTTCATTTCAGGTATTCAAAGACTTCGTTCGTGTTCATCATCTGTCTTCAAGTTCGGGAATTGTCCAGGTACGACTTTTGGTATCATCATTGGCGTCGTTTGTGGGGAAACTCTACCAAAAGCCATGGTTAACATACAATCAGGTCTTCCTCCTGCAAGTTCATCCGCTCCGGGACATCCACAACCTCCTGTCGATCCTCCAATCCCAAAAGCGGAATCGTCGGGGGATGCAACAACTGCAGCCGCCTGTCGTCAATGCTGGAGCATTCAAGGAGCTCCGTCAACAAGTTGCCACATTGACTCAGCTACTCACTCAGAGAAATTTCCATCCATCACGTACACCGACACCCGAAGGCGGATTCATGGCAGACGCTCGATGTCGGGCGCAACCCCCGGTAAATGATAACTTAGGAGCTGGGACCTCGGGCCTACCTAATGTGGCTTCGGCTTCAGGAGCAGTGACAATGGAATCCGCAGACTTGGCCAAAATCATCCAGGATGGAATTACAATAGGTCTAAGGCAGAAAGACAAGGGGTCAACAAACTTTGCCCCTAACACTTCGTTCACCCCCAAGATTTTATCATTTTCCCTGCCAGATAGGTTCAAGTATCCTCGGATAAAAGAGTACGATGGGTCCACAGATCCTACCAACCACCAAACATCTATACCGTTGTCATGAACCTATAGGTTGCTCCGGATCTAGTGATGTGTAAGGCCTTTCCTCAAACATTGACAAGTGCAGCCAGGGATTGGTTCTCGACTCTAGAGCCCAATTCCATAGCCTCATTCTCAGATCTGGCCGACAAGTTCTCTGCCTTCTTTGCGAGCAGTAAGCGCATCAGAAAAACGGCAGCTTCCCTAATGCAACTTGGCTAGGGGCCAAATGAGACCCTACGAGATTTTATGAAGAGGTTCAATAAAGAAAGACTTCAGATCCCCGACCTCCACATTACCGCGTCTGTATCTGCTCTAATATATGCAATAAGGTGCGAAGCATTCAAAATGTCCTTGTAAAAAACTCCTCCAAAATCAGTAACCGAGCTCTTGACAAAAGGAGAGAAGTACATAAATATGGAGGAGACTTTGAACCCGATGAGAGTCGGTCCAGTATACGATAGGCCAGAACAAAAAAGGCCTCATGACATGAATCCCCGACAGGAAGCCCCTAGGAACAAACAGATGCAGGACCATCCATCGACGTCATTCACCCGATTGAATGCTTCAAAGGCCAATATCTTGATGGAGATCAAGGATATGAAAGAGCTCCAATGGCCTTCCCGACTGAAGTCGCCTTTAGACACGCGCGACCGAAACAAATATTGTGATTTTCATCGTGATCATGGGCATACCATAGAGAGCTGCAATGCATTACAACGAGAGATCGAAGCCCTTATCAAAAGAGGACTTCTGGGTTCTAATGTTAATCACAATAAGCGCCCGAGAAATGACAGGGATAAGGGAAAGGGCCACAGAAGAAAGAGGTCATGGTCAGCCAACAATAAGAACTATTAACGTCATCATTGGAGACATTGCATCGGGGAGGACTCAAGCAGTGCTCGAAAAAAGTATGCTCGTCAGTATACCTCGGGCCAGGAAATAGCCCACGATAAGTTCGAGGACATTACGTTTGGGGCGAAGGACTCGGAGGGCATATCATACCCCATGACGATGCCTTGGTCGTTTCAGCAATTGTGGCCAACTTTGAAGTCAAAAGGATCTTGATTGACAGCGGAAGTGCGGCCAACGTACTATCTCATGAGGCCTTCACCAAGATGGGAATCTCTGCCCAACAATTAAAACCAGTCAAAACTCCCCTCCAGGGATTCGACGGTAGTATCATCATTCCGGAGGGTATCGTCGACCTCCCCGTAACCTTGGGCTCGGGTAACAAACAGGTAACAGAAATTACAGCTTTTCAAATTGTCTGTACCTCTATGGCTTTTAATGCTATTGTGGGTAGACCACTCCTCAATAAAACCAGGGCAATTGTATCCACCTTCCACCTCGTCATGAAGTTTACCACTGGGAACGGCGTGGGGGTCATACATGGGGACCAGGGGATAGCAAGGCAGTGTTATGTGACGTGCCTCAAGGCGATTGACACTGACGTCATGCAACTTGTGGACACCGAGATCGAGAACATAGGCCGTTTGGCTCCAGTGGAAGAAGTGATGGAGGTCGACCTTGGGCAAGGGAAAAAAGTTTCCATTGGCAAGGGTCTTGACGAATCCCTCGTGGTTGAGCTCATTCATTGCTTGTCGAGAAATTTTGACGTCTTCGCATGGAAGGTTGAGGACATGTTAGGCATAGACCCCGAGGTGGCGATACATAAACTTAGTGTGTGAGCCCTAATGCTAAACCCATCAAACATCGAAAGAGACAATTTGCTCCAAAAAGATGAGAGGTCATTCATGAAGAAATCAATAAACTTCTTAGCGCAGGGTTCATTCGGGAGGTCCAATACCCCGAGCGGCTGGCCAACGTAGTTTTGGTGAAAAAGGCAAACGAAAAGTGGAGGATGTGCATCGACTTCACAGATCTTAACAAAGGATGTCCAAAGGACAGCTATCCTCTACCTAGGATTGACAACCTCGTGGACAGTATGGCAGAGCATAAGTTGTACAGCTTTCTGGATACGTTCTTCGGTTATCATCAGATCCTCATGGTCGAAGAAGATCAGGAGAAGACATCTTTCATGGTAGATTCCGCCATATATTTTTATAAGGTCATGCCCTTTGATTTGAAGAATGCAGGGGCAACGTATCAAAAACTTATCAACAAAGTGTTCGCCAATCTGATCGGTAGAAATGTTGAGGCATACGTCAACGACATGGTTGTCAAGAGCAAGAAAGTGGATGAGCATATAGCCGATCTCAAGGATGTCTTCAACACTTTGCAGAAATACAGGATGAAATTGAACCCCACCAAATGTGCTTTCGGGGTAGCCTCGAAAAAGTTCTTGGGTTTCATGATCACCCACCGGGGCATAGAGGCCAACCCCGACAAAATACGTGTATTGATATCAATCGAATCGCCCAAGACTAGGAAAGAGGTTCAGAAACTGACAGGCCACGTGGCCGCTTTGATCAGGTTCATGTCTAGGGCCGCTGACAGGTACTTCCCTTTCTTCAAAGTCCTAAGGGGTAACCGAAGTTTTGATTGGAGTGAGGAATGTGAGAAGGCTTTCCAAGAGCTCAAACAAACATTAGCTTCTCCACCCATCCTCACAAGCCCCAAACTTAGTGACACTTTGCTATTGTCTCAGAATGCAGTAAGTGGGGTGCTAGTGAAAGAGGCTAACAAGTCCCAACAAGCGATCTACTACGTGAGCAAGGTATTACTTGACACCGAAACGAGGTATACGTTGGTTGAACAGCTTGCTCTCGCTTTGGCTATGGCAGCCCGAAAGCTTCGACAGTATTTCTAGTCACACCCCATCGTCATCCTCACGAATCAGCCCCTCAAACATATCCTCCAAAAGCCCGATGTTTCAAGTAGACTATTACAATGGGTAATTGAACTTGGAGAATTTGACATCGAGTTCAAGCCTCGGCCCTCTATAAAGGCTCAAGCGCTAGTGGACTTCATTGCAGAACTCACCCCTAAGGCTCGGGGGCCAGAAGGGAGCTCAAGCATGAGCACTCCAGAAGTGTGGGAAATTTTTGTCGATGGAGCTTCTAACTCCTCGGGCTCGGGCGCAGGGGTCATTATCATGAAGCCCGACAAGACCACCGAAGTCCGATGTACATTCAGATTCAAATTTGAGGCTACAAACACCGAGACAAAATATGAGGCTGTCATCATTGCCCTAGAACTTGCTCAGAATCTTGAGCTTGAACATGTCAAGGTTTTCAGTGACTCCCAGCTTGTAGTTGGTTAGATTGAAGGTACGTTCGAAAGGAATGATGAAAAGATAAGTTTGTATTGTTTGAAGGTTCATAACCTTAAGCGACGATTCAAGATGTGCGAGATCATAAAGATTGCTCGGGCTGAAAACTGCAAAGCAGATGCATTGTCCAAGCTAGTGTTCATGGGTGTTGATGGACTTGACAAAATGGTACATGTTAAAATTGTAATAGAGCCTGACATTAACCACACATCTAACATCATGGACATTGATCATAAGTCGTCATGGGTCGACCCCATAATAGACTTCTTGGCCAGCGGAAAGCTCCCCTAGGATCCCGGGGGGCGAGGAGTGTTTGGTCAAGAGCGCCGAAATATTGCATAATTCAAGGAGCGCTGTTCCATAGGAGTGTCACTCTGCCATACCTCATATGCCTCAGACCATCAGAATCAGCCTAGGCATTGGCTGAAGTTCACGAGGGCATATGTGGAAACCACCAGGGAGCTCGGGCTCTAGCTTTCAAACTCATAAGATATGGATATTATTGGCCTACCATGAAGAAAGACGTTCTGGAATATGTTAGAAGACGTGGTAAATGTCAAAGGTTCGGCAATATCATCCATTCCCCCGCCGAAGACCTCACCAACATCAGTATTTCGGCTCCATTCGAACAGTGGAGCGTTGATATCCTCGGTCCCTTTCCAATAGCCAGGGGTCAAGTAAAGTTCGTAGCAGTCGCAGTAGAATATTTCACCAAATGGGCTGAGGCCAAGCCTCTAGTAATAATCTCGGAGCCCAAGCTCAGGACCTTCGTCTGGAAATCCATCATTTGTAGGTTCGGGATACCTAGGGTCCTCATAACAGATAACGGCAGACAGTTTGACAATCTTCAATTCAGAAACTTTTGTACTAACTTCGGGATCAACCACCGCTTACATCAGTTGCGCATCCCCAGAGCAATGGTCTGGCAGAAGTTACGAACAGAATCATACTTCAAGACCTCAAGACCAGGATTGGTAATGCTCAAGGTCATTGGTCCGACGAATTACCTTCTATACTTTGGACATATAGGACATCGCACAGGACAACGACAGGCGAAACTCCCTTCATGTTAGCCTTCGGTATTGAAGTTACTATCCTGGTCGAAATCAGTGTGCCAAACCTCAGAAGGCTTGATCCCGAGAACTCGGAACACACCATCGAACATCTCGACCTCCTGGAGAAGTGAGGGAGCAAGCTGTGTTGAAAGCAGCCTTCTACCAGAACATGACAGCAAGATATTTCAATGGCAAAGTAAGACCTCGGACATTCAGGTCAGGAGATCTTGTATTAAGGAAAGCCAAAGCCGCTGGTCATGCTCTAGGAAAGCTCGGACCCACTTGGAAGGGTCCATTTGAAGTTATACGAAAGGTTCATGAAGAAGCATACAACCTTGGAAACTCCTCAGGAAGACCACTCCCGAGGCCCTGGAATGCCGACAACCTGGAAAATATATTACAAGTAATGTTCCCTACGCCCTCGAAGTAAATTTTTAATCTTGCATCTTTTATTCTTTGGGCCTGCGTGCTCATGCACTTTATCTTTATGTCGTCGGGACTAAGTTCTCAGACGCATTTATCGTTTCTTTTTGTAATGAACTACATTCGACTTGATCTCGTTTGGGTACATAGGCAGCTTGGATGAAATATAAATCCAAGTCCAGTTCGAAAGATTAATGAATCGAATGATCGGGCCTAGAAGCCCTATATATGCATTACTTTCCGTCAACGAAGTCTTTAAACCTTGCCCCATGTAAACACCATAAGCCTTGCCCCGTGCAAGTACCTTAAGCCTTGCCCCGTGCAAGCACTTTAAGCCTTGCCACTCGGAAGCACTTTAAACCTTGTCCCGCGCAAGCACCTTAAGCCTTGCCCCGAGCAAGCATCCTAAGCCTTACCCCGTGCAAGTACCCTAAACCTTGCCCTGTGCAAGCACCTTAAGCCTTGCCCGGTGCAAGCACCCTAAGTCTTGCCCCGCGCAAGCACCTAAAGCCTTGCCACTTGCAAACACCCTAAGCCTTGTCCCGCGCAAGCACTTTAAGCCTTGTCACTCGCAAGCAATTTTGATAAACATTCTACCACGAAGCAGTATGTTCAAGGAAAGTACTCGATGACACAAACTTTGGGAGTTCAACGCCACAAAACTGCATCAAATTCACATTCGTCGAGATCTTTTTAGTCTTCGAGATTATATGTGCATTTTTCAAAATCAGATTTCTCGAGATTTTTTAGTCTTTGAGATTATACATGCATTTTTCAAAATCAGATTCCTCTAGATCTTTTAGTCTTCGAGAATTATACGTGCATTTTTCAAATTCATATTCATCGAGATCTTTTAGTCATCGAGATTATATATGCAATTTTCAAAATTAGATTCCCGAGATCTTTTAGTCTTCGAGAATTATACATGCATTTTTCAAATTCATATTCATATTCCTCGAGATCTATTAGTCTGTCGTCGAGATTATATATGCAATTTTTCAAAATTAGATTCTTCAAGATCTGTTAGTCTTCGAGAATTATACTTGCATTGTTCAAATTTACATTCCTCGAGATGTTTCTATGACCTCAAGAAGCAAAGACAGATGCATCAAAAAATATCGAGCCATAGCTCTTCATTCATTCAAAAAGGATTGCTCATCCTCAAGCGAATTACATGTTCAAAAATAGAGCTTACAAGATTGGCTAGGGTCCAGGGGATGGGGATTTTATCCTATTTGACCTAGAGGAGGGTCGAGGTTTGTAATATCGATCTCAACGTCGTCATCGTCAGCCTCATTGTCTTCATCCTCGCCACCTCCACCATCCTCGGAGCTAGAGAGCTGGAGAGTTTCTGCGATCGAGGGCACGGTCTTTAGCTTCCCCGCATCGACCTCAGGGTGTTTTGGAGCGAAGATAGGCTCTAGCCTCTTTGAAGGCATGTAAATAGGCACCCGAGGCATACTTTGCTTTGAGTTGGTCGCATTCCTCGGAGGTCTTGAATTCTTCCCAAGCCTCTTTCTTCGATGCCTCGAGCTTTTCCTTGAATTCTTTATCTTTGTAGAGGAGCTCGAGCTTTAATTCTTCGGCCACGTCCTTTGCAGCCCCAACCTCTTCCTAGGCCCTCTTGGCCTCGCGCCTTGCCTTGCCACACTCCTTTATTAAAGCTTCGTGCTCAGCTTAGAGCTCTGCAATCCTCCGATCCTTAAGGGCCGAGGAGTCCTCCATATCCGACATCCTCTGCGTTTCCTCGAGCACCTGGATTGCCAGCCCTCGAGCAACACTCACTGCCTGAAAATAAGACAAGGAAAGTGAGCGAGCATTATCATCGATAACATAAATAAAAGTAAAGATCAGGTCTTCGGGCATACCGTCCTTGTTAAGAGCTCGAGGACTTTTACACCCTCGCCAAGTTTGACCTCCCCACTATACTTGGCCATGAGGTCGGGGAATAGGTGGCTCTTCTCAGCATCCCCGAACAGTGAAAATCCCCTCGGGGACGGTCTCATCATCGTCGAGGTCGATGGTTTCAGGGTAAGCTCGAGGTTGAGGGGCAGGGGGTGTAGCATATCTCTGAATCCGCGGGCTTGGGATTGGTGGTCGAGTTTGCGAGGATTCTCCTGGACCAGTCACATTCTCCTCTGGAGCACGGGGCATCTTCTTGCTTTTCTTCTTGGTCGAAGAACGGGTCTGTTGTTGGAAAGCTTCTGGCCTCGAGTTCCCAAAATTTCGGAGAACACGAGGATTAAACGACATTCCTGAAAAACAGAAACACACAACAGATTAGTTCGAGCACATACTCGAGAGAAAGCACAATGCAGAAAATATCCGTACCCTGAGCACCTCTAACATCAGCCAGATCTATAACCTCTGTCCCAATTTTCTTCATGCTCGAGAACAGGGGTTCAAGTCCACTAGCATTCTCCTCCCTCGATCCAATTCGACGTCGGGTACACTCCACTTTGGCCAGAAATGAAGATCGGGGTCGGGGGCTATAACATAAAACCAACTCTCCCTCCAACCTTTTAGGGACGAGGCCATCTTGGGTACCTTGACCCCCCCTATGGTCGATAGGTACCCAAAGCATGTGAATCGAGGGTGCTTCTTAAGCTCGAACACTACCCTATATAGGCTGACTATGGGCTCGATACCTAGATATCTACAAGCAATAAAAAAATAGACGAGCATTCGCCAGGCATTGGGAACCAATTACCCCGGGCACATAGAGTGCTCGACCAGTATAGCAGTGAAAAAGGGGTGTAGAGGCCACTTAAACCCGGCCTTTAAGGTCTCTTTAAAAATGATAAACTCCCCTCTCCTCGCCCTAATCACCCTTTCCTCGAAGTCCGAGGACCTAATATCACACCTAGACATTAACCCATGTTCTCGAGTAGCACTAATGGCCAAATGCTCTTTCAATCTACATTTTTCATCAAGGTATATAAAGTCTTGAGCCTGAGCCTTTGGTCTGGCATCAAGTGGTACAGCCATGGGGATTATGGTTCCTAGGTCCTCGCTACTACCCGAGCTCCTAGAACTACCTCCACCACTAGACATTATCCGACAGGCCTTAAAACTAAAGAGAAAACTTAAAGTCTCGAGCTACTTACCTTAAGGGTTTTCTCGAGCACGACCTCCCAGAGAGATTTTACAAAAGTGAAACTGAAAAATTGAGTAGTGAAAGTGAGGTATTTATAGTGGGTGAATATGGAACGCCAAGGATCTCGATCTCTCACTGTTGAAATCAGACACGTGTCAAACATCCAAGCCCACTCCTCCAAGGGTCACATCATGCCTGACCATGACCTCATGTAAGGGATATATCACTCGAAGTGCACCTAGTCCTTGGGCCTGAGCACCAAGTATAGGTGCACAGGGGCCAGAGATGTGGTCAAAACTTGTGGATCGCGAGGACCTTCGAACTGCCACCCCAAGGAGTGAGATGGCCAAATCTTTTTGGATCCTCGAGGAGTCTCTCACACACAACCACCCCCGAGGACTTAATCCTACTATACTCTACGAATATGTCCTCGAGGTATCCTCTCCCTCAAGGATATGTCTTTCCCGAGGACTGTCTCAACATTATTCTATCTAAAGATCCTTGTTGTCCTCGAGATTACTCCTCGCGATGACAGCCTACGCCTGCAGTAGGACTCCTTTGTCTAGTTGAATTCTATCTCGAATACGCTGCTAACATTTTCTTGAATTGTAGTACGAACTAAACACTTCGTTCGAATAGATCTCTTTGAGATAGGGATATCCTAATCCTACCAGGACTGTACTACATATACCCATATAAATACATTCAGAATTCAGAATTCAGGTACGCAATTTTTACATAATTTTCAGTTCATAGCCTTACGCTCCAATTCTCTCTCTAACTTAAGCATCGGAGAGGCAACGAAGAAAAACCTTATTGCCTTCGTTTCAGGTAGTCGAAGACTTCGTTCGTATTCATCATCTTTCTTCAAGTTCGGAAATTGTCCAGGTACGACTTTTGGTATCATCACACATCTTGTGTATTATTCTTTGATTAATAAAATGAATGGATCACCTATCAAAAAAAAAAAGGAGAACTTGCTAAAAAAATAGATCTAGATTCTATTATAGATGAATATTATGTTTCAAATCCTCATCGAGAACGACTTAAATAAATAATGTTTTTTCACGAGTTTCTTTAATACATATAAATTTTATTACATTTTTTTTTTTCAATCTTCCAATCCCCCAATAAAAAATCCTGGATCCGTCCCTGGATGGAATTTATGACAGAACATATCCTCCATCATGTGCTCATTTTTCTTCCAATCAGAAGCAATAATGTAATGACCTTCAGTCTTCAGACGCCTGGCAATGTGCGAGGCAATGAATCCACCAGCTCCAGTAATGGAAATCTGAAGCATTTTTTGTTGCCCTCTCGAGGTTTTCATAGGTGTAAAATCCGTAGTTGGTTTCAACTGTGGTTCCCATTCTGCAGTAAATGCCATGGGGAAAAAATTCAAGACTTATAAGGCAATTGGATTGAACAGGAAAATTATTACATCTAAAAGGATGGCGTTAAGCTATCTTAACAAAGAAGTCTACTAAACCAGTGAGTAAATAAGTGTCGGCTAATCTTCATTAGCATAATTCAACAGCAAAAAGCCAAATACAAACACAATGAAAAGCAAAGAAAAACATGAGACTAATCAAATCCACTTGAATTATATTTTCATATTAACAAACAATAATTGAAATAAGTGAAAATAAGTAAAGAAAAGGCGAAGGGGGAAAGAATCAAATTCTAGATTCCGCAAACCATAGATAGCTCAGAAAGAATTCAAATTTACAGAAATTATATACATAAATAGATGCAAACTCAATCCACAAAAAATTTACAAAACTGCAATAACCCCAAAAATTCAGAACCCGAATGAATATATTGATAACATTCACGAATTAATACAGGAAAAAGAGCGTCTTTTAAATTAAGGCAAAGTTATGTCCTCAAAATTCCCGGAAAAAAAAAAGGATGAAACTAGAAATTTGGAAACCCAAAAATGAAGCATCAATAATTTTTATTAGAAATGCAGCAGGAAATCATCATTAATTTGCACAAATTTAATTAAAAAAAAAAAGCATGCATTTTCAAAATAGAAGCTGAATTACCTCAAGAAATTTTTGGATTTTTTAGCGTGTGAAATGGTAATCGGTATTAATAGATACCTCTATTCCTTTTTTTTTTTTTTGGATTACGCTTCATTACTGACGCCCTCATTTGCCCTACCCTGGATCTTAGTGAAGGAGGTAAACCGCAGATTATGCTTCCAAGGGTATATGGTGGACGTCTGTTTGTACAATTGCACTTACTCAAGAGTTAAATTCATATTTAAGGATTTGAACTCTTAACGCTGCAATCTCAAGTAAAACTGAATTTCTCCATTTTCCTCTTTTACCATTTAAAGATGTGCTCGGGGGACGATATCTCTATTCTTCTAGTATGCTACATATATAGATGTAGACAATAGACCCATATTATTTTGTTTTAGAGTAGTAGATAGATAGGAAAATATTAGATTTACAGGTAATATTATTTTATTAAAAATTATGTAATTAAAATAATATTAAATTACTGTTTAAGAATATTTTTTTTTTTTTTGAAATAACGTGGCTCTAGCTCCAATAGGGCCATAGATTTTTTCATATTATTGTCTATTTTCTATCTTTTTCTAGATTGTGAGGACAGAATGCACGGGGGATTGCTCAGTGGATTGACAAAATAACAATTATGCCACTTATTTTTGTCATTAATCAATTTTATCATTTATAGGTGATCATGCTTTAATGCCACCTCGATTAATATTTTGGGTGACCAAATACACATACCTCAAAAGTCGGACATTATTTTATTCACGTGGGACCCACTTGTAATGTGAGGGTCGGTCACCCAAAATGTCAAACATTTTCAGGTAAAGTGGCTTTACTCTTTATAGGTCATGTATGGTTTTTCTTCATGTAATTATTTTTCATTGTTAAAATCTCTATTTATTGCTGCTGCTTTTTTTTTTCCCCTTTGGATTTTCTTCTATGTTTACCAACACAAGTTTATATTGGTTTGCTTTCATATAAGAATTATGACATAATCACCTATCCATAATGGATTGGATAAATTTTGGAAAAAATTGCGATAGGAGTCTTTGATCTTTTCAATTTTTGCAGATATTACTCTAATCTTCATTTTGTATTAGCGAAGGTCCTTAAACTTTAATAAATATGCAATTGGAGTTTAAATGGATGCAAAACTTCTATTTGGCCGTTAGTTGACTAAGAAAGTCAAAATTTGATTAATTTTGACGAAATTAAAAAGGGCAAATAGTACTTTAAATTTTCCTCATATTAAATAAGTTAAAAAATTACATTAAAAACCCCAAAAAATAAATATAAATATATGAATAATGCTGGTCCACCAGGGTTTGGTTCACAGGTGGTTTACAGGTAATAAAATATTCTTTACCACAAAACCACGTGAATGGAGCAAAATGGAGGGAAACCCACCACTTGGAGTTTTCCCTAAAATAGAATACCTTGCCAAAGAGAGCAGTGTGCCTTGCCAAAGAGAGGAGTGTGCATTTCCTACTGAGACAAACACTTTCTTGCTTGGAGTTTTCCCCAAAATAGAATAGCTTGCCTGCCATTTCCGTCTCCAACCTACACAGAAGTCCGGTTTCTCACTTGGAGTTTTCCCCAAAATAGAATAGCTTGCCGGTGACCCTGCCATTTCCGTCTTGAATACCTCCGGTTTCTGAAAAAATAAGGGAGGGGGTACTTTTGTTTTCTGCTCTTTCATATATGTTTTAACAGCAAGCTTTTAACCCTGTCATCGTCCCCGGCGAAGATGTGTATTAAACAGCCGAATCCTGTGATCTTCTCCGGCGATATGGTGGATTAAATCAGTCAGAATCCGGTTACTTCGAGGACGACATTATATACGTGAGTCAATGTTTATTTACAAATGTTCATATCAAAAGTATCATGAAATGGTGTACTGAAAATCCATTTTTGTTTTGAGCACACTAAAGGGCTCACTGTCAAACAAATTTCTGTTTTGTCACCTCCATAGGACAGAAGCCTTCTTCATTCTTCAATGCTGGTCGAAATGGTTGAGTAATTGCAAATGTTAGTCACAACGCCAGTAACTCGAAATGGTTGAGTAATTGCAAATGCTAGTCACAACGCCAGTAACTCTATTCTTCAATGCTGGTCGAAATTGTTGAGTAATTGCAAATGATAGTCACAAAATCAGTAACTCTAACACCGGCAAAGAATAAAAAAAAAAAAAGAAAAGATGGTGTGTCCCCCCAATATGTTGTCCATAATGTTGACCTATATTTATGATTATTTCTTTGAGTGCAAAATTACGGTTTCACAGAATGACTTGTGCTTGTTGAGTTGAGTGCAAATTTACGGTTTCCATTTCTGATTATGATATGCTAATTAATTACATTTTGATGTGTCGTTGTACAGTAAATTATGGATAACGTAATGGATGAATGTTTGGTGGAATCTGGGAATGAGAATGTGACGGAGAATATGAACACGGTGGACGATCAGATTTTAGGAGAAGATAATCCGATTGCGCCCGAGGTTGGTATGGTTTTTAGCAGTGAGACGGATATGTGGGAGTTGTACAAAAGATATGCATATAGTGTAGGTTTTCCAGTTCGAAAAAGGAATTCGAAAAGGTGTGAAGACGGTGCATTGAGATTTGTGACGTTCACTTGTTCCCGTGAAGGAAAAAGTAGAAGTAGTCAAAGTTATTTTTTAAAACCGCAACCGACAATTCAGAAAAATTGTAAGGCGAGGATCTCGGCATCGGCAGATAGTAATGGATCGTGGAGAATTAACAGAGTCATACTTGAACATAATCATAAAACAAGTCCAACAAAGTCGAGGTTGTATCGATGCAATCGAGAGCTTTCGGCATCTGTGAAACGGAAGCTTGAAGTGAACGATGTGGCTGGAATTCCATTGCATAAAAGCTACAATTCCACTGTTGTTGAAGCAGGTGGTTATGAAAACATGACTTGCATTGAGAAGGATTGCCGAAATTATATCGAACAAGTACGTCGATTAAGGCTTAGAGAAGGAGATGCTACCGCCATACAATCTTACTTCTCCAATATGCAAGCAAATTGCTCTGGATTTTTCTTTAGTATGGATTTGGACGATGAATCGCGATTGAAAAACATATTCTGGGCAGACAATAGGTGCAGACAAGCTTATAAAGAGTTCGGCGATGTGGTCACATTTGACACCACATACCTCACTAACAAGTACGACATGCCGTTTGCACCGTTCGTCGGTGTTAACCATCATGGGCAATCAATACTGTTTGGTTGTGGTTTGGTGTCCAAGGAAGATACAGATACTTTCGTGTGGTTGTTCAGCACTTGGTTGAAATGCATGCATGGTAAAGCTCCAATTGGAATAATAACTGATCAAGATAGAGCTATGCACAATGCAATCCGAATAGTATTTCCAAATACGCGACATAGATGGTGTCTCTAGCACATTTTGAAGAAGTTGCCAGAGAAATTTGGTTATCATGTTAATAAGGGTGGGATTTTTGGTGCCTTACACGATCTGGTGTATGAGTCACAGTATGTTGAAGACTTTGAAGTAGGGTGGGGCGTGATGGTTGATGAGTATGAATTACAGGACAATGAATGGTTATCAGGACTGTACGAGAATCGAATTCATTGGGTTTCTTGCTTTTTAAATACTAGTATGTGGGCAGGGATGTCAACTACTCAAAGGAGTGAGAGCATGAATGCTTTTTTTGACGGATATGTACACTCTAAAACATCTCTAAAACAGTTCGTAGAACAATATGAACGAGCTTTGAGGAGTAAGGTTGAGAAAGAGTTTCAAGCAGACTTCAAATCATTTTCTCAAATGTTACCATGCACAACGGCATTTGAATTAGAGAAACAATTCCAGTCGGTTTACACCATCGCAAAATTTCGAGAGGTCCAAGCCGAATTCGCGGGGAAGCTGTATTGTGATGTAATATCTGCCATCGAGACGATTTTTGGGACGACATACAAGGTACAGGAGATTATTGTACTCGGTGAAGGAAGGAAGAAAAAATTATTTTCAGTTTCATTACAGAAAGAGAGTTGTGAATTTTCATGTAGCTGTCACTTGTTCGATTTTCGGGGAATTATTTGTAGGCATGCTATTGCAGTCCTCATCCGATATGACATCACACACATTCCAGAGAGATATATATTGCGACGCTGGAGGAGAGATGTTGTTAGAGCACATACCAGAGTTGCAGTGAACTACGCCGGGTTGGTGAGTACTCTTGAACAGGTTAGATACGATCACATGTGTCAGTCCTTTGCTGATGTGGCACACCTTGGTGCCGAGACAGAAGAAAAGTATCATGTAATAATGGATTGGATCGAATCACAACGTAGTGATATGACGTTGACTCAATCGAATGATAGAAGTAATGTCAGGGTACGACAGCATTTAAATCAATTTACATCACAAAACTCTGCGAGCGGGGGCATACGCGATCCAGTTTCCTCCAAAAGGAAAGGTGCCCCTAAAAAACTTAGAAGAAAAAGTCCACTTGAGTCGCAAAAATGCCGTTCGAAGGTAATGTTCCATTAGTTAACCCTCATGTACGATTAACTAATGGTAATACACAAGTTCATTTTTTAAATTTTTGTCATTCAGGCTGGATCGACCTCAAGCAAAGGAAAGAGGCCAAAAGCACATAAACCTAATTTGCCATGTGATCCAACCTACATGCAGGATGCAATCATTGATGCGGATTTTTCAATGTTGCCAAGACTTCCCTATTCTGAACTCTTGTTGGTAAGTATTTCAAATTTGATTATGGTTTTCGTTTCACGTGTTACTAATTAAGACTTCGAAATAGGGTGGTAGGGGAAGTCAAGAATTGACACAACCAATACCGGCTTCAAATTTTACTCTGTCGTCGACGCCTTTGGAATTCAATTCGCAAGGTACATGTAATTTCTATAGATAGAGTTCTCGTTCATATTATTTCTCACGTTCACATATTAATATTCTTATTGGATAACAGATCATGCAGCAGGGTACTATTACCCACAGTTCCAGGATGAATTAGATAGCTAAATATGACCTTTTGAAGCCACTTCCAAATTTGTGGCTGTCATGAAGTAGCGGAATGACTTCACATGTTTTTGAATACTTTGAAGTAGGATTCGATTTGATTTAATTGGTTGTTCGAAGTTATCGAAAATACATATAATTCCATTTTGTTGATGTACAACTTATTGCCGAAATTAGATGTTTCCACGTGTTTGTTCAATGTATAACTTCTGTGTCTGTCCAGCAACAATTACCAACTTCTGGTTTGATATGTCAATCAGGTTTTTTATATGTTCAATCAGTTTTTTGGTTAATTTTTTTTGGTTGATTTTTTTGGAATGTGATGCATCACAGTATATTGTTCTGCTATAAAATGTATATCAGAAACAACAGAGTAAGGTTAGACAACACCAGTAACTCAATCCTCATAAACCTGTTACCAGGCAGAAATTTGCAATTACACATACACAGATGTACATTGCCTGAAGAGAACTCACGTTCATCTCAGCTTCATCCAAAATGTACATTGCCAGAAATTTGCAATTACACATACACAGACATTGCAATACCTCTAAAACATATGTACATTGCCAGAATACCTACTACATTGGACCGTCTACATAACCTTTCTACTACAATGGATTAACTACTCAATTCAGCTTCTAAATCAACTGTCAATTACTACAACCAACTACTCCATCCGACCCTTCCCCTTGGCGTTCCCTTCCTCCATTGATTTTCTCTTCGTGATTGTCATGTTCAACGAAATTCGGACCTCTTCGTCGTCCTTCAACTGAATCACGGACTGAAACAATTTTGACATTTCAGCCACTGCATTCACTGCAACAGGTTCTGCCTCACCGGTGCCAGAGGACTCCCCTTCTTCAACCCACTGCCAGAAGCCGCATCTCTTGTTGCAGCACTTGAATAGTTTCCCTTTGTTCGCAGATTCCTTCTCAACCAGGAAAAACTTCTGGAATCCAGTCTTACAATCCGGGCAGTGGCGTTTCCTCTGACATTGCTCAAAGTAATGTCCCTTCCCTCTACAACTATGACAAATACCAGAATTTTTTCCAGCCATTCTACGATGGGCTCCACAACAAACATTCAAACAAAAAAAAAACGATTAGCATTCGTTCAACCAACTCAGAAGGTGAAGCAATTCCAAAACGGGTCAAATATCATTTACACTACCTGGTGTTTACAATAAATTAGAGAGAACGAAGATTCAATTTCCAGATGAGGTGCTCGATTGTGACAGAGGAGATGTCGATGACTGTAAGACTGTGCGAGAGAGGAGATGGCGACGAGCCACGAACTCTTTCTCAACTTGGTCGCTTACAGAAGCCGGGTCGATCGGTTTTGGATGGATTTCTTGTGCTTGTTGGTCACCGGAGGTCGAAGAGTTGGAGGTGACAGGCGCCGGTGATGGAGAAATATTTAGGGCTTCGATTTGGAGAGAATTTGGGAATTGGATGATAACGTCTCGTTTATGGACCGGCATTATTGGCGTTATTCTTATTCTTCTTCTTTGTGGACCTTTTTGGAGAGAAATAATATTTTATTACCTGTAAGCAGCCTGTGAGCCAAACCCTGGTGCTGTAGAGCGATTGATAAATATATAACACTGCTCTACTCTACCCCACCCCATCCCATCCCATCCCATCCCATCCCATCCCCGCAAATCAAAACCTGATTAGGCCTCTTCTTCTCCGACGAGACCTACTAGAAACCGTTGCCACCGTTACCTTTGACCCACACTGCCACCACAACTCCCACTCACCACCACCCAATACCAGTGCTAACATCCTCCATCACCACCTTCTAGCCCATTGTACATTCAAAAATCAAACTAAGAAAATTCACCTCATAATAGAAAAAAAAATAAAAAAATTTAAAAAAAATAAATCATCTGCCCCTATCGCCCACCCCCACCAACTTCAATATAAAACCAGAAATCAAATTCATCTCTATCAAACCTAGAAATCAAATCCCACCCTACCTAAAATCGGGATTTGAAATCCTCAACACTACATCGATTGTTTGTCCTCTTTTTTTTTTGTTGAAATACCATCTTAGATTGGACGCATGGATTGTGAGAATCGACTGGTGATAGTCCGCGATAATGGGTGTGATCAGAGGATAATTGTCGATAGTTTTTGAGTTCGTGAGTCGGGATTTGGGTGGTTATTCCAGCGACATCTAGTAGAGTTAGGGTTGATGGTTGGGTGAGATATGTAGAGGAAAATGAAAGCTTTATGGTAATGTGTGGATCCGATGATTTGGTAGTGGTGCCGGGGAGGTTAATTTATGCAAATTCATTGATTTTCATTTTTTATTTGGGTTTTTTATTTGACAGTGGAGAAGATGGTAGCGGAGGTGGTGGTGGTGGTGGTTTGATTTTGGGTTGGTGTAGGGGTGGGAATGAGTGGGTGTTGGGGAAGAATATAATCGACAGTGGTGCCAACTGATGTTGGTGGTTGATTTTCAGTTCTAGGGATAGGCTGGGAGTGGGCTAGGAGTGAAGAAGAAACCATTTTTTTTCATTTCTTATGTTTTTATTTTTTTTTATTTTTTATGTATTTAATGTGATAATTTTAAACTTACCATTTTACCCCTTTCAATTTAGTCAAAATTGGTCAAAATTCACTTTTCTTGGTTAACTAACGGTCAGATTGATATTTTCCATCCATTGCTACTCCAACTGCATATTTACAAAAGTTAGAGATCTTCGTTGACACAAAATGAAGATTAACATAAAGTCTGTAAAAATTAAAAAGGTTAGAGACCCTACTGCAAATTTTCCTAAACTTTGTCCACCGTCGACGTGACATATATAACGTCACTGTAAGAATCATGCTTATATAGCAAGAAATTAATTGTAGACAGACATAATCTCCGGTCCACAATGGATAGAATAAACTTTGTTCAACGTCGATGTGGCAACGTCATGTCGATAGGTCCAAGAAAAAAAAAGGTTTGACCTGTCGACGTGTAACGCCATATCGATGGGTGTGCAACACAACTCCTACCCATTGTGGGAAGGAGACTAAGTCTATAATTGTACAATGGCATTTTAAGAATTGTCAATTCAAACCAATATTGAAAGAGTGATCAAGGGATCGTTTGATATGACTTTTACTTTTACTTGCAGAACTTCTTGAGAAAGCTTCTTTATGTTGATTTTCTCTAAAATTCTTCTAGTGTGATAAAGTACTTTCATAACATTACTCAAATATATACAAAATGGCTTCAAAGTCTTAAAAGCAATTTTTTTGACTTTTCAAATGTCTGCCAAACGGATTTAAGCGAGTTGTGGAGATGACTTCACCCGCCAACGCATTAGAGTTGAAATAGAAACTAACGATAAATTTGAGTGAGATTAAAAAAAAGGGTTAGAATATGATCTCAACAACCCGTATTCGTAGCTACATGATTTTAGAGAACGAGTCTTTTTGTTGGAGGAAACCTCTTAAGATCATTTTGTCCGCAAAGAAGTTCATTTGATACTAACAGTAACAACTATGTCGAGTAGAACTCATTCTTAAAAGTTCGTTTATAAGTGGAGAATGCTCAGTTGATTATAATCTCGTACATGATTCTATATAAAATTTCTAAATAGAGATTAAGAATTTTATTTTCTTCCAAATAATTTGTTTGTATTTATTATTCTATAGGGAGAGCTAATTGGCCACACACGTAACATAAACTTCTAACAAAACCACAATATATATCATTAAGTTAAATCAAATCATGAAATTTAAAATAATGACTTTTTACCAATCATTAAAAGAGTTTTTCTTCTATAATTATTGGCCTGTATAAAGTTCTACCTTTGTTTAAAGCACCACTCAATTATAGGCCTACTTGTTGAAAAGTAAAGAAATTATTAATTTTTTCTTTTTTATAATTAGTACTATATTTAAGACAACGATTTGGTGACTTGAAAGGAATCAAGTCATATGTATTTAGGGATGACAATTTAATTCGTCTCACCCCATCCCGATGGGACCCCACGCCGAATGGGGACAAAAACAATCCACCTCGACGGGTTGACGGGCGCGGGGCATTGGGGGTCACCCAGTGACGGGTCGCGGTGTGGGTCGGGGTGAGGATGCCCCGCCCTGTAAAAAAAAATTAAAAATAGAATTTTGATAAATAGTTAGTTTTTAAAATATTTTTGAATGTATTTACAATTTTATAACATATTTCTAATCCAAAAATTATATTATATAATTGTTAATTTAAAATTTTATATAACTAACAATTGTTTTTATATAATTTATAAATCCACCCATTCAATCTTTTTTATTATAATTAAAATATATAATCTGAAGATTTGAATCATGATAGTTAAATAAATAGTATTTGCTTTTGAAAGATTTATACCAATTAATCAAAGTAAGTTTATAATATCTTGATCGAAAAAATTAGAAAAAAATTAAAATATATGGAATGACCTTTTAAGTTTTGGGTTAATGGTTGAACTTCGAATAATAGCATAACTTGAAAATTTGAAAATATAAATTAAAAAAATTAAACAGGACAACAAACGGGACAAATTCTTGTCCCATCCCCTGTCCTGTCCCATTTAAGGCGGGGCAGAGTGAGTTTGGGGTAAAGCGGGATGGGATATTTCGTCTCGTTGTCATCCCTACACTGCATTTTTTTCTTCTTGTATGGTCTTAAATAATAGATTCCTCTAATTATTTTTCTACAAAGTAATCATTCAACTTGTTTTAAAAATGGGACAAAATCCCTAATAAGTCAATCAAATCTTTTTAATAATATAATTAATCAATTTCGATTGTACTAATCAATCCTACAACAGAGAGGGACTCAAATCCAATACCCTTGGATTTTTTCTTGTCTGACGTAAAATTTGACAAAAATTCGAGATACTTAAAAGTAAAGACAATTTTTTTTTCCCTATATCACGAGTTGAATTTGAATATTTTGAAATATTTTAACAGTTAATTTTAGATAAATTTAATTCTTGAAGTAATTTATGGGATGGTCCACACAAGAACTTGTGGTGGGGGACACCAGAAGAAATTAATATTTTGACTTATCTAAATGAGATTATTAATTTTGTGAAGGATGATGGTTGATTAAGTCTTCTCAATCACTTTCTTAAATCTAAATCGTTATCTGATTACTTTAATTTCATGGGGTCTTAAATAATTCTCTAAGTGCTTTTGGCTTCTTCTTGTGGCGTGAGAATGGAATCATGGATTCTTTCTTTCCCGTACATAAATTGTTAGTTTTTGACAGACATATCAATAGATTTCTATTAAATCGATGGTCGAAAGCTATATGAGTTTCTAGACTATCACTTAAATTGATGTTGCTTGTTACGTCACTTCTAATGAGGCTCTAGATCGTGGACACGTGACAGTCTGCTGGAAGCCTAATTATGTCCGCACTTGACATCACCATCCTACTTTGGTCGAGGTGAAGCCATATTTGGCATAGTCGAAGTGATGAATCATCTCCGTCGAGGTGCTATCTAGAGATTGACCTTCCATGGTCTAAGCAAGATAATAAATTGCTACAGGAGTAACCCGAGGCAATTAGCTTCTTCGTTGATGGAAGGCATCCCCCACTTCATCTCTTCCATGAGATATTTCTTATAAGATCTTCATATGATTTATTGATGTGACATTTCTGCAGCAAACACCTTAATGATCAATTTGTTAGCCTATTTTTCAGAGGTCATACCGAGATTCTAGTTAGGGTGACTACTTTTCAAAAACATAAAATGTCAATCAGCTTATGATTGATGAAGTGACACTTAAGAAGAGACATTTTAGCTATCAAGATGAGACCACTTCTCAAGTAGACAAAATTTCCACTCGGCTATTGCTAGTGTGCTCTTTGAAAAAACTCGTTAAAATATGAAGTCATATTTAGTTAGTTTTTCATAATCATCTTACTACCGATCCACAAAGAGAGAGATGGGAAAATACACAAAGTAGAGAACTTGTGGTGTCAAGAGAGAAAGGCCATCCTTAGGAAGCAGAATGTCACGGACTAATTTTTGTGCCTCCCAAACAAACTGTGTTGTTTTATGGCCACTAACGGATCGTCCGTGACTTGAGATGAAGTAAGTAGAAGCACTAACTTTGCCACCACGACAGTCGTTCCTCTTTGCCTTCGCATGGTAATCTCTAATAAAGCCCAAGCCTCCGTGATGGAAATTAATTCTAGATCATTAAAGAAATCATCTAGAAACACGAGGATCAGTGTGTTGCATTTTAATGTGTTTTTAACGAATGCAATGTCTTCCCGACCCATGAAGGACACAACAAGTTATTTTTAACAACGAAACAAAAAATGCAAGACATTTTCTCTAAATGTAGGTCCGGTTTTGCATAAGGTATTAAATACTTGCATGCTTAGAATTATTTGTTTCCTTATTCATTATATTGTTCTAATGTCTTTCTTTCCTAGATTAGGATACTTACCTAATTTACATACTCTCTTACATTATAAAAGCTTTGTAACATGTCCATATTCAAGTTAATGAAAAGTTATTCTTCATTCACAAAACCTACTTTGTCAATTCTAATATGGTATCAGAGCTTTAGGTTAAGCAACCCTTACCTTCCTTAAAGCAGTCTCGGCTGCCCCTGCAGCTGCTATTGATACTTCGAAATCTCTCACAGATGTCACTTCTCCATACCACTTACATTCATGTGACCAACCCAATCAACTTCTCGTTGATGCACTCCTTAATGACAACAACTATCCTACCTGGCGTCAGGCAATAACTTGTGTGCTCAATGCCAAAAATAAACTGGGTTTCGTTCTTGGCACTATCAAAAGACCAACAAATGATACCACTGGTGCTCTTCTTTGGGACAGATATTGTGACCTGATAATGTCTTGGCTCCTTCACTCCATTGACCGTTCTCTTACCGACAACCTGTTATATTGTGATACGCCAAATGACTTATGGGTTGAACTGGAAACTCGTTTCCAACAAAGCAATCGCACAAAATTATTCCAGCTAAAACGGGATTTGGTAAATCTCCACCAAGAACAACAATCTATCACCGCATATTATGGAAAGTTGAAGGAAGTCTGGGATGAATTAGCCTCCCTACAACCCATTGTTCCCTGTACTTGCGGTGCATCAAAGTGTTTATCTGAAGCCCAGAGTTTGATAGTCTACCAATTCCTCATGGGTTTGAATGACAGTTTTCAACAGCTTCGCTCACAGATTCTGGCTATGGACCCCCTCCCGTCAATTGGGCATTATTACGCCATTTTACACCAGGAAGAAACACAACGGTTAATCCAGCTACCTACCTCTCGACCAGAAATTTCAGCGTTCCTTGCTCTCCCACCGCCATAGAGCAACTCCTGTCCACGCCGTGTCTGGCCAACCGAAACTCCCATATACGAGGAATGTGGTAAATCGGGTCATTCCCGTAACAAATGTTTTTAAAATCTTGGGATATCCAGAGTGGTGGCCGTCCAAGAACAAACGCACCATCAGTCGATCTCTTTCTCCAGCCGTGCACCAGGTTGCCGTCGACCAAATCTCCTCCGTCGTGATTGTTCCCCCAGGTTTATCTACCGAGCAATACAACAGTTTATTGGAGCTATTGAAACCCCCTCCCATGGCATTCACATGTAAGTGTCACCCTAATTTTTCCTCAAATTCTCTCTCTCCAATTTTCCCCCCAACCCATCCCCATGGGTATTAGATAGTAGTGCCACTCACCAATTACATCTTTGCCCCTCAAAAATTTAAATAGTACATCTTGTCCCCTTTATGTATCTTTACCCACCGGTGCCCACGCCTCCATTTCTTCTGTAGGTAATGTTTCCCTATCCCCCGTTTTTAACTCTCTCCAATGTTTTATCTGTCCCCGATTTCTTGAACATGTCTTCCCTTTCACACTACAACCCTATCCTTCGCCATCTCCCCTAGTCTTACCTCTCCCTATTTCTGATTCCCCTATTCCACCGGCACTATCCCCTCCCCTTCTTCCACCAGACCCTTCCCCTCCTCTACCAGCCTTTGAGCTTTCCTCTCCTCCCACTCGTCCTCGACGTACTATACAGCGTCTCGCTCATCTAGCTGACTATATTTGCCCTACGCTACCAATACCTTCATCTGTTACGCTTTCCACTGCCGCCGTCGCATCTTCAGGTATGGTTCATCCCCTCTCTCACTTTATCTCATATGATAATTTTTCTCCTCACCATTTTGTTTTTCTGCCTGCTTTATCACAATCCTCTGACCCTACTCGGTACTCCCAAGCTGTCAAGCATTCTCATTGGCGTAATGTCATGCAAACTGAGATTCAAACCTTTGAAACCAATAATACTTGGCTCCTTACTTCCCTTCCCCATAGCAAAAAACCTATTAGCTGTAAGTGGGTCTTCAAAACAAAACTCCATGCAGATGGCTCCATTGAACGACATAAGGCTCGGTTGGTGGCTAAGGGCTATACTCAGGTAGAGGGTCTTGATTACCATGACACATTTGCCCCTGTGGCTAAGCTTGTCACTGTTCGTTGTGTCCTGGCCATTGCTGTAGCTCGTAATTGGCATTTTCATCAACTTGATGTTAATAATGCATTCCTTCATGGCGATTTGGAGGATGAGGTCTGTATGACGCTCTCTCCCGGGTATGGTCAACAGGGGGAGATTTGTGTTTGCGGTTTACTTAAGTCTCTTTATAGTCTTAAGTAGGCTTCTCGAAAATGGTATTCAAAGCTTTCTTCTATCCTATTATCTGATGGTTTTACTCAGTCTGCAGCTCATCACTCACTTTTTACTCGTCTTATTGGCTCATCCTCTTACTGTGGTTCTAGTTTATGTTAATAACATTTTGGTTGCAAGAAATGATCTCTCTGCCATTACTGTTCTCAAATCATCCCTTGATGCCCGTTTTAAGATCAAGGATTTAGGTACTATGAAATATTTTATTTGTCTCGAAGTTGCTCGATCTCCATCTGGAATATTTGCAATCAAAGAAAATATACCTTGGATATTCTTGCTGACTGTGACAATTTGGGGTCACGTCCTGCACATTTTTCCATGGACCAGAATTTGAAGCTTAACCCTGGTGGTGGTCCTTACTTCCTGATCCTAGCATATATCGTCGGTTGGTGGGCCGCCTTCTGTATCTCACTATTACTCGTCTGGACATCTCCTTCTCCATTAACATGTTGAGTCAATTCATGCAAAGTCCTCAGGATCCTCACTATCGAGCTGCTATCCATGTTTTACGGTACTTGAAAGCATGGCCTTTTTTATTCTGCTCAATGTGATTTTCGACTCACTATATACTCTGATTCTGATTGGGCGAGTTGTCCCACTACTCGTCGCTCCACTACTGGTTTCTTCATCACCCTTGGCACCAGTCCCATCTCTTGACGCACTAAAAAATAATCTATTATTTCTCGCTCCTCTGTCGAAGCTGAATATCGTAACATGGCTATAACCACTATTGAACTTGTCCGGCTCAAATCTCTTTTACAGGATCTCGTTGTTCTGCACCCGCAACATATCTTGCGTTTTTGTGACAATGAGGCTGCTCTCCACATCACTTGTAATCATGTGTTTCATGAATGCACGATGCACATTGAAATCGATTGTCATTACGTGCGCGTGAGAAATATTTGTTTGGACTCCTACTTCCTACACATGTCTCTACTTGGGTCCAATTGACCGATATTTTCACCAAGGCGCTCATGGACAATCGTTTTCAGCATTTCACTCGCAAGTTGGGCATTACGGATCTTCATGCTCTAACTTGAGGGGGAGTATTAAATACTTGCATGCTTAGAATTATTTGTTTCCTTATTCATTATATTGTTCTAATGTCTTTCTTTCCTAGATTAGGATACTTACCTAATTTACATTCTCTCTTACATTATAAAAGTTTTGTAACACGCCCATATTCAAGTTAATGAAAAGTTATTCTTCATTCACAAAACCTACTTTGTCAATTCTAACATAAGGTGATATCGATAAGAATCGCTCAAATTTGTTAACAATCGATAGCTCTACTTCGAAGCTACTCAGGAACAACAAACTCAAGGAATTAGTTCACACAACACATAATCATTGCTTGACTTACTCTTTCTTACTCTTTTATCCTAATAAATCATTATAGTTCATTTTTTATAATGGGTCAATGAGATCCCAGGTAGGAGAATAACATGAAATTCGCGGAATTGATTTAAAAACGCTGGGAAAACCCAAATTCAGGTTGTAGACAATAGGATCTCGACTCTCAAATTATTGAACCAAACAATCAAACAAAAATGAAGTTTGAATGACCTCTTGATTACACAATCAACGAACCTCAATTTGCAAACGCCACAAACGACTATCTAATCTTTTGATAAGTTCTACAGGTTTTAACGCCACAAATATAACAATATATTTGATAAGTTCGAAAAGTTCATCAAGAACTATTGGAGAGAAAATTCTCAATTTTTATTTATGATCAAAAGCTTGTTGTTACAATGAAATAAAGATCCCTATTTATACTAAACCCTAGGAATAGAATAAAAAAAGTAATTAAAAGTCCTAAAACAAGCAAATTTACCAAAAATAGGAATTCTAGTCAAAATAAACTATTTCACGAAAAAGGATAAAATGCGTCAAAAATTAACCATGCGGTCGCATGGTTGGCCTGAAATTTCCTTGACGCTTCTCGGTAAGGAGCCATGCTACCGCATGATCTCCGACGCATGGCTTTTGCGGTTGGCCTCCCCTTTTCGATCGCTTCCAACAAATTGATTCAATTTGCTTCGACCTTCGATCCCAACATGTAACTTGTTCTCTGGCATGTTGTCTTCATACATTTGAACTCCGCAGCTCGAACCATCAATTTGTGTGACATGATTGACCCCAAATAGCCTCGAACGCGCCCTTAACCTCTTTTCAACGAACATTGTACTTTCGATTGTCCGGGATCTATCCTAGATCATATCAGGGTCTAGAAACGTGATAGTATTATTATATTTTTTTAGTAGAGGAAGTCAAATGGTCCGTCTAAGAATGAAATAATTAAATATAATAATTCTTATTGCTTAGAAGTAAGAGAATGGTCCTGGAAGGTCTGAAAATATGCTAGTAAGCTTTCACTTACGGAGAGAAAAGTAAGAATCAGAATTCTTGGGATTAAAATCCTTTATCATACAAACCAATCATATGTGTGATGTCTAAGGTCTTTAAGAGTGATTCTTAAAGTTTTCTTCCCAATATTTTTACTGGTTGTTCGATAATTTTTTTAATTTTTTTATTTGATCAAACTTCGATTTTTACCATACATTTCACGAAATCTACAATTTGTATCAACTTTTCAATTATAAATTTGATCAAGTACTTTTATTAAAAACTTGATCAAACAACTACTTAATCTATTAAAAAAAAATTTGCCTGTGCAACCAATTGTTTTATTTTCATAGTTCTGAGTAGACTGAAATTAACGTGGCCCATTAAAGGATCTTGCTGGATTAAATCTAAAATTAAATTGTGAAAAATATTATGTAGTTGAAACCACATTTTGTTTATTGTTTCTTATCCACATTCTGAACAATTTCTTTGAAAAAATAATAAATATTTTTTTAGGTCGCCTTTCAGTTACTATTAATAAATACCATAAATGGTTGGTTGTTGGTTTGATGAATATATGTTTGTTAGTTTGATAAATGTAAGTTATACACTTATCTCGACTTCTTAGCAAGGTTTTTATGTTTCATTTCGAGCGTTTTGGAGTTGAATTCGATTGAATTTAGGCTTGTTTGGGTTTTATAAGACAAAAATTCAACTTGAAGATACATTGATGTTCGATGATAAATGCATGAGTTAGGGTGTGACAAAACGAGGCATGGAGAGTAAAAGTGGAAAGAAGTTTGAAAAGGGGATAATATATTCATTAAATATCTTGTATTTTGTGATTCAATTATGATAGCTAGATTAAACTCTTGTTGCTTGTTTTGAATGAAACCCCTTTTACTCTTTGGTTAATCAATGGCTCGTTCTTCATTTAATTCTTCATATTTTATAATGACTATATTTTTCATTTTCATTCTACAAATAATGAGAATCAGACGGGACCTATATATTACATATATATTCACCACTAATAAAGGTATAATGAAGGTAGGTTAAAGTGTTTGGTCCATCCAATCCCAGCCCTCTCTCAGCTTTGTCTTGAGACAACTCACCAAGGATTAGATGGAGGCCTATGCTAAGCCATCTTAGTTCATGTTTGGAATTTAGGACACAAAAATTCTTTTGGTTAAAATAATGGAGGTTTAATATCCTAAAATTATCTTTATTAATATCCTAAAATGCCAAATATTTCCAAATTATCGTAAACTATATTAATCGATGACATATTATATTAGTTAGTGTAATTTAAAGATTATTTTAAAAGGTTTATGACACGTTTTTTATCTTAATTTTTATGATTTTTACATTTTAAGTATGAAATGGCAGATGTATTTCATATTGATGTGTTAATAATATATATAATAGAAATTACTCTTAATGTGTATAAATTAGATAAATAGCTTTTAAATTTATTTAAAATAGCAAATGCAATAAATATTATTTATTAATAAAACAGTCAAATAGATATGTAATATATGTACAAGTAATAAAAAAAAAGCATTTTGTAGTAACGCTATCGAATATATCCAATTCAAAAATTATCAGTATTTCGAAATATTTTTAAAGTTTGTTCTTGATGGATTTTCATTTATTTCCTAATTTTGTCATTCTACTTTCAACATGTCACTGTCACTGTCACTCCATCCCCTTCCGTCTGTATCTTATTCATTGTGTAGGTCAATTGACGGATCAGACAAAATCCTTTATTCACGTACAGTTGCATTAGGGGGTATTATGAACTTTTGAAATATTTTGGATATCATGTCCTGTAAAATAATTGGATAATGCTATTTGTACAATTTTTTTTTTCAATTTTCTCTTACAATCACTTACATAGGGAGGGGTCCCATAATGAATAAAAAAATTTCACTGTGAGTGATTGTAAGATAAAGTTGTAAGAGAAAATTGTACAAGTAGCATTACCCAAAATAATTTGCACAACAGCAACTTCATCTCATAGCTTGTGACCTCGTGAGTTGACAACAAAATTCATTTTCTTCCCAACATTGGCGCCTAGACAGACGCTTAGTGAAGAAACCTTTATTATTTACTTTTTAATCCGTTTATAAAGAATTTATAACTGGTTTCGTTTATAAATAAATAAGGGTGTGTTTGATACGTTAAAATTTTCCCTGGAAGTTGGAATTCGATTCCAACTTCCACTTTTGCGCTGTTTGATAGCGTTTATTTTTCGTGGAATTGATTTCCACCCAATTCCAAGGTACAACTATTTGAAGCGTGATTCCGTGGAATTCAATGACTTGCTATATAGGTGGGAATTGGTTTCCACCTCTTTTTTTTTTTTTTAGCAATATAAACAAATTCTAAGATAAAATATAAAAAAATTTATCCCTTTAATTGACAAATTTCATGCAAAACAAAGCCAAACGTAATCTAAACATATTTTGTCTCCAATGGTAAAAAAATTTATTCATTTAATTGACAATTTGCAATAAAAATAAAGTCAAACGTATTACAATAGAAATATGGAAAATTATACCAATCAAACACCTTTAATTCAATGTAAAACAATTCCAAACAATTCAATTTTTTTCCATCCATTTTTCACCCTTGCTATCAAACGGACCCTAAATACTTTTTCCCCCATTTTTCTCTTCTTCAAGAAAACAAAATATCTTTCACCTGTGTTTGGTAACCATTTTGGCCAAAAATTATAATACAATTTATGACCGAAGCGTGTCAGTGGGACCAAGTTGTGCACTAGCTTTTGACTTGAAAGGAGATTTTTACAAAATTGAAATCACATCTCCAAGGATAATTTTATTTGAAAGGATAAATTGATAATTTAACCAAATTCAGTCAAAAATATCGGCGCCCATACCCGACAATAATACTGCATAACGATCTGAATTTATCAACAAATGAGGTAAAAATATTCACCAAACAGGAGCTTCCACTCCAATTCTTCCTCTGACCAACATACCCACATTTTCTCTTCATTTTTTCGCCACCATTTTTCTTAAATCCACTGTCCATTTTCTTCCTCGTTCTTAAAATCTGATTTGTCACCATTATCCACTCCTTACTCTGAGATTCATTTCCATTTTCTAGGAAAGAGGCGTTGCTGGGAAATACTGAATCTTGATCGTGTAAATAATATTCACTAAAATTTTGAAAATCATGGATTTGAGTAGAGTTTTGGGGATTTTGTTTGGAATCCGAAATGGGTTCATTGGAATAAATGAATTTCTTAGCTAAGGGCATCTTCAATGGAGACACCAAAACACCAATTACACCAAAAAATGGTACAAAACTACTTCAATGTAACACTAAACTTTGCACCAAAATGGTGCAGAGTCAATTTTACCATTTATTTTCATTTTTCAAATAAATTAATTAAGGGTATTTGTGTCATTTGTGTTTTATATTTTTTTGATACAATAAAATAATAATATAACATTTTAATGAATTTTAATAATGTCAAAAATAATATTTACTGAATTTAATATTTTCTTTAATTTAACATAATTATTTATTTAGTAATTTATGTAGTTGTAAAATAAATAAATAAATTGTTAAGAATAGAAAAAATGAAAAAAAAAAATGATTAAACACTATTCATTTGATGTAAGTTTTGGTGTAATGGTTGGAGATAATTTTTAGCTTGGTGCAAGATTTGGTATAAAATGGTGCAAAACTTACCTCAAGTTTTAGTGCAGGGTTGGAGATGGTCTTAAATCCCAGATTCTACTGTGGCAGTAGCTGCTAATAGAACTTGACGCGTTTCCAAACTTAAATAAGGAGACTATAACAAGGGTTCATAATTTGAAAACAGAGAAAATGGATGTTCAGAAATCATCATTGTAGAGAGAGAGAGAGAGAGAGAGAGGGAGGAGGGGGTGTGATGACTCGTGAGATTCCGAGGGAAATAGTAAGCGGCTGAACAATTGAGGTTGAATATTATAAGGATAATTCTACTTGTACATTTTTTGGTTGATTTTGGGTTTGAACTTGAAGATTTGGAATTCTGGAGTCTAGAAAATGAAATTTTTTTGGTGCAATACAAGAGATGAAAATTTTGTATTTTGTATTTTTATTGTTGTGGTGAGTTCTGATGATGGAGGCGGCGATGGTTGTGGATGGGGAAGGAATTTTTTTTTTTTTTTTTTTTTTAGTTTCTTAATAATTTATTTATAACTCATGTGCACTTTTTATATTATTGAAAAAATGGGCAACGGGTATTTTGCATTAAAGGTATTTTGTGCAATTTTCAATAGGCAGAATGGTTTTCCAAAGCATGTCTAATAGGTAGAGGGATTTTGTGCCAACAAGCTTAATTTTAATTTTTTGAAATTTTTTCAGAACCTATAGATAATAAACTCTCAAACATAGATTATGCTATTTAAAAAATCGCTGCTAAAATCACATAAAATCGGCCTGCCCACAAATATTCAAAGTAGACACTTTAATATGTATGTATATATATATATATATATATATATGTATGTATGTATGTATGTATGTGTATAATGTATAATGAAATTGGCGATTCTTTTTTTTTTTCTTTAAATTCATATGTAATCATACTTTTATGTTACTTATAATTTTTATTAAAATTTACTAATTTTTTTTTTATTCAAATGGAATATAATCTTATTATTCTTATTCTAGTTTATGTCCGAATCGTGCATGAGACCCCTTGGCCCCACTCACTTACCCACCATTCAATGTATTCTAATTTAGGGTCCAAAATGTGCATGAAATCCATGGGCTGACTCGCTTACCGCTGATTAGCGAAAGTCTCCATGGATTGACTCTAGGATGGCAATAGATCGAGTCGAGCTGGCTCGTCTCATCTACTCTCGAGCTCGATTCGTTAGCTCGAGCTCGTTCAAGCATGAGTTGAGCTTGAGCTCGACTCGATCCACGAGCTCGTAAACTCACGAGCCGAGTCGAGCACACGAGCTCCTTTTTTTGAAAAAAAAATTTGAAGAATTTTCAAATTTTTTAGTCAAAATTTGTCCAATTTTTGGGCAAAACTTATGCTCCGCTCGGGTTCGGGTTTGTCATTTTACAAGCCCGCATGACTCACAAGCCGAATTTTAACGAGCCGAGCCGATGAGCGACGAGCAGGCTCGGCTCAATTGCCACAACTAGCTGACTCGCTTATCCTTTTCATTGGAATCTTACGTAGTGATTTATTTATTGATGGTAATCAATAGACATTGTACGAATAATATCCAAATATGTTTAAGAAAATATTCAAATTATCAATAACTAATAAATCATTGGTATATGAATAAAATACTAGATATGTATAATAAGGTAATTTTAGTTGAATATCATTTTTAACTTTAATACAAAGAAAGCACAAAAATTAAATTTTTTTTTTAAGGTAAATAATAAATTCTTTTATCTACCACAAAACATGCAATGGACTTACAAAAAACTAGTCTAGTTAAAAAAAAATTGTATTACTCAGTTTTTCCTTTACCAATCGTGCTAGATGTACAATCAAAATTAACAACCTCTCACATTGGGAGAGGTCCTATTGTAAATAAAAAAAATGTGTGTTCCCTCCATGTGAGTACATTGTCAATCAAGGTTGTCAACCTCGATTGTACAAGTAGATTAATTCATTTTAGTTATACTAGCTGTGAACTTGACAAGGTTGGCGAACCCACTTAAGGGTCCTTGGTGGGTCAAGTGACCCACCAACTTCAAGATTTATTATTATTATTTTTTTAAAAAGAGTCAAAAATCAGAATTCGACAGCAACGGTAGTTGTGTTTCTTTTTTTTTTTTTTTAATATTAAAATAGAATTACGACGATAATCGAACAATTGAGAGAGTGAGAGTTGAAATTAGTTTGTCATTTGTGATATTTAATTTGCGAATTCTCTAAAAATTGTTATTCATCATATATATGAGATTATTTAAAATTTGTTGGAAATTGTTATTTATCATATATATGAGATTTTATTAATATGTGATACTGATTATATACGTATTTTTTGTAAAATACATATTTTTTTCGTAACTTTTTAATAAGTTTGATTGTATTTGTATCCTACTAACTTCAAATATCTGCATTCGTCACTGACCTATGAGAGCTGACTAAGCAATTAATATTCTCTTTTTTATGCTCTCACCAATCCCAAGCTATAAAAAGTATGTCGAGCTAACCACATGCGATAATCTGAAGTCGCGCCTAAGCTCAAAGCTAAGAGACAACGCCCCCGCATATTGGTAATCTGAAATAAAATGCAATCTATTCTATGTTGACCCCTTGAGGCACCCAAACAAAAAAAACTCTGACGGGTAGTGTTTTCTTGTTTTGAAGTCCAGCCCTACCATTGATAAACATAAAAATCAAATAAGAAAAAAAAAAATTTAAATCCAAGCTAGCCTAAAATCCAGTCGACGAACAATCGTAGACTCCATCTTGTTTATTTTCCATATAAGAGCGTTCGTGATTTAGAAACAAGAATTAAAGTATTCATCCTTGTCCATCTTGTTTTTCTGTAGATATGACATTTTTCATTTTATTATGATAAGGCTTCACCTGATCATGGGGGTGAGTGGGGGCATTTTTTGACAATATTTTAATCACATGACCACACTCATGTGCGTTTTCTGTAAAATTTCTGTAGACAATTTTTTTTATGAAAAATCCTACTTGTACCTAATTTCTTACCTAATTTTTGACCGAATTGAAAAGTGGCGGCCCCCTATTATGCGCCCCGCCACTTGTCAATTCGATAACCTTTTAGGTAAGAAATTTGGTATATGTAGCATTACTCATTTTTCTATACATATGACATTTTACATTTTATTATGTAAGGCTTCACCTTCACGCTTTTTTATGCCTTTCATCTTTTTGAACTTTGTCTCCTACTACAAAATAAGTCGACCAAGTGTCAATACAACCCATGTTTGTTGTCCATTATTCAGAAAGTTAAAGTGTTTGGAATTGTATTTTTTTTGAAAAATATGTGGTTAAAAAGTAAAAAAAACTTTATTAGCTTGTATGTAAAATATTTTATCGTATGAATATTAATGAAAAATGATATTGTAACAAATAAGTTAAAATTTTAAAAGGTGTCAACAAGGCCATACTCTAACAAATTGATAAGGGTGTGAAAATTGACGTCGACGTGACAATGACATCGACGTAACATTTGCTAACATTTGATGTTGATTATATACTGGATAATGATAAAAGTCCCAACTCTTATATCTTAGCTTTTATTTGGCCGCTTTTTCCTATCATATATAAATTTTTTCTCTTTTATTTTTAATTATATAATTTTTCATAAAATAATATTACTCGTAAATCGAATTTTTTTTTTCAATCATACATTTTACAAAAAAAAAAAAAAAAAAAATACTATTCCAAATACTATTTAAAAAAAAAAAAGACTCAAACAAGGACTATTTATGCTACTAAATTCTCATTTTTCTCTCTATTTATTATACTTTTGCAATTTACACTCCCGAAGAATATTAAATCATTCACCTGAGGAAAAAAAACTTGAACTATGCTACATTTACAGAAGGTTAACTCACAGAATTTTTTCAAACATCACACAAACAGGTGAGCCCCATTTTTTATACAATATTTAATTCATATGAGTCCCACATCCATGTGAGTATTCTATATTTCTTCTGTAAAATTTCATCTGTACATCTGCCTTTTTCCAAAAAACTTTGTTTGGCTTTCCGTATTCAATTCTGAACCTGACATAAAAATTGGAGTGCACAAGGTCATCGCCAACCCCTATTGCAATGACCAAGCATTCAGTAGAATATTATTATTACTATTTTTTTTTTTCTCCTGAAGAGGTATTATTAAATGTAATTTTTCAAAATAGTGGTCAATTTAAATTTTTGATATAATAGAGGTTTTTGTACCTTTTCAAACATGGACTGGGGTCTTTATTCAAAACCTGAGGCAGCAGTTTTGTAATTTTACTTAATTAAAACTTGAGAAATGATCGTTTTCCTAATTTTCTATAATACGGGGCTGTGTGGTGTAATTTGCTATCTTGTATTTGTTAGTAACTAATTTTGTCTCTTCAATATTCTTCTCTGTTACCATCACAATTTTGTGTTAATTGTATCACTTAATTTTGGTATTTTTACGCAGATCATTCGTCGCATTTTTATCTTTAACCTTAAATTTATTTTATAGATAATTTCTATCCGAATATTCAAATAGTGAGAGGAAAATATTTTGTTGACTATTTGTATTTCTTATTTAAAAATGCAAGGGACAAATTAATCTTTTTATGATCTCCAAATGAATTATTTTGATACGTGACCAAGACAAGATGTGTTAATTAATAGAGGTTGATGATAAAAATACTGAAAAAAAATGGGTGACAAAAGTGCGCAGACTACAAAAATCAGGGATATCTACTACAATTAAAATGTGTCGTGAATATGATTACCATTTTCCATCATTTTTATTTCAATCTCTCTTTTTTTTTTATCGTTTCTCTCTCTCTATTTTTTTTTTCGCTCCTAGCTTCGTCGTTTAGTGGTAACAAGCTTAGTACATAAGCCTCTTGCCGGGTTTCGGCTAGTTTCTTTGCTCTTAGGTTCGATATCTTCTCTTTTAGGGTCAATGCGTCTCTCAAAGTCTTTTCCTTGACACTGAATTATATCAACCCGACTTTGAGATTATTGCTAAGAACAAACTTCAGCTCGAAAAACAGAATAATCTGTAAATAAAAATTCTTATATAGTGTGTTTAGTAACATTCCACCATTTCTATGAAAAGGTGAATGATTTAGTAATTAAATTCTCATATAGCGGTTGTTTGCTAGATTAATGAATTCCAACACGTTTAGGTCCTGAGAAAGATTGATATTTTATTATTGAATTTTTATTTTTATTTTTATTTTTGTCTCCGTGCCAGTTTTTTGCTTTTTTCTTTTCTTGTTGCGTGCCAATTGTTAAAAAATTATTTCAGCCTTCGCTTGACATCCATTTTTTGGGAAAAATAAATTTTGAAATAGTACTTTTTTTTTTTGGAGAATGTGTGGTTAAAATATTAAAAGAAATTTTGAATTTACATGCAAAATATTTTATTGTGTGAATGCATAATTGAAAATAAATTTGAAAAAAAAAAAGAATTTTACATGCCATAGTTTTTCCGTCGGCTTGTGTTCTTCCACAAGGAAAATAATTTTCTTTTCCTCTGTAATTTCAGTTCATGATGAAACTCAAACTGCATTATGTTGAGTAAAATTGTCCTATCATACTTTCAGATGCCTTTCCAAGGATGTTCGTTTAACTACCCAACAGCTGCCTGCTATTTACTTAGGCTGGCTTCTTCCCTCTTCTCATTTTTAGGCACCATGAAAAAAAAAAAAAATCTTTCTTCATGAAGATTCTGGGTTTTGATTGTCAATTGAATCAACATCAAGAGACCCTGGTTGCATCTGTGCTTTCTCCATTAATTTCCTCTCTTCCAATGTCCCAAGTTTCTTGTTTAACGATCTGTATGGTTGGGGTTGGGGTTGGGTTTGCGTTTGCATTTGAGGTGTTGGAGTAGAGGTAAAATCCACCATTGTAACTGAAAATTTTGCTTGTGCTATGTTTTGGAATGTTTTAAAAATGTGAATTGACGACAAATCATTAATTGTTGGTTTTTGTAAGATATAAGGGTGTTTGATGGATATTAAAATTAAATTTTTTAGAAGATTGTGATAGAGATTTTTGAAATGTGTGGTTAAAAAGTTGTGGGACTCATGGAGGATATGATTAATATTAATTGTTTGACTTTGATTTCGATTAAAATTAGATTTTAATCCGGCCCAAACAGGCCTTATATCTAACTATGAAAATGTAGTGTATTTTTTAAGAATATCTTGAGAGGTATTGCTTGAGATTGAAATATAAATAAAGCATTGTTATGGTGTACTTATTGTAAATTTGTTGTTTACTGTATATATTGAATTAAGAGTATAATTGTATTTATTGAAAAATATATTTTAATTGTGGTATGATTATATGTAGTGTAGTAAGTAAATCTTGCCATGATAATTTACCCTTAAATATAATTAGAATATAATTTTTTCTGACATTTTTCCTAATATATCCTTACATTAAGTAATAATTTAAATACGATTAGTTTATATTTGTTGATAACAAGATACATTAAACAATAAATAGAGGCATATTAGAAAATTAAAAAATATATACTTTCAACAAGGAAAGTGGCCTATTATTTGGACAGACAAAAAAATAAATCAAGTCTATCTTTATGAGACGGATTGATTATTTAAAACATTTTTTTTTTTTTTGTAAAATATTTATTATTTAAAACATGAAAAGGATAATTTTGTAATATTTGAAAGTACGAGGGTGTGTAATGTAATAATCTATCTTGTATTTGTCATTTTCCTCGTTTACATCATTAAAACTAGAAAAAAAACACATCTGTAGCTAAAATACACAGCAGATAAACATACAAATTCTCTTATTTCATTTCATGCCTTTCCGTTCTCGTTTCCTCGGCGGTGTAAATGCATCGCCACCGCAAGCACCGCCGTCGAAGGAGTCACCTACACCAATTGAGCCCCTGAAGTCGGACTACATAATCATACTCGCCGTGCTACTCTGCGCAATCATCTGCGTTCTTGGCCTTTCCATCGTGGTCCGCTGCGACTGGATCCACCGCATCACCGGCGGAGTCCTCGCTGCCCTGCCAAATGCGTCGACGCCTGCCAATAAAGGACTTAAAAAGAAGGTTCTGAAGTCCCTACCAAAGATAATCTACGGTGAGGATGAGCGAGTCGAGAAGCTTGCTGACTGCGCCATCTGCCTGGCGGAGTTCGCCGCCGGAGAAGAGGTCCGTGTGATGCCACAGTGCGGACATGGCTTCCATGTCGAATGTGTTGACACTTGGCTTGGATCCCACTCCTCTTGTCCTTCTTGCCGCCAGAATTTGGCCGTCAGCAGGTGTCAGAAATGCGGAAATTTGCCGGCCGCCACCTCTTCCTCCTCCTATGCTGCAACCAACTTTGGAGCTCTGCCTCAGCCAGCCTCCAGACCAATAGACCGTTTTACTATGGTTTTCCCTTAATCAAATCGTAATTAGCTTAATTACTCAATACTTTATAGATTAGCAGCTTTGATTGGATGGATTAATCAAGCGTTAGCAGAAGAAGAGAAGATCAGTTCCTTTCTTGATGTATGTAATATATATGTGTTTATGCTGTATTGTGGTAGGAAGGAAAAAAAAAAATACCAATTACTTTATTTTCTTTCCCTCTTTTTTCTTTTTCTCCATGAACCCTAATTCAATTTTTACGGCGAATCTCTTTTCAAAAATTTCTGTTTGCTGAGTTCCATTAGATTAAAGTTTAAGTTTTCGTGAAATAAGTAGCCTCCACTTTAATATAACATGCTTTATCCAGGATAAAATTTTCACGTGGCAGGGAACATAATTAAGTTGGTTTTTCTACTTGAACATCCCCCTGGTTGTCACAGATGCCCCCCAATAGGGGGCTGCCACACATCCCTCTAGTTGTCCGGGGGATGTTCAACAAGCAAGACCCTAATTAAGGTCTCGTTTGATTATCATTTTTCTTTCATAAAAGTAAAAAAATATGATTGTGATTAATCACATTCAACCACAATTTTTAACTTTTCATCCTTTATATGGAGTCTATAACGACTATATTTTTCATTCTATAAATAATGTGGATCAAACGAGACCTAAAATTTTCTGGTCAACAATGAAATTATTTTTCCTGGGTCAAGAGTTTAGTTGTATTTAATATAATTTATAAATTTAGTGAGACTTATTACTATTTTTATTTATAAATTATTTACAAATTTGCCGAGGCTAAATAATTGGAATGGAATTGCTCATAGTGAACTCTATCGATAGTGTTACAACTAATTTAAATTACCGTAATTAGCTTGGTTCAAGAGTATGGACATTTAATGGTTATGTAAAATATTGTTGGCGGATGTAATTGGACGGTGTTCTTATTTTACAATAGTGTTGTAGGAATCAAATCGACCAATTCAACTAGAAAAATTAGAAATCGAGCTATCACTTAGTTCTTTTAGAGCATGTCCAATTGTGCTATAAAATAGATCTAAATTGTGATTTAAATTTTCAAAGTGGCCGAAAACTTCTTCAACAAAGAGATGCAGAGGAAAAGCAAATTGAATTTTGCAATAGAATATATATATATATATATATATATATATATATATAATGTAAATTTACATCCACAAGAGATAAAAAGTGAATTTGAATCTTCTTATGAGAGTAAAATTTGATTTTAGATCCATCGAAATATAAATAAGAATTTAAAAGTAAATTTACATCATTTGACAGCATGTGTTAACCAAAACCGGTTATTCGAACACGCTTGCAATATGTGTTTGGGTGCCCACAGCTTAGTTTTTCTTTCCTTTTTCTCTAACTCTGTTTGAGTGTACCTAGAATATATTATGGATTTTATGTAATAATTGAGGCTCTTATTTTATTTATTTATTATTATTTTTTTAAAAACAACTTTTAAAAATGATCAATCAAACATTTAGGGTGCGTTTTCTTTGCTATTTTCGAGTCGTTTCCTGTTTTCAATTTTTCAAAACATTGAAAACGAACTCTTTTCCATTTTCGAAAACGAGTTTTGAAAACGGCTGAAAATTTTGTGAAGAAAACAGAAAATATTTTTTTACGTTTTGACTGTTTTCTTCACAAATCTGTCAAAACTCAAAAAATATGGATTAGAAAATATTTTTTCAAAACGACAAAAAGAACGAGTTTTCAACAATCTCAAAATGGGCACCCAAAACACAAAACACAAAATGAATTCAAAACTCAAAACACAACTGAAATACGAAGAGAACGCCCCCTCAGTTTTTGAAGTGATAGAAATTATAACGTGTAGGTGTGCATGTCCACATTTGAGTTATACTAGATGGTGTTTATCTTCAAATATGAATGCCTAGATGGAAGAATTTTATTGACACAATTTGATTGTCGTTACAATTATTATTATTATTTTTTTAAAGAAGATCGTATCATCAAATATTAAAGTGCACAAAGACGTTTTACAAAATGGAATATAATCCAATCAATGGTTCGAAATTGAAAAAGAAGTACTCAAGTTTTTAAGCAATTTTGTTTCATCCCGATGGACAAAGCCACAGGTACCATACACAATATCACGAAGTAAAGATCAAATGTCAACACATGAGTTACAACATTTGATGAAAAAACCTATACATATTTAGTCCTCGTTTGGTTTGTAAGAGATCTTTCAATTCATCTTTCTTGTCATTCTTATAAATAATTGTCATAAATTTGTGCTACCTATGTCATATATGCAATCGTGCTATCCATATTTAACAAATTTTATGACTTTCGTTTTCACTCTTTTGTAGGTCTGCAAAAGCTTTAAAAGTTTTAAAGGCATCCAACTATAGGAATATTTTACGAGGGCAATTTATATAAATTATATTAATCATAGAATCATGACACTAGATAACTTTTTTTTTTTTTTGTTTTTTTTCCAAAACAAAAAACGTATAATCAAGATTGTCCATAGCGTAAGAGACTTTTTGTGATGAACACTTGGGATTAAAAAAGTGGTCGAGAGGTATTATGTGAAGTTAGCATTCTTTTCATTTTATTTAAAGGACCTCGCTTGAGGTACATAATATTTGATACATAATGGTGTTCACACATGGACACCATTATGTACCAAATATTATGTACAAGTAGCTCTATCCTCATTAAAAAAACCAAATTTGCATAGAGATAAAAAAAAAAAAAATTTGGGTTACTTTACAAGAGAAGTCGACAAACAATAATGGTTGGCAACCCACAAACTAGACTTCCCCAAATGTAAAAGAAAAAAATGTTATAATTTCGACATGAAACTACCCACTTTTCCATTTTTCCTAAGTTCCCCTAACTCGTAGTTGATATTTTGAGATAATATTTAGTCCAACCTCCATGGTCTTGGCTCATTGACCAATGGAGAAAAGTTTAGTCCAACTCAATGGCACTCTAATTTTATTATCCCCACAATAATACATTCCCTTTTAATGGGAGCCATCCAACATAACAAGATGGAAGACCACAAAAGGGCCACTATAGCCCAACACATTGTCACCGCGTGGTATGAATTTTCAATCATGGGTAGTTAATTAATGGTAAAAGACATTAAGTATATTAATTGCATAATTATAATGCCTTCTATAAGTGTAGGTATTGATTTATATGTAAATAATCTCCATCTATTCCCCTTGTTGATTTGTATTGACCCAAAAATGCTAAAAAAAATGTTTATAACTTAAGAAATCCATGCTTGCTTAATTCTTGATGATTAATATCACTAGTACAAATATTTTGATTCAAGACATATAGCTAAAGATACTAGCTTCAAGTATTGCAATAACTTATTATAAAATATTCATATATAAATTTCTTAGATAAGAATAAATCGAGTGTATAATTAAAAAGTTATGCATTTTCAGATTTTAGATGATATAATCATTCAATAACGTATGTAACCTACAAAGCAAAAGATGAAATTAACGAAAGATACTGCAATGATCATGTGATAAAAGTACGTATTATGAAATTAGTGTTAGAGATCACGTTGGTCATGTGATAGAAGCAGATATTATGAAATTAATAGTAGAGACCACATTGATCATGTGATAAAAGCATACGTTATGAAATTAACAGTAAAGACCACATTGGTCATGTGATAAAAGCACGCGCTACGAATAGCAAACATGCCTTCCTTTTAGGTCACACATATACTTTTCTTACCTAATAACATATAAATTTGATGCTTTAACTTCACAAAATAAACATGTTTCTTGGGTGTTTTTTGCTTCTGTTACTACATATAATAAGCGTGTTGTTACTTCTATTACTTGTGGTAGAAACCTTGTGCGACCATAGATGGTTTTACCAATTTATGAGGTAACTTTGCCCCGTGCCAACTCCTTAAGTGTAGTAGTGAATGTTACAACTTGAAACAGTAAATACCCAAATATAGAATTAGAAACCTTCGAACAAAAATTATCAACAAATGATCACTGACTCCAGGCATCGAAAGTATAGGGCTCAAAACACATTGCACCATTTTGTATAAAGCAAAAACTCCACAAACTCTAACCCTACTATACACGACAGAGGTAGCTACTTCAATGGACACAAGAACACACCAAATATAATCTCAATCTCTCAAAAAACAGAACGAAAAATCACACAGATTCAAGACACAATTTATCCTCTAAAATCAGAAGTTTTGGGGTTCAAAGAGAGATCACAAAAGAAGAATGAGAAAAGGCACAGAGAGAGAAGCCCTAGAATATTCATGCACTAAAGGCAAATGAAAATTCAAGTAGGGCAACCACATAAGTAGTACCCATCACCGTTGATTTCAGGTAGGTAATCCAAGGGTCTAGAGACACGTGTCTGTTTCATTGGGGCCGGGTTTAGGCCCATTTCACTTTGGATTATCAAGCAATGGATTAAAACCGTCATGTGGGCTTGGCCCATTTTCATCATTGCCCCATATTGGAGTGAACCAAATAAATGGCATCACAGCCCAATTGTGAAATTAATTTTCATGTTCTATGCACGTAACTTAAAATCTTGTGCGACCGTGTATAGTTGTGTTGATTCATGGGGGAACTCTTGGAGTGTTATAGAGGAACCATTTTTCATGTTCCATGTAACATAAAACCTTGTGAAACTATAGATATTTTCACGCACTAATGAGGGAACTTTACCCTATGCCAACTCTTTTAGTGTTGCAGCAAAACTATTTTAATTGTTATACTTAACATAAAACTTTGTTAGTTGTTTTCAGTTACAAATTTAATAATTTTGAAAAGTTTCAAACAATGTACTTTTGGTGTTACGTAGTGTATTATATAATTAAATTACTTTTCACCATATATTGAAAATTTTAATTTATCTTAGGGCATATATGATTTTCCCATTATTTTATTTGTTATTATGATGGGCTTGGCCTTGTTAGGCCCGTAATAAATCCAAAAGAAAATTTTAAACTACACTGGAAGGGATTAAATAGATACGACTAAAGGTAGGTGAAAGGGCAATAGCCCTTGTTTGAGTCCCATTATAAAGAGAAATTTTGGTAAAATGTACTATGGAATAGTATTTTTTTTTGGGAGAATGTGTGGTTAAAAAGTGAAAAAAAATTATTGATTTATTTGTAGAATATTTTATTGTGTGAATGTGTAGTGAATAATGATACTGTAACAAACGATTTAAATTTTAAAGGGTACCGAACTGGGACTTAATGAGACTTGGGATCTCTAGATTAGCATATCCGCTCTCTACCTTTAATGCCAAAATAATTTTTTGTTGCCATTGTACATGAATAATTTTATGACAAGCAATAAACTTTGCATACTATGATTTGCTTAATATTTTAGCAGTTGGTCTTGGTGTACAGAAAATGGATTTATGGAATTTGTACAAAAAAAAATACAATAGGGGGTGGGTGAGTATCTATAATTTTTCTGTCAAAAAAATTCTGTACAATATTTTGAACACCAAATATTCTGCCTGAGGTAGCTGCATTCTATTGACGTAGGGGTTTTATGGGGACAATATTTTGAAACTAAAATTTTTATGCCATTTGAAATATAATATAAATAGAAAAAGTGTGCAACAATCAAACCCTTGTTTGATTTAGTTAAAAAGAGTGATAGAGTTTTACGTTAAAGTCAACATAATTTTAGCCACACATTTTATAGGACATAACTTTTCACCAACACATTTTATCAACTTTAATCAAAATTTACTAAATACATAATATTTTAAAAAAATCAAACAGAGGCTAAATAAATATGGATATTACCTAATTAATATTCATTAACAATCAAATACGAGATACTTAGTTAGAAAAATTGATAATGAAAGGAGTTTATACTAATATAATAGATTTGAAATAATAATGCAGTTCTTTTTTTTTTTTTTTGGGAAATTCTCTTGAAGGTGTACACCAATAAAATTCGAAAATGTTAATGTCCTATACGTTTTTAATGGAAATATTTCTCCTCATTATGTTGAGGTCGGATTATTGATATACACGAAGTCTTACGTAGAAGTTATTGCTTTTGCTGAAATTAAAGTTAACAATTAATTTTAATTACAAATTTCATAAAATCCACGATTTTTATCAACTTTTCAACCATACACTTCTTCAATTTTTATCAAAACCGGTTAAAAATTTTATAAAATATTTTGTTAAATAACCCCTTAATATGTTTATATGGTATTGAGTATCGCATATTAATGAAATGACGATAATATAAACGTGACAAAAGTGAAGATGTTACAATTGACAATTTGACATGTTACATTATACAAGATTATGAGTAACAATATTTTTCGTTGAGATAACACCGTACGAGGATAGACAAAGTTAAGAACCACTAGATGACAGATATTGTGCATAACTAAAGAGATTTATATTCATAAAAGTGATAGAGTTTCCATAAAATATAAGAAGAATCAAAATTAATGTGGAATGTGGTCGAATTAAAAAAATATTAGAGGATTTTATGAGCCGATCTTAAAATGAGAAAGCCCATAGTAGAATGATATTGGACCATATTAAACAGTTAGCCCAGAAGTTTCGAGAATCTGGTTTGAAAATTGTGAAAATTACACAACAATTGATTTAAAATCACAATTCAAACATAAGACTTAAAGAAACCATAAATAATCTCTTAGCCAACCTATCAAGTAAGTAGAAGATTCATTAAACTGTAAAACGTTACCCTGCCATAATGTGATGTTTACTTATTCATAAATCAGGTGATAATTCAACTATTAGTAATAATAATAATATTATTAAATTCTTTCTATTTTCTCTCTCCTCTGATCTCTTTTCTCTCTCTATATATGCACAATCAAATTGGGGACGACTGTGCACGAAGAAATCGATGGACGGCGAAGATCTACCCAACGCCACGCAGCCTTGAATTCAGCCTCGCAACAGAGATAAGTATCAAGAGGCACCTCTATTTTGGGAATGGGTTTCGTAGGGCAATTCTTTACTATTGATCTAAAATGCAAAGGATGGTAGTAAGTGGGAGCCGCAAAAGTGTTAAGAAGAAAACTAAACTCGAAGAAATGGGTTGTCTGAGTTAAACATGAAGATTATACAAGTGCTGGGCTTCCAATTTGATACCGTTTGCCATTGATTTTCCAGGCTTTTTATTTTTGTTGATTTTTAGGATTACACGAGTGCTGGACTTCCAATTATGATGACGTTGCCATTGATTTTTTGGGCTTTAGATTGAGGAGTCCTTGTCATAGGTCACATGTTATAGTTCACAAGTCACATGTTACGGGTCATATTGTATATGTCACATATTATAGATCAATATTAACTGATCATAGATTAGATGTCACATGTCTTTGTGTACTAATAATAGGTCACAAATTCAAGTTCATAGGTCATAATTCATGTGTTATAGGTCACATGTAACAATTCATAAGTTACAGGTCATTTTGCATTTGTAACAAATCAATGCCTACAAATCATTGATCTAAAGAGAATTAGTCATATGTCATTGGATCAATAACACAAGTTGTTAGATCAATATCCAAAGGTCACATATCAAAGAGAACTAGTAACATGCCATTGGATAAACATCACCGGTAACCGTTTATATGTAGCTTAAATCACACCAACAAAAATTTATAAATTTACATTGAATCCAATGATAAATCAAACATTTGAATTAAATTTACACTCCATCAACGCTAGTTGATTGTTAAAATTGAAGCTAAATTAGATAATCTATCAATTATCATCTATGTTTTGCTAAATTAAAAAATCCAAACGGATCGCTACCATTGAGATGCTATATTCATGGATATCGAATTGGGTGGATACCAATGACTATGAGAGAGGATGGCAGCGGATGGATGCCCATGACTATGGCTGGGCGAGTCTAGAGAGAGATTGGAGTAGGTCGAGATATTGAGATTAATATTTATTAATTATCACTTGAGTTTTGAATTTTTAAACTTTTTTTTCTTCTTAAAATTGAATTGGGGCATAGTTAAGGCCGCTAAGAAAATTCATAGTGAGAGCAGTGAGTTCAGATGATGACAAGCGCCTTCTAGACGAGGTAATTGTGAAGAACTCCTCAAAAGACAATGTAGTGAAGACATTGCAAAACCCATTGCTATGTTCCAAGAATCAATTAGTTCTCTTCCTTTTCTAATTTTCAAGGTAATATATTGCTTTCTTTATGTATTTGGCGATACTATGCAAACGATATGATCAATCAATTATTTGGATAATGTGTATGCATTCTTTGTCTAATGCTAACTTGGAACTCGGAGAGAAATTTGAAATAGGACATATAGTGGCTTAAAAGTGAGGGCAGACCCGGTCCTGGGCTGAGGCGAAAGAGGCTCAAGCCTTAGGCCCAAAATTGAAGGGGGCCTCATATTTGGCCCCAATTTTTTTTTTTAAATATTGAAGGGCACGCAAGTAGGCAGAAATGACGAGTCGAATTTATTTGCAGAGATCCCATTTCCCAAATTCCCAAAGTTAAATCCGACCATTTTTTTTCCAACCGGCAAAGTAACTCCGGTGAGGTAGGCCGGAACCGGCTGTGGCCCTTAATCCAGTGTTTCGCAGGCTCGCAGCGTCATTGAAGTAAATCAACATTGCATCCCCAACAAATATCTCAAATCTCACTCCTTCACACGCCTTTACTCTCTCTCTACTCCCATAAACAACCCCCTTGCTCTCCTCCAATAATACCTTGTGGAGCGTGACGAAATCGGGCGAATCGGGTTTAATATCTGACCCGTTTATCTCCAAAGGACTTCCGTTAATTCGAGGAAGATAATGCAGCGTCAAAAAATCAGGTAAAATCTTCATTGTACATGAAACTGTTAAATGAATATAAAATGCTTTGATTCTCAAGCGGTCTCTTTTGTTCTGTTGAAAGGCTCTACACATTGTTGGTGATTCTTGATTGAATTTTCTATAATTTGTTGCTGAAAAAATTTCTTGCTGAAAATGCAAAAAATGGATTTGTGGGGGATTTGAATAAGTAGATGAAAGGATTGATGGTTTCTGAAGAAATCGATGGGATTGAGAGCACACGGTTTTTGGACAAGGGCTAATTATAGGTGGAACCAAATCAAATCAAATCTAGGAGCTAGGGCAATTTTGGTCAAGAATATGAGGCCTGTTGGAAACGGCACTTGGGCCTCCACAATGTCAAATGAGCTATTTTTGTTAAATTTTATTGAAATTACTACTTAAATGATGTTTTACAAACAAATGTTAGTTGATAATTTGTAAAATCAGTTAAATAGTAAGCACAATTCCATTTTACCATGACAGATAAGTATTGCTTTTCAAGAGATTCAAGCAAATTGAACTATGAAAGACGAGTTAATTATATTGAAGGTCATTGAACTTTCACCCTAATTGGAAGTAAACTTTTAAGAGTAAACTTTGAAAACTATATTTCAAGGGACTCTTCAAATTATCATTTTAAGAGCATCTCTAAGAGACTCTATTTTTAAAATGCATATTTTATAATTTAAAGAGTATTTTGGAGCATGATTTTAATGTTTGACTTTTTTTAATAGAGAGCATCTTATATTTAAATAGTCTCTTCGAGATACTCCAAAATAAAGGGTGGGTTTAAAATAGAGAGCATCTTAAATTACTTCCATTTCATATTTGTATTGGTGTTTGATATTAAATTTTTATTTCAGACTCGTGAGTTGTGACAGTGGAATTTTCAAGGGTGTGATTCCACAGTTTTCATTGAAATTCTACTTCTCAAGTAAGCAATGGCTTGCCATAACTTGTTATTTAAGAGTTATACTTGAAATATTTTAAACCTTGTCGGCTTATATAATTGCAGCCTGGTCGGCTTATATGATTGATTGATCTTTTGTATAATATATTTGTTTATTGTTTTACTGTTAAGTTTAAAATTAGCAATATATTGTATAATATACACTGTTGGATTTTGGATTTACGTTGATTTTGGGGGGCCTAATTTACGGAGTTCGCCTCAGGTCGCGAAAATCGCAGGACCGGCTCTGAGTGAGGGATGGTCAGGGGTGGATCCAGCACTTGACAAGAGATCTCGCGGCCGCTCGTACTGGATTTGTTGGGAAGATTTTTTTTTGTTGGGAACAGATAACATGTTTATATTATATATATCTGATAATTCATTTTATTTACAAACAACATTGGTAATTCAATTGGTTGGTGTATCCTTTTTATAAAACGAAGGTTCCGGGTTCGAAACCTAGCACTGTAATATGTTATGTATTTTTTGAATTTCACCAAAATACAATATTTACAAAAACATTAGCAAAATGGTTTCGAACCTCCCCTAAAGGATATTGAAGCATTTACCATCATGGCAAGCATTGATTTCGAAAACTCAATGAAACAAACTTTTATATGTCCAATTTTAATGCAAATAGAAACATTTTAACCGATGATTTGTCTCTCTTCTTATTTTTTTCCCTCTAATGAATTGATTTGAGAGTTTGGTCAATTAATGGGGAATGAATTTTTAAAAAAATTGGCCTTAGTGTTATAAGGAGTCTTTCAACGAAACTTATTTAATTAATAAAAGGTTCCATTTTTCGTTAACAAAAAATCGATTGCGAAAAAGTAGGATCACATAAGTACATAAAATTGATATAAGCACGTAAATAATTTCAACTTTGTTAATATAATAATGCTTGTTTAATTAACTTTAATTGTAAACTGAATATTGACATTTTGTTAATATATATTGCATGTTTGATTGAAAAATAAATTGGAATATTTTGCAGATTATAGAACAATTTCTTCATCCGAAATGAAAGTTGGTACCTAGTTCTAGTTTTAGTGGTGTATCTAGTTTTAGCCCGTACGATTTTTTGAATATTATTTAATTAAATATTAAAAACAACATCGCTATCACGAACGTTGACCGTTGACAGCAAGCGTTCAATATTCGCCGTCCATCCTATCTGAAATTGAACCCTAGATTTGCCCCTGGGGATGGTGTGCATGAGTTTCTATGGTCTAGGTGAATGCCTTGGCGACTTTTGGAAAAGAAATAAAGAAACAGAATGAGTAGAATAAAAATATAATAATGGAAGAAGGGCAGCCAATTTCTGCCATTTACTCTTTGTTGTACTCCGTACTATATATTTGTTAGTTTGTTTTTGTTTTATGCAATTATACAAATGCTGTGTGCGCTGTTTTTTTTTTTTTTTTTTGGTACCCAAGTGTCCCAATTTCGCTAGGCTAAATTTTGGACCCCCAAGACTCTTGTCCCTAGACCTTGGAGGAGGTAAATTGCAGGCCACTAGGGCAATATGGTACTCAAAAGAATGAGACATTTATATATGGAAGGTCTTTGCCTTGTACATTTTGGCAGTGTGATTATTTCTGAGAAGCAAAAATAAGCATTTTTACAAGCATTATTTTATTGTTTGAATTGCTTGGTTAGATTGATCAAGCTGCGCTCTATCAAGATGGCTGCTCAACATTTCTTGTTTGTGCTTTTTTATACTTTTCTCTTGAGTTCTACATATTCTTGTGATAGTAGACTAAGTAGTTATTTGGATTTTTTTTTTAATGATTGAACTTAAATATTCAATTTGAGAAATTTTGGCTCTCTTATGTTTTAGTCTATTATCTAATATCTTAATATAAAAAATAATATACAATTATTGAGGATATTAAAAGTAATGAGGCTTCAAATTATTGGAGCACATATTGTGTATAACTAAAGTGTTGATAAGAAGTTTTAAAAAATTCAAATTAAAAATTAAAATTTCAGTTTTAATTTTTTAATTTTTCAGGTTTTGATTTTAATTTTCAGATTCATTACAAAAAATTAATCTCATTATTATATTTATAACTTATATTTAATTTGATAAATTTTCATTATGAGAGTGTTGAATATTTCTAATATAACAAGGGGTGGATTTCCCATTGTTTTACACAATAACTCAAAATAAACACATGAAAAATACTATTTAGTCATTTCATATTATTTTCTTATATACTTTTTGCAATGGGTAAGGACTTGTTGTTTCTCTTCCTGTGATCGTGCCCATAAAAAGATAATCGGATTCGAATTATAATGGTTTTATCTTGGAGCCGTGCAGTGCCAAAAGTATTTGCACGAATGTGAGACCACACAACTTTATGACAGTGTTTATCGCAACTCTCTTAGGTCAACTTTTCTAACTCTAATCTCATATTTATATTATTTGACTCATGCTTATAATTGATAATTTATTACACAAATCACGTAATTTTTAAAATAATTCTAAACTCGTGTGTGTGGTTTGTGTAATAATAATTCGAGGTAGTGTTGATATACTCATTATTATTATGCTTCGATATTAAATGATTCTGTTAAAATCTTAGAACCTTTTAGAATTTTCATTCTGGAACTTACTACATAAAATTTGCATTCTGGGAACTCATAGAATTTTTTTGATTAAATATTGCACTCTTATAAATTGCTTCAATATTTTAATTTTAAGTACGTATTCCATTTTGATAACTTAGTGGAAAGTTTTGAAACTAATATTATTTACTTAATTGCTGATCAAGTCAATTAAAAAAAATGATCTGTGCATTGTTAATATAAAATTAATTGTGACTATTGCATTTGAAACTTCAATATTCATTTAGCCCCTGTTTGAGCCCCTTTTTTTCAGTTTTTTTTCTATACTCTCGTATTTTCTACAGTGAATCGCCTGCTGAAATTGAACACTTTCCTATTTTCTGTCGGAACACATTAAATGCTAAACAACCGTTGAAAATAGTTTGCCAATTTTGCCCTTCTATGCACTTCACAATTTTGAATTCAAAAAGGTAATAGGTGGATATTATTGTCCAGTTGCATTATTAACAACGGCTGGCTGTGCATTAATGAACCTGACACCCGCCTAGTGAAGTTGACAGCTTGCAGGCAACTTACTGTAGAAAGTAGGAAATTGTTGAAAAAAAAGCGTGTAGAAAGGGGCTCAAACAGGGGCTTAATCTCTTATATTATTACTCGGAATATTTGTTGTTAAGGAATTAATATATATATATATATATATATATATATATATATATGTATATTAACAAATTGACTTAATTTTATATAAATTCATTTTTTTCACCACCTAAGACATATCAACTTTAACCTGATTTTTTTATAAGGTTGCCCATGACGCTCCCTTAGAAAATTCCTGAATTAAATAATTCTCTTTCCCTAGCATAACAGAAAATAATATTACGGCTCACTTAGGCCTTTTTATTCTCAAACATTTGGGCCACTCAGGTTTAATTTAGAAACAGTATGGCTTCTAAAAATCAAGCTATACTTTTATGATATGCATATGATGAAATGATTTAATCAACATATAAACATTCATATGAACATAAGTTTAAAACATAAACATTAAAAATCTAAAAATTAAAAAATATTTTTTCAGGGATCTACATAATTATTATGAAAGAAATTTAACTAAGGATTTCCCTTTCGGGAAGTTCCTAAAGGTCTAAAATATACCTTGAGAAAGAAAGCTCAAAACTCTTTATTGATGTTTGTACAATAATTTATAAATTTGGATTGAGAATTTTTCTAAGGTTGGATAGATTTCAGGAAGGCTTTTTGAAAGTAAGACGTACACAAGTTGTAAGCTCATACCTCTCTTTCTGAGACTTTATCCTTTTATAAATAAATTCTAGGGAGCAAATATCTAAAATATCCCTAGTGGAGAATCTTCTTTTTAGAAATATCCCAACATTTATTTTCAAAAGTCTAAAAGTAACTTAATATTTTCAAAAAGTGTACAGTAACTTTTCTAAAGAAGACTAAAAATTTTCAAAAAGTCTATAGTACTCTGTCTGGGAATCTTCTACGTGTCTTGATAAATTTTCACAGTTTTTTTTTAATCAAAATTACTTTGATAAAGTAGTGATAAAGGGAAAATTTTCTTTCTACGCATTCATTTATCAATCTTGGAGTCTTCTAATTATTGAGCATCTTTTAGTCAGGATCAGTCTGTATTTAGATTATGACATGCCACTGTAGAAAATGATATTCCACTGTCTGAATTATAAATTCTTCTTCATTATCTGGATCTTCTTCATCATCATCTAGATGAGATTTGTCTTCTGCATTATTTTCTATCTGTGGTACTTCTGGAATTTCTTTTTCTTCTTCATTTTTTCTTTTCAAAAACTTTTTCAAAAACTTCTTTTTCTGCTTCTTTGATTTGTTTTTCTCAATTCTTCATCATTTTTTCTTCTTTATTTGAATCTTTTTGTTTCTTCTAAATGAAGTATCTTCCTCGTTTTTATTCTGTTGTTGAAATTCTTCAATCTGTAGTAGATTTATCAGTCTGTCGAGTCTGATTATCTGATTTAGTAGAGGAATCAACAGTTCTCTGAGTCTGTTGGGCTTTTGGTAAGTCCATAACCTTCAACGGATCTGATAAGTCTTTACTAGCTACCGTTTGGGCTGGATTAACTATGGATTTCTTGGGCTCCACAGTATCTTTTGGATATTGGACTTTCAATCCAATGATTTCTCTTTCTAACTGGGTTATCTTTTTCTGGAGTTGGGCTCTTTCTATTAAAAGGTTCTGATTTGCATCACTAATAACTTTATAGTTTATCTGCATACACTCACAATGCTGGCAAAAAATATTTTGGTCTTTGCTTGGAGAGAAATCTAATGGAGGGTCTAAATAATTTTTTAAGGAAGGAGACAAATAAAAATTAATTCCTATATGTTGTCTAGCTGTATCTAAAACTTCTTGAAAATTTGTAAAACCTTTATAAAGTGGATCTGGAAAATTTTTAATACAGTCTACAACTTCTATCCAAGAATGGAAAATTCCTGGATTTTTACCTTTAACTACAACATAAAATTTGTATTTATTTTAATTCTGACTAAAATGTTCTGACAATGCATTCATGCATGCAAGAAAATATTTCTGGTCTTTAGGGTTCTTATTGTATGAGATCCATAAATTATCTAAAATACATTTTTCTTCTCTAGATAAAGATATATGAGGTAAAATCTTAAAAGAAATATTGCTATTTGGAAAGACTAATAGTTCTTGGTTACCAAACTTTACTCTGTCTTGTAACATTGGTTTGTTCTGATTAAATGGAGTATGTGGTAATGAACTTGAAGTAAAAGAATTCCCTGCTGGAATTCTTGGCCTTAAAGGCCTTGATCTTGACATCTGTATAACAAGATTATGTTAAACAATTTTTAAGAATATTCTTTGTCTATGATCATTCTACTTAGTATATCTGCTACTTTATTATCACTACCTTTAATATGTTCGAATTCTATACTTATTCCTGTATTTGTAATTCTATCTATGAAGTTTAACCATCTTCGTCTACTACTTCTTTTTGAGTCTATTTTCATTTTATTTGCAAAAGAAACTATAGCTACGCAATCTGTTCTTATAGTTATTTCTTTTTTAGCAATTATAAATAACTCAAAACTATCTAATGCATAATTTATGGCTAATAATTCTGCATCTATACTACTTAAATTTCTTTTTTCTTTATAATTTCCACTATTATATCTACATATCCTTTCTGTACTTTTATCAGTATACTTACTGGGTTTACATATTAATATGGCTCCCCAACCAATCATACTTTTATAGCATTCTAAGTATTTTGCTCTAAGTTTTCTGACTGGATATCAATTACATAAAAACAAGCTACATTATCTGCTCTTTTATGTCTTTGCCAATTATGTAAACATTCTATTATAGTATTTACTAAATTTATTTCTTCATCTAATTCTGATTGTTCTTTTAACCTTATATTTGAAAGATCATCTATTATTTTATAATCAGATTCTTCTATATTTTCTAAAGTTTTATCTTCTATTGATATAATACTGTAAATAGATTCTTTATCTGAAATATATTCATCTAATTGTATTAGATGTTCATTAGTACATTCTATTAGTGTACTCTTTTTATCATAATTATTTATTCTTTTTGGGTAAGTCTTAGCTAAATGTTCATTGCTATTACAAACATAACAACTAAGTTTATTTTTATAATTTCTTTTTGGTTTAAATTTTCTAACATGTCTTTTTTTTTTTTTTTTTTTTTTTATCTAAATAAGGTTTTCTCTTATTATATTTTCTAAGAAAATATCTTTTCCTAATTGGCCTTTTATATTTTCTTTCTTTTTTATTATATTTTTTTTTACTTGAACTAAGGGCTCCTTAAGTTTGTGGAGTAAAAATGTCTTTACAAAATTCATAATCTGTTTTTTTGAGTTGTTTCTGGATTTGTAATTCTACACATTTGTTTTCTAAATATCTTATTACATGTTGTATTCTTTGTCCTATACTCCATAGTTTTTCTTTGTGCTAATAACAGCAGTAATAAAACGGTCATACCCTCCCTTTTGGTATCAGAGCAAAAGGGAAGTAGAAATTGGTATATGAGATTTAAGTTAAAAAATTCAGATAGAACTTTTCAGCTTATGATATTAAAACATAGAATAAATAAGAAAAGTCAGACTTAGGTATCAAGTAGAATATAGTCAGCAAATAGACGGATATATCACAGAAGATCAGATAGTAGGAACTTACAGTAAAGACCTTACAGAAGTAAACAAAATATTAAGAGTTACAAGAGAATTACCTGTAGAAATAAGAGAATACATAGTTAAGAAAGTATTAATAGAAGAATATAAGCATATACATATACATATATATATATTACAAGAAATTTGGGATAAAATAAACTTTAGCAGATACTGGAAACAAAAAGACAATTAGAATATTTAAATTTAGACATAAGAAGCCTTAGTAAGAAAGTACAAACTGTAGAAAATAATATAATAAAGTGTAATTTAGAAAATAAGCATAAATTACATAGTTTATTTTCAAAAGATCCAAGTCAGAATAGTTTAATAGACTTAATTATAAATTTATCCAAAAATTTAGAATTAGAAAATAATAAGAAGGTTAATTATTTAAAAATAATTAAAGATAATATTATAACAAAAGACTCAGAAATAAGAAATATAAAAAAAATCATTAGATTATATTAAAAATCAAAATTCTAATATTTTAGAAAGAATTGTTAAATTAGAAAAAGTACCATTTAAAGTAGATTTAACAGAAATTAAAAAGAAATTTAGATTTCAATAAATCTAAATCTAAATCTAAAGAAAAAGAAATAGAAATAAAAGAAATAATAATTAGAATAGAAGGATTAGTAAAAGAATTAAAAGAAATTATTATTAGTTAATGACAGATAAAAATTACTTAGAAGCATTAGAATATTGTAAAAACTTTCACGAAGAACCTGAAGGATTAACCCATACCTCTGCACCTAAGACTACAGAAACAATAATCATAAAACATAATAATTTAATAATAGCACTTTTAGTATCACTTCATAAAAAGATTGATAGTTTAATTAAGAAAGAAGTAACAGGAGAACAATCACAAACAGAAATTGATTTAAAATCTTGAACAGAAAAATTAGAAAACTTAAGTTTTAAGAATACAGGAAAGGAAAGAGTAACCAGAAGATTACTTAAAGAATATAAATTTCCAAGATAAGTACTCTAAATCCATTTTTAGGAAGGTCTAGAACAATAAATGAGAATAATAGAAATAATGAATAAGCCTCTACATCTAGAAATAGTACTTCAAGTATAAGCAGAAGTATAATAGAAAGAGTTTTAAATAGGCCAGTACAATATAATCAGAACATAGAAGAAATTATAGATCCACAACAAGATTATTTAAGATTTCAGACTAATGGTTTAAGAATACTTAATCCAGAAATATTATATAACAGAGGAATTTTTGAACAAGAACACAATTTTTTAGACATAGTAGAGAAATATCTCTGCAGTGTATAGGAAATCAAGTAAAGAAATTAAATTTAATATCAGAAGATTCTAAAAGAAAATTAAAAAAGAAAAATTTTAGGTTTATGCATTAAGGATTAATAGTTATAGGAATAAAATGGTTAATGAGAAAAAATCTAGGATGTAAAGTATTAGTCACTATATATGATGAAAGAATTAACAATATAGATAAAAACATGATTGCTAGTATAGAAGTAGATATGAACAATAATAATGAAATAATTTATTGTAATCCAGATTTTTTATTAACTATTAAAGATTTTTCGGAAAAAATTAAAATAGGAATTCAAACTAAAGGATATGAAGACGTGGAAACTGGAGATAATTTATTAATTAGTATAGAATTTTTAGGAAGATGTTCAAATAATTTCCAGACAAAATATAAAATTTATATAGACAAAGTAGTAAATTTAATGAGTAGTAAATGAATTAATATAGTAAAACCAAAAATATATTCATCAAAACAATTAGCAGGATTAGAATGGGATATAGAGAAATTTTTAGAATATCAAGAAACAATTATAGCACCGCAAGAAGCTCTAACTTATAAAGATATTCATGGAAGAACTAGTTTAAGATTTTTAAACTATAATCAAGTACAAAGACAAGATGATTTTGAGGAAGAATCTAATCCAGGAGTAGAACAACATCAGAAACCATTTCAAGACAAAGTTCATCTAGAATTAATAGATGAAGAAGCAGATAAAATAATTCATCCAAAAGAATTAGAAATAAATCTAGATAAAAAAGAATTATTAGAATTAGAAGATCAGATATATCTTAATAAAATAATAAAAGACTCAAAATATTTATATTATGATCAAGAAAATAATATAAGAATAGGAATTATTAAGGAAGATTTAAACGATAATAATTCGGAAATTTCAGAAATTAGCTATACAAAAGAACTTATGGAAGATTCTAATACTTGTAAAACCTTTGGAGACACACCATTTGATAGAATAGTTAAACATGAAACAGTTTCTTATGGAGGAGGTTTTCCCCCAAAAGGAGCTTACCCTTTTTATAATAATACAGAAGAAAAATAAATAGCAAGAGGAAGTGAAAGACCCTTAGAAAAGAAAATAGAATTCAATCAGAACATAAAACACAAATTTTAAATATTGTAGCACATGATCCCCAAACATGGAATAATGTAATAGATGTATGGAAGAATACTATAATAGGACATTATATTAGAAATTTCTAAGAAATGGAAGCCTTAGATATGTATAGGTATTTAGAAACATTCTTAGGAGATAGTGTAAAAGCTATGTGGGAAGCATTTAAATTAAAAAAGAAAGAAAAATTTGAACAATTAATTAGTATGGGAAGCAATCCATATAATTTTGTTAATAAAATACAAATTTTAATAACAAGAACAGATCCAAATTCAGGACATATGAGTATACAAAGAAAAACTATGAGAGATTTAGAACAACTTAGTTTATATGAATGGACTAAATGAAGATATGTTAAGAACTTTTTAAACGAATACCATTATTTAACTTCAATATCAGGAAATACATTTAACCAAGATTTAGGTAAAAACTATTCCATAAACTACCAGGACCATTATGATTAGAAATTATAGACAAATGGAATAATCTAACCACAGTATGAGAAGAACTAGAAAAACTATGGAGTATAGGACAAACAATACAACATGTAATAAGATGTTTAGAAGACAAATGTGTAGAATTACAAATCCAAAAACAACTCAAAAAGACAGATTACAAATTTTGTAAAGACATTTTTACTCCACAGACTTATGGAGCTCCTAGTTCAGGTAAGAAGAAATATAGTAAAAAAGAAAGAAAATATAAAAGGCTAATTAGGAAAAGATATTTTTTTAGAAAATCTAATAAGAGAAAACCTTATTTAGATGAAAAATGACATGTTAGAAAATTTAAACCAGAAAATTATAAAAATAAACTTAGTTATTATGTTTGTAATATCAATGAATATTTAGCTAAGACTTGCCCAAAAAAAAAAAAATTATGATAAAAAGAGTACACTAATAGAATGTAGTAATGAAGATCTAATACAATTAGATGAATATATTTCAGATAAAGAATCTATTTACAGTATTATATCAATAGAAGATAAAACTTTAGAAAATATAGAAGAATCTGATTATGAAATAATAGATGAATTTTCAAATATAAGGTTAAAAGAAGAATCAGAATTAGATGAAGAAATAAATTTAGTAAATACTATAATAGAATGTTTACATAATTGACAAAGACATAAAGGAGCAGATAATGTAGTTTGTTATTTATGTAATTGCTATCCAGTCAGAAAACTTAGAGCAAAATGCTTAGAATGCTATAAAGAAGCATGTATAAAATGTTTAGAGGAAAAGAAATTTTATTGAAAAAAAGAAGAATTTAATACAGAAATTTTAAAAAGAAAAAATTTGAGATTTCAGAAATAAAAATTCTTAGGAAAAGAATAGAAAGTTTAGAAGAAATGCAAAGATTCATAATAAATAAAATTAAAATATTAAAATATAATAATAAAGGTAAATCAATAGAAATTGAAGAACAACAAAGTAAAGGATGCTTATAAAAAGAATATGTACAAGTAATTTGTAATCCAGAAAAACTAAAAAATATTAAGGTAAAATGTTATATAAGAATAGGACAATATGAAATAAAGTGTTTAGGATTAATAAATTCAGGATGTAGTAATTGTATAATTAATAAAACATTAATACCAAAACAATACATAATACAATCAAAAAATCCAATAGAAGCACAACAAATGGATGGAGAACTATATACTTATACATAATTATTACAATCAAATAGTAAGATTAGTTTTGAAACAAATTGTGATAGAAGTATATAATATACTTTACCAAAGGGATCCGTATGGATTAGACCTTTAAATGTAAAAGACACAGATTTTATTATAGGATTAAATTTTTTACTAAAAGACAATGGAAGTGTTACAATTACTAAAGATTTTTTACATTTACAAAAACATACATTATTTACACCAATACAGACTCATCATTTCCCATCAGAGTGCGTAGAGAAGCGTGGTGGAAGTAGCAACAATTGTGATTGTAAAAAAGAAAGAGAATGTCAATTATTAGAAGACAATTTAGAAGAAAAGCTTGAAGATATAGAGGAAAAAGAAAGAGAATGTCAATTATTAGAAGACAATTTAGATGAAAATTTTGAAGATATAGAGGAAGACATAGATTTTGGAAGCATAGAATTAATAGATAATGAAAAGATCTATGATATGCTTATAATAGAACAAAACATAGAAAACTTAATATCTAAATTAGAAAAAATAGAAATACTAGGAGAAAATGTATTAAAATACTGGGAAAAATATAAAATATTATGTGAACTAAAAATAAAAACCCAGAATATATAATTAAGACAAAAAATATAGAAGTTACAAATTTAGACATAGAAGATTTTAAAATGCACATAAAAGAACTCTTAAAATTAGGAGTAATTAGAAAATCAGAAAGTCAACACAGATCAGCAGCCTTTATAGTAAGAAAATATTTAGAAAATATTAGAGGAAAGAATAGAATGATTATTAATTATAAAAGACTTAATGATAATACTATAGATGATACTTATAACATACCAGATAAGACAGTATTAGTTAATAAGATACAAGACTGTAAGATTTTTAGTAAATTTGATTTAAAGTCAGGATTTTGGCAGGTAAAAATGCACCTAGACATTATTAAATTGACAGCTTTCACCTGTCCAGAAGGACATTATGAATGGCTTATAATGTCATTTGGATTAAAAAATGCACCAATTATTTTTTAAAGAAAAATTGAGAATATTTTTAATAAACATAGTAAATTTGTAATAGTTTACATAGATGATATACTTGTATTTAGTAAAAATAGAAGAGAACATAGAGGACATTTACAGATAGTATTTTCAAAATTTATTAAGCATGGTTTAATAATTAGTAAAAAAAAATGATTTTATTTAAAAAATTTATAGATTTTCTAGGAGTAAATACAGGAAAGGGGAAAATTAAGTTACAACCTCATATAGCTTAGAAAGCCTTAGAATTTTCGGACAAAATAGAAGATTTAAAGCAAATTCAAAATTTTTTAGGGTTAGTAAATTATGCTAGGCCATTTATAAAAGATTTAGGAAAAAAAGCAGGACCATTATATGCGAAGACCTCTCCCACAGGATAAAGATTTTTTAATCAAGAGGATATAAGATTAGTTCAACAGATAAAAGAAAAAAATAAAATTTTTGCTAGAATTAGCCATGCCATTAGATTCAGAATATTTAATTATAGAAACAGATGGAAGTATGATTGGTTGGGGAGCCATATTAATATGTAAACCCAATAAGTATACTGATAAAAGTACAGAAAGGATATGTTGATATAATAGTGGAAATTATAAAGAAAAAGGAATTTTAAGTAGTATAGATGCAGAATTATTAGCCGTAAATTATGCATTAGATAGTTTTGAGTTATTTATAATTGCTAAAAAAGAAATAACTATAAGAATAGATTGCGTAGCTATAGTTTCTTTTGCAAATAAAATGAAAATAGACTAAAAAAGAAGTAGACGAAGATGGTTAAACTTCATTGATAGAATTACAAATACAAGAATAAGTATAGAATTTGAACATATTAAATGTAGTGATAATAAAGCCGCAGATATACTAAGTAGAATGATCATAGACAAAGAATATTCTTAAAAATTGTTTTACATAATCTTGTTATACAGATGCCAAGATCAAGGCCTTCAAGGCCAGGAATTCCAATGAGGAATTCTTTTGCTTCAAGTTCATTACCTCAGACTCCATTTAATCAAAACAGACCAATGTTATAAACATAGTAATGTTTGGTAACCAAGAACTATTAGTCTTTCCAAATAGCAATATTTCTTTTAAGATTTTACCTCATATATCTTTATCTAGAGAAGAAAAATGTATTTTAGATAATTTATGGATCTCATACAATAAGAACCCTAAAGACCAGAAATATTTTCTTGCATGCATGAATGCATTGTCAGAACATTTTAGTCAGAATAAAAATAAATACAAATTTTATGTTGTAGATAAAGGTAAAAATTCAGGAATTCTCCTTTCTTGGATAGAAGTTGTAGACTGTATTAAATTTTTTTCAGATCCACTTTATAAAGGTTTTACAAATTTTCAAGAAACTTTAGATGCAGCTAGACAGCATATAAGAATTAATTTTTATTTGTCTCCTTCCTTAAAAAATTATTCAGACCCTCCATTAGATTTCTCTCTAAGCAAAGATCAAAATATTTTTTGCCAGCATTGTGAGTGTATGCAGAGAAACTATAAAGTTATTAATGATGCAAATCAGAACCTTTCAATAGAAAGAGCCCAACTCTAGAAAAAGATAGCCCAGTTAGAAAGAGAAATCATTGGATTGAAAGTCCAATATCCAAAAAGTACTATGAAGCCCAAGAAATTCATAGCTAGTCCAGCCCAAACGGTAGCTGGTAAAGACTTATCAAATCCGTTGAAGGTTATGGACTTACCAAAAGCCCAACAGATTCAGAGGACTGTTGATTCCTTTACTAAATCAGATAATCAGACTTAGCAAACTGATAAATCTGCTACAGATAAATGAAAAGAAATCTGAGATTTTTTAGGACAACCCAATGGTAAATTTGATTACTATGTTAAGTATAGTCCATCAGAACTTTTTTCAGAAAAATCAAGTTCATCACAGATCCAAGAAGTACAGTCCAAACAAGACAAGGGAAAAATGGTAGTTGAAGATAGTCAAGACCAAATACTTCTCCAAGATGCACAAGACCAAAATGAAGACGTTGTTTCTTTACAAAGAATATTTGCACAGATTGAAGAATTTCAACAACAGAATAAAAAAGAGGAAGATATTTCATTTAAAAGAAAGAAAAAGATTCAAATAAAGAAGAAGAAAAATGATGAAGAATTGAGAAAACAAATCAAAGAAGCAGTAAAAGTAGTTTTTGAAAAGAAAAATGAAGAAAAAAAAGAAATTCCAAAAGTACCACAGATAGAAAATAATGCAGAAGACGAATCTTATCCAGATGATGAAGAAGAAGATCCAGATAATGAAGAATTCAATAATTCAGACAGTGGAATGTCATTCTCTACAGTGACACGTCATAATCTAAATATAGACTGATCTAAAAGATGCTCAATAATCAGAAGACTCCAAGATTGATAAATGAATGCGTGGAAAGAAAAATTTCCCTTTATTACTACTTTATCAAAGTAATTTTGATAAAGAAAAACTGTAGAAATTTATCAAAACACGTAGAAGATTCCCAAACAGAGTACTATAGACGTTTTGAAAATTTTAGTCTTCTTTAGAAAAGTTACTGTACACTTTTTGAAAATATTAAGTTACGTTTAGACTTTTGAAAATAAATGTTGGGATATTTCTAAAAAGAAGATTTTCCACTAGAGATATTTTAGACCTTTGCTTCCTGGAATTTATCTATAAAAGGATAGAGTCTCAGAAAGAGGAGGTATGAGCTTACAACTTGTATACGCCTTACTTTCAAAAAGCCTTCCTGAAATCTATCCAACCTTAGAAAAATTCTCAATCCAAATTTGTAAATTATTGTACAAACATCAATAAAGAGTGCCGAGCTTTCTTTTTCAAGGTATATTTTAGTCCTTTGGGACTTTCTGAAAGGGAAATCCTTAGTTAAATTTCTTTCATAATAATTATGTAGATCCCTGAAAAAATATTTTTAAATTTTTAGATTTTTAATGTTTATGTTTTAAATTTTTGTTCATATGAATGTTTATATGTTGATTAAATCATTTCATCCTATGCATATCATAAAAGCATAACTTGATTTTTAGAAGCCATACTGTTTCTAAATTAAACCTGAGTGACCCAGATGTTTGAGAATAAAAAGGCCTGAGTGAGCAGTAATATTGTTCTCTGTGATGCTGGGGAAATGGAATTATATAATTTAGGAATTCTGTAAGGGAGCGCCATGGGTAACCTTATAGAAAAAAATCAGGTTAAAGTTGATATGTCTTAGGCGGTGAAAGAAAAAAGGGATTTATATAAAATTAAGAAAGAAATAAAGAAAACTAAGGAAAGTACCAAGTAGGATAAAAGTTTATTTTGAAAACAAATCCAACATAACAACAGTCATAAAACAGCCATACCCTCCCCCTTTTGGTATCAGAGCAAAAAGGAAACTGGTATATGAGATTTAAGTTAAACAATTGCTACTACTTCCACCACGCTTCTCTACGCATTTTGATGGGAAATGATAAGTCTGTGTTGGTGTAAATAATGTATGTTTTTGTAAATGTAAAAAATCTTTAGTAATTGTAACACTTCCATTGTCTTTTAGTAAAAAATTTAATCCTATAATAAAATCTGTGTCTTTTACATTTAAAGGTCTAATCCATACGGATTCCTTTGGTAAAGTATATTCTATACTTCTACCACAATTTGTTTCAAAACTAATCTTACTATTTGATTGTAATAATTCTGTATAAGTATATAGTTCTCCATCCATTTGTTGTGCTTCTATTGAATTTTTTGATTGTATTATGTATTGTTTTGGTATTAATGTCTTATTAACTATACAATTACTACATCCTGAATCTATTAATCCTAAACACTTTATTTCATATTGTCCTATTCTTATATAACATTTTACCTTAATACTTTTAAGTTTTTCTGGATTACAAATTACTTGTACATATTCTTTTTTTAAGCACTCTTTATTTTGTTGTTCTTCAGTTTCTATTGATTTACCTTTATTATTATATTCTAATATTTCAATTATATTTATTATGAATCTTTGCATTTCTTCTAAACTTTCTATTATTTTCTTAAGAATTTTTTTTTCTGAAATCTCAATTTTTTCTTTTAAAATTTTTGTATTAATTTCTTCTTTTTCAATATATATATATATATATATATATATATATATATATATATATATATTGACAAATTGACAAAATTATATATCTACAGTTACTTCTCTTTGTCTTAGTAATTCATATTGTTAGAATGACATCATGTGAAGATACTAATAGTGGTTGGAAAACTTTGATGGAAAAAAATTTAAAAGATAGAAAAAATAAATGGAATATTGGTTGACCGTTCTAGAGTTAATTTCTGCTATAAAAGAAGATAATAAAGGTAGAGAATCTACCTCATGGTGTAACCCAGAACAAATTGAATTTCATTGTCATAATCAAATTTTAAGTGCTCTTTCCGATAGACTTTATGATACTTATGAAAATATCACGAGTGCTAAGGATTTTAACATTGAGACATAAGTAAGGGATTTTAACATTGAACCAAATATTCAATTCTTTGAGAATAGAAGAGTATCATAGAAATCGTATCAACAAAGTTGATGAATCACATGCTAAAGCAAACTTGGTAGAAAATTCAAAAACCTCTACTAACTCCTCAAAGAAATTTAAGTCTCGAGGTAATAAGTTTAAGAAAAACATTCAACATTATAGGAAAAATCCCAACCTAAGAATAACTACACTAAGGATAACAAAGGCAAAGAGAAGGAGCAAGGGCCATGTTATGTAGGTGGAAAAACCAACAATCTTGATCAAGATTGCCACTACATAAGGGATTAAGGAGTACAAGCTTAAGGACAAATTTCAAAAGGATCAAGCAAACATGTTGAAGGATGGTGGGCGTTCCATTAGGTGTGAATCATCAACCTCTTTTGTCAATTTTACTTATAATAGTAATAAGGATGTCAACGAGCCGGCTCGCGAGTCGAAACTCAAGGCTTGGGTTTGGCTTTAGTAAAACGAAACAAGCTTTTTTCGGGCCTAAGCCTAGCCGAGCAAAAACTCATCCAAAAAAATTAGGCTTGGGCCTTGTCGGGCCGAGCCAAGCATGCTCTTTTTTTCCCCCTCTCCCCCTAGGCAGCAATTTGCTGCCTTATTTTTAAGATAATTTGCTGCTACGGGCCGGCTTGAGCTCAGCTCGACACCCCAAACTGAGGCTCGGCCTGACCCTAGGCTAGGTTCTACCGAGCCTCGAGCTGGGCCAACTGGGACTGGGTTGAGCTACAGGCAGCCCGAGCCGTCGAGCCAAATTGTCATCCCTAACTAGTAATGAATAGTGGTTAGGTTCTGGAGCAAATGTTCATGCTTGTTTTGAAAAGAATTTGTTTAAATCTTATCAGACTTCAAGCGTATGAAGCGTAACTTTGGGAAATGACTTCATTTCTTTTGTATTGGGAATTGGAAGTGTCAAGCTTAAGATGACTTCTTTTGCTGTATTCCGAGAGTTAGAAGAAATTTAGTTAGTAGATCATTTTTAGTCCAACAAAGTTTTAAATTTGTAATGGAGTCAAATAAGGATGTTATAACAAAAAACAATGTTTTTGTTGGTAAATGTTATATTAGTGATGGATTGTTTAAATTGAATATTATTGAAAATCTTTATCATGATTCTTCCATGGTTCTTAATGTTGAAGTTAGTTATTTGTGACATGAAAGATTGTGTCATGTTAGTAATATGAAGATCAAGAAACTTATGGATCTAAACTTGATTCCAAAATCTCAAGTCGGTAGTAATAAGTGTGAAGTTTGTGTACAAGCCAAACAAACAAAGAGACCTTTTAAATTTGTTAGAAGGGCTACAAACTTCTTAGAATTGATTCATAGTGATGTTTGTGATTCTAATATATAGCCAACACGAGCTTAAATATTTTGTAACATTTATAGATGACTATTCTAAGTATTGCTATATTTATTTATTGAAAATGAAGAATGAAGTCTATGATAAGTTCAAAACTTATAAAGTGGAGGTCAAAAAATCAATTAGAACGTAAGATAAAAATTTTGAGGTCCGATAAAAGGTGGAGAATATATTGGGAATAATCTTAAGGATTACTGTGAGGATAATAGTATGATACACGAAGTGACACCCTCATTATTCACCAAAATCCAATGATATTGCAAAAATGAAGAATAGAACTTTAATGAATATGATAAATGTTATGCTCATAAGTTTCGGAACACCTGAAAACTTATGGGGTGAAGCTGTTTTAACTTTTTGTTATATATTGAATCGAGTAACTGTTAAGGACAACATTAAAACTCCATACGAGCTATGGAAAAAGAGATTTCCTAGGTTAGATTTTCTAAAAGTAGGGAGTGTTTGGCAAATGTAGTTATACCTGATCCTAAAAGAAAAAAAAATAGGACAGAAAACTGTAGATGTTGTTTTCATAGGATATGCTCAAAATAGTAGCGCAAATAGGCTCTTGGCTGTAAATTTCAAAGTAAGTGACATCAAAAATAATACTATCATTGAAGCTAGAGATGCTACTTATTTTGACGATGTTTTTCCATTTAAGACTACAATTTCAAGTGAACCCTCAACTTCTAAGAAAGTGTTTTTAAATAGTACTCCATCTAGTTCATCTTCAGAAGGTGAAGTTGAACATGAACTTAGGAGGAGTAAAATGACTAGGAAAGAGAAATCACTTGGAGAAGGATTATTTACATATCTAGTTGAAGGCCTGGAACATATAAAGATTCTATGGTTTCTACTGATGCACCTTATTGAAAAGAAGTTATCAATGACGAGTACGAGTGAATTCTACAAAATAATACTTGGATTTTATGCGATTTACCTCAAGGTAGTAAAGCAATAGGATGTAAGTTGGTAATTAAAAAGAAGTTGAAACTTGATGGAAGTACAGATAAATATAAAGCTAGGTTAGTAGTTAAAGAATTCACTCAAAAAAGAGGAGTTGATTATTTTGATACATATTCTCTTATTGCTAGAATAACTACTATTAGGACATTGTTAACACTAAATAGTATTCATAAATTGATCATTCATCAAATGGACATTAAGACTGCATTTTTGAATGGTGATTTAAATGAAGAAATATAAATGGAACAACTAGATTGATTTAAAGTCAAAGGACAAGAATATAGAGTATGTAAATTAATGAAGTAATTATATGGACTAAAGCAAGCTCCTAAACAGTGGCATGAGAAGTTCAATAGATTATACAAAATTATGGATTTAAAATTAATACACATGACAAGTGTGTATATTGCAAAGAAGATAATAAGGAGCATGTGATATTTTGTTTATACGTAGATGATATATTAATATTTGGGACAAATTTATGATTTTTTAATGATGTGAGGAGTTATTTGTTAAAAAAATTTTGAAATGAAAGATTTGGAAGAAGCTCATATAATTATTCAAATGTGCACTTGAAGAAGAATTTAGGTGAACCAGTTTCGCAAATTTGAGTATTCTCGAATTATTGGATCTTTATTGTACATAGCAAATAGGAAAAGACCTAATATAGCCATTGCTATTGGGAGACTTAGTAGATATATTAACAATCCAAGTAAAGAATATTGAAACGCTCTGTAGAGAGTGCTTAAATATCTTCGAGGTACATTAGATTATTCTATAAACTATAGAAGTTTTTCAAATGTTATTGAAGGATTTAGCGATGCAAATTGGATAATTGATAATGTAGATATTAAGTTTGCTACTGGATATGTGTTCATGCTAGGTGGTGTGGCCATATCTTGGGGTTCAAAAAAAAAAAAACGATTATCTCTAAGAGTACTTTAGAGTCAGAGTTAATAGCATTGAATACAACATGTACTAACGCTGAGTGATTTAGGGATTTATTATTAGATATATACCACTAGTAAGTAAGCCGATTCCAGCTATTTCAATACACTATGACTGTAAAGCATTAATAGAGCTTGTGAATCAATCTTACTTAAATAAGAAGATGAATAGAGATATTCAAGCAAGACTCAAATCAGTTAAGGTCTTAAGAGAAATGTGATTTTTCGTGAGCGCTAAAAAGAATTAATTAGACAACTTAACCAAAGCTTTACCCAAAATGGCGTTAATGAATCATCGAGGGGGATGGCTCAAGATCGGAAGGGAGTCACCTCCGAGAGTAGCCCAACTTTTGTGATTGGAAATCCTATGAAGAAGATTCAATGTGGTAGAACAACCTGCACTACATGACTCGTAATAACACTTTGTTATTTGTGCTCATCACTATAGTGATAGTGTTATGATTGTGATGTTAGGAAGGATTTAATCATAAATGAGTACCGGGCAGAAATTCTTGTGAGGTGCGGGTCACACGTATCCTTGAAGGATTCACCTATGTAAGAGTTGTAATGAAATCGTGGCTATGAGATTATACTATTCCCTAGAGACTCTTACTAGAATCAAGCTAAGAGCGCATGGCTATTAACAGAGCTACCCCGCTATGAACTGAGCATAATCGATACTGTGTGGAACTATTGAAATTTGGTCAAAGGGACCTAATTCAAGGCTTAATCTATTATGGTTCCCTCAAATGAAAATTGTTATTATTAAGTGAGGTTCAAGTCCAAAAAACACCTGCGTCTATTAAACAGTATAATATTGCCACTATATAAGCATATATAATTATTTTGAAAGTTTTAAAACTTGTGGGGGATTGTTGATAATAAATTTAAAAACTTTCTAATTAAGAGTAAAATTTCAGTTTTCATTTTTTAATTTTTAATTTTCAGATTCATTACAAAAAATTAATCTTATTATTATATTTGTAACTTTTACTTAATTTGATTAATTTTCATTATGAGAATGTTGAATTTTTCTACTGTAACAAGAGGTGGATTTCCCAATGTTTTACATAGCAAAACAAAACAAATACTTGAAAAATACTCTCTAGTCATTTCATATTATTTTCTTCTATAATTTTGGCAATTGATAATGGTTTGTTCTTTCTCTTCCTGTGGTTGTGCCCAGAAAAGGAGAATCGATTGCGAGCTATAAGAGTTTTATCTTGGAGCCGTGCAATACCGAAAGTACCTGCACGAAAGGGAGGCCACGCGGTTTTATGACATCATTTATCACGACTCTCTTAGGCCAGCTTTTCTAACTTTATTCTCATATTTATATTATTTGACTTATGCTTATAATTGATAATTTATTACACAAATCACATAATTTTTACAACATAAAGAAATTCCTTTTTTTTTTTTTATTGTTTTTTCTTTTTTAACAACAGCAGTACAATCCTACTACAATAGGTTATAAGAGGGGGTGCAGACTAAATTTACATAGCCTGATATAGCCATAAAGTTTTGATTCCCATGGACCATTCGGAACAGAATGACAAATATTAAGAGTGTGTTTGATAGGCATTATTTGGGAAAAATGTATTTTGAAATAGTGATATGATAGGGAATGTGTGGTTGAAAAAGAAGGAAAAGTTATTGATGTGATAGAAAATATTATTTTATTGAAGAATGTGTGGTTGAAAATGAGTAGAAGAATGAGAATGAAAATTAAAATGGGAATCAAACGGGGCCTAAATAACAAATTAACTGGGAATAGAATTAGCTTGATTTTATTGCATTATGATTCTATATCATGCATAGACATTTTCAGTTTTTTAATCCATGGAACACCATTTGGTATTCAGGTAGAGCATCAGGCATTACAGAGAAAGCTTGAAGCCCTATAAAATGCAAGGTTATTCAAATAATATATTCTTACTTGAGGGAAGAAAAGATGTCGTCATGATTACAAGTTAACTTCTTAGAATTATGCTATTAATAAATTCTTTAAATTTAAAAGTCTGTTTTGAATTTATCCAAGTGATAAAGTTCTCTTCAACTTATGACCTAGGAGGGAGTGTTACCAATCTTTAATTGTATTAGTTGTTGACAGAAATAAAGATAACTCGTATGTACAGTTACATGTTTGCACTTGTATGATTGGAAGCCAGTTTGTTGGGGTTTGAATTGGATTGGAGTTATACCAGATGTGAGAGCTGTAGGCATGTTTAGTAGCGCATCTGATCGTTTCTCCTGCAACTTGCCAGTAAGTAGTTCACACATAAGAATGTGGGCAGTTCTCATTGGTTACTTTCTTGGGCTTGTTTAGTAGCGCATCTGATTGTTTCTCCTGCAAATTGCCAAAAGTGGTTCCCATTTAAGAATGTGGGCATTTCTCATTGGTTACTTTCTGGAGTCCTTAATTTCAATAAAATGATTTGCATCTGGGTGTGTATCTATGCAGATACATTTTTGTGTGTTTGCATTTGTTCATGGTCATCGAGTCTATTCATCCATTAATTCATTGTGGTTTTATTCCAAATTCTTCAGTTTTGGCTGTATCCTTGATTGGATCATTATAGAAGATAAGCATTGGAGTCAATTTTATTCATTTTGCAGGAGCAAAAACTCAACAAATTAGTGATTGCCCTTGCTGCAGCCAGAGACTTTGAGAGGCCACTAAAGTCACATCTAAAGTCAGGAACAAAGCACCTCGAATCCTAAATTTAGTCCGAATCCTTCTAACTCTGACCGTGCACATAATTCCTGTGAACAAACCAATCTCTGAGGATGCAGAAGCACTAGTTTTCACTGTATGAAAACTTGTCTTTCACTAAATACAATATCTGCTGGTAGCAGTACCTGCAGATGTGTATGTTAAGAGAGAGAGAGAGGCTCGTTGTCTATTTGCATGGAGTCTTTTGCCAATTTTTCAAATCCACCTGCTCTGAATCTCCGAATGTACATAGAAGTAAATGTTTGAAATGGAGTTGTTACAGTATGCAATAGTTGTATATTTATCATTTGGAAGATCAATGGTCTGCAATGGGTTAATTTGTTTTGAATTATGTTTGTTAGAAAACAATTGATGAAAAAGGTGGAATTGGAGAAAGATAATGAAAAGAGGACTGATTAGCAAGAAAGCCAACGTTCAGGGACTGAAGTGCAAATAATCAAAAGATGGCTCGGACCGAAGAACGAACATTCGAGAGTGCTAGGACTTCATTAGATGTGGATATAAGTCAATGGGATGAAAAACGGTCGAAAAGGACTAAAATTGCATAGGAAGGAAACTTTTTGGTCCCCAGCCACAAGCCAGGTGCGCGCTTGGCTCTGTGCTCCTGACTCTTCCCTGGACTGCCTGAAGCCAAAAGGCTCTTTAGAGGCGCGCGCCTAGTTTAATTTTGGAGGAAAAAATCTGTTTCCTTTTCTTTGTTTGGCAACGCGAACAGGTAGTAATTTCACATATATAAAATAAAAAATTTAAACACAGAATACAAATTTAGGAGTTAGGGTTTCACAGTATGCAAACCAAGTGAACAAATTTTGTTCGTAATGTAAAATAAACTCAAGAACCTCCAGATCTAAGAGCACTAAAGGATCAAAACCTTCTTTAATCAGAGAAGCCCAACGGACAGAGTCAAGAAATTAGTATTTCCAACAATCAATATCAAATGGAAACCATTGTCGAAGCAAAATCGACGAAAATTCCAAGGAATCCATAATAATAATAATAATGTAGACTACATGATAACAAGAAAAGAAGACCCAATAGACAGATTGTCAAAAAAAAATCGACCAATTAACAAAGAGAAGATGAGAGCTGCAGAAATCATTGTCGAAGGAAAATCGACGAAAGAGAGAAAATGAAGAGCAGCGGAGACTATAAGGGATAGAGAAAATAGTGTAGGTTTTTCATCCTTGCGTCATTTATACAGATTTGTCTGTGTACATAGGTGTACACATAGAAGTGTTCATAATGTGAGTGCAGTAAAGCGCATGTCCACGATATTGTAGCATGAACTTCACTTCACTCACATTATTGACACTCCTATTTGTTATCGTATGCACCTATGTACACATAACAGAACCCTCATTTATACAAACACAAAACGGCGCCGTCTTTGACAAAATAAGGAACGACTTCGTTTTATGTACGATTAAAATGAGGTCGTTTTCATGAAAATTACATTGTATTATTTTGTTTTAATTATACAGTAGGACGCCTTTTTTTACAAGACTAAAACGGTATCGTTTTAGTCAAAAACTTGAACAAGGTTTCACTTTCACTCTTATATATTTGTATGGAAATGACCTCTAGTTGTTCAAAGGTGAAAAACACCAAAATAAAAAAAATTGCCCATCCTGAGAGACTTTTTATTACCTGAACTTTTGTAGCTAATCACAGCATCTACGTGTTTCGTCAGATGTTGTATTATCAAGGTATTCAATTTGGAAACATGCTTCTGTTCAAAGACTACCAAAAGAACTAACCTTAAAGTCTCAGTATCCCAAATACAATTTATATACACGAACTTTACTTGGAAGCAACATATAATGCTACAAAATAAATGTATATATAGACACCTCGTTTTTCTCATCTTCGACCATTCACTTCTTCTCTTGCATTTTCAAATTCAAGAAATGGGTTTCTCTTCATTTTCTAAGCTGTCATTTCTTGCATCTTTCTTGCTGTTCTTCGCCTTTAGCACAACATTTGCTCAAGATTTCTCAATCGTGGGTTACTCGCCAAAAGATTTAACGTGCATAGATAGACTTATTAATCTCTTCGAATCGTGGATTGAAAAACATGGCAAGGGGTACAAGAGCCTCGAAGAGAAGCTGCACAGGTTTGAGATTTTCAAGGACAATTTGATGCACATTGATGAGAGGAATAAGTTTGTTTCTAACTACTGGCTTGGATTGAATGAGTTTGCGGATATGAGCCATGAAGAGTTCAAGAAAATGTATTTGGGACTCAAGGCTGATCAATTGCCTAATAGAAATCAGTCTCCCCAAGAATTTGAGTACAGAAATTTTGTCGATTTGCCCAACTCTGTTGATTGGAGGAAGAAAGGAGCCGTAACTCGAGTCAAGAACCAAGGCTCGTGTGGTATGTATACTGATAAATCTTTTACATGTTGGTGTGTTGGAGTACTAAATACCCGACCGTGATAAGAAAGAAAAAGTTAAAAGCTTTTATTTATTATACTGTCCAGTTGTGTTTGTGCACATGAACATATAGTTTGAATCTGACATGATATTGTCTGTCTAATTTCTAATTTGGTGAGATTTTCGCATATAAATATGCTATATACTGCAGGAAGTTGCTGGGCATTTTCGACGGTAGCTGCAGTGGAGGGCATAAACCAAATTTTTACAGGAAACTTAACTGAATTGTCTGAACAAGAACTGATTGACTGTGACACAACTTATAACAATGGTTGCAGCGGAGGGCTAATGGATTATGCATTTTCCTTTATTGTTGCTAATGGTGGGCTTCACAAGGAAGACGATTATCCGTACCTAATGGAGGAAGGAACTTGTGAACAGAAAAGGGGTAAGTGAAAACTTAGTCGAAATACCAAAAATGTGAATAGGAGATCTAGCTATGCCTCCAATTTACGTTTGATACTGAATTTTTGATATGTAAACCGTTTTTCAGGGTGAATCAGAAGTAGTAACAATCAGTGGTTACCATGATGTACCTGCCAATGATGAACAAAGTCTCTTGAAAGCACTAGCAAACCAACCTCTGAGTGTGGCCATTGAGGCTTCTGGTAGAGATTTCCAATTCTACAGTGGGGTGATGCTCTTGTTTACCTTTCTTGTAAATTTTTATATCAATGAGGAATATTTTTTATTTGCTGTTTTTGCCTAAGACTCTCAAATTTCTTAAGTTGAATTTAAATCGAGATAAGACAGTAACCTGCATTATTTGAAAGTTAATATGGTTTTGATCTTTGTAGGGTGTATTTGATGGGCACTGTGGAACTGAGCTTGATCATGGTGTGACAGCCGTTGGATATGGATCAACTAAGGGTTTGGATTACATCATTGTGAAGAACTCATGGGGTCCAAAATGGGGAGAGAAAGGGTACATAAGGATGAAAAGAAACACAGGGAAGCATGAAGGTCTCTGTGGCATAAATAAATTAGCCTCTTATCCTACCAAAACCAAGTGACCCAACTAAAAGTTCCACTGGTTTTTACACCTTTTGTCATCCCTTCATTCAACTGCTATTTTTGTTCCATCTGTTGTTTAAGAAATATTTGATCATTATGAAATAAGGAACAATGTTTGTTGCTTGATGAAATTAAGTATCATTTATATTTCGGCCAATGTGTTCTTAATATCAAATGGAATGGAATTATAAACATGAATATTTAACCTTCAATACACAGATCCACCAAAAGGGTATAATAATATATTTATAGCAGCATCTATGTACATCAATTATCAATAAGTTCAAGGATCAACTGTTCTAGATTTAGCTCTGCAAAGGGAATGAATAATCTACCAAAAAACCCGCCAAATGAATGTTTAGCTCGAACACCTTAATGATAAGCGATATACAATATAATCTATACAACATTGCAGATGTATATAATACATTTTTATTACTTTTTGTCATTATTTTGCTTTGAAATATCACACACTCACTCTTATCACAAACTCATTTACAAAACCTGACCAGTTGTCTTTGTACACAGCAGAGAATAGATTTGACAAAGAGCATGACAAAAATAAAAAATACATGAAGCATTAAGAAACAGATATAAATCATAAATATGACTTCTGATATCTTCACGTCTTGTCGCCAAAACCTTACTTGATAGATCACAACGTTTAGCTATTGAAACTTGAAAGAACTCGATTTGGTGAATCACTTGAGCTGTGATACTCTAAGCATCACTAACTTGATTATTAGATGCTTGTCGACAGATGCACGGATTTGTAAAGCAACGCAAGATGCATGTACCAGTGGTTTCATCTTCATTTTCATTCTCTTCAAGTGATCTTCCTTTGGTTTCACGAGTGAAGAAATATGTAACAATCATTCCTAGAATACAAATCCCACCTAAGATCTCCAAAGAGGCTTTCATTCCAATTCCTTTAGTATAACCATTCTTTGTCCCATTTTGAGAAGCCCACAAAAACCCGACCGAACCAATAATTGCACCGATTTTCCCTGCAGCTCCTGAAATCCCATGGCAAGTTGTTCGGAATCGAGCTGGGAAAAGTTCAGCCGGAACAATGAAAGTGGTTGTGTTTGGTCCGAAATTTGAGAAGAAAAATGTTAGACCATACAAAAACATGAATCCTATATTGGCATGATTGTTCCAATGTGTGTCGTATGGAATTCCTATTGCAAACATGCCTAGTGCCATGAAAAAGAAGCCCATTATTTGGATTTTGACTCTCCCAACTCGATCAATAAAGTAAACAGTTGCATAATACCCTGGGATTGCGGAACAGATTGCTATAATTGCTTGGAGTTTTGCATACTGAAAGGCATCTTCAAATGCATTTACTTCGCCCTTGGGCCGAAGATATCTATCATTTTCATATATTTTGGATTGGAAAAGGTTGCTACTGTAGAAAACAACATCGACTAAGAACCAGTTGGCAGCGCAAGAGAAAAGGTCGCGTCCATGGCGGCGAAGGAATTCTTTGGAGAGAAGGGAATAAGATGGATTTGGTAGACTCTCTTCCTCTGCAATTTGACTCAATGAAACGTCTAGCACTTTTTGCATGTCCTTGACTGCCTGTATTACATTTCTCTCCACCAAAGCCGTGTACCTGTTAAATTTAACCATATTTAATTTAGATACAATTACAGACATGAATATGAATACTAAAATTTATTGATCGGCCTAGTTCGAATGTATTTTAAACGTTGAAAGTAAATTATGTATAATTAAGAGAGAGAAGTAATAAACTTCGTTATTAGTTTAAAAAAATAAAAAAGGAAAAAAGGATATATATATAAATTCAGTTCTGAAACCTTACCTGGCAGTCTCAGGCATCATCATCCGCCAGTAATAAGTCAACCCCGCCGGCACTGCACCGATCATCAGTATAAGCCTCCATGCCAGGTCTGCCGACTCCGGCGTGTGATTTGGCGCCGGATAATTTGATGCCCGGTTGAATATAGCACAAACTATCATAGTCACAGTGGAGCTCACCAGAATCCCAAACCCCTGCATGGAAAAAACTGCAGCTATGAACGCACCACGTGTCCTCCGGTTCGAGAACTCCGACATAATAGTCGCCGACAATGGGTAGTCTCCGCCGATCCCCACACCCAACGCGAACCTGAAAAACATAAGAGAGAGAAGGACAAAAGTCCTGGACGTGCTTAAAGATAATCCACACCCTATGGAGCTCAAGACCATCACCATGAGTGACAGACCATAGACACGCCGCCGCCCTATTCGGTCACCAAGGTAACCAAATACCAGCTGCCCAATAACGGTACCGAGGAGGGCTGTGCCAACCATGACAGAAGTCACCACCGCCGAGACTTCATAAAGCTGATCGCCTTTATATTTTTTGCTATCATCGTAATAGATGCGGCCGAGGAGTCTCATGATCGGAGGAATGCAAAACAGGTCGTAAGCATCAGTGAACAACCCCATTCCCGCCACGATTATGGCCTTGAAATGATAGTATTGTGTTCTTGCCGAGTCGAGATCAGAAAGGACTTTGAGTGCCATTGTACAATTCCCACAAGTTTTCCTTCCCTTAGTCGAATGATTTATACAAAAGAGTTAACTTTCTTGTATACATAAACGTGTTTAAATAATTTGTAATCCGAGATGGAAAGAAACTATGGAAGTTGAAGTGAAATTTCTTACAAATAGACAACTACAAGAGAAGACTTTGGGAAATGTTGATGATGGAGTTTATATAGAATATGCGAATTACAGCTAATAATTCAAAGTTGAAAACGACTTGCCGAATTTGATTTGAAGGCAGATATGAGGAGGAAGAATTGGAAACTCCAAAAAGGTTGGTTTGGGAAGAAACTTATTATTTATGATTAATTATTGACATGAGATTTTAATATCGTATTTGTTCCCTAATTGGTTTACATTAAATAATGGACTGCAATTTCTTCATTATTTCCTTGAGGTTTCTGGTGTACCATATGATAAGGGTGTGTTCGGTAAAGATTAAAATTGGATTAAAATTGAAAAATTAGCTATTATTGTTGACTTTTATTAGACGAGTGAGACCCAATAACGGTCATATTTTCAATTTTAATTGGATTTTAATTGGTACCGAACACACCCTAAGATAACAATACGGTTATGGACTGGAGAGTCAGCCCAATGCAAGAACTAGAGAAAATGGACTACCATCATTCTCGACTAGAATATATTTGATTAGCAAACATAGAAAGAAAAAGAAAATTTATATTCAAATTAAATCAACTTTAAACGACCCATAACTAGCTCGATCGCCCTAGTTCAGGACCTGTTCGATTATCATTTTGGGGAGAAAATGCATTTTGAATAGTTGATTGATGGAGAATGTGTGATTAAAAATTAAGGAAAAATTTTGGGTTTGTGTGTAATATTATTTTATTGAATAATGTGTGGTTGAAAAGAAGAGAAAGAAAAATAAATTTAAGGAAAAATGAGAATATTAAGTACTTCAACAACGATGATTGTGCCAATTAAAAAACTTCAACAACAAATTGGAAAGAAATTAGAGGAATACCCCGTTATTTTTGTTCTATTTAAATTAATTAGTTAAGTAGTTAAGTTTAAAATAGGACGGCCCTTCTATCGAGTTGAGTACTGATCCTTATACAATTAAGAGATTTTGTGTATTGGAAAGTTTTTATTTACAACTAAGAAAATTAAGTCAATATTTGGTTCTCACAACTTAAAACTTATTGTTCACTACACATTTCATGAGATCCATAACTTTTATGAATTTTCTAACCACACATTTTTAACAATTTTCATTAAAATCTACTAAAAACGTAATTTTTATTCAAATCAAACACATCATAAGTTTGCAAGAAAGAAATTGAATGTTGAACAAGACATGTAGAAGTTGAATGGCAAAATGGACAAGAAAGAACGCGTAGATGTATCTTTCAAAGGATTATCAAAACTTGTCGATGAAAATATTAAATCGATGGTAATTTACCTAGCTTGTTTGTACTTACCAAGCTGATGTGACATGTTATTTTATTCTAAAGGACAAACTGTAAATAGTGAGACAGAAAGAAATTGACAAGAACGAACAACAATGCAACTAGATTGTTTAACTTTGATTTGAATGAATGCCAAATAAGATATAAGAAATAATTTGAATAAAGCATTCAACAATTAAAATTATGGCAGTGGCTCCTCATCGTTGTAACAATGTTGGCTTAACAATCTTGGTGGTGCAACTTTTGAAGAGTCGGCATCAGAAGTTATGTTATCCAACAAAAATCTTTTGTCCTGTTCGATCATAACACAATGACCGATTTGGACGAGGAATATGATTATCCACCAATTTTTGACACTGAAATTGAGGAATGAAGGAACAAATTCTGCCATCGCTGACCTACAACGGTTATGATAGTTTTCAATGGAATTACTACCTTGTCCGAATTTTTTTGACAAAATGTTTGACATCCTCTCACATATGCATGGATCCCCCATAAATAAAAAAGTTCCCAAAAAAGTGGGTTGTCGTCACAGGACGTGTTGATACCAAAAAAATAATAAAAAATGATATGTTTAAGACAATGTGGGATTGGGGTCGAAATTTTTTATTTTTTTTGAAGTGTTCGTTTTCGAAGATTTGTGTCTATTTTGAGTGAAAATGGCTTAACGAGCAAAACTCGTGTGTTTTGCCAATGACGTACTTGTGAGATGTTATTATTTTCAATAAACCTCCCCTACATCACATGTCAAACTATCTAAGCAGTTGAGCATACTCGTAGCATAACATTACCATTGCCATTGTCATCAAATAAGGAATCACAGGCCATGCTTTTGCTTTGATATTAGATGATGTAGAACGACTTTGACAATGTGTTTTTTAAATATTTTTATAATTTTATAATTTATATATTTTCGATACATATGAGACATTTATGAAAAATGAGAGTTTAATCAGTTTCAAAATATTTTAAAACTCATTAATATTGACAATAGATGACAGAATTTTTTAATTAATAGATAACTATTGTTATTATCAATAATTTATTAAAAATAAATAATATTTATTAATTAACAATTTTAAAGAAAGTAATTGTGTTTTAAGATAATAGTTAACACAATTTACACTTATTATTAAAAATAGATATATTAATAAATAATTTACAACTAGAATTTTAAATAAATTGACAATTACAATTTTATTATTGAAAATAGACAATAATATTAAATCTTTTAATACGTGTAAAAAATGTGTTAGTAGTTGACAACTGTAATTTTATTATTAAAATATATAATAGTACATGTAAAATTGTATTAATAATTAACCTATAAATTTATTGATAGAAATAGATAATGTTACTAAAACTTTCAATAAATACAAAATCTTGTTAATAAATTATACATTAATATAATCAAACTCCGCTATTTATTAATATCTTTAAATAAATATAATAAACATAATTTAAATAAACTATTCTATATAATAATAGATAGAGTTTTAAAAAGGAAAACACTATTAAACTTAAAAGTTAAAACATTAAAACATGTATTGTTTTCAACGGAAGTGATGAAGAATGATCAAAACCACTTTTGAAAGATGTTACCAAAATCAATAACTCAGATAGTGGTGCTGGTGGAAATACACAATGGCAATATAATTCATGTATGAAAGTGCATACAAGTTCTTACACTAGAGTTAGTGCTCATCTGTTGAAGATAATTGAGGCTGGAATTGGAGCGTGCCTCAAAGTCACTTTAAACAAATTTGTCTGAGACGCAGAAGTTAGGAAGTGAACGAAGAATGAAAAATACTGATGTAACTGTGCCACCTTCTACTTCTATTGTTAAGAGAGAAACGGAAGATTTAGAGAAGAAACAGTGAGACTAATTTGACTAAAGCCTTATGGAAGAAAATTGTTTATAGCTAAAAGGAAAGTTCAACGTGAAACTGAAATACAAAAATCCTTGGTTTGTATCATTATAAACAAGAGACGTATAATTGTGACTTGGGGAATTTTTTTGACGCATTTCAAACTCATTTCTCATTTTAAATTTTTGGATCTATATAAGACCATTACATCGACAAACCATTCCTTACCAAAATGGGATATAGGAGTTTTGAGAAATGAGTCTAAACCAGGAAATGTAGGAGTGGACGCGGTCTAGTTCGATCCCATTCTAAAGCGAATCGAATCGAACCGAACCGAACCGAACCTAACCGAACCGAATACTAATGGGAATCTTAAAAATGTAATTATTGGCTCCATATCCAACTATAGAATCGGTTTCGGTTCGGTTCGATTTTTTATATTGAAAAATTATTTTTAAAAAAAGAGAGTATGAAACTATGCGTGTTTGAGAAGCAGAGGTTGGACTCTTAAAAGTAATCCCAACTCAAGCCTAGGAAGTTGTGTTTGATCACATTTTGATGATTTTCTGTAAGTGTTAAAAGACATTTGAAAAAAAGTCAATCCAAAGTGACATCTTTTGAAACTTTTCTATAAGAAGTAAAAGTCTTACTTCAAATTACAAAGCAAATGGAGACATTATACAAACAGACATGTAAAATCAATATAAATTCACCCAAGTGTGTTTACGCACTATGCGCTCACTTCACACGGCTGAATAAAGGACGAGTAGCCATGGATTCAGAGATTGGAAAGAAAGAAGATGAAAATAGGAGTTAGATTGTCAGGAATTAGAGAAAATTGGCCGAAGATTGGCTAGGATGATTTTATAGGTACTTTAATTGTAACATCGACAATTAACTTACCAAAAAGTAAAGTCGTGAACAGCACCCTCCATTTTCTCTCTTGTTGCCCCCATTTGCTCGTAAGCGCCCAATATATTCTAAATAAAATAGTAGACTTAGGATATGAGTTACGAAAATGTATTCTTTCGAAACTGAAAATGTTTAGTGGATTTGGCGAAGATTTGAAGAAATCTGGACTAATTTGAGGAAATTAGAGTTTTATGGAAGTAGGGGCAAAAAATTGCCTTGAGTTAGGAGATAGAAAATCAGAAGCTAGTTTGGAATATTAGCCTCTGTTTGATGGATATTAAAATCAATTTTTTTAGTAGATTTTGATGGAAGTTGATCAAATATATGGTTAAAAAGTTGTGAAATTCATAAAATATGTAATTGAAATTAATTTTTGATTTTGACTTATATTAAAATTTAAATTTTAATTCCTATTAATCAGGAGCTTAGCTTTATTTTTCCTTTTTCAAAAAAGTAAAACTAAATTAAATCTCATCAAACCAGCACATGTTGGGTTGCGTTCAAGTTGGACCCAAAATTTACTTAATCCAACCCAACCCAATTCACGTCTAGCCTGAGAGGACATGCACCTATCTCCAGCACATCCTTCAAAATAAATAACATATTAAGATATGTTCCTCTTCAGTAGAAATTTTTGAATAAGTTTATGAAAAGTGATTTTTTTAAAATGTGATTAAAAAGTATGGAAAAATTATAAATTCATGTTCAAAATCATTTTATTGAAAGAATATATGATTGAAAATAAATTTTAAAAATGGAGGCCAAATAGAAAGCTTAATGAAATAGAGGAAAAAAGAGAGAATAAAAGTCAATAAACTAGTGTGTATTATAATAAGACCAAATGTCTCCATATTTATCGGGAATTATTAGGGATACAATGGTAATAATTTATAGGGTCACAGGGGTCATCCACTAATAAGCTTATCATTTGCAACACTTTCCATTGAAAAACACATTACTAAAATATATGTCTCGTTAAAATTTTGTTTGATAAAAATCTAATGGGACAAAAATGTCAAACAAGAAAAATGAGTACAGTTATTTTGGAATATTAAAAATAAATGTCGTCTTATGAAAACCTTGCTAGGAAAATGTAGTGGGATAAAACCTAAGTGAAGGAAAAAGAGTACAGTCACTTCCCCTAATATTGATCACGGAAAAACTTTGAGTCAACACATTCCAATCTCGTAAACCAATTTCTTGAATGTAGATATTGACAATAGTTTTGTAAATAAATCAGCCACATTATCACTTGAGCGAATTTGTTGAACATCGATGTCGTCGTTTTTCTTAAGCTCATGTTATGAATTTTTTTTTGGAGAAATGTGTTTCGTACTGTCACCTTTGATATAGTTTCATTTGAATTATACAATATAAGCTGCATTATCTTTATACAAAATTTTGTCGAATTTAGTCTGCATGATGCTTGGATATGATATATTTTGGCCCTGTTTGATACACATTTTTTGTAAAATGAGAATAAAAAATATAGTCGTTATGGGCTCCACACAAGAGATGTAAAGTCAAATATGGTGGCTTGATATAATGGATAACGATTATATTTTTTATTTTTATGGTGAAAAACTGGGAACCAAACGGGGAATTTGTTTCTCAACTATACACATTTTCTGTCCGCTTCATGAATTACAATTATTTTAGAATGATTTGAAGATATTGCTGTGAATGTTTGTTTCACATATATCCATGATATAACTGCTAATCCACTTGTAAACACATTTTATTTGTTTTCAACGGAAGTGACGAAGAATGATCAAAACCACTTTTGAAAGATGTTACCAAAATCACATAAACGAATTTGTCTGAGACGCAGAAGTTAGGAAGTGAAAGAAGAATGAAAAATACTGCTGTAACTGTGCCACCTTCTACTTCTATTGTTAAGAGAGAAACAGAGATTTAGAGAAGAAGAAAACAGGGAGACTAATCTTGACTAAAGCCTTAGAGTAGAAAATTGTTTATAGCTAAAAGGAAAGTTCAACGTGAAACTGAAATACAAAAATCCTTGGTTTGTATCATTATAAACAAGAGACGTATAATTGTGACTTGGGGAATTTTTTTGACGCATTTCAAACTCATTTCTCATTTTAAATTTTTGGATCTATATAAGACCATTACATCGACAAGCCATTCCTTACCAAAATGGTTTTAGGAGTTTTGAGAAATGAGTCTAAACCAGGAAATGTAGGAGTGGACGCGGTCTAGTTCGATCCAATTCTAAAGCGAATCGAACCGAATCAAATACTAATGGGAATCTTAAAAATGTAATTATTGGTTCCATATCCAACTATAGAATCGGTTTCGGTTCGGTTCAATTTTTTATATTGAAAAATTATTTTTTTAAAAAAGAGAGTGTGAAACTACTTGTCAATTGAAAAAAAATAAAAATAAATAAAGTATGAAACCACTTGTTATTCTTTTAATCTAACAACACAAAAATCAATTGAACAATGCAACAAACAAAAATTCAATCCAAAGCTCAAGATCAGCCCAAAATGGAAAAAAAAAAAAAAAAAAAAAAATTTATTAAACACTGCATAAACAGTAAAATCTCGATTGAATTTTTTTTTTTTAAAAGAAAATTCGTATAACAATAAACGATTATCTTTAGTAATCCTAAAGGATATTGATTCTTAATAGTCGATCACTTTGGAAACAATGAAAAAGTGAATTCTTATGAAATATGGAACTAAAAATATATTTTTCCTTTTGGGTTGCATTAAAATATGAAGTTGTAAAGTATTTATAAAATTATTTAGACTTGAATTTTGATGACCCATTAAAGGAAAGAAGAAAAAGTATATGGAAAATGAAATTTTAACATGAGATAATTTTGGAATCTAGTGTTCAAAGATCTAATGCATCTTGGTGTAAGTAACAAGAGAAATTTAGGAGAATTGAATTCACTACTGATTTTCAAGGCAATACTGAGAATTAGACCTAAATCAAGCAGTTCTCGAAATATTGTTCCAAAATCGATCCATTTAGTAAAGGAACCCAAATCAAACTGATCGATTCTATTTGGTTCGGTTCAGTTTGGTCCGGGAAAAAAAAGCACACCCCTAAGGAAATGTAGGAAGCATTTGGGGAGCAAAAATCTCATCGTGATAATAATGATAGCCAGGAGAAGAACACATTTTTGACATGCATAAATTGTTAAGGAATAAAATTATATCAAATATAGATGAAAATATATACTAACATTTAAGGGTTTGTGTTACTCATAATAATAAGATTGATGTTTAAGATAGAACCACACTTTTAATATGGCATCAGAATCCATTAGCTCTAATTAACTCAAAAAAATGAGCACACGAATTTCAAGATTGATTTATCAAATAACACTACAAGAAAAATGACATTTAGCAACTAATGTTTTAACAACCAAATCAATCTGGTCATTAATAAATATTTTCAACGACGAAATTATAAGATTGGTCGTAGAAAATGAATGATGAACAATCGAATTTTGAATTAGTTGGAAATATCATATAACGATCAAAAACATAATTGTTACTTCTAGATTTTCTACGACCAAATTAAAATTAGTCGTTGTAAGTCGGCGTCAAATCAAAAACTTTTGCCAAAATATCTGTTCATATTCAACAACTACAAAATTGGTTTTTAGAAATACAAATAATGTAATAAATATTCAACGACCATAATTTTTGGTTGTTAATTTAGTTTTATGTGATTGTTGTAGCTAAAGGAAAATTCGACATTCAACGACTATTTCTTTAGTAGTCACTGATGGTGACATTCATGACTGATTATTTTTAGTCGTTGAAAGTTTATGATACTAAAATAGTTTTCGACATTCAACGACCAGTGCTTTATAATTGTTAAAGGTGAAATGTTAAGTTTAAGTTCTCGTGTTTAAATATTCTTACATGTTAAAATAAAGTTTTACTCCTCTTTGTTGGTAATGAGAATTTACGACGACAAATTTTTTTTTTTTATCATAAATCTAAATAACAAAATTATATAAAATATTAATAAGTGATTTGTATAAATACAAAATTATTTAAATAATTAATAAGACGTTAATAGATTTTATTTAAAGAACAAAAAATCAAATTATTTAATTTCCCGCCCAATTTTCCCAAATATTTACTTTTCTTTTTCGTTTCCAACCCTAATCTTCACTTTTCCTCTCTTTTCTTTCCCTCAATTTCATTTTTTGTACATCCAACATATCAATGACCCCTCTCATCTTCATCCTCTATAATCAATGCTGATAAAGAATAACTGTGACTTTTTTCATTTATGGCTATAAGAGTTGGGTCCCGTTTGATTCTCATTTTTGTAAAATGGGAATGAAAAATATAGTCGTTATAGGTCTCACACAAGAGATGAAAATTAAAAAAATGGTGGATTGATGTGATGGATAACGGTCATAATTTTTTATTTTTATGAAGGAAAAATGGGTATCAAACGGGGCTTTAAGTTGTTTTGAAAATTTCATTTCATTTTCTTTTCTCTCCTTTTTGTAACTTTTTCTTCTTTGTTTGTTGATTTCTTTTTCTTTTCATCCTCATTATTATTTTCTTTGTACATAATGATTAACCTTTTGTACTTCCTCTATTGTTATTAAAAATATTCTAATTTGATTTTGTGATTCAATGTTGCTTTGTGATATGCCCATTAGATGTTTGATGAAATTTCCAACTGGCAGAAGCCTTTTTTCTTGACAAAGCTTGACAAGTGAGAAAGATGAGTTTAAGAATTTATTGCACTCAGGGAATTTAAGGATTTCATGACCTGATGTCTTTAGGACCCTGCAAAGAGGCAGACCACTAGGCCGCTATTGTTCTATCATTATATCTTTCAGTATGGTTCTCTGATCAATAATGGTAGCAGAAGCGATCAGGTGCATCAGTTTAATCTATTCTTCCTTTACCTCGTCATCTTTCATCTTCTTGATTGTTGCTTTTGGATAATTTTTTAACTTATTCATTTTGTGGGTTGCATTCTGGTTTACAATTGTGGTTTTAAACTAATTATAAAATCTGATTATTACAAAGATTTTGATTAAGTGATGTATTTGAGACAGGTGTATGTACCTAAATATATGTTCCAACAAAGTAGGATTTGCTTTAGGGTAAGGGTAAGGGTAAGGGTAAGGGTAAGGGCAGGGATAGATAACTAGGACTAAATTTATAAAGAAAACATGAGGGTTTTTATTGCTCTGAACTAGTCATGATTGAAGTGTTAAATATTATATAATAAATTGTCTTAATGGTATGGGGCTGTTGGAGCTTGTTGAAATTAAAACATATAGACTAGTTATCAACCATAAAATCTCGTGGAATCCAACCTGGTATAAATTGCATCACACAGCCCATGAGGAAGTCTAAGAAGTCCCCAAGAAAGTAAAGATTCTAAGAACTTTCCGTTTGAGACCAATTCATAGAAATTTATAGGCTCCAAGAGATCTCCTTCTCCAGCTAGATTTTGGTCTCTAATTTGAAATGTTTAGACCCTACTAGAACTCAAGTTATTCTTTTTATTATCAAGTACCAATGAACCAAGATATACATTCGTAGACACCCCTAACATAAGCAGTTTCTAAGAATATTTTTGTTGCATTCTTGTTATGCTGCATTTTGAAGCTTTCATAGGCATTGTTTTCAAAGGTTATTAGAATTACAACTTCAAGAGGAGTGGTTGATTGCCTTTTGCAATCTCATCATTCATCTTCATATTTTTTTACTTGGTGTTCTTAGTCTCTCACTGTTAAACTTTTTGATTGAACAAGTTTTATCTTAACTAATCATTTTTCCATTTTTGTTTACCTGTGGAGGATTTTTAAATCCTAATTCTCTATGTTGTGAAAAGAGAAATATTCTTTGATTGATTTTCTCGTTTGTACTAAGGCTCATTTAATACATTAATTTGTCTCTATTTTGCCAGTAATGAAATATCTTAAAAAACTTATCTTATACATAAATCTTGGACCAATATAATAAATATTTGTTTCTTTTGGCTAAGGGAAACTTCTCCTGATTGATGATCAATCGATATGAATTGTTTTGATTGTGGAAATGCTTTTTGAGGTCAAGAGAAACCCAGTAGAAAAGTAATCTCATAGAACTTTCTTACTATACGGTGTTATTATTACTTTGATTTGATTTGTGTGTGTGTGTGTGTGTGTGTATGTTTTTTTTTTTTTTTAATTATCTTCTCATTATTTTATTGATGAATAGAAAGAAGGCAAAACCTACATAACCAAAAGTAAAAAAGGAAAAGAAAGCAAAAAAATCCGAATACACCAAAACGTCCTCTGACTTACTTCTTCCTTTTCATGTACAATTTCTTCTCCTTTTATTTTCTATATTGCACAAGCTTGAGTAATTTGTTTAATGTTATGTTTGATGTTAATTATTACAGGGATGATTTTAGGAAAGAGTACAAGGAGAGTAATCCTGATTGCAAAAGTGTAAAAGATGTGAAATTCTTAAAGGTTTTCTACTATGCATTTCAATTCTACGTATCTATCATGACATGTTTGGTTTCTTGAATATTAGGTTGCCAAGGACGGTGGTGAGAAATGGAAATCCATGACAACTGAAGTGAGTTTTTTTTTTTTTTTTTTTTTATTTGTATTCACTCCATTGCAGTTTTCTCAAGAAAAAAAAAATTAATTATTGTAAAACGTTTGATCTGATTTTAACTTCAATGATCACCAGGAAAAACAATTCTATCAAGATAGAGCTGTAGAACTTAAAGACCAATATGTAAAGGCCTTAAAGGCAACTCCACATTTGCTTGTTTTTATGTTGAAAACATGTGTGACTGAACTGAGTGTAATGTTTTTATTTAAATTATGATATTTGATATTAATATTATAGTTGATGTTGGGATATTTTAATTGATTGAATGTTAAAGAAAATTTTAGTTCTTGTTAATTTTAGTTCATGAGCGCAAGATTTGCTTGTAGTATGATGTGAATGTGTATATGGAATCATGAGTATTGTTGTTGATAATCAAATTTCTCGTTATTTTAATATTTTGATTGTTAATATAATTTTTTTACAACCATTTCTTTTATTGTTGAAAAGAAAGGCAACTAAATTTTAGTCATTTCAATGAACTTTTATTGACAAAAATAATAAAACGACCCATCAAATAGTTGTTGAAATAAATTAATTGATTGCTAATATTAATTTTTATCGACTATTTTTTTCGTTGTTGAAATGAAGGTAACTAAAATTTGGTTACTTTCATTGTATTTTAACAACAAAAATAGTTGATACAACAACCAAAGAGTGGTTGTTGAAAAAAGAATCGGTTGTCAGTACAAATTTTTTACGACTAGTTATTTAGTTGTTGAAATAATACATTCAACAACCAAATGTAGTTTTAGTTGTTGAATACAATCGTCAACACGTCTCTACCGACCAACGAACGACCAATTGATTTTGGTCATTGAATGTGATCAACAACAAAAAAAAATGTATATTCTAGGACCATTTATATGGTTGTTGAAAGTGATATTTCCTGAGCCAACATCATGTAGGGGTATGTTAAGGAATAAATCTTATGTCGGATGAAGATGAAAAAATATAGACCAGCATATAAGATCTACTCCTCTAAATAAGATTGACTTTTTAAAGATGGAACTCCAAATTTTAGTATGAATGACACGGATTATCATGCATGTCCATAAAAGATGTTGGCATTAAATAGTAGCCTCTCAAGATTAATGCAAATATATGGCAAACCTAACACCATAATTCAGAGTTATATTTGTAAATGATCTACTTGTGACTTACGGAAATGCAACAACTTTTCTCAAAACTTATAGCTAATAGGAGAGACGCAATCCATACAAAGCTCGCCCTATGTTCAGTGACGCTCAGCATCATTGTCCCTTCTTCACACTTGACCTCTAACTCTTATACTCACTAACTTAGGGAGATGCAACCACTTTTTTTCTAAAAGTTAAAAAGGTAATAGTGATAAGGGAGACACGATCGAGCTATATATCACCCAGGATCAAACACTATTTGTTTGGGAGGCAACCTGATGTGATCCAGGATAGGCAATCACTTGGCCGAGCTTTGGAGTCCAAGAGGTTGAAGTTGACAAGTCAAGGAACAAGTTTGATATTGGGGTCGAAGGCCGAAAGGAGTTGGAAGGTACTCAAATCAAGAAGCCGAACTCAAAGTCAAAATGAAGAACCATGCGGCCGCATGGTTCCCAAGCAATGCGACCGCGTATAATGGTCAGAGACTTCCAGGCGCTGAAACTCGATAACCATGCGGCCGCATGAAAATCAACGTCGCGGCCGCATAGAAGAAATCTTGGACGGATTTTAATATTTTTCGCGAATTTCCATATTTTGCTATCTTTCTTATTTTTGGCAAGTTTATTATCTTTGGACTCTAGAATTTCGTTCTTTCCATAATTTTAGGGTTTTCCATAGTTTTCATATAAATAGGAATTTTATTTCATTGTAAAGTAGTTTTTGACATAATGAATTAAAAGACTTTTCTCTCAATTGTTCTTCATGAACACCCCTTAGAACTTATCAAATATTGATTTAATATTTGTGGCGTTCAAACTAAAACTTATCAAAGGATTGGACTACCTTTGTGGCGTTCGCAAATTGGGGTTCTATTTTCTGCACTTCAACGGGTTTAAGGTTAATATACTTTAAGTTCTTGAGTCATGAGGCTCGGGTCAAGATCCTATAGTCTACAAACCTGAATTTGGGCTTTCCCGGCGTTTTCGAATTCAATTCCGCGAGTTCCATGCAATTCCCCCAACCGGGATCACATCAAGTGGTATCAGAGCTGGTTCTAGATTCAGGTTATATCATTTATTTTTTTTTGTTTTGAGTCTTTTTGTGTTCTTCGTGTTCATGTGTCCAGTAAATATTTTGAGTCTTAGATCCAAAAAATTAAAAAAAAAAGAGTCAAGAGTTGTTTTTGTGCTTAATTTGAGTCCAAATCAACTTCCATTTTCTTTGTCTTTCTCGTAGTCAAATTTTCGAGTTTTGTAAAAAAAAAAAAAAAAAGTACTGTTCACTTCCAAAAGTTAAAAATAAATAAAAATTATTATTTTTATTTATTTTTATTTTTTTAATTTCTTGAAAATTGTCCAATATTCTATCATCTATCCTTATTCCAAAATCCATTGTGTTCAATTCAATCTAAATTCAAGGACCACTTTCTTGAATTAAATTCTCACTCATTCAACTCTTTTCTTGACTTTTTTTATTACGCCTACGTTAAGGATGAATTATGATTGGGGATTTATTTTTCAAATTCGGTGCTTTGTGGGTGATACGGTGTGCAGTTTGGCAATTGATAGGGAGCATATATTTAATTTGGTCAGTATCACTATGATGAAAAAATTGGGATTACCTTTACAACAACACCCTAGGCCTTATCGGTTGACTTGGTTGAAGAAGTGTGGGAAGGTAAATGTGATCAAACAGGCTTTAGTGAATGTCACCATTGGGGGATATAGTGATAAGGTGTGGTGTGATGTAGTCTCGTTAAAATCCTTTCATATTTTGTTTGGGAAACCTTAGAGACATGGGAGGAAAGCTGTGTATGATATGGGGAGGAATACGTATAGGTTTCTTCAGGATGAGAAACACATAACTCTGGTGGGTTTGACACTAGCACAGTCTCATGCAGATCAATGTAAGGTGAGGGGTGAAGTGGAAAGGGAAAAGCAAGAGAGTGAGATGACCATATTGAAAGAGAGCAACGTGGTTGAATTGTAAGAGGGGCCTAGAGATAGGAAGGTTGAGATGGAGGATGATGAATTGAAAAATGCAGTTGACATTGAGGAGAAGGTAATTGAGGTTGTTCAGTATGAGGGTGAGAAACTAGAAGTGTGTGTTGAGCAAAGTTTCATCATTAAGCATGACGTGGTGGAGGCGATACATCATGAGTACGAGGACCCATATTTTGTTTTTGGAACTAACAAAATTTCAACTGTATTATGCTTAAGTCTTTCCTTCAGGCTGTACATTGTACGTGGGAGTTCATGCAACAACAATGGGTGAATAAGCTTGTGCTGCTATACAACCATATATGCGAGATGGGTGGGTACCGTGTATTGATCTTATGCCATGGAATGAAAAAAATTTCTATTTGATCCAGGTGGTACAGTGATGAGCTGGATAGCAGGTTGGTTATCCCCTACGCGATCGCAAGACATGGATTCGAGGACGAATCCTTTCGAAGAGGGAGGGGGTGATGTGATGCGGGATAGGCAATCACTTGACCGAGTTTTGGAGTCCAAGAGGTTGAAGTTGACAAGTCAACGAACAATTTTGATGTTGGGGTCGAAGGTCGAAAGGAGTTGGAAGGTGCTAGAATCAAGAAGCCGAACTCAAAGCCAAAATGAAGAACCATGCGGCCGCATGGTTCCCAGGCAATGCGACCGCATATAATGGTCAGAGACTTCCAGGCGCTGAGACTCGATAACCAACCATGCGGCCGCATAGAAGAAATCTTGGACGGATTTTTATATTTTTCGCGAATTTTCATATTTTGCTATCTTTCTTATTTTTGGCAAGTTTATTATCTTTGGACTCTAGAATTTCGTTATTTCCATAATTTTAGGGTTTTCCATAGTTTCCATATAAATAGGAATTTTATTTCATTGTAAAGTAGTTTTTGACATAATGAATTAAAAGAGTTTTCTCTCAATTGTTCTTCATGAACACCCCTTAGAACTTATCAAATATTGATTTAATATTTGTGGCGTTCAAACCAGAACTTATCAAAGGATTGAACTACATTTGTGGCGTTCGCAAATTGGGGTTCTAGTTTTTGCACTTCAACGGGTTTAAGGTTAATATACCTTAAGTTCTTGAGTCATGAGGCTCGAGTCAAGATCCTATCGTTTACAAACCTAAATTTGGGCTTTCCCGACATTTTCGAATTCAATTCCGCGAGTTCCATACGATTCTCCCAACCGGGATCACATCACAACCGGTCCCTTATACAATAGGCTCATCCCCCATGTTTAGCGGTGCTCTACATCAATATCATAGCTTAAATTTGTTAGCGTAGAATACCCTTATCTAAAGCAACCATTATAGCCAAATAGGAAAAACTAACCTAAAACTAAAGTATGTTTTTTCCTTACTACAAGACTCAACCCCGAGTTACATCAATAATGAACATGAGGTTATTTACATCTGTGTTCTAGATAAAAAGGTACCATTAGCTTAACAAAAAGATAAATCTTCTCAACGATAATTAAGGATCAGGAGCTAAACTCAGTCCAAACACAGTATCTTATGGACCTTTTCTGAAAATTGCAATTTGGTTCCCAAATTAAATTATTGTCTATTTTCATTATTTTTCATTCTAAACTTCAATTTTGATGCCGATACTTCCAAATTGGTCCCCAAAACTTTATAGTCATTTGAAGTTGATTTGTCTCAAGTTCTAAAAGTGCGCAATTTAGTTCACATTTTCAAAAGTTAAATTTCCCCAAGAAACTTACGATTTCTTAATACATCTTATCACTCATGTACAATCTGATTAATCTTTAATTGCTAAGAACAAACTCCAAATTAGATCAAAATCGTCCATTTCAAGCTAATACACAAAATTAACTAAATTAGGTAGAAGCTCAATTAATTAGCTATAATTTATTTTGTTCAAAAGCACAAATAAGTGTGTAAAAACACACTCATCAATTATGAACATTGTATAATCAATCGTAGCATGTTCACCAATAGAGACTAGATTGAATTGGATAATATTAACAAAAAAGGGAAAAAAAAAATCTAAAATCTTGTTAACCGTAGATCCCACTCTAAACAACCACTAAATATTTGTCATCTTCACTAGTGAAAGGACCCGACTTAACAATGATACAAAAAGAGAGAAGAAAGAACTAGTTAAAACGAGTTTTCTGACAATGTTCCATCAAGTTGGGATCGATTATGTAGATCACAACACAAGTAGCTACTCATATTTTGTAACAACAGCTTCAAAGATGCCATCAGATCTGAAATATGGTGAAAACAACCTTGGATCAACAGGCCCCGGAAGACTGAAGCAAAATGTGAAGGGTCTTGGTGGGCATTATTGTTGAAATTTCATTTCGAAACTCGAGAATATTTTGATACAGTTTTCACGCCAGTTGATGTCACACCTTTGTTGCTAACTCTTCCATCATGTTCAATCTCATAGCTAAACTAACCTACTTGATAAATGTATTTTGTGCACTTATTAAGGTCATATTACTAAGCTTGATATCGGCAAAGTATTGATTTCTAGTTGACTTCGGTTAATTTTTTATTTTGTTTCAGTGTTCAATCCTTTTGAAGTAATTGAAAAGAAAGAAGGATCAATTGGCTATTGGATAAAAGTTTGGAGATCAAATTTACACCTTGGAAATTGAAGGACTAAGTTGCATTAATTGAATGAAGTGAGGCCTTGGAAGAGAAATTGCAATTCATTGGACCTTAGACCAGTGGTAATGTGGATAAAAATTGAAAAGGATCAGGCTCCTTTTGGGGACTACTTTGGGCAGGGACAGATCCAGCACCTGGTGAGCCCCCGCGACCGCGCTTGTTGGATCCGTCAGGGAGAATTTTTTTTTTACTGGAAATAGATCAAATATATACATTATATATCTGATAATTCTCCATAATGACAAACGTTTGTGGTAGCTGAGATGGTCATCCCTTACACTTTTGAATTAAAAGGTCCTGGGTTCGAAACTCTGAATTGCAACATATTTTATATTTTTGTATTTCAACAATTTTTACCAAAACAAATATGTAAGGAAGGTGATTCGAACCTAGTACCATTCTTAAACATATTCACTACTTTACCATCGAGGCACTTATTGAACTTGAGTAATCAATGTAACAAAATAATATATCTTAAATTTTATCGATTTTAATACAAGTAAAAAACATTTTCACAGGTGCTTTGTCCCTCTTTTTTGATTTTTTTTCATTTCGTCTCTCTCTAATCAATTGATTTGAGAGTTTGATTCAATTAATGGTGGATGATTTTTTTTAGAAAAATTGGCTTTAGTGTCAATAAGGAGTCTTTCAATACAACTTATTTAATTTATAAAAGATTCCACTTTTCATTCATAAAAAATCAATTGCGAAAAAGTGGAATCGTACAAACAAATAAAATTGATATAAGCACATAAATAATTTCAACTTTGTTAATATAATAATGCTTATTTAATTAACTTTAATTGTAAACTGAATATTAGTATTTTGTTAATATATATTCTCTGTTTAATTGAAAAATAATTTAGGGTATTTTGTAGATTATAGAACGATTTTTTCATCTGAAATGAAAGTTTGTACCTAATTCTAGTGTTGCATCTAATTTTTCTAATTCTAATCCATACGATTTTTTGAATGTTATCTAAGTAAATATTAATAAACAATTCCCCAATCACGGATGCTGGCCATTGACGGTAAACTTTCAACGCTCACGGTCCGCCCTAGCTAAACTAGACCCTTGGATTCGCCCTAGACTTTGGGGACTCCTAATTGGAAAAGAAAAGGTGGCGGAAATTGGAATAAAAGGGGACGCGCACACACGGCTGAAAAGAAACGGAATTATGCACAGAAAAAGAGATATATCGTTGCAACTAGAGAGAAGTGTGGAGACAAATTTTTACAGAGGGCAAAATTCGGGAAAAAGATGACAGCTTCAATTAGGAAAATATATCACGTGTCGTCAAATTTATTGGTGATAATTTTTAAATTTTATTTGTTTAATTTCAACGTTATGAGTAGCTAAATGATTTTAGTGCTAGGATTACGATGAATCTTGTATCATGAACTTGTAATTCTTGATTTTATTTGTTTTTTTATATTCAAGACACATTTTCAATTCTTGAATGATATTCTTGGAATTATATTTTTTACAATTATGTGCACAATAATTGTATGCATATTATGGCTTGTTTTACCTTCGAACGATGGAAAATAGGTTAGAGATAATGTTAATTGTTGTAGAGTTTGATAGGGGATAAAAATATATCGTTATGCTTTATGTGATCTTTAAATATTCATAAATTTTTTAATGCATTTTTGTATATTCGCATTAGTCATAAAAATATAGTCAGGTCACATGTGAGATTAGATTTAACTCTACTAGAGAGAGACGGTTAAAGAATTTTGAAATATTGATGTTCATAATTGAATTGCGTTGTCAAATTATAAGGTTAGGGTTAAATGGAATTGATACAGGTAGATTTGAGATCCTATTGCATTTTTCATCATATTATATATTCATCAGATTTGCATTAATCACGATCTGCATTGATTCTACTTAATTTGGATGTTGCATTTGTAAGTAGATTATAATTTAGTCATAGAAAAATCACAAGTTTTCATGTTTCAGTTAAGGCTTAGTTTATTTGAATTTAACTCAATAGAATCTCTGTGGGTACGATACTTGGACTAAAAAATGAACCGTGCACTTGCGTTGATTTCAAGTGAAATAATATTTTCGTGACAAGTTTTTGACGTTGTTGTCAGGTGTTGTATTTAAATTTAATTTCATTTACCTTGGCATTAATTCGAATTATTTGCTTTTATTTTAAATATTCTTTGAGATCAATTTATTTCAGTGCTTTTTTTTCTCTCTTTCAGGGATTTTACGTGAAGTTCAGAAGACGATAAACTGATAACAGCTGATCCAAAAATCAAACGCACCTTTCACCACAAGTAAAGAGAAGCACAACAACAAGAGATGGCTAATTCACAAAATAATCTAGTTATTTAAGTGAATGAAGAAGCAATGATCGATGAAGGAAATACGCTAGTTGAAGACTTTTGACTCCACAAAATATTTAGGGTCAATCTAGCATCGTTTATCCACATTTTGGGTGTTGAACTTTCAGTTGAAGACCAATATCATTCATTACTTTCAGAATGGAAACATCAATTCAATGCCATAGCTAATGGGAATCCATATACACGTCTTTCAATTGTAGGAGATATGTCAACATTTCAATTATGAAGGGATTTTAGATGATACTATCAAATTGAGATTATTTCAACATCGTATTTAGGACAAAGCACTTGAATGGTTGGATTCAAAACATATTGCCAGTATCACCACTTAAAATGATTTGGCTTAAAAATTCCGCGCCAAATTCTTTCCACCGGTAAAGATAGCAAAGTTGAACCATGATGTATTAATATTCCGTCAAGGAAAAACCAAATCCTTTAATGAAGCCTGAAACAGAGTCAAGAACATGCTCTAAAAGTGTCCTCATCACAGCATCATTAAAGAGCTCTAGGTCCAATATTTCTATATGGTCTACTTCCATCTTGCAAGAGCACGGTGGATGATGTGATCCAGGAGTCGATCCTGACGAAAATGAGCCCATGACGAGACGCGTTGATTATCTAAGGAGGACCGATGACACGATCAATGGAAAAATGAATAAATCAAGTAATGAGACTACTTGTGCAATCAATGATGGATGACATCATCATCTACGCGAGAAAAGAAGCAAGTTTCATGTTTGGGTTGAAGTCCGAAACATTTTGGATCAACGTGTTAGAAGCAACCGAAGACGAAAGCTCACCTGGCAGCCATGTGACCGCAAGGAAGGAAATCCATGTGGTCACCCAGACACTAGCAGGGAATTGATGGCCACTAACACCACAATGTGACATCGTGAAAAACAGCATTGCAGTCGCATAAAGCAAATTTTTCCAATTTTCGAAAATTTCCTAATTTTACTAGAATTCTATTTTATTTCCAACTTTACAATATTTGAGGCATATTTTCAGTTTTTACTTAGGTTTATGGTATTAGTATAAATACCTTTTATTATTTCAATGTAGAAACCTTTTTGACAATTTGAGAATTAATAGAGAGACAATTATTGTGCTTTCAAATCCTTGTTCTACCTGGAACAATTTGAACTTATCAAAATCGTTCTTGTGGCATTCAACATCAGGTGCGGATTGCGGGTTGTATAATTAAGAGGTCAATAAATAACGTATTGTTTGGTTGCTTGATTCATCATCTTTGGTTTGAATCCAAAATCGGGTTATCTTTAGGCTTTCTTGGGATCTTTCAATCTTGTTGTGGGTTGCCTAGTGTTCGTTGCTACATGATTCTCATCAATTGATATCACAACACGGCTCCAAAATAATCAAGGTTATATCTTTTCAAGTTTTCATTATTGTTGAGTCTTTGGTTTGAGTCTTTAATTGTACTTCCCGTTCTTTGAGTCCATTCATAAGTTTTGAGTCATTGATCCAATTTTATTTTTTTTAAAAGTCAAAAGTTGTTTTTGGGCTAATCTAGTATCCAAATCAATTTTCATTTGTTTCGCTGGTCATATAATTGAATTTCTGAGTAAAAAAATCATTATAAATTCCAGGAATTTCCAGCAGTTTTCAATTTTCAAATTTTGAGTCAAAAAAAACTTCAATCCTATTCCAATCTACTTTCTTGAATATCCATTAGTTCCAATTCACATACTTCTTCAATTTTCTTTTCTTATCTTTGAGTCCTATTCTTTTTATTCTTCCTTTAAATCCACAATTCTTGATTACATCCGGTTGGATCCACAAGAAAATATTCTGGTCGAGTTCACTTGTTCTTTGAAGTACTTGTACGAACGCACAGAGTGGTAAAAGGTAGAGTGGCGAGATCAATAGAGGGTAAAAGCCAATAATTTAGTGATATATGAGCGAACATTTCTTTGTGAAGCAAAAAATATTATAGAATTTAGGATATCTGACAGGTAGGGTTCAAATTCAAGCAGGCAGAACAACCAAGTCACATGGCAGAAGATGTGATACGACGATTTGAAAGGGTGCTCGGGGATATGAGTGATAGACTTGATACATCGGTTACTAATCTTCACAGGGGACAATCAAATGCAAGGAGACCAAGTAGGCGGAGCCTATGATGGATATGTATGATGAATGTGAATATGGTAGTGATTTAGATAAGGGAACATCAATGGAGGTTGAAATAGGTAGGATGAGAAATAGAGGAGTTAGGTTTGAAAGAAGGGGTATGAATAACATTGGAGATGAGGTAGATAGGAGTATGGGTAACATAAGGATGTCAATTCCACTGTTCAAAGGAAGGAGTGATCTAGAGGCTTATCTAGAGTGTGAGAAGAATGCGGAGTTAATTTTTTAGTGTCATAACTACTCGGAGGAAAAAAAGGTAAAGATAGTTGTTCTTGAATTCACCGACTATGCCATAACTTGGTGAGATCAAGTGGTTCATCGAGGCAGAGGAATAGGGAGTGGTATGTCAATACTTGGAGTGAGTTGAAAGCTATCATGCGAAAATGGTTCGTGTCTAGCCACTATTATAGGAAGCTGCATCAGAAGCTGAAAAGTTTATATCATGGGTCGAGGAGTGTGGAGGACTGCCACAATGAAATGGAAATATTGATGATCAAGACGAATGTTGAGGACGATCGGGAAGCCACCATAACTCGTTTCTTGAATGGGTTGAACATAAACATTGCTAATGTGGTGGAGTTGTAGCACTATGTGGAAATAGAAAACATGTTATACGTGGCCACGAAGGTAGAGAAACAATTGAAGAGAAAGGGGATAGCTAGGCAACTATTGGGTACTTTGGGCTCTAATTCATCTTGGAAACCGAGGTGGGACAACAATTGTGGATATGGGGCTATTTCAAAAGGAAAAGTTAAAGTGCCAAAAGTAAAAGATGAAGGTGCTAGCAGAAAAATACCCAAAGTAGAGCCACAACCATCAAGGAATCGGGATATTAAATGCTTCAGGTGTTTGGGGATGGGACACATCGCTTTTCAATGCCAAAACAAAAGGACAATGATCTTGCGAGACAATGGTGAGGTGGTGAGTGAAAGTGAAGATGATTATGAAGGCATGATAGAATTGGAGGAAGTTAGTGACGGGGATAATGTGGAATTTGCTATTGGAAAGTTACTGGTCACGAGGCGAGCTCTCAAAACTCAAATCAAGGTAGATAATTTGGAGCAGCAAAGAGAAAATATATTCTATTCACGATGTCACGTTGACGATGAGGTATGTAGCATGATCATTGATGGGAAAAGTTGTAGAAATGTAGCTAGCACAACTCTTGTAGAAAAATTGGGATTAACTCTATTAAAACATCCTAGATCTTATAGGCTGCAATGGTTAAATGAATGTGGGGAAGTTAAGGTTAACAAAAGGGTGTTAATATATTTCTCAATTGGTAGCTATAGTGATGAAATCATGTGTGATTTAGTACTTATTCATGCGGGACATATTTTATTGGGAAGACCATGACAGTATGATACGAAGGTCATTCATGATGGGTACAAAAATCATTACAGTTTTGTTAAGGATGGGAGATCAATTACCCTTGCGCCATTAACACCGGCACAAGTATATGAATACCAAATTAAACTAAAAAATGAGGAAGAGAGGAGAGTGAAAAAGCTAGAGAAAATGAGAGAGAACGGTAAGATGGCAAGTAAGAGAGAAAATGGTGAGGTAGCTAATAGAGAGAAAAAAAGAGTGGAGCCATATGAGAGAAAAGAAAGAGAAACTTTCGAGAAGAGAGAAAAGACGAAAGCGAATTTCTTTACAAATGGGAGTGAGTTGAAGAGAGCGATAATTGAGAAAAAACAAGTGATCCTATTAGTCTATAAGGAGTTCTTCCTCAATATTGAGGAACCTAACCCACCCCATCCCAGTTTAGCTATCTCTTTATTGCAAGAATTCGAATATATATTCCCGGAGGACATGCCTAGTAGGTTACCACCCATTCGAGATATTGAGCACCAAATTGACTTTGTACCTGGAGCTGTCACTCCAAATCGACCAACTTATCGAAGTAATCCCGAGGAGACAAAGAAGCTTTGATGAGCAAGGGACAAGTAAGGGAGAGAATGAGTACATGTGTCGTTCCAATGCCATTTGTGGCGAAGAAAGATGGAACTTGAAAAATGTGCATGGATTGCAGAGCTATCAATAGTATAACGGTAAAGTATCGTTATCATATTCCTAGGTTAGATGATATGTTGAATGAACTGTATGGTGCATACATATTTAGTAAAATTGATCTTAATAGTAGATAGCACCAAATTCGAATGAGGGAAGGTGATGAGTGGAAATCCTCCTTTAAAACTAAGTATGGCTTGTATGAATGGTTTATAATTCCATTTGGATTCATCAATGCACCGAGCACTTTCATGCAATTAATGAATCATGTTTTGCGTGCTTTTATAAGTAAATTTGTTGTAGTTTACTTTGATGACATTCGAGTCTATAGAAAGGACCTTAATGAGCATGTAGAACACTTAGGAGTGTACTTTTGGTTTTAAGGAAAGAACAATTTTATGCTAATTTTAAGAAATGTACATTTTGCAGGGAAAATGTTGTTTTTCTAGGATTTGTAGTTGGTGCTCGTGGGGTAGAAGTTGATGAGGAGAACATAAAAGTTATTAAAGATTAACTGAAGTATAACTGAAGTAAGAAGTTTTTATGACTTGGCTAGCTTTTATAGGCACTTTGTTAAAGACTTTAGCGCAATCACTACACCACTCACCGAAATTGTTAAAAAGAGCGTATGTTTTCATTGGGGTGATGAACAGGAACATGCATTCAATACCATTAAGGATAGGTTGTATAAAACACCATAACACTTCCTAATTTTGATAAAATTTTCGAGATTGAGTGCGATGCATCAGAAATAGGTATTTGAGCAGTTTTAATGCAGGATAGGAGGCCGATAGCCTATTTCAGTGAGAAGTTGAGTGGAGTAGCACTCAATTATCCCACTTATGACAAAGAGTTGTATTCACTTGTACGGGTTTTGGAGACTTGACAACACTACTTATGGTCTAAAGAGTTCGTGATTCACAGGGACCATGAATCGTTGAAGCATCTGCGAGGTCAAGGTAAGTTAAACAAAAGACATGCGAGATGGATGAAATTTTTAGAGACATTTTCTTATGTCATCCTATACAAGCAAGGCAAGTAGTCACGAAAATACCGTTCGATTTAAAACCACCGCAAGTGTACGGTTCGTTACAAGTAATAAAGTGGACTTTTAGAGTCCGTATTGTCGATCCCACAGAAATTGAGTAGTTTAATGCTAATTATCTCGACCTTAACCGAAACTAGATGAGTTTTTGTACTAAATGCTAACCAAACTAAATTATGAAAACTACTATGGATGATTTGACTAAACTAAATGCAAATTATACTAGAATGCAATATGGAAAGACGAATACAAATTGATTAAGTTAGTAAGAGAAAAACGCACTAGGATCACGAATCCACATTCAACAATCCATTTAAATCCTAGTTTTACAATTTGACAACACGATTAAATATTGAAGAATCAATGTTCCTATTGAATTTAACAATCTCTTTCGAGTAATGTTAAACCTATTCTATCATGCGAACCGACTATATTTCTATGACGAATACAAACATAAAAGAATGCATTAGTTTTTATGAACACTTAAAAATTCACATAGAGTATAGCGGTATATTTCTATCTCCTATCAAACCCTATGACAATTTATACTACGTCGAATCTATTTTCCTTTTTTCGAATGCATAAAATAGATCACCACATTCATATAATTAACGTGCGCACAATAATCATATGGAATAAATACGTATAAATCATTCAAACAACCAAAAACGTGTTTTAATGTCAAAAATATAAAATTAAAGATTAAAATATCATTTTACAAGGTTCATCGATCTCCTAGTACAAGAAAAACTAGTCTAACATGCTAAAGAAAGAAAAACAAAAGAATAAATGAAGAAACGTCATCGCCCGAGTAGATATTCAATTAATTCTTTGAAGTGATTGATGAATCTTCGAGTTATTCCTTGTGTACTTGCTCTCCAATGTCAAAATAATCTCTAAAAGTGCGTAGTCCCCTTTTTCTGTCGAGTTAGGCTTTAAAAGACGTCCAAAATTGGTTTCCATAAGAGTTTAAGTTAAAAACGAAAAGCATAATTTTTCTCGCTAAAATATACCATGCGGCTGCATGGTTCATTCAATTTGGCTCAACCAGCTCTCGGGAGAAGTCATGTTACCGCATGGAAATAACACCATTCGACCGCATGGTTCACCTTTTTTCCGCTGGGCAGTTTTCAGTATTTTGGTCATAACTTTCTTTAAAGATGTTCGATTGAAATGATTCAAAGTGCGTTAGAAAGATAACTCAAAGGGATACAACTTTAATTCAGATATCATCTTTCAATTCGATCGTTTACCATGTCAAAAATGAGTCTCAATATGAGACTAAAAATCAGTGTATGACTTTTCGATTAGAAATTGACGTGTGATCATACTTTGATGATATTTCATCCCTTTGACGTCTTCTTTCAACCGATTGACTCCTAGTACTCTCAAATCTTCATTGTTTGGTTCGACACAACTTTTGAATATTTGCACGTTCATTTTCTTCCGTTTTGGTCATTTCTTGCTCATTTTCACTCATTTTCGTTATTTCCTTCGACATAGTCCTGTAAACACAATCTATATAGAATTAAACCATATTTCAACACAATTACAATCAATTCTCCATGTTTTGTGGCCTAAATAAGTGCTTAAAATGCACTTATCAAACCCCCCAAACTTGAACTAGTTTTTGTCCTCAAACAAGATAGTAACTTAACTCTAAACAAAACATGGCTTAACAACCTGCCGTGTCTCAGAACTGGACTTCAGTAATAACATAGTGAATAATATCAACAGTGCAAAATTAAATTAACCTCAACTTATCATATGCAACCTGACGTGTGTGTGTGTATACTCATGTAAACATGCTCAGTTTCTGATAGATTCAAATCCCGACCTACAGTAGTCAAATTTTTCCTTTCTTCGCTCAAGAGATACACACCCCCTAACTTGTTATTTTACTCATTTATCCCGGGGTGTGTTCTATACTTTAGATGTGGTTAACTTAAATTCTCACCCTCTCTTAGTTTGGATAGGACTCGCAATCACAAGTTTACACTTCAACAAGCAAAGATTCTCTTATTTCTTTGATTGTTTCAACCTCTAAGACTAAACTAAGTTATTTGTCTTACATCAAATGTACAATTCTATCAACTAAATGTCATGGGGCACTTTTCTAACTCTATTTTTTTCTTTGCTTCAACACATTCTCATTTGCTTTCTATATAACCCATGTATCAAACTTTAAGCCGATGAGTCCCAAATCAATTGATTTAGGGCACTAGGTTTGTATTCACCCTTACAGGCTTACTTGCTCAAGTTATAAAGGCTCGAGAAATGTGTGTTTTCTCTCTTTTCTTTTGACTATTTTCTCTTTTGCTTTCTATATGACCCCTGTAGCGAGCTTTAGGCCGATGACTCCCAAATCAGTTGATTTTAGGGCACCAGGTTTTTATTCACCCTTATAGGCTTACTTGCTCGAATCATAAAGGCTTGTAAAAGAGTGTTTTTTCTCACAAAAATGTATGCAAGCCCCTATTTTTCTAGACACTTAGTTTCACGAACCACCCCCCTGATTTCAGACTTTCGCCTCATTTTTGTCTCATCATTCTACATAATCCACACAACTCAGTTTTCATGCATGGAATCCCTATTCATCTCGATGTTCCCTTGCAATAACTAATCCTCCAAACCATTAAAACAATGGAATATCTTTAAGCACATTAGAGGTAATTCAAGTGTAACCTATCATGTTCGAATCTCCTATAAAAATTGAACCCAATCATCAACTTAACATGCCAAACATGAGTTTCGTGCACAAGATATGTCAAGTATCACATAAATAAGCATTGACTAATCTAAACATGCACCATTTTCACTATCCATAGTTCATACCTATTCCACTATTTACATCATTGTCGACAAGACTATTAAACCCACACAAGCACACAAATTGAACTAACTAAACAAATACTGAAAAAAAATGTCAAAAATGAAATTTGTTTTATAACACACAAAAGCAGTAAACAAACAAACAAGTCAGGCTAATATCGATGAATAACGAATAAGCAATGCATAATTCAATACAAGTACTGAATCCTTAAGTTTGTTCTACAAATTTGACCACCCCCAAACTTATACAAAATATTGCCCTCAATGTGTAAAGTGTAAGATTGAATACAGAATTTGGAGGGCAAAGCTTATACAAAACAAAATATGGGAGGTTAATAAAGACTCCCCTGATCAGTACGGCGGTGGTGGTGACAATGGTGGAAGAGAACTGGGTCTAGCTGTGCTATCGTCCGGTGGTGAATGCCATTCTCTTTCTACTTGATGAAATCTTGTGAGAGTGCAAATGACAAATATTAGCTGGCATACTAGAAATTGATATAATAGATGAAATAATGACCTATAACTACTAAAAATGCAAGGAAAAAAAAATCCTAAAGTAATGCATAAAGCAAAATAAATAAAAAGGTAGAAGTGTTGGATTGCCTACCAACCAGCTCTTAATTTAAAGTCTAGAGCTCGACCTTTTTACAAGCTTTTCATGGCACTTTGAATATGGCTTTGGAAGTCCTGCTTAGTTTGCTCAATATGACTTTATTCCATATTGTAACTTTCCTCCAAATTTTAACCTTACCATTCCCCAAGTAGTATGACTTTCCCTCATTACTCATTTCGAACTCGATAATGTAAACCTCAATCTTCTCATAAGGTTTAATCACAAAATCAATTTTTGAGCAAACGATAAAGTCAAGGGATTGTATGTCAATTTCCTCTTCTTTGAATGCAACAAGTTCTTTTTCGCCCAATATGATTGATTTCTCGCTCTTTTCATGCTCCTCTTCTTTAATTGAATTTTTCTCAAGTTCAACGTCCATATTAAAAACTTTTGACAAGGCAACAATGACATCTTCATGGAGAGTCTTCTCCTCTTGTTGTATTTGTAAGAAATCCGGTTGATGAGATTTGTTTAATTGATGTCCATTAACAATCGGTGAAAGAAATAAACCCATAGACAAATCACCCACATCAAATTGTGGTGAGAGAAATAATGCAACAAGTAAGTAACCCAAAGCAGTTTCATCAAATTCAAATTCTGTTTGTATATCCCGTGGTCGCTGTCCTATAATGAAATCTCCCACAAACATATCACCCTCATCAATTTCTTTAGCTGCCAATTGTTGTTGCCTTATGATGAAGTCAGATACGAGAATTTTGTTGAAATCAACCGCAATCATCTTTTATCCTGTTATTTTTGTTCTTTCATATATCCTGAAAAAGAGAGAAAAAATAGAACTAAAATGGAACGAAAATAACAACTCAATAACACATGTAGAAGTCCGAATTAGTGCCAAGAAAAATAAAATCAAACTAAAACTCAATCCCCGGCAGCGACGCCAAAAACTGAGTCACGAAAATACATTCGATTTAAAACAACTGCAAGTGTACTGTTCGTTACAAGTAATAAAGTGAACTTTTAGAGTCCGTATTGTTGATCACACAGAGATTGAGTAGTTTAATACTAATTATCTCAACCTTAACCGAAACTAGATGAGTTTTTGTACTAAATGCTAACCAAACTAAAATATGAAAACTACTATGGATGATTTGACTAAACTAAATGCAAATTATACTAGAATGCAATATCAAAAACGAATGCAAATTGATTAAGTTAATAAGAGAAAAACGCACTAGGATCACGAATCCCCATGCAACAATCCATTTAAATCCTAGTTTTACAATTTGACAACGTGATTAAATATTGAAGAATCAATGTTCCTATTGAATTTAACAATCTCTTTCGAGCAATGTTAAACCTATTCTATCACGCGATCCGACTATATTTCTATGACGAATACACACATAAAAGAACGCATTAGCTTTTATGAACACTTAAAGATTCACATAGAATATAGCGGTATATTTCTATCCCCTATCGAACCCTATGACAATTTGTACTATGTCGAATCTATTTCCTTTCTTTCGAATGCATAAAATAGATCACCACATTCATATAAATAACGTGCGCACAATAATCATATGGAATAAATACGTATAAATCATTCAAACATCCAAAAACGTGTTTTAATGTCAAAAATATAAAACTAAAGATTAAAATATCATGTCACAAGATTCATCGATCTCCTAATACAAGAAAAACTATCCTAACATGCTAAAGAAAGAAAAACAAAAGAATAAATGAAGAAACGTCATCACTCGAGTAGATATTCAATTAATTTCTTGAAGTGCTTGATGAATTTTCGAGTTATTCCTTGTGTTCTTGCTCTCCAATGTCAAAATAATCTCTAAAAGTGCGTAGTCGCCTTTTTCTGTCGAGTCTAGGGTTTAAAAGACGTCCAAAATTGGTTTCCATAAGAGTTTAAGTTAAAAACAGAAACCAGAATTTTTCTCCCGAAAATATACCATGCGGCCGCATGGTTCATTCTATTTGGTTCAACAGCTCTTGGGGGAAGCCATTCGACCACATGGATATAACATCATGCGACCGCATGGGTTCACCTTTTTTTTCCGCTGGGCAATTTTTAGTATTTTAGTCATAACTTTTTCTAACGATGTCTAATTAAAGTGATTCAAAGTACGTTAGAAAGATAACTCAAAGGGATAGAACTTTGATTTAGATATCGTCTTCCAATTCGATCGTTTACCATGTCAAAAATGAGTCTTAATATGAGACTAAAAACTGGTGTATGACTTTTCAATTAGAAATTGATGTGTGATCATACTTTGACGATATTTCATCCCTTTGACGTCTTCTTTCAACTAATTGACTTCTAGTACTCTCAAATCTTCATCGTTTGGTTTGACACAACTTTTGAATATTTGCACGTTAGTCCTTGAACTTCCGTTTTTCTTCCGTTTTGGTCATTTCTTGCTCGTTTTCACTCACTTTCGTTATTTCCATCGACATAGTCCTACAAACACAATCTATATAGAATTAAGCCATATTTCAACATAATTACAATCAATTGTCCATATTTTGTGGCCTAAATAAGTGCATAAAATGCACTTATCAGCAAGAAAAATGTGGTGGTGGATGCATTGTCTCGAAGGTATGTGCTATTAACTTCTCTTAGTTCTAAATTGCTTGAGTTTGAACATATTAAAGGCATGTATGTTGGTGATCTAGATTTCTCACATATTTATGCATCATGTAATAAAGAGGCTATAGATAAGTTTTTTAAGCAGGATGGGAATTTGTTTCGGGAAAATAGGTTATGTGTTCCTAATTGTTTCATGCAGGAGTTGTTAGTGAGAGAAGCACATAATGGGGGTTGATGGGACACTTTAGGGTTAAAAAAACTTTAGAGATGTTGTGGGAACATTTCTATTGGCCTAAGATAAAAAAAAGTGATGTTGAAAAAGTATGTAGTCGATGCATAATTTGTAACAGGACTAAGTATAAGGTTTTACCTCAAGGTTTGTATACACCGTTATCTACACCTAGTGAACCATGGGTTGATATTTCAATGGATTTTGTTTTTGGTTTACCTAGGACTAAGAAGAGACAAGATTCGATATTTGTGGTGGTAGATAGGTTTAGCAAGATAACATATTTCATACCCTATCATAAGACCGATGATGCCACTAATATTGCAAAGTTATTCTTTAAGGAGATAGTGCGTTTATATGGGGTACCTAAGAGCATAGTATCTGATCGAGATGTCAAGTATTGGAGTCACTTTTGGCAGGTTTTGTGGGGTAAATTAGGAATCAAATTAATGTTTTCCACCATCTGTCATCCATAAACCGATGGGCAAACCGAAGTAGTGAATAGGACTATGACACAATTGTTGTGCACTGTAGTTAATAAGAATTTGAAAAGTTGGGAGTGCTTACCTTTCATAGAGTTTACATATAATAGGACCACGCATTCTACTACTTAATTTCACTGTTTGAGATTGTTTATGGTTTTAATCCACTAACACCTTTGAATATAATATTTTTGCCTGTGAATGAACGAGGTAGCTTAGATGGTAAAAGAAAGGCCGAGTTGGTGACGCCACTCTATGAAAAAGTAAGGATGCAAATTGAGAATAAAAATAAATACTTCACATCACTAGCAAACAAGGGCTGGAGAAATGTGATTTCAAACCTGGAGATTGGGTTTGGGTACATTTCAGAAAGGAGCGTTTTCTAGAGCAGAGGAAATCGAAGTTGCAACCACGAGGGAATGGACCGTTTCAAGTTTTGGAGAAGATCAACAACAATGCATACAAATTAGATCTTCAAGATGAGTACAACATGTCAGCAACTTTTAATGTGTGTGATCTCTCTCTTTTTGATGTAGGTACATATTCGAGGTTTAATCCTTTTGAAGAGGAAGGAGATGATGTGATCTAGGAGTCGAGCCCGACGAAGATGAGCCCAGGATGAGACTTGTTGATTATCGAAGGAGGACCGATGATGCGATCTAGGAAAAAATGCATAAATCAAGCAATTAGACTACTTGTGCAATCAATGATGGATAATGTCATGATCTATGTGAGAAAATAAGCAAGTTTCATGTTGGAGTCGAAGTCCGAAATATTTTTGATCAACGTGTTAGAAGCAACCAAAAAATGAAGCTCGTCGGGAAGCCATGCGACGTAAGGAAGAAAATCCATGCATTCGCCCAGACACCAGTAGGGAATTGATGGCCACTAACACCATAAACCATGCGACTGCGTGGAAATCAGCGTTGCGGTCGCATATAGCAAGTTTCGAGCGAATTTTTCCAATATTCGAAAATTTCCTAATTTCACTAGAATTCTATTTTCATTCCAAATTTACAATATTTGAGGCATATTTTTCGTCTTTTGTTTAGGTTTATGGTATTAGTATAAATACATTTTATTATTAAAGTGTAGAAATCTTTTTGACAATTTGAGAATTATTAGAGAGGCAATTATTGTGCTTTCAAATCTTTGTTCTACTTTGAACAATTTGAACTTATCAAGATCGTTCTTGTGGCATTCAACAACGGGTATGGAACACGGGTTGTGTAATCAAGAGGTCAATAAATCACGTATTGTTTGGTTGCTTGATTCATCATCTTTAGTTTGAATCGAAAATCGAGTTATCTTTGGGCTTTCTTGGGATCTTTCAATCTTGTTGTAGGTTGCGTAGTGTTTGTTGCTACGTGATTCTCATCAGTAGACTCTTCATCCAATGACTTTTTATCCACGAATACAATCGATGAAGCCTTGGAATGTTTGAGAAAGTGGCTACTACCACAGCCATGTGGGCTTCTAAGCGGGTTGTTTATAAGAAGGTACCAAGAGTGTATGAGGTGGATACTTCTACGGCATTGTCTGCAAAAATTCACTATTTGGTTCTTAAGGTTGGAGCATGTTATAATAAGCTAATGTAGTACATCCCAAGTGGGAAAGTTGTGAAGAATGATGGGCAAATCACATCACAACAGATTGTCAAATTCTTTCACAAGACATTGAACATGTTGAATATGTACAAAGAGGTCAACGCCAACAAAACGACCCACATTCTGGTATCTACAACCTTGGTTGGAGGAAGAACCCAACTTTTTCTTGGAGTAAACAAAATTCTAGTAGACCACAAGGTTCTCAGTTTCAGCAAACAGAGAAGAGAACTTCCTTGAAAGACAAGTTTGGTAAATTCTTGGAAAAGATAGATCAGACATGGAGATAAATAATCAATTAATGAGAAAGGCTGAAACAACTCTTCATAGTCAAAGTGCTGCAATAAAAAACATGAAGACTCAGATGGGACAGATGACACATGCTATCTCAATAAGAGTACCAGGTATATTACCAAGTAATCTAGAGATTAACCGCAAAGAACATGTCAAAGCAATTACTACTAGGAGTGGGGTCCAGTTACCTAAGATACACGTTAAAAGATCAGTTGCAAATGAAGAAAAAAAGTATCTTCTACTGATGAGAACATGTAGAACAAAATGAAGAGACAACGAAAAAATTTGCCAAAGAGAGGTTAGATACATCACGAGTTAAGGCTACCACTCTTATCAAACTATACAAGCCTTCGATTTATGTTCTTCACAGACTGTAAACGCACAAATTAGACAAATAGTATACAAAATTCTTTGGGGTTTTCAAGAAGCTTCACATCAACATACATTTTGTCGATGCACTCGTTCAAATGCTTAGTTATGCTAAATTTCTTAAGGACATTCTGTCTAACAAACGCAAGCTGGACAAACATGAGATAATATTGTTAATAGAAGAGTGTATTGCCAGAATACAAAATAAACTACCTCCTAAAATTAAAAGATTCATGGAGTTTCACTATACCCTATACTATAGATGATTATTATTTTAATTAAAAATTTATGTGATGTGGGTACATGTATTAACTTGATGCCATTCTCAGTTTTCAGGAAACGAGGCTTGGGGAAGCTAAAACAACTACATGACTTTACAACTAACAGATAGGTCTATCACGCACCTAAGATGAATCATTGAAGATATCTTGGTGAAAATACACAAATTCATCTCCTAGCTGACTTTTTTTATTCTTGACATCAAGGAGGATAAGGGCATTCCACTTACTTTGGGTCGACCACTTTTAGCTACCGAAGATCTCTTACTGATGTGCAAAAAGGTCAATTGATTCTAAGGCTTGGTGAAGAACAGGTCGCATTTAATGTATCCATGAAATACCCTACTAAGTTAGACAGTTGCTTTCAGATTGATGTGATTAACAGGATAGTTCATAACACCTTTTAGTTGTATAATCCATCGATCCATATGAAGCTTGTATTGTGCATTCTTAGTCCACTAACATTGATTTTGGCGAGATTAAGATATGTGTAAGATTTCTATAAGCAAATCCTCCATATAGGTACGGACCACACTTTGAGGAGTTGAGCACAAGTCCTACAAAGTTTTTGCCCTCAATTCAACAGCCTTTTACCTTAGAGCTCAAGCAGTTTCCATGTCATCTCCATTATGCATACTTGAGAGAATCTTCTACATTTCCAATCATTATTTCAAATTCAATTAGTGAGTTTGAAGAAGAGAGATTGTTGCGAGTTTTCAAAGAAAATAAGATAGATATTGGATGCTCTCAGCCCTAGACATTGCATGTATAAAATTTAATGGAGGATAACTTTTGACAAAGTATAGACAACCAGAAGAGACTCAATCCAAATATGAAAGAGATAGTCAAAGCCGAGATGTTGAACCTTTTGGATGCAATGATCATCTATCCAATCTCAAACAGTGTATAGACCAGTCTAGTTCAGATTGTGCCGAAAAATGGGAGTATCACATTGGTATATAATGAAAAGAATAAATTGAATTTGACTAGAACAATTATGGGACTGATAGTTTGCATTGGTCACAGGAAACTCAACACTGCTACCCAGAAGGATCACTTTCCTCTTCCATTTATTGATTAGATGCTAGATAGGCTAGTATGTCACTCCTACTACTGCTTTCATGATGGATACTTAGGTTATAATCATATTCCAATAACACCCAAGGATTAAGAGAAAACTACTTTTACATGTCCCTACGGTACCTTTGCTAACCGTATGATACCATTTGGTCTATGCAATGCTCTCGATACATTTAAGTGTTGCATGATAGCAATTTTCTTTGATATGGTGGAAACATTCATAAAAGTCTTTATGGATGACTTTTCAGTTTTTGGCTCTTCATTTGATGAGTGTCTTGAGCACTTAAAATTGGTCTTGTAGCGGTGTAAGGAAATAAAGTTGATACTAAACTGGGAAAAATATCACTTCATAGTACAAGAGGACTTCTATAAAATCATTTTCAAGAGACTCTTTGAATATAAGTGCTCTCTATTTTAAAGAGTCAACCCTTAATAGCATGCTCCAATAAACTCTTTAAATTAACATTTTAATTTAAAGAGTGAGTTTAACTCTTCAAATTAAATGCATTCAAAGTATTTCAATTTTCAATGTAGGAAAATAATAAAATAATATAGAAAAAAGCTAGTTCAAATAAAAGATAGACAAAAATAATAAATATTTTTTGAAAGTAGTAAAATTAAATATTAAATATAAATTGCTTGTTGGAGTAAATTCTAACTCTCTGAATTTATAGATGCTCTCCAAATGATAGAATGTGCTCTTTAAAAATAGAAAGTCTATTGAAGATACTCTAAGATCACTAAATTTGTCGTGCAATCTGCTAGTCAAAGATTTTCCTTTTCACTTTACTAAAGAGCGTCTATTGGCTTTCAACACTCTAAAAAAGAAGTTAATTTTATCACGAGTAATAATTGCACCAGATTGGACTTTATCCTTTGAATTAATGTGTGATGCAAGTGACTACGTAGTAGGAGTAGTAATGGGATAGTGCAAAGATAATTTTTTTTCATGTAATCTACTATGCTAGCAAGATATTGAATGATGCACAACTAAGCTATGACACTATTGAAAATAAACTTCTAGTTGTGGTTTATGTCTTTGATAAATTTTAATCATATCTTGTTGGATCAAAGATAATAGTCTACACAAACCATGCAGCATGAGAAAATATCTGATGGCTAAGAAGGATGCTAAACCAAGACTAATCAGATAGGTACTACTCATTTAAGAAATTTATTTTGGGGGAAAGTTAAAACGTAGTAATTGACCATTTATCTCGACTTGAGCATAGAGAGCAGAAAGAATTAGTGAATATAAATAAGATCTTTCTAGATGAACATAATTTTAAAGTGGAGAATGCACCATGATATGCAGATATTGTGAATTATTTGGCAAAATCCATCATTCCACCAGATTATTCAAGTCATCAAAAAGAAGAAATTCCTTTTTGATTTGAAATACTATTTTGGGAGGATCATATTCTCTACAGGCGGGGTTTAGATCAGATTATTTGGCGGTGTGTTCCTAAAGAAGAGGTCCCTTAGATACTCAAGCAATGTCATTCATGTACATAAGTTAGACACTTTAGTACTTAAAGAGAGCTACAAAAATCCTACAGTTTGAGTTCTATTGACCTTCAATATTCAGAGACTCTTATGTTTTTATGAAGCGGTGTAGTAGATGCCAATGCACATGAAATATCTCTAAAAGGAATGGAATGTCTTTGAATAATATTTTTGAGGTGGAGCTATTTAATGTCTGAGGAATTGACTTCTTGGGACCATTTTTTTCCTCGTTTTCGAATCAATATATTCTCGTTACATTTGACTATGTCTCTAAATGGATGGAAACGGTTACATTACTGAATAACGATGCTGGGGTGGTGATAAGTTTTTTGAAGAAATGCATTTTTTCATTCGATATAGTACACATCATGCAATCATTAGTGATGTGAGTTAACACTTTTGTAATTGTCAATTTGAGTCCTTATTGGCTAAATATGGGTACGGTATGGGCAAGTTGAAATCTCGAATCGGGAGTTGAAGCGGATCCTTAAGATGACTATTAGTTCTTCAAGAAAAGATTGGCCTAAGATGCTATATAATGTTTGTAGGCGTACAGAAAAGCTTTTCAAGACCCCTATAGGGTATGTCCTCATAGCATCTGGGTTTTGATAAAGCATACCTTCTACCGGTTGAGTTGGAGCATCGATCTTATTGGGTAGTCAAGAACTTGAACTTTGATATGAAGATAACGGTGTGAAAAGTGATTACTTTCAATTGAATTAGATGGATGAGTTTTCTATTGGAAGCCTATGAGAATGCTAAGATGTATAAGGAGAGAATGAAAAAGTGGCATGATATGCATGTTCAATAAAGGAAGTTTGAGGTTAGGCAACAAGTCTCGCTATACAATTAGAAACTCAAACATCTTTCGAGCAAATTAAGGTCAACGTGGTCGGGACTATACACAATTGCTCAGGCTTTTTCCATATGGGACTATTGTGATCACTCATGAGAATAAATGCACATTTAAAGTTAATGGACAGCAGTTTAAATCCATATTGGAGTAGCGAATTCTCAAAAGAAAGTCCAACGTTCATCTTATAATGTTAGAGTATATATTTCAAAAGTCGGACTCTAGACTAATAAATCGAGCACTTGAAGGAAAACAACCCATTTTTCTATCTATTATCTTCTAATTTTATTGCTTGTTACATTTCGTTTAGCTTTAGGAATCACATCAATATTTTAGGATCATATCTTGATTTTGTGCATTTATTTGTGTTTTGCATCACATTTTAGTTTGTTTTGTTTTGCATCACATTTTAGTTACTTGTGTTTTTGCTTTAGTTCATCACAAGAAATCAAGAACAATGCAATGCATGTAGTTAGTTAAAAAATAATAATAATAACCTGTAATCAGGCACCTGCAATTCATTGCAGTGAGGCAACGACTTAGCACTGCATCCCTGTAATTGTATAAAAAGACAACATTCTCCACAACAAATTCTCACAGACACAAAACTTCTTCGCTGCATTTCACCTCTCTTTCACTTGAATTCACATTCTTCTCCCAAGAAAAATTAATCAAAAATTGGTTTCATCATACAACACTTTAAAACTCACCATTCATCTCACATGTGACAGCAGCATTTTTTAAAAAAAGGAGGGCAAATCGATTTTTAAACACAAAATCAACGTAGGCTTTTATTCACAGGCATATATACATAGCTTTCAAGGTGTTTGATGAATTGCCCAATTGGAAATTCTTGCCTAATTAGGGCTACACTAGCAATTGGATTGATTATGATGTTGGAATTCATTGAAATTGTATTAAAGAGCACATAGACCTAGTTAGCACACTGTAGCTTGACATGGCTAGGAATTGACAACTTCATGTTACCAACTTCGTCCTCCCCTTGTCTGAACGACCTCAAAGTTGAACATGAGTAAGACCAACCTATGAGCTTTCGTATGCTTAGAGATTGTTTGGAAAAAGTTCAATTTTCCTTCACGTTTTCTGATGGTGAAAATCCTTAGTCGGTTACAGGGGAAAATGTGAAAAATACATTCTTTTATATTAGTTTAGGAAATGTGAGCTATATTTTCTTCATATATTGATCCATACCTTATATCTTGACATTATCTCGAGCATGACATGATCTTTTATACTTTGGTGCATAAAAATTGACATGTTGTAGCAGGGCCGGCCCTGAGAATTTGGAGGCCCTAGGCGGCAAATTATTTGAGGCCCTATACCTTTTTTTTTTTTTTTTTTTTTTACACGTGGCCTTAAAAAGCTAGAGTTAACAAAGGACCTTAATTGACGCCTTTATATTTTATGGCACAAAGTCAATGTTTTACCTGATTGTACTTTACAAGACGTTCTGACCTGCATGGAGCACTGGTCTTGATTTCTCCCTAGCAAAATTCGCCAACAAACAGATTCAATGCTTGAATTTACAAAGGAGAACCTACTAAAGAGATTAAATGACCATTGTAAAATAAACATACATTCATTGGTTCATCTATTCGTAAGCATCATTTGCAGTTGCAATTCTTAAGACAAACTGTACAAAGCCTTAGAAAATGCTTCTTCTGACATCTTCGGGTACCTAAATATCAAAGCAAAAAGGAAAATCCAACAATCAGCAAAAACACACACAAGTAAAGTGGATTTGGTAAAGTTATAGAAGATAATCAGATTACTAATCTTAATTCAAATAGTGTAGCCAAGATATTAGAGAAGGCTTTACATTATCAGTATGCATATCAAAGAAACATGGCAATGTTTACAATTTAAACCAGCTCTTCAGTCAAAACGTATGACACTGATGACAATACATATTTGACACAATCAAGTTACCATGTGAATATCACAACATATAATTTAAACACAAACACAATTTAATAAATCATTTAAACTGCACGACCTACAAAAAAACACTTAGATTCACAAATTATAAAAACAGTAAGTGAAAATTTTAAGATTTTCAAAGTCCATTACATTCCCATCTTTCCTTTGGGTGCCCTTCGTTTTTGCATTTTTGGTACTCTCTTCTTTAACTTTCCCTCCTCTCTAAGGCCTGAGATTAGCTGTTTACAAACGAAAATCCCATTTAGAAGAAAATCATGCCATCCAGTTCAGATTTTAAAGAAATAAGAGAAAGGGCATTGGCCGCCGGATTACTAGTTACTGTGTCGACAGGATTTTAGAAGAAAATCATGCCATCCATTTCACATTCTCTAAAGAAATAAGAGAAAGGCGTCGGGCGTCGGATTACGAGTTACTTTGTCGGCCAGATTTCAGAGTTACTAACCTGGATTTCTTCCTGTTCTTCAAGCCGGCGGTTGGGATCCTGCGGAGAGAGTCTCATGTGATATTTTGGATTGAAGTGAATTTCTCACGTTTCTCTTCTGACCTAGGAGCAACTGGGTGAATTTTGGACGGGTCTTTGGGGTTGTCTTGGGCTGAATTTTTTTTTAAGAGGCCCCTGTAAATGATGAGGCCCAAGGCGGCTGCCTAGGTCGCCTTGGGCCAGGGCCGAGGCCCTGTGTTGTAGTATAGTTTGGGGGTGTTCACCACTTTATTCTACCTTGATGTTTATTGTTTATTATGCTAATAGCTTATATTTTCTATATCTATGTAGGTACATAATGCCACCAAAACAAAAAGCCGCAGCTCTAAAGACTGAAAAATTCGAAGTGGACTAGATATCGTCAATTCGTCAGAGGGCGGACGATAATGTTAACAACATAGGAAAGTCAATTGGAGACGATTGATAGAAAACATCGACTAAATAACAAGGATCATTGAATTCTTGAGGCCAAACACTTCAATTAGCCAATCGGACCAGTCGAATCTTTCTACTAATCCACATCTACCCTAAGGAGTTTCTGATCTTTTACTCCTTTATTTTTTATTTTATTTTGCTTTTGCATTGGGGACAATATAACATTTATATTTGGGAGTGGATACGTATTAGGATACTTAGAATTTTTATTTCTTTCTTGTCAACTACTTATATCATGTCGTCTTTATAACTATTTGAAAATATTGAAAAAACTAAAAACTGGGTATCTAGAATAGTGTTGAATAGCTTGCCGCTTATGATTATATTTATTTGTTTGAATTGAGTTCAACTTTAGCTAGAATTGGGTAACTTCGTATCGTATGTTTTTAACTTGAGTACTCATCCATGTTAGACTTGATTACTTGAGCACATAGCCATTATTGACTTATACTGGGGCATGACTTGATTATGTGGATTTAATTGTTGATGTTATTGACCTAGGTTTAAGTTGAATTACTAAATCCTTAATATAGAAACCAAACTGGTAAAAAGAAGTTTGGGGTGGGAAGACTAGTGCCTGTATTCATAGAAGTTTGATGATTTGGAGTTCTCGAATATCACCATTTGTTGAAGGAGTTTAAGTTAATGAGTCTAGAACGGGAACTGGCCATTTTTAAAATTCGAATACAATATTTAAAAGGAAATGTGATATATCTTATACTTTGCTTCATTGAGTTTCATGAATCGAGTGATTAAGCTTACAAGGGTACCTAAAAACCTAATGCCCTATAGTCATCTGACTTAGGAATCATCGGCCTGAAGCTCGCAATAGTGGTTATTTAGAAAGTTAACAGAGAAAAGTCTTGCACATAAGATATAAAAAATGAAGAAAAGAAAGTATGATACATCATATACTTCAATTCATAGCTTTTATGAGTCGAGTAATTAAGCGTTAAAGGTATCTAAAACTTGGTACCCTATTGTCATCGGCCTAAAACTCACTATAGTGGTCATTTTAGAAAGTTTAACAGAGAAAAGTATTGCATAGGAGATGCCAAAATTAAAGAAAAGAAAATAAAAATAGAGATTTAGATTATCAAAAGCGAGATGTGCCCTGCATAGACTTCGAGATTTGAAACTCTAGATACTAGCAACATGACTTTGAGAAATACTTACCATATCCATTTTAGGTTTGTAAGGTTGTAATTCTGATCACTTTGTGTGGGAAAATGTATTGTAATAGTTTTTAGAAAACCACATCTGCTAGAAATACCTCGGAATTGGAGAGAAAAATCATAAAGATTGATTTTGCACGAGAGGTGTGAGGAAAAATTGACCACAAAATGATTGAGATTATCAGTAAGTAACAACACTCGATTGGTTGTGTTCTGGTATAGGTGTGAGTTCAATGTTGGCTAATCACACACACACACACACACATACACACTAAGTCGAGAGTATCGGATGATTAAAAATTTATTTTTGATGTTGTTTTAATCTTTCTAAAGTGTCACTTAAATTTGAACATGAGGCATACAAGATACAGTTCAACATTCAGCCCATTATTTATGATTTATTTTAGGTAGTAATATGATTTATACCTAAGTTTTATTTTATTCGAAGATGAACAAAGATTTCAGTTTGGGGTAATTTTGATAATTGCGTTTTTGTAAACTTATCTGAGCCACATTACTAAGTTTTTATATCATAAAAGTATTGACTTCTACTTGACTTAGGTTATTTTTATTTTGTTTCTGCGTTAGATCCATTTTGATGCAATTGAAAAGAAATAAGGATCAATTTGCTATTGAATGGAAAATTTGGACATTAAAATACTAAACCTTGAAAATTGAAGGACTAAGTTACATTAATTGAATGAAATAAGGCCTTGGAAGAGAAAATTGAAATTCATTAGGGCTTAGAGCAATTGTAATGTGGATAAGGTTGGGTTTTTGATACCCAATAAACTCCCCGGGACTATGTATGTAAACTCTGTTCCATTATCAGCTCGACATTGATCAAATGGGTGGAACGTTATAATAACACCTCAATGGAACGACCCCGACCCAATATGGTGTGGGTCATTTGAAGCAGCCTAATTTTATTAGTGCTGCTCATGGCCCGACCCACTTACCTGAATGGCGTAAAATAGAGAAACCTACTTAGTAGCCCATGTAGCCATGTGTTTAGACCTTTGGGCTACTAGATTAACCTAAACCTACTTATCTTATGTGGACTCTTTACTTGGTTATATTTGGGTCTTCCTCTCTACCTCTACGTCCCGACATTATTCAGGCTAGTTTATCTTGGTTCTTCTTTGCCCATTCTCGATCATCTTCCTTACTGCTTTTGTGGTTGGTTTCTGTGTGATTCTATATTACTTTGTGGTCTCCTTTGTAGGTAACCTAGAGCAACCGGAAGTGGAGAGAACAAAGAGAAGAGGTTTTGGGTTGTTTCTTGGTGATGTCGATTGGTTGGAGTAAATTGAGCCCGGAAAATCTTGACCTTGGTATTTAACACCTCACAGATAATAAAAGTGAAAAAGGATTGGGCTCCTTTTAGGGATACTAATTGGAAAAAGAAAATGCAACGGAAATTATAAGAGGGGATGTGTACACATAGCTGAAAGAAATGTAATTATTCATAGAAAACAGAGAATACAAGCCACAGAAAAACAGAGATACAATTGCGGCTGGAAAAAAGTGTGGAGATAGATTTTTTACACACGGCTAGAATTTGGAAAAGAGATAGATGGCAGAATGTTTGCGAAAAAGATAGCAGCTTCAATTGGGAAAATCATTCACGTGCTGACAAATTTATTGCTGATGTCTTTTCAGTGAGTAACTAAATGATTTTAGTGTTAGGATTACAATGAATCTTGTATCATTAATCTTTTAATTCTTGATTTTTATTTATTTTTTATATTAAAGAAACGTTTTTCAATTCTTGAACGATTTTCATGGAATTACTTCTTTACTGTACACACATGATTGTATGAATATTTTGGCTTGTTCTACCTTCGAAAGATGGGAAAATATAGGTATAGACATATTGTTTTAATTGTCACAGGAGTTTGATAGGATATAAATATGCCGCCATACTTTACGTGATTTGTAAGTATTCATAAATCTTTAATTGCATTCTTTTATGTTTGTATCCGATCATAGAAATATATAGTCGGGTCACATGTAAGAATACAATTTAACTATACTTGAGAGAGATTGTTAAATAATTTAGGAATATTGATCTTCATAATTGAATCGTGTTGTCAAATTAAAATGCTAGGATTAAAGGAGTATTGGTAAAAGTGGATTCAGGATCCTAGTGCATTTTTCATCATATTATATATTCATTAAATTTGCATTAATCACGATCTGCATTGATTCTAATAAATTTGGATATTGCATTCCGCTCTACACGATACATGTTCAGGGGGGAAAATACCGAATTTTTCGATTAAAACTACCGCAAGTGTACGGTTCATTACAAGTAAATAAAGTGGACTTTTAGAGTAAACGGATTGTCGATCCCACAGAGATTGAGTAGTTCAATATTAATTATTTCGACCTTAACCGAAACTAAATGAGTTTTTGATGAGTTTTGTATTAAATGCTAAAACCAAACTAAATTATGAAAACTAATATGGATGTAATTGGCTAAGCTAAATGCAAATTACCCTATGAATGCAATATGAAAAGACGGAATGCAAATTAAATTTTACTTAAGATGAGGGGAAACGTATTAGGATCACGAATCCCCATGCAACAATCCATTTAAATCCTAGTTTTTACACTTTGACAACACGATTAAATAGATTGAAGAATCAATGTTCCTATTAAATTTAACAATCTCTTTCGAGTAATGTTTAAACCTATTCTATCATGCGATCCGACTATATTTCTATAAACAAATACAAACATAAAAGAACGCATTAACTTTTATGAATACTTAAAGATTCACTATAGAGCATATTGCGGTATACTTTTTCTATCCCCTATCGGACCCTATGACAATTATTAGTACTACGTCGATCTATGTTTTTCCTTCTTTCGAAGGTTCATAAAAATAGTAGAATCAACACCGGTTATACATTCATACAATTAACGTGCTCATGATAATAATCATATGGAATAAATACGTATAAATCGTTCTCAAACATCCAATTAACGTGCGCCAAAAATCGTGTTTTAAATGTCAAAAAATATAAAACTCAAAGATATAAATTATCGTGTTACAAGGTTCATCGATCTCACTAGTACAAGAAAAAACTAGCTAACATGCTAAAGAAAGGAAAATAAAAGAAATAAATGAAGAAGAAAGTCATCACCCGAGTAGATATTCAATTAATTCCTTGAAGTGCTTGATGAATCTTCGCGTTATTTTCCTTGTATTCTTGCTCTCCAATGTCAAAAAAAAATCTCTCAAAGTACGTAGCCCCGTTTTCTGTCGAGTCTATGGTTCTAAAGCCGTCCCCCAATTGGTTTCCATAAGAGTTTCACTTAAAACGGAAACCAGAAATTTTTGCGTACACAAAATAACCATGCGTCCTGCAAGGTTATAACAATGCTATTGCATGTCCCAAACGTTGGGGTTCAGCTACTTTGTGGGGAAGACATGGCGGGGACCCACATTGGCTGATTGCCACAAGGACAGCGGCTCATGGTTACAATCAACTTCCACTTTTTGTGTAGTTTTGGTCCCCGAAAACTCGTTATTCCTCATTTTTGACTTCTTTTCTTCCATCCTCTTTCCTCTATCACCTCTTGATTTCGGTCAATCTCGTACTTAGTTCATTTTCGTTCTTGATTTGGATTTCGATTCGACTTTTCGCAATAATTGCATCTTAATCCCTGAACTTTAGCTTTCTTCCATTTTAGTCCTTTCTTGCTCGTTTTCCACGCTCACACTTGACTCTGCGTATAACATTTCCATTAAATATAGTCCAGCAAACACAATTTACATTGAAATAAGGCCATATTTCAACATAGTTACAATCAATTGTCCATGTTTTTGTGACCTAAATAAGTGCGTAAAACGTACTTATCAAACCCCCCAAACTGGAACTAATGTTTGTCCTCAAACAAGGTGGTGACTTAACTCTAAATAAAACATGGTTTAACAACATGTCGTGTCTCTGAATTAAAATTTAGTAACAACATAGTGAACAATATCAACAGTGCAAAATCAAATCAACCTCCACTTATCATATGCAAACCTGACGTGTGTGTGCATACTCATGCAAACATGCTCAGTTTCTGATAGATTCAAATCCCGACCTACAATAGTCAATTTTTTTTCCTTTCCTTTCTTCACTCGAGAGATACACACCCCCAAACTTATTATTTTACTCACTTATCCCGGGGTGTGTTCTATACTTGAGATCTGGTTAACGATTTAAATTCTCACCCTCTCTTAGTTTGGATAGGACTCGCAATCACAAGTTTACACTTTCAACAAGCAGAGATTCTCCTATTTCTTTGATTGTTTTCAACCTCTAAAAACTCAACTAAGTTACTTGCCTTACATCAAAGGTACAATTCTATCAACTAAATGTCATGGGGCACTTTTCTCACTCTATTTTTTTTTTCTTTGCTTCAACACATTCTCATTTGCTTTCCTATATAACACCATGTATCAAGTTTTAGGCCGATGACTCCCAACATCAGTTGATTTTTTAGGCACCAAGTTTGTATTCACCCTTACAGGCTTTACTTGCTCAAGTTATAAAGGCTCGAGAAATGTGTTTTTCTCTCTTTTCTTTTTGACTCTTTCACTCTTGCTTTCTATATGACCCATGTATTGAGCTTTAGGCCGATGACTCCCAAATCAGTTGATTTTTAGGGCACCAGATTTTTTAATTCATCTTTCATCCTTTCAGGCTTAATTGTTCGATGAGTCATATAGGCTTGAAAAGAGTGTTTTCCTCACAAAATAAATTATGTTAGCCCCTATTTTTTTTAGACACGTAGTTTCAAGAAACCAACCCCTGATTTCAGGCTTTCGCCACATTTTTATCTCATCAGTTTACACAATCCACACAACTCAGTTTTCATTTCATGCATGGAATCCCTACTCATCTCTCAATGTTCCCTTGGCAATAACTAATCCTCCAAACCACTAAAACAAATGGAATATATTTAAGCATAGCAGAGAGGTAATTCAGGTGTAACCTATCATGTTCTAATCTCCTATAAAAATTGAAACCCAGTCATCAACTTAACATGCCAAACATGAGTTTTCGTGCTCAAGAAATGTCAAGTATCACATACATAAGCATTGGTTAATCTAGACATGCACCATTTCCACTATCCACAAAGTTCATATCTATTCCACTATTCATATCATTGCCGGCAAGGCTATTAAACCCACACAAGCACACAAAATTGAACTAAAAACTAAACAAATACTGAAACAATGTCAAAAACGATTTTTTTTTTAAAAAAAAATCAAACACACACAAAAGCAGTAAACAAGCAAGCAAACCAAACAAATATCGATGAACAACGAATAAGCAATGCATAGTTCAATACAAGTACTGAATCCTAAAATTTTTTCTACAAATTTCGACCACCCCCCAAACTTTATACAAACATTGCCCCCAATGTGTAGAGTGTAAGATTGAATACAGAATTTGAAGGACAAAGTTTTATACAAAACAAAACATGGGAAGTTAATAAATACTCCTCCCCTGATCAATACGATGGTGGTGGTGAAGATGGTGTGAAGAAACTCGGACCTGCCACATCATCTGTCGGTGATGGAGGTGGTAGGGGGACGAGCCGAGCCAAAATCTCCCGAAGTAGAGCAGACTGCTCCCTGCACCTCTGTAGCTATCGATTCAGTGCGTAGCTGGAGAGTGACCATCGCCGACCTGAGTTATAAACTGAGTCAGTCACTTACCCCACTCAACTGCCCTCCTAGCTGCGAGTAGTCTCTAGATGTGAACTCGTCGCAAAAAAGCGAGGTTGGTGTCCAGAGCGCCGAATGCCTGCTGGAGGCTCTGTATATCCCGACTCGACCTTGTCATTGTGGCAAACAATCTGTCTCAAAAGCTGTGTGTCGACCTCGCCGGGTGGTGGTGGATGTGGTGCTGCGACCTGAGGGCACAATCAGCATCCTCAGGTGCCCCCCTCATCATGGGACAGCCTGCTGCTGTCATCTCTGTGCATCTGCCAATCGCACCGGTCGCGCCTTTTCCCGTGCTCGGTCCTGAGCCTCCCACGTAGTAAGCTTGATAAATAGGGCTCAGCTTTTCCAGGAAGCTCCCCCGGATGGGATGGTCACACCTGGTGCTCTACAGATGCCACTAATGAGACTCGAAAATATCAAGGAGAAAACAATGACGATCTGCCCATATGTACCCAACGTATGTATCTGATTATATATGTACATGGCGAGATCGAATTTTGTTCCCCCTAACCCAAATGATATAGAAAGCCGGCCGTAGGATCTGTAAAGGTGGTGCGGTGAGAAGTCGGCTCGATGTTTGTGCACATGAATAGCCAATAGGGATGCGCTATGGACGGTGTGAGCACATTCTGGTGCCAAACAGGAGTCTGTAAAGGCCATGCATTCGCCCGCCCTAATAGTACCTCCGCTACCTCCGGCGACCAGTAGAAATTCAATGGGATAGGGACCATATTGTCCCAGGTGAGCTGATAATACTGATGAATCACCTCTGGGGAAAAAACATAATCCACTGTCGCCCACACCCATGTCTGATGTAGATGTGAAGAACCCGATGTATCGATAGCATTGCTGAAGTTTGCATAAAATTCCCGGGCTGAGGCCTTCATAAATCGGATGTGGCCTTTTCTAACAAACTTTTCATCCATCCACAATTCTGAATCAGGTTCGCGAGTCTCAATGGCAGGGAAATGGTCCTGAGAGTTCATACCGATCTTCTCTGGTGATGATAGCACAAGTGGCTATATTATATCGGAGGAGTAACGAGTTAGAGGTCTCTGGAATTTTGAAATCATCCTGAAACCTGTCTCAGAGTCCCGTGTACAGGAGGTGGAGCCAACCTACTCCTTCACCCTTTGGAATTTCTCTTTGGCGGCATCCTACAAAAAAACATAGGCATATAGAATTAAGATCAAATTCGATAGAAAATATAGTAGATATGGAACGTCGATAAGCACATAGACCCCCCAAACTTGCTGCAAAACTTATTTGTAGGTAAAGAAGTGCACATAGTGTCAAAAGTGAGTGTTATAGTGCCATAATTCATGAGAAGCGTGAAAAATGCTGGTTATATTATTAAAATATATCAACATATAGTCTAGAACCCAAATAGAAGTGTAATGTATGCATTTCTCAAAATTTCACCCATGCTCGACCAAGGACATTCACCTACGGACACCGTCGAGAAAAATCGAATTTTTCTCGAGCATCGTCCAGACATATAAAAGTAAGCAATCTATTCTAGTACATATCCAAAATGCAATTCATTTGGATGTCATATGGGTATAGAAACATATGGGCAAAGTAGGTGACACGAGTGACGCGAGCCTAGGCATGGTGTGACATGAGGTGACATGGAGTGACATGACCGAGCCACGGGCACTAA